>OX422144.1:145465821-146085276 GCA_949129095.1 Volucella bombylans
GGAATTTACTCTGGCTCTCAATACGGCTATGGCTGCTTCCTGCCCTCTTATTCAACCAAGAGGCAAGAAAAAGCCACATTGGTGGACATCGGCACTGGGACTGCTCAGAAACGCCTGCAGAAAACTTTTCAACGCAGCAAAAAGCACAAGAAAAGTGACCGACTGGGACTCATATAAAGAATCCCTCAAATTATACAAAAAAGAACTGAGGAAGGCAAAGCAACAATGCTGGAGGTCATTCTGTGACAAAATTACAGAAACCTCTGAGGCATAGCGGCTAAGAAAAATCCTCTCCACAAATCCTATGATGCCTAGCTTTTTGAAAAAAACCGATGGGTCTTGGACAACCTCAAGTGATGAATCACCCAACCTGCTTCTGGACACCCACTTTCCAGGTAGCTCCCAACTCACGGCCAGTAGCAGCCCAAACAGGCCTACTGCAACCGTCACCAAAATTCATGGTCTGATTACGAGAAACAAATTGCTCTGGGCGCTGCATGGCTTCAAACCATACAAGTCTGCTGGTCCGGACGGTATTATACCTGCCGAGCTACATAGGTCCTCAGATATTATTCTACCAGTGTTGGAAAATATAATGAGGAGCTGTATAGAACTTATCCACATTCCACTGTTATGGAGAGAAGTCAATGTAGTATTCATTCCCAAAGCTGGAAAATGTTCTCATGTAATCTCAAAGGACCTCAGACCTATAAGTCTATCATCATTCCTTCTGAAAACTTTAGAACGACTGATTAATATCCATATTCGAGCTAAAGTTGATCCAAGACTTCTGTCTACGGCTCAACATGCCTACTGTAAAGGAAAGTCGGTGGAAACGGCTTTGCACTCTCTGACTAGCCACATCGAACGATCCCTACATTATAAGGAGTACACAATGGTTGCTTTCCTAGACATAGAGGGCGCCTTTAACAACGTCAACACATCCGCAATCACGACTGCGCTGTCAACTCTGCAGGTAGACGACTCACTTGGTGAGTTGATCAGTCTAATGCTAAAAAGCAGGATAATCAACTCCAAACTGGGTGAGACTTCTGCTAAAAGATATGTCAGTAGAGATACGCCGCAAGGCGGTGTCCTCTCTCCCCTTCTCTGGAACTTAGTAGTTAACGAACTACTGATATACCTGGAAGCGGGTGGTAGCAGAGTGATTGCCTATGTGGATGACGTTGCCATAGTCGTCTCAGGAAAACATCTAAATACCATTAAAGAACTCCTCCAAGTAAATCTCAACAGATTAACCCGCTGGCAGATCACTGTGGATTGGGAATAAACCCCCATAAAACTGATCTTGTCCTCTTTTCTGGGAAATATAAAATTCCAATCATAGACCCTCCTTCAATAAACGGTACCAATTTAGCTTTCTCCGATACAGCAAAATATCTGGGTCTCATTTTGGACAGGAAACTAAACTGGAAACCGAACATTCAAGAAAGAGTCAATAAATCTACAATAGCTTTATTCTCTTGCAAGAAAGCCATTGGGAATAAATGGGGCCTTCAACCTCGCATAACCCACTGGCTATACATCTCGGTCATAAGACCGATACTTACTTACGGGGTGGTTGTCTGGTGGACGGCCTTGGAAAATGCAGTCAACCGCATTAAACTAAGCAGAGTCCAAAGAACAGCATGTCTATGCACAAGCGGAGCCTTGTGGTCTACCCCCTCTGTGGCATTAGATATTCTGCTTCACTTGACACCCCTCGACATTTTTAACAAGCAAGTAGCTGCGACTGCAGCTATTCGCCTTAAAGCGACTAATCAGTGGACAAATAAGTCATTTGGCCACGCCAATATTCTTAATACATTAGGAATCCTCACAGAGAACATCGATTACACCATACCTGAATTTTGGTTTGACAAAAACTTCCATGTAAGCTTCCCTTCTAGATCATTCTGGGAGGAGGATGCTTTCATGGAGGACAAGTCAATCCATCTCTACACAGATGGATCTAAAACCGATAGCGGAGTTGGTGCCGGTCTTTTCTCAGATAATCTAAATTTAAGCCTCTCTTTCCGCCTTCCAAATCACTGTTCCGCGTGTTCCAGGCGGAAATTTTGGCGATTAAAGAAGCTCTGTCCTGGCTGAAGAAAAGCGTGATATCTGCAAAGGATATCAGCATCTCTTCGGGTAGTCAGGATGCTATCAGGTCCCTGGACTGGGTCTCATTGAATTGTAAAACCGCTCTTGAATGCCGATCATCTTTTATGGAGATGGCAGAGCAGTTCAACCTTCACATTTGTTGGGTGTCGGGCCACAGAGATATGCAGAGCCGATGAACTCGCTATAATTGGAACCACTCTACCTATCCTACCGGACAAAGGTAGTATAGTTATACCAATCGGTACGTGCAAACTAACACTAAAGCTAGATGCCAATAAAAGAACAGACCTTAGGTGGACTGCTGGACAAACATGTCCAGCGACCAAACAGATCTGGCCAAGGCTGGATCTGTGTCGCTCTAAGTGTCTGATCCTTTTAGATAGGAAACATCTCAGCGCCATAATAGGTGCCATTACCGGACACTGCCTCATAGGCAAGCACGCAAGAAGGCTTGGCGCTTTTACTAATGATTTCTGTAGAAGCTGCATGGACGAGGAAGAGGAGGAGACAATCCCCCACCTTCTCTGCACATGCCCAGCTCGCTCCCAGAGAAGGAAGCTTCATCTAGGAGCTTTATTCTACAACGACCTAAACGATCTAGAAAAAAAACACGTTAACAGTCTCCTATGCTTCATTATAAACTCAAACTGGTTCCAGTAGTAAGAAGATCATAGATCCACGTGGCATCACAATGGGCCAATAGGCCTAAGTGGGTTGGTATTTCCAACAGCCACTCTTACCTAACCTAACCTATTTATTTTTTCCCAATAAGCGACAAGGTCTTAGACAAAATATATATTTGCAAATTGACTGTACAAAAACTTTAGTCAACCGACTACAAAACGTGTTGTCACCGTCACGATCAAAAAGGAAGAGAACGAGCGACCAGAAGTTATTCTTTAACAAAAAAAAAAAGATGGAGACAGCTGAAGTTGGTTGGGGTTTGTAAATTTGCGATGTATGGATTTGTAGTACTTCATGCTGCATTCTACTCGTCCATAGATGGCATTAACAGGCCGTTTAATATTATTTCTTATTAAGAAATATAAAATGTCTCTCAATTTTCTCTAGCTAATATTATTTTTTGTTTAATTATGCTAAGTATTCTAACTATATTACTATTGAAAATAAACTTTTATACTTATACTTATATATTAGCGTCAGACCTACCCTCGCATCAAAATGCTGGTGACCAGCGGTAATGTGGTTGGTGCGGGTACTGTACGAAGTTTAGATAATATATGAAGTATTTAGAAAACGCCTTAAATTCAAGATCTCTGACGAACTTGTTATATTTTTTTCTTTAATTCAATCCAGAGGAACTCTTTCTAGTTAAGTTATCATTAAAATCTTCTACTCTGAAGGTTGGGGAAATTTAAGTAAATTGGTGTAGACATCTATGTGCCTAAAATTATATTTCTCCGAGCCCTGTCATTCATTTCCCCAATTTCTCTCATCATTACCACAAGATTCGGCGCATTCAGTGTTCATGTTTTCATGAAATGTTCCCACAATTTTCCGCCTTCATTCAATGTACAGTTAATTGAAAAATACATTCGTAACAAGCTACGACAATAGAAACCATGGACATCAGGAAATGACAGCTTTTTAATGATTGATAAGGGAGGAAAGGGTTGCATTAAGAAGTTATCCAAAGAACTTTCCTATTTTTTATTTTATTTTATTACTCACTTGGAAAATATTCATCAGTTATCTATTGCGTTGCCGGTGATAACTCTAAAAATCATGAAATCAACGTCGTGATTCAATGTCAACCGAATGATGAAATGTTATGATTTGTTCGGCCTTAAAAGAAATTCCCTATTTGGAGTTCTATCAATCGACTTCACAATACACACCTGGTACATGGTATACTTCTATTTATATGTACGAGTATATGTATCGTTCATTCATTGACAACGCAACAGAGTTTACGAAGACCTACGCCCATACTCATACCATGCTGCGGTCTATAATTTCAGCCTCATAAAAAATACTCCGAAAGTGTATTCGTATAATGAATTCGCTTTAGGAATCATAAACTTGACACAGAATGGGTATCGCAAAAATTCAGACACAGAAAACCCATCCTCTTCAACGACGAAGTCTCACAAGTCGTCACAATCTTTTACAATAATATCCGACGCCATGATGTAAGGATGCATTAGGATGAATAGACATTTTTTCAGAGAGAAAAAAAAATTAAAAACAAAAATCAAACCATAGTAAAGAGAATCCTTAAATGTGCTCCAAATATCGGATGAAGGAAAAAGATTTTCGGCGTCAGTAAGGCCACAAATTCTTCTCGTACATGGTTATCCCATAAAGGCTGTGGAAAGAAAATTGATATTCCCGATATAATGACGTCATGTACTATACAAGTAAATACTCGTAGAGCACACTGAAAGAGCCCCCGAAATTAAATGGTGCATGAAGGGATAACAATTTTTCATAAAATAAAAAAAAAAGACAAAAAAATTGGACAGAATCCATAACGTTAAAGAGGGTCAGATTAATGTCTGGACATGTTATGATGCAGATAATTCCTGTATCACTTACGGGATGGTCATTAAAAACTCATGCTATGTCCGGTTTAATTAGGACTACCTACCACTCAAAGCGTAACAAACGTGCCTTGGAGGAGATTGCACAAATTGTACAGAATTTATATGTACGTCCTCGTTTGTATCGTAAATCACATATCCTCTCAAGGACATTACCTCCGGAATAGGTACATATACACATATGTTATCTAAAAACATATTTATCTATCATACATACTCGTATGTATATAAAGCACTAATATAACAGTACGAGTCTCTAAGATGTCTCCAATGGCACTCGAATTTAATCCTTAATGGCGCAGTCATTTTGTAAATCTTTCGCAGAATAAAAGTTTTGTGAGGTATTGAAATATTCCACAGAGATACGAGTATTTGTATTTATGTTTGGCAGCCTAATGAATTATTTATTGAAATGGTGCGAAGTAAAGACAATTTCATGGCAAATATTGTAGCTTGCTACTTTAAGTGTTGAATATTGTATGACGTTAAGAAAAGGAAATTTAATGAGCTGAGCTAAGGAATTGACTTGGCTCACACTATATCCCCTAGAGTGCGATTGTTATTTTAACTGAGATTTTCATCTGAATTTTTATATAAAAAATTCCCCCTTCAGTTGTTAGAATGTGAAAATATCACCACTAAATTGATTCGCCACGCAATTTACCATCCAAAAAGGAAACACTAAATTGTGAGAATCAACGAGAAGGCAACATTTGGTGAAATTTATTCAGAGATTCTCTGTCTATTTGCTGTATATTTTCTGTTATTGCACATTAAAAAATGGAGTGTCAAAAAATACAATTTGTTAAATAATTGGACGATGACACCGATGTTGATGTCAGTTTTCAATCAAGATCCTGCGGTCATCTGTAGCATATTTCATGGAAATTGCATTTCATGGTTGCACTGATTGTAGTCAGGCGTTTCGGTATGGAAAATCCAATCAAATTGTGTTGAAGGATGATTAAATTGTATAAAATTTAATACAGATAGAGATTGAATACATCTCTGTTGTGTTGCGCTGCAATTGTGTCGTAGAGCGCTTATTTCCAAGTACAACAGGAATCTCTGTCAATGTGGATTATGAAATTGTATAAATTAAAGTAGCATTTTCACATACAGAGAAGTACGTAAGTACGTGTGCACTTTGTTTAATTACACTTTCTTACTCTTTACGCAAAAAACGAGGGGTTAAAATTGGTTCACTATGGCGTTGTGAACGAGTGTGATTTCCATTCCGCATTTTAAGCCTTAAAGGTACGAGTAGTTGCGGTTGTTTGAGGACTTTCACACCATTTTTATTACTTTAAAACTTCCTTTTAAAGTAGAATGCAAAAAGTTCATAAACTAACTTAACAAAAACAGATATAAGCCGGAGTAATGCTAATTGCATATCGGAGTCTGTAATTATGAGCACGCAAGCATTTTCCAACAATGTTTTCCCTTCGTTAATTTATGATGTCATTGCGATTTATGCATCTTTTACGAAAGCGGAAACATAACGAAAACAGATAACGAGTTTATTTATTTATTTATTTATCGTATGAAAGTAACAAGTAATAAATGCACAAAGCGAATAATTTAAACTTAAAATTAGAATTAATTTAACCAACATTAAACATGACACATAGTTAACACTAAACAAAAATGTACATATATTTAGAACAACGTACATATTGAGGTTAAGACTAAATAAAGATTTACATTAATTGTTGTTATGTGTTTATATAGGGTTTCCAGTAAGGACTTGACAACTACTTTTTTTTTTGAATAAAACGCAAACCATTTGAGATATTTCAACAACATTATCATCGGCTTGAAGTACAATCAAAACATTTATGAATGGAACTCGACTATGGCCACCGCGGGCACGTTTGCAGCGGTCGATTCGTTGGACCCAATTTTCTACGACTTGGCCACACATTTCGGGCGAAACGGCCGCTATTTCGCGTTCAATGTTGGCTCTGAGCTCTTCCAACATCGTCTGCGTGTTGGCATAAACCAATGACTTAACGTAGCCCCACAGAAAATAGTCAAGCGGCGTTAAATCGTACGAACGAGGCGGCCAATCGACTGGCCCATTTCTTGAGATAACACGCTCACCATACTTACTCTTCAATAAATCGATTGTAGCGTGTGCTGTGTGGCTTGTGGCATCATCCTGTTGAAATCACATGTCGTCCAAGTCCATATCTTCCAATTCGGGCCAAAGATAATCGGTGATCATGGTGCGATAACGCTGACCATTCACAGTAACGTGAGGATCGTTATCGTCGACGAAAAAACATGGCCCAATAACGCTGCCGGCATTCAAACCGCACCAAACAATTATTTTTTGTGGATGAAGTGGTGATTCATGAAGCACATGTGGATTTTCACCCGACCAATAACCCATATTTTGCTTATTGACGAACCCATTGAGCCAAAAATGAGCTTCGTCACTGAAGATGATTTTACGATGAAATTCATCATCTTGGCGCATCTTCTCCAGAACCCAATCGGAGAACGTACGTCGCTTCAAATGGTCCATCGGCTTCAATTCTTGAGTCAGCTTGATCTTGTATGGGTGTAAACCAAGATCCTTACGCAAAATACGCCATAATGTGGTCTGAGCGATGCCCAATTCTTGAGAACGCCGTGTAATTGACTGATTTGGATCGTTTGCTACGGACGCCTGAACGGCAGCGATATTTTCGACACTTCGACCAACCCGTTGTCTCACTGACACGGCAACATCACACAACGAATATGTAGACTCAAATTTTTGCACTAAACTTGTTATTGCCTGTCTACTAGGGCGAGAATTATGAAAATTATTAAAGTTGCAGTCACCGACTCCGAAATTCGGTAGAAAATTTTTATAATTTGCAGACGTGGGGTGGCCGTGGTGTAGTGGTACTAGCAATCGCTTCTCCCTCGGAGGGTCCAGGTTCGAATCTGCCCATGGCAAGTCAGTTTTCCATTTGTGTAATTGGAACTCAGACAGAAAAATTCTGCGTGTGAAGGCATAACACTGACACGTAGATTTGGCTGTTGTAGAGTTTCAAGCACAGAAAAAACTACTGTGAATTATACCTCGAATCACTCTGAGTGAAGAAAAAACTCTCCGTCCTATTCGGACGCCCACCCCTGGAGAGCGAATATCGAAACCAAACACACCTGAGTTTCATACCACTACAAAACAATTTTCCTTTTTCTTCCTTCTACATTTCCGCCCGCGCCCAGGCAACAGTAAAAGGGTATCAACCCCTTAGGCGCGCGTAAATTATATAAAAAAAAAAAAATAAAAGACGTTGCCCGTTCGTGTACTTTACCAAGATGAAAATGTTGAGTTTACTGAATACTGTTTAATGATTAGTGAAAGAGTACGTTCACAAATTAAATTCAAACTTGTCAAGTCCCTATTTGAAAACCTTTTACATACTAATGTCTAATGTTATTTAACCAGAGTTGTAATATTGTGAATATCGTCCATCTTGCCACTGAACATATTTAGAGGGCAGTTGGATACGATGTAGTTAATTGTTTAGCGCGTTTCGTCACAGTCACATGCGCTGGATGTTATCGCACGCCACTTGAACAGGTAGTCTGCGCAGCGGCCGTGTTGAGTCCTGCTTTTTTTTCATTGCGTCCATAGATGGTTGGTGCGCGAACTGTTGGATTGGCAATGAAGTTTTTAGATGTTTCCGACTCCTCATTGAGTCGTACTATTCTCGTGTCTAGTCTCATGGTTGGATGTGACTTTAAACGGTACCGATGATTTGGATTTACATCCTCGTGTATTGGGAGGTTTTGGTTTTTCTGAATCTTCTCGAATTCTCTAGCCAGCATATTTTGTCGTGTTCCTGATCGTGCCGGTAATAACGCACATTGTAATATTCAGTTGACTATCTATAGGCTTGCTATGTGTACTGTTTGGCCAAATGGGGGCACCGTATTCAGCTGTAGGATACACCAGGCGGAGAGGAGCTGTGCGCGTTGCTTCAATGATATTGGAAGGTCAAGATCCTATCCACAGTTAACCCGAGGTAGGTTAGGCTAGGTTAGGTTAAACAAGGGTTTGATGGATATACCATCAGACAGACACCATCAACCAAAACAGGACAATCGCGATCCCTTTGGAACCAGTTGAATTTGTCTTCAAATGGCAAAAACCTAAACAATCGCCCTGGTGAAAAACAAATTTTTCTTGAAGTCCGTGCCGTCTATTTCCTCTAGGTTTTCGAGAAAGTAATTCCCTAAAAATTTTCTTCGACTACGCGATATTGCCTCGCATTGCCGTATCTAACAATTTGAGTCTCTTTGCGTGATGCTGTATCCTGCGAGGATTTGTATTACTTGACTAAGCCTATTCCTGTTTAATTTTATTAACTTCCTAGACCTTTTGCAGTCAAAAAGCGGCCAAAGAGCCTTGGATACCCTGTGTCCTTCAAGATTTGACCACCTTTAGTTGGCAGTCTTTGTGATTTTTTCCTCGATAGTGCCCCTCACTATGCAAAGGGGTGGTTTAATATTAGCAAACTCACTATTGTCGAGTAGTCCCCGTTTTCTTGGAAGCTCATCCGCTTGATCAATTCCTTTAATACCGCAGTGTCATGGCACCCAGTACAGTCTTACTCAGTTCTGACTGCATAGTGCCTTGAGCATAGTGCGACGGCCTCTGACTGTATCAGAGTTGACGTTAGTTGATTCCATTGCCTTGAGTGCGGCCTGGCTATCAATGTAGATAGCGATATCTGTTTGGGATACCGATCTCACCTGCATTAGCTCAGCCACACTGAGGACAGCCAGAACCTCTGATTGGAAGACACTGCTGCCTTCCGGTAGTCTGATAGACACTCTTAGTTCTGGGTCTTCTGAAAAGATACCAAAACCTGTTCCTTCCTCTGTTTTTGAACCATCTGTGAAAATTGCAATTTCATTTGACCTAATTATAGCATTTTTTCCCCAGATCTCCCTCTCCGAATATACGAGTATTATGTCATACGGGATGTCGAAGTCGACAGACAGATGAAGATAACAGACTTATTCGTCTGAAATCTTTTGCTGTTTTATGCCCCTGTTTACCAGCTTTAGGTATAAAGACAACCTTAACTTCCCTCCAAGCTATTGGTATGTACCCTATTTTTAGACGGTGTCTAAGTATTTCCATATTTTTTTCGATTGCTACCTCCGGTGCTTTCTGTAGGATAATCGATAGAATACCATCCGGACCGGGAGATGTACGGCTTAAAAGACTGTATTGGCCACCAAAGTTTTTTCCTATTAATAATAACACATATTTCCTCTTCGGAGAGAGAGATATTAATGTTCTCAGTGTGATGTAGCATGCCAGGGTCGCCTGATACTGTGGATCCCGGAAAGTGGATTTCCACCATTGTTGCCAGAACCTCTTGGCTACTTTCAGCCCAGGTTCCGTCACTTTTCCTGTGGTAGCTAGGAACGCTCGCTTCCTTTGAAAACCTTTTTCATAACCTCGAAACCTCGTCTGTTACCACAATAGATTCGCAGTACTTCTGCCATGAAGCCGTTTTTGACTTTCTAACTAGGTACTTGAATTATTTCTTACACTGGTAGTACTCATTCCATATACTGTCAGTTGAATTCCCTCTGTTACAAATATTGAGGCTGGAAGATAAAATAAAATCGTACAAACACTCTTGGGTTGATATCACCGCTTCCCCATTGTGTATCATGGGCATTTGCGTCATAGCCCAACATCCAATTTTTCTGCAGGGTAAAAATCATGCATTGACGCCAGACTGTATTGTAGACGACTGTGAGGTCTACGAATACAACTCCCTTCTTAAGCTTATTTTTGAAGCCATTTTGGACATGTGTTGTTACAGCCATTACCTGATCTACGCAGCTCTGACCTCAAGTGCTCTATTGAGCGACTGAAGTTGTGAGAGAATTCTTGGTAAATTCTGTAGCTTGCTGCACTCAATCCGGGAATGTAGATCTTACGGAAGCCACGTGGAACATATTTATTAAGAGTACCATACAGACGAATCTCTCGTAGTTCTTGGGCGTCGGGGGTATCCAGCGATTATTAGAGTCGAGATGTGAGGCGAAGTTTTGCCAAGATGCTTTATTGAAGTTACATTGAGGTCGAGGGGTGGAGTATTTTTATGCCGTCATCTAAAACTTGGAGGTGGGATAGAACTCGTCTGGATATCTGTTGTGATCTTTCGCCTTGGACCGATGTAGCAACGAAGAGACCGTGATTGAAACTCCTACACCATGGAGGTGCCTCTGTCCTTGGCGTCGAAAATCAGTCCGAAGCGGTTTGCTTCAGCCCAATCGTAAAGTCTTACACCATTATCGTCGTCCACTTGGCACTTCCATATTGTTTAGTGACTATCAAAATCTCCAGCATAGATTGCTAGATGTTGGTACACGGGCAGTATGTCGGTGGCCAAGCGGCTGTTCGATGATTTGTAGATAGATAGTCACAATTTTCAATGTTATTTTGTGTATATGGTGGGTCTAGGTCGACGTTACTGTTGAAACCCAACAAAATTGTCACTGGGGAACGATATCGACTTCAATTGATGCGATTAAGGAGGCCATAATACGAGCAAAAGCACGAAAAAGTGATTCTGATAGATCAAAAAAAAACATTTGTTGTTCATAATCGAATTTCCACTACAGTACGTATGTTCAAAATTAACAAGGCATAAGTAAACATTATTTTTCAAGAACAATAATACATAAATCGTTAAAAGTGCACCTTACTACAATATTATTCACTGTATTTCGAATTTCGAAACTCATACCATTTATGTTATTTTCCACAATTTGTCATACGAATTCTGAAAACACAGAATGAATGAAATAAAATGTTCCCCTAGGACACATATGTATGTATTCCCAATTCAATTGCAAATACGTTTCGTTATTCATTTTTTTCGAAAAATTTTTCTTTAAAACAATTTTTCAATTTAAATAGTTCCGTCATTAACTTAAGGGCTGACGGATGCTTAATGTCAAAAATAAACTGACATGTATGACACTAAGAGGGTTAACAGCATTTCGCATTTAAACGTCAGCTGAAATAGTGTCCATTCAGATAACGAAATAATTATTCTCTAACCAAGTTTTAGAAGCTATTACTCCATGACTGGCTATTTACCTACTCCAGCTCTCATGATTTGTTGGTCTCTATTACATGAACCGGATTTGTCTGTGTAAACTAATTTTTTATTGGCATTTCGTGTATGTTAAATTATTGATTAACAAATCCGATAATGGTAATGCATAAACACGTTGTCTCCACCATTACGTAGTTCAATGAAACTGTCAACAGTGAAAATTGTCATTCTGACACATGTTTACGAATATCCGTCAACATTCCAAATCAACGTAAACTACAGTACTTGTGTTACAATATTTGATTTTCTATTTCAGTTCGATGTTAGTTTATACAACTCTATGTAGGTTGACAAATAAATTAACGGGAATCTAAATATCTACCAACTAAATTGTGACGACGTGAACCCAATGACATTTAGTAATGTAATTAAGATTGTGGAAAATCCATTGAAACCTGTGTCGTCCCCATTTTGAATGTGTAAGTGCGTTTGTGGTTAGATTATTATTGAACTCAACTCTCACTACTTATTATTTTCTCCATTTTGATGACATTTTGGGGTGTGCAACACCTTCTACCCAATATCTGACAAATGAGCAACGGAACCACTGAATGTAACCTTTAAGCTCATTGCCTGAACTCATCTATCTATCAATGCTATGTCATTTGGTTTTGGTATTTTGTGACATTTGCGTAAATTGACATTTAGTACATGATAAAATATCGTTCAAATATTATTATTAACAATATTATAGCAATTTTCGCTTTGTGTAATTAAACTTCTTTCACTTCGCCGGTATTACACAAACTACATATTAAATCAGAGAATGGACTCCAAAGTGTCAAATGTCAAATGTGACAGTATACTTGTATGCAAGCTGCGAAAGTTACGAGTAGTTCTGTTCGGTAAGGAAATTAATACGACGTAAGATTTTAAGACAGTTCTATAGAATACTTTACTAAATAAGCAAAAAGCGCGCTTCAAAGAGGGTGTGATGAAGAAGGAAATTTTGTAGAAGGAGTAACGTCAATGGTGAATCAAAGTAAATGATGATTCTCTAAATCGACGCTTTTGTCAAATAGAGGAAAGTAGTAATGCAGATTCTAGACTATGCCACAGAGTGTTGTGCAATTCATGAAAAGGAGTATCTGACACTTCGGTTTCAGCCTGACTTGTACAGGTAGGCTTCCTTGTGGGATCATGGTAGCTGGAAAGGTTTTCCGAGTGTCGTTAGAAAATTTTAAAATGTAGCAAATACTAGGCACCCTAAGATTGCCGGAGGTTTTATGTAGGCCTTACTCTCCACCAAAGGAGAAGTTCAGCCTAAACGACGACTTCGAATAGGTACTGATCTGAATGGGATTCCCCCAGGATTATCTGAAGACCGAGAATGGGGATTATTCCATGTTATGGCACGTGTTATAGGTGGGCACGGCGTGGGCTTAAGGCAACCATGGCAGGTGCCAACGTTACAAATCTGCACATTGAGTGTTGTATCGACAGTAAGAAAGCAAGTGGAGATGCCAAAATGTCGCATATATTTCAAGAAGCGGTGTAGGGTTTGAAAGGCCTATTATTTTACAGCTTATACTTGTAAGGTTGGCATGTGGTGACAGATGTTATCTTCAAGTTTGGGAAATTTACCATGGAATGCTATACAATGAAAGAAAAAATCCAAATCGTTGAATTTTATTACGAAAATTCTGGTTCAATCGCAGGAATGATGCGAAAAATCCGTTCCAATTTTGCATGTAATCATGTGCCTTCCGAGACGTGCATGCGTAACAAAATCAAAAAATTCAAAGAGGCGGGCTCAGTACAAGATGTAAAGAGGCCGAAACATGTTGATTGAATGAACGTTCAATAGAAACGTCACCGTTCTCGAGAGTTTGACCTCTCCACAACTACACTGCAGCGAATTTTGACGAAAAATTTGCCAAGAACTGAAGCCGGTCTACCACCAGCAGCCCCTTTTGTACTCGGATTTGGTCCTCGAAAATATGCATGCAATTTTCGGCTGAGGCCCATTTCGATATTGGCAGCTACGTTAATTAGCAAAATTTCTGCATTTGGGGCACCAAAAATCTTTCGTATTTCTTTGATGCGGTTTATGGACCGGAGGTGTCATAGTGCCGTACATTTTCGAAAATGAGGCCAAAAGAGCTATTACTGTTAAAGGAGCGCGCTAAAGAGACATGGTAAAAAAATTTTTTGTGACCAGACCTCGAGGACATGGATACGGACGATCTATGCTTTCAACGGAATAATGCTACGTGTCATACACGTGACGAAATAATCAAGTTATTGCGCACGACATTTCCTAGCCGCGTAATTTCGCGTTTCGGAAACACAAATTGTCCGCGAAAATCGTGCGATTAGAAACTGTTAGATTTCTTTCTTTGGGGCTATGTTAAAAGCAAGATCTACACCAACCATCTGCAAATAATTCCAACTCTGAAAGCGAACATTGAAACGGCCATCGTTGAGATAGAGGTCCAATTATGTGAAAGAGTGATTGAAAATTTCAAGAAAAGAATGAGGGTCTGCAATCAGATCCTAGCCAGTCATTTGTGTTCCATAAATAATCCCCATGTGTCTACTTTATAAAGCAATAATGATTTCAGAGATAAGAGTATATCAACAATTGTTCGTTTTATTCAAAAAATAATTCATACACCTCTAGCTGAAATGCCCTTTTTGTTCTACGTTGTATATGGTGACCAGATAAAACATCAACAGTGTGAGATATAAAATTTGTTCTGGCTTTATTTTGAAGCTCCGTTCATGCCATTATGAGTGGAATGTCACATCCTTCAAATGACCACCTCGGCTTCGCTGGCAGTGCTTCAATCGTTCGGTCCAATTTTTTATGACTCGGTCCAATATATAGCGTGTCGAATGTTGGTATCGAGCTCGTCCAAAGTGGCTGGCTTGTTACCGTAGACTAAGGACATGACGTAACACAAGAGAAAATAATCGAGTATTTTCAAATCGCATGATCGCGGCAGCCAATTGATAAACGCTCGCAGTGAAGGAGTCACCAAATTTCTCCTTCACAGTTTTGAGCGTTGCGTTGCTTGTATGGCATACACATGCAGCTCGGATATATCGATGTTGTCGAGCTCTGACTACAGAAAGTCGGTTCACATCGCTCTCTACCTGAAACCATTGACTGTAACTGTATCCGCACCAGACAGTCAATCTTTGTGGATGCTTGGTCCAACACTTGTGGATTGTATTCGCTTCAATAAAGGCAATTATGATTGTTAACATAGCTTCTGAGCTAAAAATGAGCCTTACCTGAGAAGATGGTTTTTTGACCAAAATCCGGATCTCCGGTCAACATTTTTGTTATCTATGATCGTCCGGCTTCAATTCTTACGTCAACACAATCTTATACGGATGTAGGCCCAAATCCAGCCGCAAACGTTACTGAATATTTTGACAGCTGGATGTCATTAGTAACTTTGACAGATGCTGAAACATAATAATTGGAAAAATTATCATTGCTCTCTGGTCACCCTTTACAATATATTTTCACAGATTTCGCTTGGATTTATATTTTGTCAATTACTATTCTCTGAAGGATATATGGAAAAGGAAAGTAATGTATCCATTTGGAGATTTATGATTTACCCTTCCTAAAGTCTTCAGTTTTCCTGTTTCACAAGAAAGGTGAGTCAATGGCTTCTGAAATTGTTATACAACAGAAGCTATAAAACAACGAGCTCTTTGTCCTAAAAAAATAGAAGAAACAAGTAAATGCCTCAATAACTATTGTACGTTGCCAATCACCGCTCGTTATTTCATCATCGATTGTAATTGCTCCTATGTTTCTGTGAATATCATTGTTTCTGATTACTCTTAGAACATTGTGGTAAATCTTTATCTTACGGCAAATTTTGTTCAAATTCGTTGCAACTTCACATTTCCTGACTCGGCTTATTTATCTGTTGCTCGCATACCGTATTGCCCACAACCGCGACAACGACAATGCCATCTTCTTGGGATATATCTTGAGTGTAGAGTGAAAACAAAATTGGACCAAGAACACTTCCTTGCGGAACTCCGACAGCGATTGCTTTAAATTCAGTATTGAATTCCGTGCTTTACAGGGAAAGGTGGATACGAATACTTAAATCTGGTATGATAGAACTATAGAACCTATCTTAGCTTAACCTTTAATCCTATGGCACATCTTTTCAACGGCTTAAAAAGGTTTGTTGCCCCTTATTGCAATGGTCATTCTCTACACCTGGCCAATAGTGAAATGCTTAGTTCTGAAGCCGCATTAATGGTTAAATTAATATTTTCTCTTCACCGAGCGGTTGGAAGCGATTTAACAAAAGCTTTTCAAAGATCTTGGACGCTATCATTTGGATATTTTCATATTATTGACCTCGCCGACTTTCATTTATCTTGGAATGTATCACAGTCTCATGTTTGATCAGGGCATTCATTGGCAATTCATTGAAGACCTGTCTGGTTATTAATTCATATTCAAGATTCTTGTTCTTTTTAAGATTTTTTTTCTAATTTTACATATCATCTCGAAGTGAAATGTGCATATTTCGTTAAACAGAGCAAATTAAAGATTTATCTAGCATTACGATCATCATTGCTCAGAATATACTCAAAGGCTTAAGCACAATTCTATTTCCCAGGATCGTTGCAGAACTTCGACAGTAATGTCCATATCATCCAGTCATTACGTCGGCTGAACTAGCAACACTTCTTACCGAAATGCAGTAATTGTTTAAAAAAACAAAATCTGGAAGAGCTTTTAAAAAATGCACAAAGTATCGTCAGTTCAACCAGAATCCTTTGTTCAACCACCGTCCCAAGTGTGACACTAGTAGGTTACATTGAAATCATAGGAAAAATCGTTCTTTTATATCAAGCAGAATGGGTCCCTAAATAAAGCCTTGTGGAACTAAACCCATAATCCTGAGGACCTCTAATTATATAAAGAACAATATGGAACATGATAAACTTTAAAAAATAGATGACATTGATGAAAGTAGTAAAATGTGTACCCTCAGACAACAATTTACACTTTCAGGAAGTGCCTTCGATGTTTTTGTTTACTTTAATGGAATTTCTTAAAGGCGTTGCATACGTCAGTATTTCAACGTATAAATGATAAAAATATCCGCCGTCGATAGTCTTACATGAGTATATTGATTTTCTTGTAAGCAATAGTAAACAATTCCTCCATCGTAATGCCACTCAGTCATTAAATAAAAATTGGTTTCTAAATTTAACCCTTAAAGGTACTCAAAGATACTATAAACACTGCACAGCACATGTACATAAAGAAAAAATCCTTTTTCCAAATTTTGGTAAACAACACGATTCGCTAAGTGGATTCGTAAACAAGTTCAAGGTCACCGAAATGTCAGATGATACTGTTTGTTTATACCAACATCACCACATGACCACAGTATTCTTATGCAGACATTCGAGTAGAGTCCTTGAGGTTGACGCAAACCTCGTCGAAACTCACAAATATTTAACAAAATATATACGAGTATCTAGATATGTATGTAGATAGACGAATATCTGTTGCCAAATAAAAAATTAATTAGGTACTAAGGATTGAAATCCTTAATGGCAAACTGCCGACCCCGCACAGATTTATGATGCGAAAGGCGATTTCTAGTCAACTTTTTGACGGTAGGTAATGAATTTCTCACATGCTCAGTCGCAGTCAACACTCGTTATGGAATGGGCTACTGAAAATTTAGTATAAATCCACTTACAGATACGTACTACCAAAATTACTGTTCGAATAAAGTTCAAGGTTTCATTAGAAATTTAGGCAATAACTTGTTTAAGACGAACCGAGAGGGCAGAGAAGGTTTGTTTTCGTGTCAACAACATATTTTGGTAACTGGAGACAATGTTTATGACAAACAGCCATTAACTCCCAATTAATGAAATGTAGAAGGTTATCCTTCCAATTAAATTTAACTTATCCATTGGAGCGTGATTTTTTTTTCTTAATTTATCAGAGCTTAAGGATTGAGGGATGGATCAGAGGCGTCAACGTGGAATCCATTTCCATTCAAAACTCATCGGTTGATGGGAAAACACTCATCCAAAGAGATTCAGGTAAAATGTGGAATGAATTACACTCGGAAGTTAAGTCAAGTTGAATGAATATCCATATCAGTTAAGTCTGAGCTCCACCTTTTGCCTCTCGTACTTATACGAGTTAAGGGTGTTTATTTTCTTATTGTAATTCTTCTGATGTCCTTCCGGTAGGCATTAATTTAGTTTGCGGGAGCCAGAATTTAGTCTAAGCCAGCACGCTGTCTCCACATCTCAACATTCTCAAATTCACTTGGCTATGTCCTGATCAAACTGTCGGCCAGGTTAACCTATTACACTTGCAATTGACTCATACACATCCAGCGTTATGGATGTCCGAACTTTGTGAGGTCTCGAAATTGACTCAGACTCAGGCAAGGTGGAAATGAGCATATCCTATTCATATCCCATTCATCGTCAAGCCAAACTAATATGAGTACTGTCAAGATGTTGAACGTCGAAGGCAAGAATCACAAAAGATTGCCAATCGAATGTCCTTTCAATTGTTGGGAATACCTTTGTAACCAGCATTAGTTCTCGAGGCAAGCCATCTATTATACCCCAACCGTCACAAAGAAACCTCTGGTTTGTTTATGGATGTGGCAAAGTATATCCAGCTAAGCAAGAAACATACAAAGATCTGTTTCTTGAGCTTAAAAGGAAACTAGAATACTATGTTCGCAGAATAAGAAAACGATGAGCATGGCAGGCGATCGATTAAGACGAGGTTCGAAAGCACCCGTTGGTACAGAAACATGCCATACCAAAGAATATGGAAAGATCACTCCTGCAGACTGGTAAACAGCCATAATAAAACAGGTTACATCAGACAGAATTGAACCACTGAACGCACAATTCAACGTGGACTACAATGGGCAATATTTCCGCCCTTTCAATATTGACGAGGTTAATCTGGCGATATTTAAATTTACATCAAATAAGGCAGCCGGCGCTGAAGGCTCATCAGCTAAATTATTTAACAACAACCGGCGATGAGTTGGTGAAATGTTTACATCAACTTATTTGCACAATATGTTGGAAGAAACCATGCTCGGTTTCGTTTGTCCGATTCTCTAGACAGATGACCCTCTAAAGTGTACCAGTCTCAAAGCCACATTCTCTTAAACATCGCACGTAAGATTCTATCTCCTATCATAAAAGAACGCTTAAAACCTCACGTCAACAACTAGATAATGATTGAGAATATCAAAGACGGTTCGGACAAGACGGCGCTTTCACGTGACTTTTTAAACATCATCCTTGAAAGAATTCCCATCTCGTCAACTTTGAAACTAGAATCACAGTCCTTCAAACCACTCGCTTACGCTTACGATATTGACATCATCTGACGACATGATGTAATGACACCAGGATACTTATGATGGCAAAAGTATGACGCCAAGTTTTATTATACTCAGGAGCCGATCCAAGGAGAGTTTCTTAAGACTTTTTCAGGTCCCGAACTGAAACTGAAGCACTGCAAAAGTCCTCAGTTTATTGTAGATGCATGAGCAGGAACCCCACAGGTCAAGCGCATTGGAATGACTATACGATGGTTACTGGTGACCTAATCCGCGACAAGGTTTTTGCTAAGCATTTAAGTGTACTAAACAGCACAACTTCTGTTGCATTTGCTATGTAAGTGATGACGACGCCAAGGAGTACATTATATTGCTCCTATTAGGCTGCAAGTATTCGGCGCTGAAGTGCTTCATACTGATACTATAGGCACCTCATCACTTAAGTGCTTACTGAAACCACTTGCAAGTACCGAAGACGAGAGTAAGACAGCAAGTAATCGATTTAAATTTATCCAACAGGTATGCTAAGGAGATTACTGGATGGAAAGTACTATCGGAGATCTCCATGTTAGACCGTTCAGAATCGGATGCGAGGTTTCGATTTGGTTGAAGAGAAGGAATCTGGACACGTTTTAACGAGATCGACAAGTACAATTGTGCTAACTCTAAGTTCAGGACAAAACAAAAGCTTGAAGAAGCTGTACAGAACATGAACACACCCACGCTGTTGCTTCCTTGGATGGCTTCAAGTCGTCTGCCACCGATACCAAAAAGGTATAGACCAGCTGCTGGCAACTCTAAAGAGAATTTTCAATGCTTGCCTGGCACTGGCATACATACCGAATCCCTGGCGAGCAGTAAGAGTGGCCATTATACCGAAAATTGGAAAGAAGGACTACTCACTTGCCAAGAGTTTCAGACCTATAAGTCGGACTTCCTTCAATACAAAACGAATCAAGAGAAACCGCCTTGAGAATGCATCCTATGAAAGCGATGTAACACGCACGAGAGTGTGCTTCAGAATCTGGTATGCAGAATTGAAGGTGCGCTCTACAAGAAAGAATACGCGTTACAGACAACATGGCGTAGACGAATCACTAGTTTTGTGGATAAAAGCAATGCTGTTGAGTACGACATTAATTGCGGATGCTGGCTGTGACCAATATAGTATGTGGTGGCGAAACAGGGGTTGCTCGCAAGGCGGTGTTCTGTCTTCACTGCTATGGTGCTTCTTGGTCGACTCACTGACGTCTATGCACAAGCATACGCGGATGAAGTAGCTGTACTGTCTGTTTTATCGTGTCTAGCGACTGTCTGCTCTAAAGCGCAAGCAGCCCTAGATGTGATTGACGACTGGTGCACAAGTAATGGGCTTTCAGTCAATCCTCTCCTTCTCTCAACGAGAAGGAGAAAGCTGATTGGTCCGACTTATCTACTGCTTAAAGGCATCACTACCAATTCTCCAAAGAAGCAAAGTATTTGGGTGTTGTCTTGGATAACAAGCTTCTCTAGACTAAACATGTTACGTCGAAAGCATCTAAGAATCTTTCGGCCTTCCGGCAGTGCAGAGGGAATATCGGCCCGAAATGGGCCCTTTGGATCTACACAGCTGTGATAAGGCCAATTATATCCTATGTGTCGGTTATCTGGTGAAATAACCTCTAGCAAAAATATGTGATAGCTGCTTTTACCGGACTTCATACGAGGGCGGGTCAATAAGTCCGTGACTTTTTGAATTTCTGACCTCTTTACTGAAACGGCAACACTGCTCCTGTCAATAGGCATCTGTCAGTTGACTCCTGTCAAAATTTAAACTTGCTGCGTCAGTTAGTTTGTGTTTGACAGCTATTTTTATCAGACTACTCACTAATTTGAGGAGAAAATGGAAAAAAGTGAATTTCGTGTGCTTCACTTCACAGGAAGGTTTGGCGTTGTTTAATCGCAATATGGAGGAGTTTTTGCGCCGTTTTGTAACCGTGGACGAAACATGGATCCATCACAATATACCAGAGAACAAACAACAGTCAAAACAGTGGGTTTCTAAGGGTGAATCGGCGCCAAAGAAGGCCAATGTGGGTTTGTCAGCCAATAAAGTTATGGCGACTGTTTTTTGGGATGCACGCGGGATAATCCACATTGACTCTTCAAAAGCGAAGAACAATCAATGGGGAATATTATGCCAACTTATTGCACCGATTCAATGACGATTTGAAAAAAAACCGACCTCATTTGGCCAAGAAAAAAGTTATTTTCCACCAAGACAATGCAAGGGTGCACACATGTGCAGTTGCCATGGCAAAAATCCATGAATTGGGCTATGAATTGCTCCCTCATTCACCCTATTCTCCAGATTTGGCTCCGAGCGACTACATCTTGTTCCCAAACCTGAAGAAATGGCTTGGTGGAAAAAGATTTGACTCCAATGATGAAGTCATCTCGCAAACAAAGGCCTATTTTGAGGACCTCGATAAATCATTTTTTTTGGAAGGGATAAAAAAATTGGAGAAGCGTTGGACAAAGTGTATAGAGCTCAAGGGAGACTACGTTGAAAAATACAATTATTTTTTTACCAAAAAATCTGTGTTTTATTCCAAAAGTCACGGACTTATTGACCCGCCCTCGTATCATGGTCTGCATTTTCAAAGCCATCTTCCGTTTAAAAAGAAGTGGTCCTTGGTACAACATGCACTGGAGCTTCGATGACCTTTTTTTTTTTTTTTTTTCTTTTTATAATTTACGCGCGCCTAAGGGGTTTTACTGTTGCCAGGGCGCGGGCGGAAAGATAGAAGGAGGAGAAAGGAAAATTGTTTTTGTAGTGGTTTGAAACTCAGGTGTGTTTGGTTTCTATGTTTTTGCTCTCCAGGGGTGGGAGTCCGAATAGGACGAAGAGTTTTTCCTTCACTCAGAGTGATTCGAGGTATAATTCCCAGTATTTTTTTCATTGCTTGAAACTCTACAACAGTCAAATCTACGTGTCAGTGTTATGCCTTCACACGCAGAATTTTTCTGTCTGAGTTCCAATTACACAATGAAAAACTTACTTGCCATGGGCAGGATTCGAACCTGGACCCTCCGAGTGAGAAGCGTTTGCTACTACCACTACACCACGGCCACCACCTTATGGTCTTATGGACATGCCGTCCGATGCAATGACACCAGAACTGCTATTTCGGAAAAAATACGAAATCGGTTTCGGTCAGAATTTGAGGCAGGAAAGGAATGCAGTTGGGTATTCACGGACGGCTCCAAAACCAATATAAGATGTGGCTCTGGTGTCTTTCTGGAGGACGACAACGTTAGATTTCACTTCACGCTAGCGTGCATCTGCCTTCCAAGCAGAAATCTAAGTAATCCTGATGGCAGCGAACTATATTGTGGAGAAACGGTGGAGGAGGTGAAGCATTTACATCCATAGCGACAACCAAGCTACGCTTAGAGGCTTACTGAACCCTTTTATTACTTCCAAGCTAGCGCAAGAATGCTAAATTCTGTGACCCTTGTCTGGGTCTCAGGTGGGATAACGGCAAATGAAATCTCCGATGAACTTACGAGAGGACAGTTTATAAAGATCCGAACCTACGTTGCCACTGCCTGTGTTCTTGGATAAGGCTTCCATAGACAGTTGAGTCTCATATGAGCACAAAGAGACCAATCGAATGCTTCCCGACGTCTCTAGAAAGTCACCGGCCTTTCTGCTGTCCCCCAGCAGGAAAGACTTACTGGCGTCGTGACAGGGCATTACACTTTTGCAAGAGCCTTAAATATGCCGCGCATAAGTGACACTACATCTTGCGATGCTTGCTGTGAAAGTAATTCTCTGTGAATATCCGGCTTATCAGGCTGCAGGTATTCGGCGCTGACGTGGTGGGTGGTGGGATTCTAGGCAACTTATTACTGAAGCGCTTACTCGTCTTTCGTCGTAAGACTGAAAGATTTCATTAAAAGGAACTTTCAAGCAGTACAATCTACTAGTTCTTCATCTTAGAGCTTGATTTTGACAGAAGAAAAACTGTCTCGAAGTCTTCGGCTTATTTTACTTCATAACAACAATATCCCCAGATCTAACTTATGTCCAAGGATACCGAACTGAATATGTGAACAGCTATATAGTAAAATGTTGATTCTAACATCAGACCCACCTTGAGCTTACTTGTGCTTTTGGCTCATTTTTGAGAGATGTTCCAACTTCTATCCGTCCTTAGAGGGGGCTTTTTTTTGGCTCTATTTCCAAATATTTTCTTAGACCATGGAGCAACCGACAATGAAAGCCACCATTCGGCCACTATCTTGTTGCTTCCATAGAACATTTTAGTCTTTCAGTTGATGTTGTCAGAAGACATGAAGACATTAGCAGAACATAAATTTATTCGGCAAAACCTTTTGTGAGGCTTTTTATCATCAAATTTTGTCTTGTCTTTTGCCTTTGTTTTATGGAGGACTTAGAAGCAGGTTTCTTAGTGTGAATCAGTGAATCAGCACAGAGATTTCATTATGTTCCAAATGGTTAAGGATGAAATGAGATCACTGAAACAAAAGGAAGCTGCACAAGTAGCCATTTTTGTATAATTAAATCCGACAAAGTATCACAGATAGATCCCCGACAAGGTGGGTATATCTCCGACAAGGTATCATTCGGTTTAATAAAAGGCGCGTTTCAAGCAAAAAAGGTGAGTCTTACATCAGATGCATGGCTGAGAATCTACAATATTTTCCAAATAGCAGCTCTCTAATAGGAAACTTATTCTCTTTAGCACTCCCTCAGTTCACTGAACATTTATTTATTCAACTCTTTATAGCCAATAGGTGTCTGTTTCAGATCAACGCATCTTTTAAAAGAATCAAAGCATTTCAAATAGAAATGGATTTCAATTCATTGAATCGAATCGAGACGTGTCAGATACGTAGTAAGCCAAATCCAACACAATATTATACAAACGTAAGACTTAAACACATTGTGTATACAATTATCCTGGAGCAAGATGTCGATACATTGCCATAGAACATCATTTGAGATATATACTCGTACATCCAAGTACTGCATTAGCACCGAACTTGTGTTTTATTGGGAAAGGGTTTTCCGTCTTGAATCCATGACAACCACACAAATTGGGTCCTTCGAACATGGGTTAACGTATTCCAGAGCCATGTCAGGACAATAAAAATTCATTGATTTACTTTATCCACAATTTATGCAGATGTTTGATTTTTATACTTTTCTATTAGAGCCTCAGATCCCCTGGAGTCGTAAGGTTCTTCTGACAGCAAGGACTATTTCTGTTTTATGACAATCATATCGGATTACATTTTAGTGAACACACCCCCTCAAATGGATTAATTTGACTCCACAATTAATGACATCCTTTCAGGCTGATAGAGTTTTATGGAAATTAATTGCCATATGTTCTGGAGAAAGAGCAGTTTGGAGTGCTTTATTTTTACCCTCTTTGATGAGCTTTTTGTGGATTTTTTTCTATTACTCTATGTTGCTATGTTTGCCCCCCCTTTTGACTGGCTGTTAGATTAAATTGCAATCGATACTGTCTCTGACGTTATCGTTCGATAACTAAGCATTAGATTGCATAAAAAAAAAAAAAAATGAAAGGCAAACTTCAACCCTTCCGAGCGAGGGTAGTGACAATGAATTCGTTTGCAGAAAATGCCGGAAGTACTGAGATAAATGGAAAACCATAGCCCAGAATACTTTACAAACGCTACGCACGTTAAGACTGTCCTTTCACTAAAAGTTAGTTTTTCCACCCCATGAGTGTGCAGAAAAGGGTGCATATAAAATGAACCGACAAGACGAAGGTTTGGCGGATGTCTCACACTTTAAATCGGATTATATAGTCATAATAGTAACCCACGTGATGGTTGGTGCATACTTTCAGTTCTAGTCTATCTGCGGAAGTGTCTTTTATTTTTTTTCTACGTCTTTCTTCTTCAACCTACGCCAGGGTTAAGAATTGTTTTCTAATTGACATTCACCTAAGTGGATGAAGGTCTCGTAGAGTTCCGAGGTATGGAATATCTGCAGATTTGTACGAATGAATGTGGAAAACGTAAATAGGAGTACAGAAAAAATTCAATTTGTTTTATTCATGCTGGTCGAGCCATGCGTATTGAGCATACTGAGGGAAGTAGAATCGACGGAAGGGAAGAAACTAAATCTAGATAGTGCACATGGCCCGAAACAGATGGATAAAAGTTTCTCTGAAATAAAGGAATCGAAGTACGAATACATGCTAATCGTGAAAATATGAAAAGTGTGACTATCCGTAGTCTAACATTCTTGGTCCTGCACATAGTGGTCTTAACGTCTTTTTTGGGTTCACATATGCCCATACTTGTATGTTCACAAAATGCAGCCATTCCATTTGTTGAAATATTATTCCTAACACCGAGCCAGCTCTTCTCGTATCAGATTGATGATAATATTTTCTACAAGGGGTAGAAGCTGTTCCTGTTACCCGGCTTTCATTCTAGCAGAGCTTTTTTTTATACTTCGGAAGCCAACACCATCATATAGCACTCAACTGGAGTATAGCAAAAGTTGTACATCTGTTTTAAATTCAATTTGAGCTCATGGGTCAAGCGCTCGAAGTCGGCCCTTATATTCCCAACCGATCTCATCCATTTCGAAGAACAAACTCCTATATAGCCACTTCAGTGGAAGTTATTTTTGTATGGTTTCGGGCTTTCTCACCTTCCCCATGCATACCATGACACAAGATACCTTCATCGAAAAGTATATATATCGGTATTTTTCAGGCTGGTGTGCCTGCAGATCTATGGGTTTAATTCCAGAAAAACGATAGTAAACCTTTGAAAGTGGATGTGTTCTTCGAAGTCGGAAAAGAGCAAATGTCACTCTCCCTGTGTACACGAAAGGACAGGACAAAAAAAGAAAAAACAACAAGCGGACAAACTAGGCATTACCTTACATTAAACTGTTTCGTAAATCTTGTTAATATGAGTCGTTGGCCTTAACAATACTTTTTATAAGAATTTGCACCCTAGGTACCCTTCGATCTCCTCAAGCAAACAAAACAAACAAACAAGAGTATGACTCACAACAACCTACAGTTGAGCTATCTTCAGGTCGTATAATGACGTCTTTAGGAAATGCACAAATTCCCTTTGGTCGGTCTAAGGATGCATTCCACAGCACTAACACGCTATAATCATACGTCTTGTCATGGAATAAGTTGATCCCGAAGTCGAGACTCATCAATAACTAGTTATTCCATTCCCAACAGTTCACAATTAGACGAAAGCCTAGCCGCGATTATAGCAGTCAAATCAAGGCATTCAGCGCGACTTAACACCTTTCTCGTAAAACCCTACAATGCTGCGCCCGAAATAATAGCAGATCTACTGCTTCCATTAGGGAAGAAGGAAACCTTCTCCGTAGAATTGGAAAAAGGAACGCATTTCAAGAAAGGTAATCGTACGCAATGTGATAACTGAAGAGAATCTGGCGTGCTTTCTTCAATCGCAGACATAGTAGAAAGCAGAATCCTTAAACGCATTGAAGAACTCGAAAGTACTCTCGACTATATTATCACATGTACACCGATCGGATCATAGTTGAACAATGCATGAAATATAGATGTCGTATACAACTACAGAAACACGCATACAGTACCACTATTTTTGGTGGTCAGTAGCGATGTTTTGAAGAGTGCTCTTTCCACTAGAAGTAGAGGCATATAATGGACCCTTAGAACCCATTTTAGTCAACTAGACTCGAACGACCGACCGAAGGTTATTTATCGAAGCAAACTCAATAGGAGTGAGGACTAACTCCACCAAAACAAAACATTTTAATGTTTCTCTTGACTCTCTGACAGTACAAAATAGCGTATCACGACAACAGGTCAAAAAAGTAGATAAGTTCCATTACCTGGTCCTGGAAAATGCGTTAGCAGCCGCATGTTGGAAACTAATGCTGCATCCAATACATTGTCAGTGGATATGTTCTATTCAAATGTGGAGTCGGTGAAGTTATATGACTGCAGTACTTGAAAAAGGTCCACCTGTCTCACAAATAAAGCTGTTGTTGTCTAAAATACTGCTGCAGATATTCTAACCAAATCGCATCTACAACGAACAGCTTTATGAGTCAAGGGGCCAGGGACGATTAGACGTGATTATTAACTAAAGTGGCAGTGATCACTCATACCCTACGTAGGAAGAAAATTGATTTGCCCGAAAATTCATGGAATAGAACGAATTGATTCAACTAGAGTGTAAAAAGAGGTAAAAAGGCATGTCACTTGGAGCAGGACATAAATTAATCTCGGCAAATGGAAAATGGCTGGATGAAGTTAAATCACATCGACAAAGTCTTACAGCGGACACGGGACATAGCATAGCATTCCAAAATCAGCTCTATGCTCATTTCAGACGTCAAGGACGTTGTTTGATCTGGCTGAGTTTCTGTTATTAGTAATAATGACAATCAGTTAATCCTATGTAAAGTCTTCTTCCCAAGCAATAACAAGACTACAGACGGATTTGTCAACCCCTGCAAAGGAGACAATGACAACGATCATCTACAAAATAGATGTTACCGCCATGGAATGGGAATGGGCCGGACAAAATAAGGACGAAAAACTGCGACTTCTATTATACTAGGGTGTTTGTTATCGACGGCAAACCCAGCACCTATTTAGATGTGGATTCGTTTTTAGAGGCAGACTTAGGCAAGAAGTCTTGAGTTTCCGGCATGTTAAAGAGCGACTCACAACAATCCGTATTAAGGCTAAAGTGGGAGCGCACGCCACCATAAAGGAGAAAGATGACGACACCAATGATAGTTTCTACGAACTCTTGGACAAGACCTACAAGTAGCAAAACTAGGAAAGTATAGCTTGCATGACACCACCTCCGTTAATAGTTTCAGGCTAATCGACTTTGCGGCATCTTTGTACATCTTGATATACACAAGGGGACTTGCAGAACTCTTGCTCAATTAAGGCACTGCTCCAGTATTATGGATGTCCGAACCTTCCAAGGGGCCAACATCGACTAGGACCATTACCTTGTTGTATCCAAGTTACGGTACGGGATATATGAACATCACAAAGACAAGTTAATACTTCACCTAATGGTGAAATAATAATGTATTTCTAAAAAGGCCGACTGAATCCAATCGAGTCTCATAAACGCTCTATTGCCACGGTATGCGAAGAATGAATATTCTCGCATATTTTCTTGAAAAACACTCTCTTAACTTGTGAGTGTACTACGCTAACTATAATCAGTCCAACTTTGAGTTCGGTTTTAGTATCTAAATAAAGATCTTAGCTTTCCTTAATATTTCACGGTTGTTCTATGGTACCTACTACGAAATTTTCGATGACATTTTGGCATAGTTTCGGCTCAATTTCATCAATTGCGTGTCAAAAGTCTCATCTTTTAGTTCAGGAATTTATCAAAGGCATATGCCTTTGCTTTCAAAAAAAAAAACCCCAAAGAAAGAATCCAATGTCATTAAATGGCATGATCTTGGTGGCCAATTCACATCGAGAGAGCTCTGCCTACAAATTTCGTCTTCAACAATTCCATTGTTTCGATCGCTGTGTAACAGGTTGCTCCGTCCTGTTGAAACTCCATATCTTTGAGGTCTATTTCATTAATTTAAGGCCAGAAGAAGTTATTTATCATCTCACGATAACGAACGCCGTTGACGGTGACGGCATTACCAGCCGCATTTTCGAACAAGATCGGCCCAATCGCTCCGCCAGCCCAAAATGCGAACAAAACAATAGCTCGTGGTGGATACATGGGACGTTGATGGATCACTCTTGGATTTTCAGCTCCACGAATGTGACAGTTCTGATTTTTGCCATAGCCATCAAGTTCGAAATGCGTCTCATTGGAGAAAATGATTTTCTTGTTGCTATAAGATCCATTCTGCGAAAGTTCGGCGCTGTGCATGGTCTACTTACTCCAAATGTTGTGTCAACTGAAATCTTGTAAGCTTGAAAAGGCACATCTTTAGCCAAAATTCTCTATAAACTGCTTGGTGAAAGTCTCAATTACTGAGAACGATGGCGAATCGATGTGGAAGGATCCTGGTCAACACTCTCACTAACTGCTGTAATGTTTTCATTAGACCGAGCTGTACGAACACGAGCAGGTCTCTTCTGAGTTTCAACTAATCGCCTGAAATTTCTCGATTAATCGAACTACTATACGACGCGAGTATGCATTATGGTGAACGAAAATTCCACGACATTTTCGAATTGTCTCCGGAAAAATCTCTCCATTTTGGTAGTGGATTTTCGCAATTTCTATATGTCGTTCGTCCGTGTAATTCTCGGTGACTAAACCTTACATATGACAGCTGTCAAACAAGAATGCTGTACGACCGACACAAAAAAATGCGGTCAATGGCAAATCCTTCATAATTCTTATTAGAGCTGACCACGCAAGCAGTTCTTAAAGTTGTTGCTTTGTAATTGTGGGTAATAAAGCATATATAAGCTGTTTTGAAGGACGATTGTTTTATCTGCTCTCACTCAAGGCTCTTCAATGGATTCTAGGATTAAATTTTCGCGGCGAGATCGCAAACTACTCTTGAACTGGACACTTCTTGCATGGTGCAGAATACTTTGCTGTATCTCGATCGCATCCGTTTCCATTTCTTGCTATATCGTGTCACATGTGATATATGTATGAAATATGCTTGCGTTTTCAGATATATTATCTCTCAATGAAAGTATTCGCCATTATGGCATTTTCACGGGCAGTTATTGACTGAATAGGGGCTAAAGTTGGCTGACTCAGACTCAGATGGAGAAACAAAAGCCGTCACCGTGCTACTATTGTCATTGAAGAAAACTTCTAGCTCACATCGGTCGATATTGTTGGCAGCGGACATTTGTTAGATCCCCGTAGTTGGCTTCTCTAGTTGGTGATGACACCAAAGCGATAGGAGACTTTGCATATTATTTTCATTCAAAGATGCAGCAACCAGCAACTATCACGAAGTGCACGGTATCATTTTCTACTGTCTATATAGCCCGCTAATAATTTTTTCTTTTACTATCATTATTCTTATTTTAACAAAAAATATAATTTGCTTAATCTATCATTACAAGTTAAGGTATAACTATAATAAGAACAGTTAGTAAAGTTTAGTATTAAGTGCTACTTCATAAATAAAATAAAATTAAAATTATATGGGGCTAGCAATATTTAGATGGTATTTTTGAAATTTAGCTAAATATTAAATTACAGAAGACGAAAAAAGAAAAGATGGAAAATATTTTGGAAAAAAAACATTAGTAGGTATTTAGTAAATTTTTGCGATATTATCTAATATAGGCCAGTAAATCTTCAATTTGACTGTGATCGAAATCCAGAAGCCAGAGTTTGAATTTCTTTAAAAACATTGATAAGGATATAATACATCGAAAAGCCGCAGGAAACGTATTAAACAGTTTGCAAGACACAATAGGGTAGAAGTTTCTTAAATGCATTGTACGGAAAGAGAGGACAGTAATATAATTTTCCAGATTACTTCGCAGAGTATGAAAGTCAGAAATGGGACTCTGCATGTAGCCACTTCTCATAAAAAATAGCTTGGAAACTTTGAAATAATATAAATGTCTGACCGGTGGAATACTTAAGGATCTAAGGAGGGGCAAACTGTTTGCACTATAGATTTTTCTAATAGCACACTTTTGTAAAGTGACAAGAGGGAGAAGTTTAGCTTGGTAGGCACCCCCCCCCCCCCCTGGAAAATTCCAAAGTAGGCTGTGCTTAAAGTTTTACTATCACAAATCCTCTTAAGATGATAGAAGATGCGAATAAAGGAGCGCAAATATATTTTCAATGTCAAAATGTGTTTGGACGAACTCATATTTTGATCTAATAAAATAACCAAGTATTTAAAGTTTCCCCTATCTTAAAAGAATTTGTATAACAAACATAACCCCACTACATGTGGAATTGAGCATTTTAAATCGTGGGCAATTTCCAGCGTGGAAGATTATTACCAGATTAAAAAAATCCTGTATTTTACAGCAAAAATACATAAACTTGGTTTTATTGCTTACGATGAGATTGTGCTTGGCAAACCAGACTCGTAGTAAATGAACATCGTGGTTAATCTCAGCCACTAAACTCAGAAGACTAGATGAGGCATATACGATTCCGATATCATCTGCAAAAGCTGTAACTTTACCTTCGAATGGAAGATAAAATAGGGAGTTTTCTAGGAACAATATAGGACCAAGCACAGACCCTTGTGGCATACCAATATTTAACACCCTAGTACCACTGAGGTAGTCTCCCACTTTTACCTTTTGAGTTCTATGTTTTAAATACCCAACGTTTTCATAACCCAACGAAATGAAGTTTGTCAAGGAGAATGCAGTGGTGACGAACAAAATAGAGCAATGTTTTTTTTCATCCAAACCTTTATTAAAAATACAGCAAAACTCTAGAAGAGCATGTTTGGTAGATAGCCCCTCCTTCAATCCAAATTGCAAATTCGCAGCCTTGCTTAGTATCGTCGGTGTTTGTGTTTTTTGTGTTTGTCTGTGATTATGACTAGGGAATTCAGGGTAGACGTAGCCAATATACGCGGGCAAAAAAGTAATCACTTTTCTGCGTATGTTCACGTCTGTAAGTACAGACCAGCTGTTTTGGCACTTAGTGAAACACAGGTAGATCTCCGCCCACACCTCTCAGATCATTCTGATCTGAAGCTACCTAGCTACGAACTAGTGCCATTATTCTTCTCTCACCGCGGTCTCGCCATTTACGTGCGTAGTGATGTAGCTTACCAAACTCCACCACAATGTGATCCATGTTCTAATTCGGAATTCAACTTCATGTGGTTAAAATTCCATCTCCGTAAGCAAATTATCCACTACTGCTATATTTATAGAAGCCCCAAACTGGACAGCAATTCAACTTTTAACGAGTTTGATGCGCTGTCTGAACCCATTCAAAGAATTGTATCCCTATATCCTCATACTGAAATCGTTATTACGGGCGATTTCAATATCCACAATTCTGGGTGGCTTCGACATTCTGGACAGACAACACCCGAAGGGTGGTGTGTTGAGATCTTCGCTGCGGAAAACAACCTAACGCAGCTTGTAAATGAGCCCACGCGGATTCCAGACGTTGATAGTCCACCGCCAACACCCTGGACTTGTTTTTAACTTATCACCCTGATAAGTACACCATTGATGTGCTCTCCCCTCTAGGCTCGTCGGACCATTGTGTCATATCAGCTAATTTCTCGTACACCGACCACACAGTTAGAGAAAAAAATTCCTAAAAGAACCGTATGGCAATACGAGAAAGCCAACTGGAGCGGGCTTAACAGCTTCTTTAGGAATTTTAACCGGTCGTTATTTTTCCTCGATAACAACGTGGATGCCGCTGCTGATATGATTACAGACACCATTCTCTTTGGAATGAGATGCTTTATTCCTTATCGGATGAAGACTATCAAATCAAAAGAAAAGGCATGGTACGACTCGAGCTGTAAAGAGGCCGTCAGGGTTAGAGAAATGTTTTTTCGGTCCTACAAGACCAACTCGACAGAGGAAAACCGTAAAAAGTTCACACGAGCCAGAAATGACTGCAACACCTTTCTTAAGCGTGTGCAATTCCTATACGACCAAAAACTGAAGCAAAAAATACTGCAATGTCCCAAAGGCAGTAAAAATTGTTGGTCGTTCGTCAAAAACATTAGAAATTCCGCATCATCCTCCATCCCAACGCTCATTTACAATAACATTCCCACTTTGCGGCCAGCTAAACACTCCCAAATTGTGCTTTGTCTCCGCCTACACTTGAGTGCGTCGAATCTTCAATGTGACGAATCTACTTTCGCACTCGTGTAGTAGCAAGAGTACTTAAAGATCTCAACATACGTAAATCCGCTGGTCCAGATGGTATATCTCCCCTTCTTCTGAAGAGGTGTTCTTCCTCCCTGGCAAAACCACTGCGTAAGCTTTTTCATCAATCCTACTCTTTAGGACTCTTCCCGAGCAGATGGAAAATAGCATTTGTCCAGCCCGTCCCTAAAAAAGTCGAATCATCTTCTCTCTCCTCCTACAGATCCATTGCACTTACGTCCCTTCTTTCTAAGGTCATGGAAACGCTGATAAATAGTCAGCTCATGAAATATCTCGAAACACGAAAACTTCTGAATGACCGGCAATATGGTTTTCGTAGCAACAGGTCCACTGGTGATTTGATGGCATGTCTTACCAAAAAGTGGAACCAAAGCGTACACCAATCTGGCGAAAGCAAGATAGTTGCACTTGATATTTCTAAGGCATTTGACAGAGTTTGGCATCAAGCTCTTTTGTCGAAAATGCGTGCATTTGGGATCGACGACTCTCTTCTTCAATAGATTAGAAATTACCTTTCGGAACGTTCAATTCAAGTTGTTTTGGACGATTTCAAGTCTGATATTCACAAAATAAATGCTGGTGTGCCCCAGGGCTCTGTTCTGTCTCCGACACTCTTCTTAATTTTCATTAATGATCTCTTGTCTGCTACTTTTAATCCAATATATTCCTTTGCTGATGACAGTACTCTCTGCTTTTCATATTCGTTTCCGCACTCACGGCCCTGCTCTTCGGCTGTAGAACGAGAACGGCAACGTATGCTAAGCTCATTAAATTCCGATATCAACAGCATAACCAATTGGGGAACTATCAACAGAGTGGAATTTAATGCTTCCAAAAGACAATGCTGTCCGCTGTCTTTAAAGCGAAATTTAAACACCCAGCCATTATCTATGAATGGCACTGCATCGTCGAAACCGAAAAACTTTCCATACTCGGTATGTGTGTCAATGACAACTTACGTTGGAATGACCACATATTTGATGTCGTCAAAAATGCTGCGAAATGTCTAGGTTTCCTCAAAGATGTAAGAAATATTTTACCCCCTCTGATCTGGCCTCAATATATTGGAGTACAATGCGCACATCTGGTCAGGTGCTCCTAAAACATCTCTGCACCTGCTAGATAGGATTCAAAACCGTGCTATAAAACTTATTGATGATACTAATACCAGTCAATTAATTGACACGCTCGAACGTGTCGACGTAATGTCTCCTGTCTCACTTTGTTTTATCGCTATTTTCACCACCAGTGCTCCACTGAAATCGCCAGTAGCATTCCGCCCATTCAAACTTTCAACCGTAACACCCGTCTCGCTGTGAATGCTCATCAGTATACCCTCAAGCCCATTTTCGGACGTACTCTAAAATATCGTGATTCGTTCCTAAGCCGTACAACTCGCTTATGGAATGCCTTGCCGATCTCTGTATCTCCTGGTCGTTATAACTTGCAAACATTTAAAAGCAATGTATATCGGTACCTCTCTTTTCTTCCTCCTATAAAAACGTATACCTTTGGGTAGCCCAACATCCTACTTTTCACAGCTCTTTCAAAAATTTTAGACACAGTAAATAACAAGGAAATCGGCCTGTAGTTGTTAACCTCTTTTCGACTTCCCTTTTTGAATATACATAGGTATAACATTAGGAGATTTAAATTTGGTGGGGAAATGACCTGTGGAAATACTAAGATTAAAAAGATGAGCTAACATAAGTTATCAGCAGTATTCAAGGCGATGTTCTTTAATGTAAGGTTGGAGATACCATTTATTCAATAGAAGCGAAAAAGTTGTTAAATTTATTTGCAATCGTAGTAGGATCATCTATTAAAACACCATCCCTATTCAGTATGATAGAATTATTACCTTTCGAGACATTGGAATTAATTATACTATTAATAGTTTTCCACTCTTTTTTTGGGTTGCCTTGCGATCTACGCATGATAAAATCATAGTATAAATTGCGGCACATTCTGATTTCGCGATTAACCTTCTGACACATTTTTTTGAAGCGATTTTTTAATGTTCCATTGAGTGGGTGCTTACGACATTTTTTACCAAGCATATTTTTAAGTTTTATTTTATAGACAATACCGCGATTCATCCAGGGCTTTAGCCATACTCCCGATCTTCTTATTATACCATATAGCTGTAGCTGTAAGTTCTTATATGCGACTGTAAGGCTTCCAGAAATAAATCATACGCCCTGAAAGAATTACTTTCAGTGTAAACTGTCTCCCAGTTTTCAAAACGTAGCTTAACATTCAGTAGATCAAACCTAATTTTAGTAACGGTCAGAGAAGAGTTATTTCTTCTGGGCCTGTCATTTAAAGTGTAGAACAAAATACATGTCATACAATGATCTGTAACATGGAGATCAAAATTAACACGTGCACATTGAATAATAGGTATTTCATTAAAACGACAAAATACATGGTCTAAACAGAAACGAGCCTAGTTGGCTCGCTTATGAAGGAGAAAAGCCCATTCTCAGATGTTAAGGCGAGATAACATTCTGTGGCTATGCTGGAGGTTAAAATGTCTATGTTCATATCACTTGGAATAACAAGATGTGGTGATTTAAGGCTATTTAACAAAGATGAAAATCCATTTAAAAAATATTATGGATCATGCGAATGTAGTCTATAGATGCATACAAAATTAAATATTTTGTTACAAATTTTTCACGGAAACTGGATAGCACCTGCGAACGACAAGCAGTGACAAATAACATTATCTCCCAAAGAATCGCACACAAAAACTCCAACTCCCCCTGCGGAACACGATCCATTTGTATTAGGATAAAAGATATAACCCGGGATAGAGAAAACATCACGTTCACAGGCAAAAATCCATATTTCGGATACAAAAATTAAGTGCGGTAAATCAAAGTTTTGCCTCAAGCTACGTGTATTCTGGTGTACAACAAAAAAAGATTTATTCCTATCAGAATTACATTTAAAATCACCATCGCTTATGCTTCTTATACTCGTAGTAGCAGTTGTTGGGTTGCTGCTTATATTATCGAACGAATTAAACATCACAAAAAATTGTTAGACGTGATCGAAAGACTAATTAGTCTTTCAGAGCAATCAAATCATCAACCGACCTTACAGCAACAACCCTACCCTTATCTACTTTCCTCAACAATATCTTAGAGTTACGGTACCACAAATACTTATAATTCTTCTCAGTTTTAACTTGTTTGGCTTTAATAAACAATGCTCGTGTGTAGCTCGTAAAGCAATCATTGATAAAAATAGTACTTTTACTAACAGGACCAAATAAAGATGACTTTAACTTCTTCACTGCATTCCTTTTGTCTTTCATTATCTTTTGTTTTACACCTTGGGAATATACATATGTAGTTGAACGCAGAGAATATCACTGGATTTCTTGTTGTTGGTAGAGTTTTACCCAGTTGAGTCAATATTGGAGTTTCTTTTCCATACCCGCTTGACAAAACAACGCTGTATATCAGCGGCAGTGACAGAGAAATCCAATGCGCTACGGAATATTTTTTGGACACATTCTTCCGCGTTATTGCTTTTGACTCTAGGGATCACAGTTATCTCGTGTTTTTGCTTTCTCCAATTTAATTTTCCCTCCAAAGAAGTGATCTTTGGTTTTAGCATTTTGTTTTCAGCTGTTGGATTGTGCTGAGGAAGTCACAATTCATTTTTTTATGCAGAGAATTTCGTCATAGAGCGACTCCAGGGTGATTGAACTTTTGTTTTGCACAAGTTATTTTTATTATTATTATTATTGGCCCGTATCTACCCCAGACAACTTTATTAAGCTTATAAACAAGCAAAAACTTCAAGCTAGACTTAAAAACTAACAAAGATATACTTAACCTAATGGGGCTAGGAGAAATGGTGGACGGGGGGGATGTTAAGGGAGTGGCATATTGAGCAGTGCATTTTTTATATCGTGTTTGCTGCTAAAGAGTTTTCCACTAGGGACTTGACAACTTTGAATTTAATTTGTGAATGCACTCTTTCACTAATCATCAAACTGTCACTGTCAATTTATTCAGTAAACTCAACATTTCCATAATGGTAAGGTACACGAACGAGCAACGTCTGCAAATTATAAAAATTTTCTACCAAAATTCGGAGTCGGTGACTGCAACTCCAATTTTCGGTCGTAATTCTCGCCCTAGTAGACAGGTAATAACAAGTTTAGTGCAAACATTTTGAGCCTACATATTCGTTGTGTGATGTTGCCGTGTCAGTGAGACAACGGGTTGGTCGAAGTGTCGAAAACATCGCTGCCGTTCAGGCGTCCGTAGCAAACGCTCCAAATCAGTCAATTCCACTGCGTTCTCAAGAATTGGGCATCGTTCAGACCACATTATGGCGTATTTTGCGTAAGGATCTTGGTTTACACCCATACAAGATCAAGCTGACTCAAGAATTGAAGCCGATGGACCATTTGAAGCGACGTACGTTCTCCGATTGGGTTCTGGAGAAGATGCGCCAAGATGATGAATTTCATCGCAAAATCATCTTCAGTGACGAAGCTCATTTTCGGCTCAATGCGTTCGTCAATAAGCAAAATATGCGTTATTGGTCGAGTGAAAATCCACATCTGCTTCATGAATCGCCACTTCATCAACAAAAAATAACTGTTTGGTGCAGTTTGCATGCCGGCGGCGTTTTTGGGCCATATTTTTTCGTTGACGATAACGATCGTCACGTTACTGTGAATGGTCAGCGTTATCGCACCATGATCACCGATTATCTTTGGCCCGAATTGGAAGATATGGACTTGGACGACATGTGGTTTCAACAGGATGATGCCACAAGCCACACACCACACGTAGCGTCGAAATCGATTTATTGAAGAGTAAGTATGGTGAGCGTGTTATCTCAAGAAATGGGCCAGTCGATTGGCCGCCTCGTTCGTGCGATTTAACGCCGCTTGACTATTTTCTGTGGGGCTACGTAAAGTAATTGTTTATGCCAACACGCTGGCGACGTTGGAAGAGCTCAGAGCCAACATTGAACGCGGAATAGCGGCCGTTTCGGCCGAAATGTTTGGCCGAGTCGTTGAAAATTGGGTTCAACGAATCGACCGCTGCAAACGTGCCCGCGGTGGCCATATGAACGATGTCGAGTTCCATTCATAAATGTTTTGATTCTACTTCAAGCCAATAATAAAGTTTTTGAAATATCTCAAATTGTTTGCATTTTATTTAAAAAAAAAGTTGTCATGTCCTTTGGAAAACCCTATATTTAGGTCAAAGACTTCGGCGTAGTTGTTCGTTATACGCAACATTTTAGATATTGGTTCAAAGTGATCGTAGTTGGTGCGGTGAGTTCGGATCAGGAAGAGTGAGACAGATCTTAGATTACGGGGATTGGGAGTGAATGCAATATTTTGCGTTATTCTCGAGCAGTCGATATTTCCAGTCAGTAACTGGTGGATAAAAAATACAGCAGCGACTTCATGACGTTTTTTTAAGGTATGCATGGTAATTAGTTTTAGCCTATTTTAATGGGGGGGTAATCCATATGGATCGGCCCAAGGTAGACCACGAAGTGCGAAACGGATAAACCTGCGTTGGACTGCTGCTATTCTTTGAATGTGAGTTAGTTTATAGGGTGACCAAACTTAGCTGCAATATTCGAGAAGAGGCCTTACAAAAGTAATGTACAGGTACTTTGTAACGTAAGGGTTGGAAAATTATTTTGACCAGCGTTTGATAAAGCCAAGTGGAGAGTTAGCTTTATTTATAATGCTGTCAATATGTGAGTCGAAATTCAATTCTCTATCACAAATAATTCCTAGATCCCGGACTTGGGTAGTGGAAGGAATAGGCTCATTGCAGATGAAGTAGTTTCTTGGAATAGGTTATCGCTTGGCATTTGTTGACACTAAGCTCCAAAAAGTTTTGCTTGCACCATACCGAAAACTTATTCAAGTCATCTTGCAGGCAATGGGAGTCAGAAGGCAATGAGATGAATTTGGAAATTCTCATGTCATCAGCGAAAATAGAAAGATTAGAGTTCGTTAAAATGAGATTTATATCATTAATTGTGAGGATAAAGATGATTTGACCAAGCTGACTACCCTGAGGGATACCAGATGTTGCTTTAATGTGGTCGGATATTGAAGATCTGAAGATGACCCTGTATTCTCGGTCTTCTAAATAGGATTTGGTCCATACCACTAAATGATGGGAAAAGCCAAGTTTTTTTAGTTTAAAGATGATAAGTTGGTGAGAAATTTTATCGAATGCCTTGCTGAAATCTGTGGAAATTGGATCGACTTCATCACCGTCTTCTAAAGCATGAAGCGTCCTAGAGACGAACCCTGTTAGGTTAGAGACAGTTGATTTACCTTTCATGAAGCCGTGCTGATTAGTGCAGATAGTTGGCCTACGGTACGGAAGCATTTGTTGATAGACTATGCTTTTAAAAAGTTTGGGTATGCAAGAGAGTTTTGCTATGGGCTTATAATTATTGACTTCGGCCTTAGTTCCTTTTTTATGAATAGGGATGATGTAAGATTCCTTCCATGGGAAAGGGGAAGTACCTGTTAGACAGACAAGTTAAATAGGGCAGCAAGGGGAGGACCGAGATGTGTAATACACTCTTTTGTTACAATAGCCTGAAGGCCATCTGGGCCGGACGAGAAATCATCTTTAAGCTTGTTATGTTTTCAGTACCAAAGTTGTTGTTATATTTAGCAAGATGGATGACGTCTCAGGATAGTTTCTCATATAGTTAAAGTAACTGGGATCGGGTTCAGGTGGTTGATTAGACAAGGATTTGTTAAAATGAGAGGCAAAGATGTTTGCAATGGTTTTTGGGTCGGCAGAAGATTCACTAAGAAATTTAAGAGTAAATGGGTAGCCGTCTGACTTTATTTTGGTATTAGCAAACTAGTAGGGTCCGAGACTAAGCTAAATTGCATGCGGTAGAGGTTCTCAGGGTAAAGAGACTCACAAAGTTCAGAAAGACGATTGTATATCAATCGATAATTACTGTAGTCGGAATCAGATCGAGTTCTTGAGAATTTGTGCCACTACTTGTTGTATCAGGGAGGAGCTGATATCCTTTCGGAAGGTATACGGAACCGATTGGACAAAGCAAGAGAAAATTAACGAATGGAACGTTGATAGGGCAAGATCAATATTAGTTGTCTCAGCAATAAAGTCAAAGCTAATGTTGCTGATGAGGTTTTTAAGTTTGTTAAAATTGGTTCTTCGGAAGTCAAATGAAAATGAATTTTCCGAATCGACACATGTGTTACCATTTTCATATGAGTATATAATTGACAAGGGGGGATGAAGGGGGGATCATGTGGTTAAAATTCCATCTCCGTTAGCAATTTATCCACTACTGCTTTATTTACAGAAGCCCCAAACTGGACAGCAATTCGACTTTTAACGAGTTTGATGCGCTGTCTGAACCCATTCAAAGAATTTTATCCCTGTATCCTCATACTGAAATCATTATTACGGGCGACTTCAATGTACACAATTCTGGGTGGCTTCGACATTCTGGACAGACAACACCCGAAGGACGGTGTGTTGAGATCTTCGCTGCGGAAAACAACTTAACGCAGCTTGTAAATGAGCCCACGCGAATTCCAGACGTTGATGGACATACCGCCAACAGCCTGGACTTGTTTTTAACTTATCACCCTGATAAGTACACCATTGATGTGCTCTCCCCTCTAGGCTCGTCGGACCATTGTGTCATATCAGCTAATTTCTCGTACACCGACCACACAGTTAGAGAAAAAAATTCCTAAAAGAACCGTATGGCAATACGAGAAAGCCAACTGGAGCGGGCTTAACAGCTTCTTTAGGAATTTTAACCGGTCGTTATTTTTCCTCGATAACAACGTGGATGCCGCTGCTGATATGATTACAGACACCATTCTCTTTGGAATGAGATGCTTTATTCCTTATCGGATGAAGACTATCAAATCAAAAGAAAAGGCATGGTACGACTCGAGCTGTAAAGAGGCCGTGAGAGTTAGATAAATGTTTTTTCGGTCCTTCAAGACCAACCGGACAGAGCAAAACCGAAAAAGGTTCAAACGATCGAGAAATGACTACAACGCCTATCTTAAGTATGTGAAATTACAATACGACCAAAAACTGAGGCAAAAAATACTGCAATGTCCCAAAGGCAGTAACAATTTTTGGTCGTTCGTCAAAAACATTAGAAATCCCGCCTCATACTCCATCCCAACGCTCATTTACAATGACATTCCAGCTGTCAGCTCTTTGGACAAGGCCAATCTGCTTGCTGCACACTTTGCGGCCATCTCAACACTCCCAGATTGTGCTTTGTCCCCACCTACACTTGAGTGCGTCGAATCTTCAATGGGACGAATCTGCTTTCGCAGTCGTATAGTAGCAAGAGTACTTAAAGATCTCAACATACATAAATCCGCTGGTCTTCTTCTGAAGAGGTGTTTTTCCACGCTGGCAAAACCACTGCGTAAGCTTTTCCATCGATGCCACTTTTTAGGACTCTTTCCGAGCTGATGGAAAACAGCATTTTCCAGCCAGTCCCTAAAAAGGCAAATCTTCTTCTCTCTCCTCCTACAGACCCATTGCACTTACGTTCGTTAGTTCATAAAATATCTCGAAACACGAAAACTTCTTAATGACCGGTATACGGTTTTCGTAGCAACAGGTCCACTGGTGATTTGATGGCATGTCTCACCGAAAAGTTGAACCAAAGAGTACATCAATCTGGCGAAAGCAAGATAGTTGCACTTGATATTTCATATGCATTTGACAGAGTTTGTCATAAGGCTCTTTTGTTGAAAATGCGTGCATTTGGAATCGATGACTCTCTTCTTCAATGGATTACAAATTACCTTTCGGAACGTTCAATTCAAGTTGTTTTGCACGGTTTCAAGTCTGATATTCACAAAAAAATGGTGTGCCCCAGGGCTCTGTTCTGTCTCCGACACCCTTTTTAATTTTCATTAATGATCTCTTGACTGCTACTTCTAATCCAATATATTCCTTTGCTGATAACAGTACTCTCTGCTTTTCATATTCGTTCCCGGACTCACGGCCCTGCTCTTGGGCTGTAGAACGAGAACGGCAGCGTATGCTAAGCTCATTAAATTCCGATATCAACAACATAACCAATTGGGGAACTATCAACAGAGTGGAATTTAATGCTTCCAAAATAAAATGCTGTCTGCTGTTGTTAAAGCGAAATTTAAACACCCAGCCACTGTCCATGAATGGCACTTGCATCGTCGAAACCGATAAACTTTCTATTCTCGGTATGTGTGTCAATGACAACTTACATTGGAATGACCACATATTTGATGTCGCCAAAAATGCTGCGAAATATCTAGGTTTCCTCAAGCGATGTAAGGAATATTTTAACCCTCTGGCCTCAATATATAAGGCATTCATCCGCCCAAAATTGGAGTACAACGCCCACATCTCTGCACCTGCCAGATATTATTCAAAACCGTGCGATAAAACTTATTGAAGATACTAATAATACCAGTCAATCAATTGACACGCTCGAATACCGATGTAATGTCTCCTGTCTCACTTCGTTTTATCGCTATTTCCACCACCAGTGTTCCACTGAAATCGCCAGTAGCATTCCGACCATTCAAACTTTCAACGGTAACACCCGTCGCGCTATGAATGCTCATCAGTATACCTTCAAGCCCATTTTCGGACGTACTCTAAAATATCGTGATTCGTTCCTAAGCCGCACAACTCGCTTATGGAATGCCCTGCCGATCTCTGTATCTCCTGGTCGTTATAACTTGCAAACATTTAAAAACAATGTACATCGGTAACTCTCTTTTCTTCCTCCCTAAATTTCCTTTGCCCGCGCTGTGTATAATCACCTTAATACCCCTTGAACGCACGCTGATTATAAAAAAAAATAATAATAATAATAATACGAGTAATGTTGGTTTTGGTTATGCCATCAATGCAAACAGAGTTGGGTTTGTCGTGCAAGTAGGCAGAGTAAAGCCCAACATTTTCATAAATGCGGCGGTCTCTCAAACGAGATACTACATAACGACTGTCATCATTCATATCAGAAAATTTTTTAGTGAGTTTGACAGTTGGTGGAAGGAGTGGGTCAAAGTATTTCGGGTTAGAATCGTGGTCACGAGTGGATGAAGAAGGGACACGTTGGTCAAGCATCCCGGAACTAGAATCTTGACTAGTGAGGGAGGTTGGATCAGGTGGATTGATAGATGAAGATGAGGAATGGGTGGTTGGGTTTAGTATATGGGAGCTAATAAAATTAGGATATTTGTCGGATTGAGCAATGTTATTTGGAACTTGGATAGAAGACGCAGGAGCAAGGTTAAATGAAACTCTGTTTTGAAGCTGCTTTAAAGGTTTGTTGAGGGGAGGGAGAGGATTTGGTGTCGCGACTCAAGTGATCTTTTTGGTTGGTGCGAGGAGAATCTTGGAAAGATTTGGGTCTTAAGTGATCAGTTTGAGTCGGGATGTTGATGGAATACGGCTGAATTGTTCGGGCTATCTTTTGCTTTATTAGTAAACTTATTATCTACCATATCCTTCCGTTGGGTGATGACCATCTTTTCCGAGATTGGTATGCCGTCCGATGATTTGAAAATCCAATCGTATTTAGTGGGTATACGTATTTCAAAACACTGGCCGTTTTTGCTCTTGACATTGCCAACTTGTTTACATTTGACATCCTGTATACCAAATTTCCTCCTAAAAAGGGCTTTGATCCAAGACGGGCTTATGTGGCTTGGAGGAAGAAAGTAGACAGTTCCGGTTTTTCGTTGGCTTCGAAAGTTGACCGTCTGAGACAGTGTCTGATGTGGTTAGCTGTTTGTCGGCATGCTCGTCTTCAACTCGGGGCGTAGTGAGTGTTTGTGCATTACGCTTTAAACGATGTGTGAGCGCCGATGCACCTGCGGTTTTTGTTTGTGCTGGTGGCTGCTCCTGTAGTTTTGGTGTTGATGTTGTTGGAACTGAATCACTGTTGACACTTTCAATGTATAACGGTGCATTTATCACACCGAGATTGTACATATAGTCAAAATCAGCTGTATTAATGTTAACACACTGGCAGTGGAAAAACAGATTGCAATCTCCGCACGAAATTTTAAAATCGCAACTTAGTTCGATTTTCTTTTTGCAGAGAAGGTAGTGCATTTAAAAAAAAAAATAAGTTATGACTTCGAATTAAATTTGATAGACTTGAGGAAACAAAAAGTGCACACCCCTCAACACTCAAAGTTAACACGTCCGTACACTTCCAAGTCGCGACGACATTTTGGCATGTAGGTCGTCCTTTTGCGGCACCTAGCTATGCGCCTACTCTTCGAGCTCCTCTTATGTGGCGTCACATTGGACCTAATTTTACCCCAGTGAGGCTTGAATATAACCACTCTTACCTCGCCAAATTTTTATGAAGTGCAACAAATATCTTAGGAGTAGGACTCCTAGTATTTCTGCATACATATGATCAACTTCTTGAATTGGGGAATATGCTCACATTTGGGCAGCATTTTCACTATTCTCCTGTTTGAGTTCCTTGTTTCCTTTCCCAGGGTTGAATTAAGAGTCTAGAATTACTTCTACCCCCAGGTGGACTCCTCTTTGCATGATCTAAATATAAAGAAATTGAGCTCGTCAGTGTTTTCAGTTTTTTTTTTCCTTGACGAAGCCGATTAATTTGTCGCCTTTTTTCAACCGTCTCTCTTCAAAGAACTTTCATCGCATCACATCTTCATTTCAGTTCATATAGACCTGGGGACATTTTCCTTTTCCTTCTTTTAGTAGTGAAGGAGCGTTGAGTTCCTTTTAAGGAGGTCATCTGAGCTGATATTTAGTGTTCCCAATTTATTACAATTTAATTTGTACATGAGCCTTCGTCTAAATGCCCTTATTCCTACATAAGTACCTAAAAAAGCACACGTGCTCCATTTATATTTAAATCCTCTTAAGTCAGAGCACCTTACAGCTGTTAGAAATAGAGACAATTTACACTTTCCAAGAAGGAAAATTCATTTCAAAGGACAAAGTTATTTCAAGGATTTAAGCTAAAATTAACTTCAATTTAGAGAACATGCGGAATATTTAGCTCGTTTTGCTGGAAATCATAACGCCTCTAGGCGCGCATCTAAAAAGGTCATGAAACACAAAAAATACGTATTTTCATCTGTGGCCATGAAATGAAACGACCACATTGAGATTTTAGCTTAATGGAGTATTCCGCACCATAACGCAGCTGGATTGCTTCATTTTTTGTGGTGGAACAACAAAATTCAGCTCATGTACGTGTGGCATAATATGTAAGAGGGGGCAGACCTTGCTTTTTGATGGATTTTAACAAAAGCTCATACAGATACTCGTACACCAGACCTCTGTAGTGTGTAATTCAGCAGAAAAAATAAAATTAATTTTTCATAGATACAATCTAATCAAAATATTTATTTTCATATCTGCGTGTGTTTTGTGTTTTCTTTGTCGAATTATTTATTTTGATTTTTCCAAATTGATTTGGTCAACCAGTGTGGGTGGCAATATACAATAGAACGTGCGGCTTTATTGAATTTTTTGGAACTGATTTTTGATTAAGGATACTCGTATTGTATACCATATCTCTGCGTTTTGGGGGAGGACATTTGATAATTAATATCTCATCTGATGTGTAAATACAGATAAGCAGAATACATCAAGTAGAGTTTATTACATCCGTCCGGAACTTCTCAAGAATCAATCAAGTTTCTGCCTCTTTTCTCGGTTTTATGAAGACCAAAGCTATATGGGAAAACTGTTTTGGTTACTCGGAAAATCTTCTCCTTCTACTTGTTTGGGTTAAAATCGATTTTTAGTATGCTCAATATGGGTCTTATGTAAAACGGCTTTCCAACTGATTCGGTTACTAATTTGTCATCTCTACATGTGTGAGCTGCAAGTTGGATAGATTTTCGAATATTTCTCTCGAAACGACCGAGGATTCTTCATCTGCTTTCGATAGAGTCCATGATTCAGCGCCATCCAGTATAATAGGACTAAGATGATCAAGGCCTCCTTACCTGTCCGGCATGGTGCCTTATTACTCAAGAGTTGTTCTTTGTTTTATTTTTATGGAGGTTTTCCTGGCAGATTAGCAAAGAGATGCAGTCTTGTTGACATCATATACTTGGTCTTACCTTCAACCCCTTGTATTAGGAAGGAAGAAAGGAGAGATACGATTTTAACCCAAACATGACTAGAAAATAGAGAGCTCGGCAGGGCATTCCACAAGCGAGTTGTTCGGCTTTGTAACGAATCACGATATTTCAGAATACGCCCGAAAGTGGGCTTGAGGATATACTGATGAGCATTCATAACGAGACAGGTGTTATCGTTAAAGGTTTGAAGGGGCGGAATGCTACTGGGGATTTCTATGGAGCATTTATGGTGGAAATAGCGATAAAAGAAAGTGAAACACGAGACATTTCTTCGGTGTTTGAGGATGTCCAATGACTGTGTAATATTGGCATCACCTATGAGTTCTATTGCACGGATTTGATCCTATCTAGCAAGTTTTTTTTTTTTTTTTTTTATAATTTACGCGCGCCTAAGGGGTTAGATACCCTTTTACTGTTGCCAGGGCGCGGGCGGAAAGTTAGAAGGAGGAGAAAGGAAAATTGTTTTTGTAGTGGTTTGAAACTCAGGTGTGTTTGGTTTGTATGTTTGCTCTCCAGGGGTGGGAGTCCGAATAGGACGGAGAGTTTTTTCTTCACTCAGAGTGATTCGAGATATAATTCCCAGTATTTTTTTCATTGCTTGAAACTCTTATAACAGCCAAATCTTCGTGTCAGTGTTATGCCTTCACACGCAGAATTTTTTTGTCTGAGTTCCAATTACACAATGAAAAACTGATTTGCCATGGGCAGGATTCGAACCTGGACCCTCCGAGTGAGAAGCGTTTGCTACTACCACTACACCACTGCCACCCTTAAAGTGTAAGGTGAACTCAGGCGCAGCTTACCACATGTGGGAATTGTACTCCAATTTTAGGCGGATGAATGCCTTATATATAGAGGCCAGATCAGAGGAGGTGATATGTTTCTTACATCGCTTGAGGAAACCTAGACATTTCGCAGCATTTTTGGTGACACCGAATATGTGGTCATTCCAACGTAAGTTATCATTAACACACATACTGAGAACAGAAAGTTTTTCGGTTTCGACGATGTAAGCACCATTCATGGGTAATGGCTGGGTGCTTAAATTTCGCTTTAACGACAGCAGACAGCATTGTGTTTTGAAAGCATTAAATTCCACTCTATAGATAGGTCCCCAATTGATTATGATATCAATAATGGAATTTAGTTACCTTAACATACGCTTACCATTCTACAGCCGAAGAGCAGGGACGTGAGTCCGGAAACAAATGTGGAAAGCAGAGAGTATTGTCATCAGCAAAGGACTATATTGGATTATAAGTGCCAGACAAGAGAACATTTATGAAAATTAAAAAGAGTGTCGGAGACAGAACGGAGCCCTGGGGCACACCAAAATTTCTTTGTGAATATCATCCAAGACAACTTGAATTGAACGTTCCGAAAGGTAGATTCTAATCTATTGCAGAAGAGAGTCATAAATCCCAAATGCACGCATTTCCGACAAACGAACCTATTGCTAAACGCTGTCAAATGCCTTAGAAATATGAAGTGCAACTATTTTGCTTTCCCCAGATTGATGTATGTTTTGGTTCAACTTTTCGGTGAGACATGCCATCAGATCACCAGTGGACCTGTTGCTACGAAAACAGTACTGCCGGTCATTGAGAAGTTTTCGTGTTTCTTGATATTTCATGAGCTGACGATTTATCAGCGTTCCCATGAACTTGGAAAGAAGGGACGTAAATGTAATGGGTCTGTAGGAGGAGAGAGAAGACTTGCCTTTTTAGGGACTGGCTGGATAAATGCTGTTTTCCATCAGCTCGGAAAGAGTCCTAAAAAGTGGGATTGATGGAAAAGCTTACGCAGTGGTTTTGCCAGCGTGGCAAAACACCTCTTCAGAAGAAGACCAGCGGATTTATGTATGTTGAGATCTTTAAGTACTCTTGCTACTACACGACTGCGAAAGCAGATTCGTCCCATTGAAGATTCGACGCACTCAAGTGTAGGCGGGGACAAAGAACAATCTGGGAGTGTTGAGCTGGTCGCAAAGTGAGAAAACAGATTGGCTTTGTCCAAAGAGCCGACAACTGCAATGTCATTATTAATGAGCTGCAGTCATACTGGCTCGTTTAAACTCTTTTCGGTTTTTCACTGTCGGGTTGGTATTGAAGGGCCGAAAAAATATTTCTCTAACCCTGACAGCCTCTTTACAGCCATAGTCGTAATATTCCTTTTCTTTTGGTTTGATACTCTTCATCCGATAAGGGTGACTACACATTAACACTGTAGTTATCAGGACGAAAAGTTAAAAACAAGCCTGGGTGTTGGTGGTATGACTATCAACGTCTGGTATTCGTGTGGGCTCATTTACAAGCTGGGTTAAGTTATTTTTTGCATTGAAGATCTCAACACACTGTCTTTTGGTTGTTGGGCCCCCACCCAATTATCAAGGCTACGATTTGATCAGTCATAAGTTGCCGATCATAGGTCTTGTTGGCGGATGGACCACCCGTAGTCCCTGCCAGGATATCACGGTAACATGGGAGTCAGGAACCCCCCGGATTTCAGTCCGGATTCCGAATTCCGGATTGTAACAAGAAGTACATTGTGGTGGACTTTGGTAAGCAACATCTCTATGCACATAAATGGTGAGACCGCGGTGAGAAAAGAATAATGGCACTAGTTCATAGCCAGGCAGCTTCAGATCAGCGTAATCTGAGAGGTGTGGGTGGGGTGGTTTGTGTGTGTTTCAATAAGTGCCAAAGCAGCTGGTCTGTATTTACAGACGTGGACGTACGTTTGTACCCTAAATTCCCGAGTCATTATGAAAACAATAAAAAAAAACAACTAACACAAAAACCACAAACTCCGATGGTGCTAAGCAAGGCTGCGAAGTGAAAATTCTGGTCAAGTGGACGAAAGTTTTTGCTATCATCGCCATAGTTGAATGGTCTGTTCTGCCGTCGGCTTTATACTGTCTGCCGAAAAAGCACCGACTGTGAATCTACTACAAGGCTCCCTTCTTCATCTCTACAGGTCTCTGTACGGGTCGCGGTGCCTTGACATGTTCTTTTTACCTATCGGTAAAACTTCTATGCGTTATTCGTGGAATACTAACTCTCAATAGCTTCTCGTGCTTTCGTACTTTGTGTTTCATGAGTGCGAATTCAAGTGAGTTCTATTCAATAAGGCAAACAGACTTCAGTATTTTGTAGCTTTCAGTTCGTTAAGGATATTGTTGGCTTCGATAATAACGCATTGGTCGTCCGATAAATATACGAAAAGGCTTTTGAAGATATTCGAAATCGAATCAATAAAAAAGGGCGAACCCTTAGTTGTTGAGGTGTTTGTTGGCTTGTGTTGAGCAATCGTCAATTGCCTTCCTATTTGGCTGAAGAGTGTGTGATGAAATGGATTCAGAAATCAAATTCGAATGCTCGACCACACATATATTTTACATCATACTTACAAACGCTTTCCAGAAAGGGGATGTAACCTAAGAAACGTCAAACATCTTGCTGATATTTTTTGAGAGATGACATGTAAAAAACTCAACAGACAAGAGCCGATTGTTAACGAATAAGATTCTCCAGCTTAGGCACACCATACTTTAGTCAGCTGTTTTTAGTTGCTCAATTCAATTTTATTAAGCTCCTACACTACTAGTGCTTGCAACTTGAAACGAGGTCTTCGGCCTTTGCACATAGCATCTATTCGCTCTATTTTAAATGCCCAAGGCATCTTTCTGAGCTCCTCTAAACCCTGTCAACGGGACAAAAAATTTCGAAGGATATTTCGAAGGATTGCTTCATTCTCCATCTTTAAAGTCCATGATCCTGTAACATTGGATAGGACTAGGATACCTAGGCCAAAGAAATACTGATTGGCTTGTGGGTTGTAGGTAAAAAAGCCAGTACCAGAGTCAGAGTAGACAAAATCCCGAAATACCTTAAATTTATGCTTTATACTGTGATTTTCTCGAGACTCAATGCGTCACTTCTTATTGACAGCATTTACAAGTACTTAGTCTTGGCTCACTCACAGCTAAAGTCATTAAAGCTGCTTCTGCTTCAATACTCACAAAGACGCTAGAGACAGCTCCCTGAATTCTGTTAACGATAGTCAATCAGCAGCATGCGCAAGTTGATGCACAAAAAATTGTGGCTGGTATTTGGCTTATTTTTTTTGCTCAAGTTTGATGTTAAAGAAGATACATGACGGCACATCACTTTGTCTTTTTTGACATCACAGATCTGTGTGAGATTGCTTTTGATCGATGGAGCATTAAGCGATCTCCATCGTCATTCTGCACAATTAAACACACATTTTAAACATGTGCATTGGTCTGGCTTACTTAGGTTTGCTGTAGAACAAAATTTGGCCAATTGTGTATTGATTGAGGAAACCGACGCCTCTTTAGTTAGTGCAGATTAGAGGGCTTCCTGATTTGTGGATTGAGCAAACGGCGCCGAAGTTCTCGAACTCAGTTGGTACATCCTCTCTACCAAGTCATCTCCCGTTGTCTTGAACAACTCGGCAGTTAGGATGTTCGGTATAGCATCGCTGTTGGATCTACGACTAGACCTATCTTATTTCAGTTTGAAGTAGGAGATTGCTTTGGCTTTTGAATATTTGCTTCTAACTGACAGGGAAGTTTCGATTGTTCTCGGTGTTTAGCAGTCCGCTGAAGTAGGTTGTCTATGTCCGGAGCAATGACTGTGACTGTAAAACTTCAACGTTTCCTTGCCCCTACCGGCAGTAGGGTTTTATGTTGAATTTCTTAAAATCGTTTCTGGCGTAAGATCTTGTGGTGGTTGTTGGGTAAAACCTAGCGCCATCTCTGATGCCTTGTTGAGAGTTTTGTTACTGGGTTTCAGGACAATAAGCTGGTAATGCGGGACATCGAACGAGATTAAGGGACGCTAAATCGGGGGAAAGACTCTGCCCTATTCCTGTAATCGCAGCCTTCTTCTGATTTCTTAATGGCCTTGGAGATACGTACCTTGACCACAACCAAGTATGTAGTAGTCCAAGTTAATGTCGGCCGCTCGGAACATCGATTGTAATGTAATCAGTCTAGTTGGTAGTAGATTAATTAGGAGACACCTAGACCCTGAAATGCGGAAATCGCGTAATTGTTACGATGACAAGTCATGCCGAAGTGAAGTCGACCATATTAAGCTGATGTTGGGTAAATAAGCCAACTAAATAGTGATGGTCGGGTGAAACCCAATACATCAGTTGCAGCGTCTCTGGTTGCATATTGTCAGCGTTTTCACTGATTTTCGCTGGTGGCATAGCAGTTGTGCGGAGATTTCGGGATACGCATTCGGCGAAGATTCTGACGGTCTGTTGTGGCAGCAGTTTTTTTTGTTTCATATCTTCTCACAGTTCTTTTTAGTTGTGGCGGATGAGAAATTGCCGCTCGTACCATGACTGCAACATGGTAGTGACCCAAGTTGATGTTGGCTGCCCGGAAGATTCGGACGTCCACAATACAGGAGATATGCTTTAGCGATCAAGGTAGCGTTTCTTGATCCATCACATCCCTTTGCGTATATTAAGATGAGGAAATTTGACTTGTTATTGCAACATTTCGTCCTACAACAAAACCAGTGCGTTGACAAACGTGGTTCCCTGTTAGATATCGTTACTAACTTTACTACCGAAGTTGTCCTCATTTCCCATTTTGGGTTTAAAAGCGTACAAAGACATTGGTCGTTTGTCACTTTTTAAATGTAATTGCTAACTTCAGCAATGACCGTGCTCCTTTTCACTTTTTTCATAGCTGCATACATAAAACCTGGCAGACTCTAATTTTTGTGCTCATCAGAACTCCTTGTGAATTAATTACTCTCGTGTGTCAGTATGCCAGAGCGTTGAAATAATGGACATTTACTCGTGCCCACTTATATTGTTGTCATAGAGTGGAGTCATGATAGACTTACCTATCTCAGATCTTTGTTCAATATACATATGTACTTCTCATTAGTAAAATATTATAAATCAATCCATAGACTGGTAACTGTTAAATCACATTTAAATCTTATATTAAGTGTTGACTCAGTGGCGCCATTCCTTGACGTATTTGAACTTAATACAAACATCTCTCTCGAATCGCTTGTCGTCACATATGTGTTCAATTAATGCCGACAACATGACTCACGGTTCACTTGGATGCCATTTAAAGCGAAAACATCTTCATCTTTATCACCCACACGTATCCGCACATGCAAAAATGAGGTCAATTCAAACTAAATATGTATTGTACGTACTAATACGGGGAGTCCTTGCTCGCTCCCTGTGGTGTTACAAGCAGCCCGAAATAAAAGTCAAACTACCAGAGCTCTGGTCGAAATTAGGTCCACGCTCCTGATGCTCTTATAGGAAACACTTACTCATCTCCTTTCCTTTCTCGCTGTTAGCCAGCGAAAAAAAACCAAAAAGAAGACATTCATTGGTATCGTTAGAGGCTTGGCAAATTAAAGCTTTTAAAGTATCTCATGGACTCGAACACCTACGTTGAAGGAATATTACTAAGCGGCAACCCTTAGCCAACACTTGAGGATTGTGAGTAGAAAGTAATACGAGTACCTACAGATACACACGTTTTAGTATTCACTCAACGTAATTGCCTATATTACTCGAATATCGGTTTTGCACTTTACCCATATAATTATTATTTTCTCTCTCTTCACTTAGTTTCTTCCTTCAATAGTGCTCAATCATAGTCCTGTCATTCCTGCTTTCAAAAATCGATAGCTGGCACGGATCCCAATGCAGGATATACATCGTACGTAGGTAGAAATGCTTTAGCTTGTCCTAGATGCCTTTTTATTTTATTTTTTTCTATTCCCCTCCGGAATGTTCTTTGAAAAGGATGTTCAAATACTTAGATATACTCGTAGATAGACATTTATTGCAACAGGGAAAAATGGCCAAGTGTTGTTGGTGGTAGTGGGAATCGTTTAAAATGTAGGCTACATTCGACGTTGCCAGATTGGAATTTTTTCTTCACAAAAGATGTGTAGGTAACCTAAATAAGGCCGGACTTGGCGTTGATGACATGCTTCAATTTAAAGAACAAAACATAAATCTGAGACCTCATTTACTCACGAAGACAATATTTATTTTTAATCAAATATTTTCCAATTGTATGTTGCGTTTAAAAAGAACAATTAGAGCGGAATTTGGGCTACGAATGTGTTTGTATAATCCGAATTCTACTTGGAGCATTAGCTGTTTATAAGACAATCTCAAACGAGGCCAGTTATAAATTAACGTTCCGAGTGATCTTGGTTTCCCTATGGATTTCACTCGAAAAATATGGGATCAGCTCATCCCTTAAGTGCATCCTAAGGTTTCCCTCGAATTTCTGAATCTTTTTTTCCTCAAGCATATCTGTCTGACACCGCAACAAATACCGATTGGGAAGAACATCGACTCAAACTACATCAAGTTTTATTCTCCTATCTGTTGTCCATTGGGTGGTTTCGTCCAAGATGCTAGAGTTTTTGTTAACTTTCCACCTCCGCCGTGACCATATTTTCCTTGCATGTCGGACTCAATTCGGTTCTATAGTTCTTCATGCATTACTCTAGGGTGTCGAGCGTTTTTCTTAGCCTCTAAAGGATTCCAATCACGTCAGTTACCGATTTATTTTCTTATTTCTCTTTTGTGAATGGAAAGAGGGCACAAAGGTGGACCTATCACCTCCTGCCGACACCGAACGAGATATTTTCAACTTCTAAGGATTTCCATCGGCTAACAAAAGGATGGTGTCGTCTGAGATAATTGTTTTTTGTTTTTCTGTTTTTTTGAATCGAATGAGCCAACCTCAAATGCGATTACTCTGCATAAGGAGTTCACCGAAAACCTCAGAGAGATCCTAATCGGGAAACAACTTATAGTTATGACTGACAGAGAATAGAGAGAACAAGATACAAACTTATTTAGGACGTAGCTGCATGTTCCATTGTTGATAGGTTATCTACCAACATAAGTTCATTTCAATGCAGGGTTTAATCACTTGAAACCGGACAGAGTGGCAGTGATTGGCAAAAGTTATTCTTCGTTTGATCTCAGTGCTGTTGTCGTTGTCTGAATTTATAGCGGAGCCTAGGTATATCCGTCGAGGGCGACGTTCTGTCCGAAGCGACTGTGTTAGGTTTCGTTTCTTTTTGACAGCATATACTTGGTCTTGCCCTCATTACTCTCAACACTCAAAACCTGATTTCTTCTGATTACATATGTCCATATCATCGGCGTATGCGAGTAATTGGATGGACTTTGGAAAGATTGTGTCTCTTGTGTTGGCGGGAGGTTAAAGAAATCGCATGACAGCCTATCGCCTTGTCTAAGCCCTTTTTTGACTGTGAGTTCTTTACCGACCGAGTTTGATAGGAATGCCAAAATTATTGTAGACATTGCTCTGTACAGCTCGTCTCTATAGACGCGGTCATACGCGACCTTAAAATCGATGAATATGTGGTGTGTATCGATTTGGAATTTCTGGGGTTTTCTCAGGATCTGCTGTAGTGAGAATATGTGGTTATTGGTGGTCTTTCCTGGTCTGTAGCTACACCGCTTTCATCGGCAGTCAGGCCGTCCACTCCAGCAGCTTTGTTGGACTTAAACTTAGCTCCTCACTTCATTCAGAGCGGGTGGACGGAATTGTTAGTCTATATCATTCAGGTTGAAAGGTTCATTCTATCTAATAGCGGTATTTCGTTCATCATCAGTCCACAGAAATTTTTTTTCTAAATCCTCAGCTTCGACTGCAACTCTACCACGATGTTCCCTTGTTCGTGTTTACAGATTTCGGTTCGGGGTTTGTGTCCATTGGATATTTTTTTTTACCATTTGGTAAAACTTCCGAATCTTATTCCTGGAGAAACATCTCTCAATTTTGTCGAGCTTCTCATGCTCCTGCTTTTTCCTACTCATGAGCACCTCTAGCCATTCTAAACAGCCAGCATGTGCTTGCCAGCAGTCGTCATCGAACCAAGGGTTTCCTTGCGGTGGCCGTGTGAAACCCAGCACATCAAATACGGTATCTCTGACAGTATTGCCACTAGTCTTCGATTTGATGCTGGCGTCAAAGAACCTATTAAGATGCCCTCTCCTCCTAGCTTTGCATTAAAATTGCTGAGGACAATTTCAATGTCATAGTTAGGGCACTGCCCGTACGTTTCGTCCAAGAGCTCGCAGAAACTATCTTTGGTGTCGTTATCTTTCTCCTATTTGGTTGTTGACAAATTTAGCCAAAATACGGTATGTTACGAGGCGCTCATTCACATGCCGAAAACTCAAAGCTTCCTGCCTAAGTCTGACTGCAACAACAAATCAGCATCTAAATAGGCGCTGCTTTTGTCATCGATAACATTCACCAATTGTAGTTATCATGGTTTTTCATCCTTTTCTTTTGGCAGGCCCATCCCATATCTGCTTTGCAGTAGTCCAAATCCTCCGCTAGTTGTTCCGCCTTTAAGGGAACTAACATTCCACGAGAAAATCCCAAGTTCGTTATCCTTGTTTCGTTTGCAGGGGTTGTCCATAGTAGATCCGTCCGTATCCGAGACATGTTGTTGCTTCGTAACTGTCCCTAGGACTAGGGATCGGGGATGCGTTGGTACATTAATGACTCCTCCGCCAAGTAGCCCGGATACGGTCTTATTTATTTTATTTTGGGATTTAACTTGACCGTTGATTCCATCTGTGGAATTCATCCGCTGTCCCGTTTATGGAGCTGCAATTTTTGTCGGCTGGTCAGCACACGCGCTTATAAGTCTGGCAAAGCCGCGTCCGGATAGACATCTACAAGTACCCGATGGTTACCACTTGGAGGTAAAATTAGCACAAAACAGTTAAAACACTGGGCATCGTGCTGCGTTAGGGGTTTCAGGGAGCGTGCCTGTAATGGCTTTGGAAGCCGTTCTTTGAACCGCCGCTAATTTTCCGTAAATCGTTTTCTTGTTAGTTGCTTTCCACCATAATAGTGCGCCATATGCAAGTATGGGTCTTACCACCAACGTATACAGCCAATACACCATATCAGGTTTTAAGCCCTAAATTTTTTCTACTGTTCTTTTGCAGATAAAAAGGGCATTATATGCCTTTTTGATTCTTTCCGCTATATTTAGATTCGAATTCAGTTTTTTGTCCAGAATCACACCCAGATACTTCACGCTGTCCGAAAGGGACAGTTCCACTCCGTTGAATTTTTGGAGTCTGAATTGCGGTATCTTGTACTTTCTGGTATAAAGAACCAGTTCCGTTTTGGAAGGGTTGACATTGAGATCACAGCTTTTTGCCCAAGTGCTGATCGTCTTCAGAGCAACCTCTATGATTTCGCTTAAAATATTTAAGTATTTTTGCGCTATTATCATCTGCTTATGCCGTGGCACTTATACCAATTGTATTAAGCTTTTTGAAGATGTCATTGATAACCAGCAACTAAACCCTGATTACGAACATTCTGACCGAGCTTTGCCCAATGGGACAGCTATTTTCCTGCTTGCAAGCATGTTGCAAGCCCAGTTTGTAATAGTGTCCTCTTACTGCTCTTAGAGTCGCAGCACCCACTACTTATTGCAACTCTACATTGGGTCAACCAAAGGAAGACCCTTCCCGCGACTTTGGGTTTAAACCACAGCCACCATGGCGCTCCCACAAGGGGGCCTAACTCTTCAAGTCAGGCTCGGACCGAGATCTGGGGGGCTCCTGACTGATTTAAGTCCTGGTAGGGACTACCGGTGCTCCAGCCGCCAACAAGACCTATGACTGGCAACTTGTGACTGATCAAATCGTAGCAACCTTCGGTAACGTTATCTGAAGATCACGTAATGTCATGTTCAATGTTAGCGTGTACTAGAGCATTTTTAATGGCGGTGCACTTCACGCTGAAGGCTCCTTCAATATCGAGGAAGGCCGCCATCGCTAACTCTCCGAAGTGTAGATTCTTCTCTATTTTCCCCACCACCACTTGCAGGGCGGTTTCTACAGATTTTGCTTTCATATATACATGCTGTGATCCAATCAAGTAGCATGAATCACCAATAATCGCTCCAGGGTTTTAAGCATAAATGATGACAGACTTATTAGTCTGAAATCTTTTCTGTTATATGCCACTGTTTGCTTAGACTGTGTCTAACAATTTCCATAATTTTTTGGATTGCTACCTCCGGTGCTGTTTGTAGCATAATCGAAGAATACCATCCGAACGGGGAGATTTGTATGCCTTAAAGGACTGAATTGCCGACCGTAATTTTTTCCTATTAATAAGAACACCTATTTCTTCTTCGGAGAGACAGAGATCAATGTTCTCAGTGTGCTGTAGCTTGCTAGGATCGCCTGATACTGTGAATCCCAGAAAGTGGGTTTCCACCAGTGTTGTCAGAAACTCTTGGCTACTTTCAGACTAGGTTCCGTCACTTTTGCTGAGGTAGCCAGGAACGCTCGTTTCCTTTGAAAGCATTTTGCTTCACCTCGAAACCTCGTCTGTTACCACGATAGATTCGCAGTATTTCTGCCATGAAGCCCTTTTTAACTTTCTAACTAGGTACTTGAATTGTTTCTTACACTCGTAGTACTCATTCCATGTATTGTCGCTTCTGAAAAACTTCCCCCTATTATAGAGTTTCTTGACCTCTTTCCTTTTTAAACCTCTCCACCTTTATTCCACCATTTTGGTTGAGCCCTTTTAGGTGTTAGTGCTTGTAAGTCTGCCAAATATAGCGATTTTTTTTCGATATCATTGAAGACCCCGGGCGCGATTTCCGTACATGTCAAGAGACAGTCCAGCAAAAGTACTCCTTAACAGTCGACACACGATCGCAGTAATATTTGTCCAATCCTATTAATATAGTTTTAAGCTATCTACATATATTTCAATCCATAGGTTTTCGAAGCTGCAACCAAGATCCAATTTCGGATTCAATGCCAGGTTTTACGATGAAGTAGGAATCGACATGAAGAGGCAGCCAGGTACACTCGGAGTGAGTTAATGTCATTTACCCTGAACTTGCAGATAGCAAAATTCTAGGTGTCCCCATATACTCGTATCTTATTGCGACTGTAAGCTCAATTTTATTGAAATTTGATTATTCAAGAGACCCGAAAGCCGTCTTGAAATACAACACCTGGTTATTAGTTTACCGTAACGTGACTGCGATTAGCCTATATCCTCTTTCAAAACACATGTTATGTGGGCTTTATTTCTACTTGTGCTCTCATGTTACCCATTGTTAAGATGAAGGAAAAAATATTATTACGGAAAATGTCAGAAATGCATAACTCGCTACATCACGTCATGAGAAATATAGCCAGATAAACCCTTCTCAAGTTATCTCACTCAACATCAAGACGATTTACAATGACAAACAGAAATAGTACTTAGGACATGGAAGGCCAACATGGGTTCGATCACAAAGATTCTTGGTTAAACCCGAATCAATTATACAAAAGGTCATCGGGGAGTATTTCTACTCGTATTTACCTTAGTATATATTAATTTTACAAAACCGAGTACAGAGCCAAAATGAATTAAATATGAGCCGTAAGGATTTGCCCTTCTCATTGGACCATAATCAGATACTTCATTTTTTTCTGTTTTAGTTTTCCTAGCTAAACTCTGCCAACCTGTCCTGTGCAGTAATTTATCTTAAAGGAACTCGTGTTCAAGGAGATAAGCATCCTCCTTTTTCCATCGGTCGGTTGTACAGTAATGTGATAAATTAACCACTACTACATCAAGTTCAGACCAAAACGACAAAATGACGCAAAAGCAATCGCTTTCATTAGGTGAATAGCCGAAACGTAATGTAACGTAACAGTTGACCAATAATTTAATCTACCAACCTAACTCGCACGGCACCACCTCAACATCTGCGTAGCCAAAATTTAAATTGAATTTAAAAGCAATTAACCGCGACATAATCGTATGGGCCACCCTAATAGGCCTTTACCAACCACCATCCTCCCAATCTGTTTGGCCTTTGGTAGCTTTGAAAGAGCTTAAACACACACAAAAGCACACTGGCACTGCTCCACGTTCCAACATACTCGTAGATACGAATGAAAAGAAAAACACGATTCAGAGATACGAGTACACACCCTCTCGACAAATTACACCAACAGATACTCGTACTCATCTCATCTGTCCAAAATCAAAAGAGATGAGAAAATCGAGGAAATTACTGAACACCACCGACCAGTGAGGTCACTAATATGAATGAGTATCCTTTGTGTGGGCAGCTGGAACTCGAAACTTATCCCTTATCGCTTTGTCTCGATGGACGGCCGGGTGTTTCTGAATGAATGGATGATTTCCACTCCAACAACAGTTCAACAGTCCATCAGTCTGACAATCCGACTGCGTGTATCTATTGAATGTTATGTGGGTGGGATGTCACTCGGAATAAGAAACACTGATGGAATACATTACGCAGTATTCGCATTCATATAGACCATCGTGATTAATGGCTTGTGACAGGGTGTACAATCTTATCCTTCGAGTGCGATAAAGTTGTTCGTTTCGCCCACCGACCGCCGGATATTAACATATCCCAAAGTCATTCTGCGTCTCAGAGATGTATCTGAGCGCTATTGTTTAGTTAAAAATTATGAAAATCAGATTAAGGATCTGAATAGAAAACATTCGTGGAATGATAAAAAGGAGCGAGCACATTGTGCGTCTGACATTTATATTTATAAACGATGACAAGTCTTCAAAGGATGAAATCATCATCATTCCCAGTTCGTTTCGAATTTAACTAATTTGAAATTTTTTTTTTATTTTTTTACTCTCTCTCTCTCTCTCTATCTCTGTATTTGGTTTTAGAATAAAAACAGAATAACAAAGGAAAAATGCCTCCAAGCGGTCAAGGCGATGAGACGGTGCCGCAGGTCGGCGAGGAGCTCAAAATGGCGGAAACAACGGCAAAGAGTCACTTTAGGGAATTGCAAACGACCACAACCGCAAAAATTTTCACAACATCAGAAGGTAAGTACCAAACAAATGCCAACAAAAGATACATATACTCGTATATCTCTTGCTCGGAGAGCTAAATTTAATATTAATGAAAAAAAAAACCGAATTGGTTAACTTAGAACCACTGGAGGGCACACCAGCAACTCCGGAACCCTTCGAGGAGAAGGTGGAAAAACTCGGCAAAGAAACTGTCGAAATCACAGAGAAATTCGCCCACAAAGTTGGCATACCACCATGGGGCATGGTAGCGATTATTATCGCTGTCTGTCTCATTGTTCTTGGCCTGTGTTTCTTCTGTGTACGAAGATTCCTTAAAAAACGACGGACCAAAGATGGTAAGGGTAAGAAGGGGGTCGATATGAAATCGGTCCAATTACTAGGCTCGGCGTATAAAGAGAAAGTAAGTATCACGCCGTCATTATTATCTTAGTAGTTATTGGGTTCTGGTATGTCATAGGTTCAGCCTGATATGGAGGAATTGACCGAAAATGCCGAAGAGCAAGATGACGGCGAAAGCAAGCAGAGCGAACAAAAATTAGGCAGATTAAATTTCAAGGTAAGTCCTAGGGAGCCGTGGTAGGTCGGCGGTATTATGATGATGGTGGTCCGAAGGTTATGGATTTTTTTAAACAAACGATGAAGATCCCCTAAAACAAAAGACAACAGAAAACTGCATAAACTTTTGATTACACAGTTTTTTTTTTTTTTTTTTTTGTATCGATGGAGGTTCTAATGGTGAGAGTATATTCGTACGTCTTAAAAATGGTCAGGTATATCATTTCATGTTTATGATTCCCATTCACCTGTCATTGCCATCAATAGGACTTTTCGAAAGTTTTATTTGCGTCTTTGTCGTACTTGGAATGATATTGGTGTCCAACTACTCATGCATCTGGGCAGAATAAATGACAATCTCCTGTCATTTGTCACAAAGTTCTGGCATATCCGGCAGATTTCTCCAGTAAAATCTCGGCCGGAATTCTCTTTCAACTTTTCTTTTACAATCAACATTCGCTGATGCCAATCCTCGCTGCCTTTTGTCTGTCTTCTCCTCTGCCTTAGTGCTGATCATAACAGTTATAACATAGTTATGTCAATCGAATCACTAAATAAAGAAGAACTTTTCGAAGCACACCGATGGACAGTAGGTCGAACTTCATCATTAGAGCGGGATTCCTGCCGACTATAAAACTTGTCCCAGACCATCTTCAACGAACTTTCCATCTGCATCTGTGTAGCTTTATGAGCTTCAGTGTACAGTGATTACAGTTTTGTGTGTTGCGACTCGGCTTATGTATGAGCTCTTGGCATTAAAGGACGCAAAGAATTCTCACCGCAACGTCGTTTACTACAGTTCACTTTCCGGACCTGACAATCATATGTTTTTAGTGTTTATAAGTTAGTAAATGCTAATTGGTCGCTTATTTACAAGTCCCAATCTTGAAATCATTCTCTCATCAAATTTCGATTTCAATAAATCAATGGTATTGGTCGTATAATACGTAGCTCCATCCTGCTAAAACCACATATCATCCACATCAATGTCCTTAAACATTGAAGCAAGCTCTTGCCTCATTTTTAGAGAAATGAGGTCTGAAAATGACATCAGCATAGAACCTCCACCATACAGTACGTTTTCGTGGATGTACTTGTGGATTGTTCTCATTCTATCTGTGACAATTTTTATTATTTGCGTATCCGATGAGCCAAAAGTGAGCCCCATCGTGGACACAATCCGGATCATCTTGGGTCCATTCAACGAAATGCATTAATCGTGTTAGACGAAAGTCTTCGACTAACTAAATCCACGAAAGGATCTCTGGCCTCGTTGCCTAGTGAATATTTAAATTTTGATGAGCATCAATAAAAGATCGCTAAAAAGTAGGAGACCTTGAATGGAACCTTGTGGCACCCTACCCGTTACTTAGTACATTTTGACTCTATCGTTGGAATTACAGAGGGGTATGCTATCGCTTCGTATCTGCAAGAATATATCGGTACATTGTCCGCTCACTACGATGGATAATGTGACGAGGTTTTCTTTATGTTTTTTTTTTTTTTGTTCGCACAGCGATTTCGTATACTAGATTCAGTATGCCAATAGGTCCTGACACTTTACGATCTTGTATTTCTTCCCTTTCTGTTTTGCATAGCAGTTTAGACGTAGTCTTTGACTATTTTGTGAGCCTTATCTAAGTCCTCATTCATTTTCTCTCAGTCCACAGAGAATCCTGAAACATAATGCTTTCTAGACTCGCTTTTCAGTCAAGCTTGGGCATCTTCATACTATTCTTGTAGCTACTGGTGACCCTCTGCATTTCAATGTGAAATGTGGATCCTAGTTAAGAGATTTTTATATTTTCTTTAACATAGCCCCAACGAAAAAGGTCTAATGGTGTTAAATCGTACGATCTCGGGGACCAATTGAAATCTTCATTTCGAGAAATCACACATCTAGGAAATTTGTCACACAATAGAGCCATTGTTTCACCAGCTGTGGCATATGCCGCCGTCCTGCTTTTTTAGGGAAAAAAAAATCAGTCAACATCGTTGACTCCATTCACTGAAGCTGTCATTTTCGAAAATCCTCAACAAGCCCCAACACGTCACCAAACTATCGCTGGTTACTAATGGTTTTTCCGTGTCCCAGATGCGACAGGTTTCTTTGTTTACATACACCGACGAAAGGAAATGAGCCTCTTTACTGAGAATAATTTTGTGTAAGAAATCACGACCTTGATCATTTATTTCCAGCACCTAATCAGCGAAAGTACGGTGTTGTGTTTGGTCTGCTGACTTCAATTCTTATATCAACTGGACTCTTTGAGCATATAGGCCAAGATCTTTATGTAAAATATGGTGAAAAGTGGCTGCGGGTAGGCCCAATTTATGTGATAGGCTTAAAATTGACACACTTGGATTTTCAGTCACACTTTTCAGCTAGCAAGGTAAACATCGTCTAGAGAGAAACTCAAAAACATTCGTCGTTAAGAGCACTGCCACGGTATATACACATATACATACGTACAATGGTCCAATAAGTCCTAGGATAATTAGATCTATTGTCAGTTTCAAATGGGCGGCTCTTGACGCAAAAAATTGGAATAATTGTGCATCTTTGTTGACCTCTTACATTTGTAGTGATTAATCCTGATTTTAGCATCTGGTATATCGCTTCTTTTTTACTAGTCGTGCTTATTTTGGTCAGTCGGATTGAGATTTTCGTAAGTATGGTGGTCCTTGAAACCACATAGTTGACTTAAGTAACTGATCTTAAGAATCAGGCTCAATCCTCTTGATGAAATTTAGAATATCTCTGGTTGAGATTTTGAGAATTACCCCAGAGAATAAAACTTCCCTCAATAAGTATCGTCTCCTTGAGGCACTTAGAACCATGCATTCACATAAAATGTGGCAGTGTCCGGTTAGAAGTCCAGCCAGTCATTTGATATCATTTTAGCCTGGCGAACCCCAGGGATGTTTTCCCAATGGCATATACACATTTTGTTCTCCCAACTCTTTATTGCTGAGTTAATTGCTGAATTCGGGATATTACAGAATGGCTCAGAGCCGATAAAGAATCAGCCGAATCCGACAATAGTTGTATGACCAGGCACCCACAAAAGAATTACGTTTTTCTTATAGGAGATGTATTTTAGTGTATTGAAGCAGTGCAAGATGGTTTTGGAATCAAAGGGGTTGGAGCCTAATGTTGTCCGTGAGCACAAAGTCTTTGGTCATTTACCGCGAAGATAATGTCAATTTTCAGAGATTTCAGAGAGAAGATTTATTTGATCCATGAGATCTAAACTTTCCTGTTTGCATTAGTCTGACCATGCTGCGAATTGCCATCATTTATCCGAAGAGATGGAGTGGCATTAAACCAATGAAGGCTTCTATAGCCTCTATGGGTAACGTGTACATTACGCCGGCGATGCCATGGCACGAAAGTCTTTGTAGCCGCCGCAGCTTTTGTATGGCACATTTCTCTTTTGTTCTGTTTCACCATACTGCTGATGAGTAGGTGGTAATGAGTCATATCATCATTGCATATATCCATTGGGTGACCTTTTCAGTTAGTCCCCAGATCTTACCGACGGCAAGCCCACATGGCTTAAGTCGCTTTGGTAATTCTATTATTCACATGTGTGTTCCAATTTAACTTTTTTATAGAGAACCATTCCAAGATATTTTACTTCGTACTTCCTTGGAGTACACAATTTCTGTATCGTTAAGTGAGATCTGGTCAAGGCTCTGATTTCTCTTACGAGTGAAGGGAACAAGTATAGCTTTACTGGGGTTGATTGACAGATTTTCTCCGACACACCATTCAGTTACTATCTTTAGGGCAGTCTACATCATATGGCAAACGTCTTTAGGGTGTTTACCCTTCACTATTATGACTAAGCCGTCGGCATATCCTATTGGTTGATTACTAAGTTTTGCTAGTAGCTCATCGAAGACCAGTGACCACAAGAACGGAGACATAACACCTCCTTATGGACAACCTTTTACGGCTGAGATAGAAATTTTAGTCTCACCGGAAGATGTGGAGATTTTCCGGTTTTCGAGCATAGCTCTAACACAACGGTTAGTGAAATGGTCAATACGTTTTATAGATATGGCTTCTGAAGTGGATTCTAGTCCGCTATTATCAGAGTCACCTTCAATATCTAGGAAAGCATATAGTTCAATCTGCTTTTGTCGGCAGGCCTCTTTAATCTGTGTTACCAGATTCAATAGATTCCCTTCCCTGGATCGTTCTTTCCTGTATGCATATTGGTAAGTGTGCAGAGGCGAATTTCTCTTAAAAAGATCTCTGATGTGTAAATATATTTACCTCCCTCCAGGCTTTTGAGATGTATCCCCAGTTGAAGCTATACTTAAATAAGGCGGTTAGAGTAAGAAAAATATGGAGCAAACCTATTTGAGGTAGTGCAGGGAAGATTCCGTCTACTCCAGGTGCATTGTATGGTCTGAATGAGTTGTTGACCCATTCAACTTTGTCTATGCTGAACATATTTCCAGATGTTGTTGTAGGAAAAGCTTGTGGCTTCAGAATTGACATTATGTGTGTTGTTTAAAAGGGTCGAATCTGAAAAATGAAGCTTAAGTAGCATTTTTAGAATTTCCTCTCGACTAGGTGTGAAAGGACCATCAACATTTTTTTCAAACAAACCCTGGAGACGCGCGACCTCTAGTAGTTATTGCTATCTTATCATCTTATCACCTTAGCGACACACACTTCAAAACGAAGAATGGTTGTTTTTTTTTGATAATTTGTAGACTTTAGGTAGTACACAGTACCATATGCTCGACATGATCGCTGAGAGCTACTGAGAACTCAGCTCAAGTTGCGTCAGCCAATGTTATGTGTTGAGATATCTTTAAGTTGTTGACCTGGAGTAGAACTTTTTTAAAGAGCAGTCATTTGCATTTGTATGCATTTCCAAAGGTGACGCAGCGTACAAATAACTCTTGTTGTTCATTGGATTCCATTTTGTATCGATTAGAAACTGATTTGATTATGGCAATAACGTCAGACCAAATGTACAAACGTACAGCTGCTGGTGCGTTAGCACACTTTTTCCTCAGATTATATTTTCCAGATTATATATTCCCTTAAGTTTTATCAAAAACCCTTGTATTGCATATGTGTACGAGTATCTTGTTATAAGATAGTCACTGCCAGTGGACAAACGTCCATTGACCATACTTACTCTTCCATAAATCGATTGTAGCGTGTGCTGTGTTGCTTGTGGCATCATCCTCTTGAAACCACATGTCGTGCAAGTCCATATCTTCCAATTCGGGCCAAAAATAATCGGTGATCATGGCGCGATAACGCTGACCATTCACAGTAACGTGACGATCGTTATCGTCGACGAAAAAATATGGTCCAATAACGCCGCCGGCATTCAAACCGCACCAAACAGTTATTTTTTGTAGATGAAGTGGTGATTCATGAAGCACATGTGGATTTTCACCCGACCAATAACACATATTTTGCTTATTGACGAAACCATTGAGCCAAAAATGAGCTTCGTCACTGAAGATGATTTTGCGATGAAATTCATCATCTTGGCGCATCTTCTTCAGAAACCAATCGGAGAACGTACGTCGCTTCAAATGGTCCATCGGCTTCAATTCTTGAGTCAGCTTGATCTTGTATGGGTGTAAACCAAGATCCTTACGCAAAATACGCCATAATGTGGTCTGAGCGATGCCCAATTCTTGAGAACGCCGTGGAATTGACTGATTTGGATCGTTTGCTACGGACGCCTGAACGGCAGCGATATTTTCGACACTTCGACCAACCCGTTGTCTCACTGACACGGCAACATCACACAATGAATATGTAGACTCAAAATTTTTGCACTAAACTTGTTATTACCTGTCTACTAGGGCGAGAATTACGACCGAAAATTGGAGTTGCAGTCACCGACTCCGAATTTTGGTAGAAAATTTTTATAATTTGCTGACGTTGCTCGTTCGTGTACTGTACCATGATGAAAATGTTGAGTTTACTGAATAAATTGACAGTGACAGTTTGATGATTAGTGAAAGAGTGCGTTCACAAATTAAATTCAAAGTTGTCAAGTGCCTAGTGGAAAACTCTTTATATTTGTTGACGTCTTCAATGATCAATCGAACACCAGAAGTAACATAGTTGAGCTGCCTACCGGTTGAAGAACAAAATGATGTGGACGAAAGAATTCCGAGTTTTAATTGATGTTGGTTTGCAATTAATGTTTTTCATGTGCGCCTAGTCTCTTTCTTCAATTGCGCGTAGAGCTTAGAAAACCTCGGGTGGGTATTTGCCTTGATTCTCCAAAACTGCCTGGACTATTTGCTAATGCTAGCTTCACACCGTAACGAGCACAAATTCATTCGTAGTCAGTCGTCTCTTGATGATAGCGATGGGTGGGATAAGGCTTCCTCTATCCTATTAAGTCGTTATGCCGATGCCGGAAAATAAGGTTGGGGGTGCCTCTTATGTAGCTTCCCCCATGAATTGGTGTCTAGTTGATATTATTCGCAAATTTGACCCTCCGTAATCGGTGTTAACTTAACCTACCGACAGCACTTCGAGTTACAATGAATACTTTTTTTTTGACTGATAAATCTTCCAGCTTTCAAACACTGCTGTAATTTTTGACAATTCCTTAAAATTATTCAAAAATCATCACGAAAAACTTGCACCAGAAAACGCTTTCGTATCATTCAAAGATATTTTGAAAATCGGTCCTTAATTCTAGGTCTACATAATCGACCATCTAAGCTCACTTAATAGGATAATTCCATAAAATGCGCTTGCACACAGCGCGGCAGAAGGAACATCAGGGAGTAAAGAAAGAGAAGAACGTTGGCTTTGAATGTCTGAAAGTTATAATGACCAGGAAATAAAGAGCTAGGCAGGACATTTCACGATATTTCAGAGTACGTCCGAAAGTCAGCTTGATGAGCACTCATGGTGTTACGGTTACGTTCGTAATGCAATTGGTGATTTCTATGGAGCACTGATAGTAGAACATAAACTGTACCTAACACAAAACAACAACGCGTCAGTGTAATATGCGTACAAATTTTGTAGCCAGTGTGAACGATCGTCATCGATCACAACAGTTTGGCGTTGTCCGTGCACAATGTCGAAAATTTTGGAAGAAAATCCTGATGCAGGAACTAAACCCATGCGACTATTGATTTCGACGTGCCTTGCGGACTGGACAGTTCTTCAGCAGCGTGAAGCCGATCCTTATTGTTTTATTTAAAAATCGTTTTTAGGGACGACGCTCCCTTTTGCCTCAATAGGTTTGTGAATAGACAACAATGCTGCCTCTGAAGTGAACCAAATCCAGAAGACACTTGTAAAACTCAATTACACAAATAAAAATGCATTACGCTGGTGGCATCATCGATCCTTATTTTATCAAAAATGAGAGGCGAGTTGACATAAGAGTCATATTTAGAGTTTTATTGGTGAGATAGAGTCCCAAATGTTCGAAGAAAGGTCCAAAATTAGACCTACATGATGCACTTCAGGAAGCCACATGCTTGATATAGTCAATAAAAATTTTTTTTATTCAAGCTCAATAGCTTTCGTTATTGTATAGAAAAATACCGATGAGGATATCAAGTGCTTGTTTAAATATTTGGCCTGCCAATTTCATGTTCTTCGGCTTCAGCAATTGACTTCTTTCGATATGTTGACTTGGCTGTCATGACGTTATGATTTTCAAGACATAAACGCTGTAAGCAATACAAACTGAAGGCAAATATCAACCTCCTTACATGTTTGGATGCTCATTCCCCATTTGAGAAATGTGTGATGTTGCGACTAAGAACAGTATTGCTGATTTTCCTATGATGAAACTCGTTTTAAATTTTGACTTTTGGATAGCTCCAGACTTGGCTTGTTCTTTTGAGCAAAGGAATTAGTAAACAATTATTCGGGCCCCCGCCCAATTATCAAGTCAAGGCCCATCAATGACGTTGTCTAATAATAAACGGGGGCAGAGCAAAGTACTGGTCTTATCGCAAACATCTTCAGATGACGCTACCCAAGGTTGTAACGATTTGATCAGTCACAAGTTGCCAGTCATAGGTCTTGTTGGCGGCTGGACCGCCGGTAGTCCCTACCAGGACTTAGATCACGGTACCATGGTAGTCAGAGCCCCCCGGATCTCGGTTCGGGCCTTACTTGAAGACGTAGGCCCCCTTGTGGGAGCTTCATGGTAGCTGTGGTTTAAACCCAAAGTCGCGGGAAGTGTCTTACTTTGATTGACCCAATGCAGAGTTGCAATAAGCACTGGGTGCTGCGACCCTAAGAGCAGTAAGAGGTTTTAGGTCGGCCTCGACTCATACCAAGGGTGGAACTTGTGCCGGTAACACAGTTCCGATTTGGTACCTCAGGAAGGCGGCAGAGCGATGGCAAGGCGTATCCTTGCCCTCATGGATATATGGGCATCCCGTAAACATAAGTCTACATGACAGTTGGTTTACGTTAAAAATCAGACACTATCCCGAAGAATGATCTCGGCATCATACATATTAAGATGCATTCTTTCTTGGCTATTGTTCATCCCGTCTGCTCTGTCATTTCCGTCTATACTACTGCACCCAAACACACAGAGTAAATGAATTCTATTTGTTCTGCCAAGTCTTTGAAGAAGCTGCATGGAATCCAGGATAACTTTCAAGTTATCCCTAAAGTGTTGAGAGCAAGCAAGTCTGCTTTGATGTCAGAGAGTAAGTAAATATTTTTGAAAGTGAAATGCTTTTTTAGCTGCTCACTGAAATGAAGATTCGTTACATGTTTCTTAGCTTGAAAAACAATCATACTTTTCAGTTTCTTCATAATCAAAATATATTCATTTTCTGATATACTGGCACCCTCTTATTGCTGGGGTCCCGGCGATGCGAAAACACTTTCAGCGTTTCTTTCAGCTGACATTTGTCAGGCAATTTGTGCATTGTAAGACTCGAGCTCTGCATATATAGATAGAAGTCTTCTTAAAAGGTTCCATCAAGTCTAAGTTATGAATTCAAAAATCAATTTTGGCCGTTTCTGCCAAAACCCAAATTCATTGTTCTCCCATCTCAACTACGATTACTTGCATCCTTATTACTGTGTACCCTTTATGCACGCATGTATAGGCTTATAGAAATAACGCCGTAATGTAATGTATATTTAAGCTACAGATCCCTTAGAAAAGAAGAATTTGAGGAGAATCTTTTTGAAGCCTCAAAACAAATGAAATATTCCGAAATTACTACTCGTATATTCACAAAATTAAACATAAAATTACGAGTTTATCTCACAAATACTTAAAAACCCTCTCCATTGTGTGGAACAAATTTTTTTAGATATTCGATCTGCCTCTTTGGTTGTCGATGCCACCCTAAATGACCTTTCACTGGTTTTTTGGCTTTTTTTTCTGCTGACAAACGGATACCCATGCTCAGATACTTAATCGGGTATCATTTTTTCCAAGGCATATGTTGCCTAAAAGGGATAATGCCTTCGTTTATTATTAATGGTTCGGACAGAAGAAGATTAACGAGCTCCTGGCTCCCTAATCAGTTCAATTCCCAGAAAATCAATAAAAATTCCTGAAAGTCCATGGGAAGTTGGTTGGTTCGAATTTCAGCGATTTTTTTTTTTTTTTTTTTTTTTTTTTTTTTTTCTCAAAAACCGAAAAGAGAACTCACTCACTAACATTACTCACCATCATTCGACACATACTCGTACATACATATATTTTCCATTTTCCATTTACCATTTACCATTTTAAAGAAAAGGATATTGATTTTGGATTTCATTTTTTGACAGCTTGAATACGACTTTAACTCAAACAGCTTAGCCGTAACAATTATTCAAGCTGAGGAACTACCCGCCCTTGATATGGGTGGTACATCAGATCCTTACGTTAAGTGCTATCTACTACCGGATAAGAAAAAGAAATTCGAAACAAAAGTCCATCGTAAGACCTTGAGTCCTGTTTTCAATGAGACATTTACATTTAAGGTAAGTTACGCACCTTGTCCACCTACAGACGGTTGTATTCGTGTTTTTGTTTTTTTTTCTGTTTTGAATAGAGTTTACCCTATGCCGATGCCATGAATAAGACCTTAGTATTTGCGATCTTCGATTTTGATCGTTTCTCCAAACATGACCAAATTGGCGAAGTCAAGGTACCCCTGTGTACGATTGATTTGGCGCAAACTATCGAGGAATGGCGTGATCTGGTCAGCGTCGAAGGCGAAGGTGGACAGGTATGTACTTTTACTCTTACATATGTATTTTTTTTATAAAGAAAAAAAATCGATATTCTGTTTTATGATTTTTATGAATTTGTGTTTTAATTGAAAATAAACGAAAGAACCCTAGGTAGAAACACAATTTCAAATGCGAAATTATTTTCGACTAACAAAATACATTAAAAAAAAAAAAACTATATCCACACCCAGTTCAAAAAGCTGAAAAATCGAAAACAGTTTTTTTTTCTATATATAAAAACAAAACCAACACAAAAAATTACTTTGCCATATTTTTAACAATTTTGTAATATTAAAAAAAAAATATAATTAAAACTATTTCTTCCTCGTTTATATATAAGAATTCTTTTAATTTTTTTTTCTTTTTAAATTATGGGCGGGTTTATTTCAACAGTGACTTACTGAAAATATATATTTTCCTATTTTTCTTTTTCCCCCTTTTTTGAAAACAAACCACCAAAAAAAAAAAAAAAACTCTGTTTCGACCCTTCGTAGAAGGTAAATACAAGAATATTACACAACAACAACTACAACTACTACTTAACTACTTCTGATAAAATAAAATAAGAAACAAGGTCAGAGATTATCATTTCATTTTAATTTTTAGTTAGTTTTTCTTTTCTTTTTAATTTTTTTTTTGTGAATTTGTTACTAAAAAATTTCAAAAAAAATAAACATAAAACTAAAAAATATTTTTTTCCTTATATACAAGCAGAGCATTTTATAATACCAGAGTTTGAATTATACAATTTTTTCTCATACTTTTACTCAATTGGAGAGAGTTTTTCTAATTTTATTTTCTTTCTAATTTAAAAAGCTGATTGATTGGATGATGCTAAATATAATAATATGCAAAATATTGTATTTGATTTTATAAAAACAGTTTTTCATGAGTTTTAGAGAGAGTACGATTTTTTCAATTGGAGTTTTATTTGAATTAAATTATTATTATTTTTTTTTCTATTTAAAGATTAACTTAGGCATTTAGCGATCATTATTCGGCTGTTTTGGATATTTACATGCACCAGTTCTTATTCTTTTTCATTTATTAATTCGTTATTTTCAATACATGAAATGTGATGTGATAAAGAGAGAAGACCGATTTAAATGATATAATTGAGGAAACATCTTAAAATTTCGGTTAAAAAATAAAAAATAACTTCAGCTTCAGCTTCAGAGCTCCCTTCAGGGTCTGGGCTGCTTACAAGTAATAGTGAAACCCATTCCATTCAGTCTACAAAACATAACTATAATTCTTCAATAGTTCTTCAAGTACTTCACTTGCACCCAAAAAACACTGGACTATGTCCCTAATAATACAAACTGCGTTAAGTGTGATCTAGATGCCGACGTTCTTCATGATTTTTTCTTGGAAATTTTCCCGATATGTCTGTCTTTGATTTGAATGAAATTTCTGGACCTGATTTTCATGTGCTTTCTGAAAGTGAAGCTATTGACTAACACAGTAGATATTAAGTCTAACTCAAATTATGTGTTCATTAAACTTATATTTCTTCAAATTAATAGCCCCCTGGATTCACATTCTTAACCATTGCATTCACATTTCCTGTATCACGGAAACTCACTAAAGTCATAGCGATTGCCAAAAAATCAAGTTCAATCTCTGCTAGTGATTTTAGGCTTACTAGCATTTTACCATGCCTTTCTAAGGTTCTTGAAAAGCATATTTCGAAGCAAATACGAGTATCTACTTATCTCTCTTCGAATCGCCTTTTAGACGCATTTCAATCAGGGTTTAGATCGAATCATAGCTGCTCGCGTGAATTTGATGGAGGCTGTGTAACACTCCTTTGCCTACTCGGTTTCTCAAAAGCATTCGATAAAATCAATCATACTATGTTGGAAGCTCAAGAATTTATTTGTTTCCAGTTTACTAGAAGTTATTTCTACAGCAGGTGGAATAGGATTGTAATTAGTGACAAATCTACAGAACTCAAAATAATAAGACCAGACATACCTCAGGGATCGTATCTCGTGCCTATTTTATTCTGCGTATTCATCAATGACTTGTCATCAGTATTCAATCACGCCTCTGTTCACCTTTATGCTAACGACGTTCAACTATATTTGGCCCGTTCTGTAAGTGCGATTGCAGAGCTTGCTCTAAAATTAAACGAAGATTTGGGCTATTGCTAAAGCCAGATCAGTCGAAAGTTCTCCTAATCTTTAACCGCAAACTTGATACTATTGTAATTATGCGCCGGAATTATGACTTTCTGACTACAGGCTTGTGGAATCAGCAAACAGTATAAGCAGTGGTTTCTCTGGATATAATCATGCTGGGGTGCTTGCATCAGCTCTGGCTTACAGCTAACTTCACTTCGTTTGAAACCTGATGGAAGCTTGTAATGACCTTCATAGTGCCCATAATATGTTACGCCGATGTGATTTATAGTAATCTTGACTCCCTATCACAACGAAATGTACCATTAAACAGTATTTAGATGCATGAAATAGTAATACATCGCCACCGTATTTGTTCAACGAAATATAATTTTTTTTGTAATCTACGCGCGCTCAAAGAATTTGAATACCCTAAAAATGCTTGAACACAGCGCGGGCAAAGGAAAATTAGGGAGCAAAAAAAAAAAACAGAGGTATTTTGAAGGCTATAATGACCAGGAAATAAAGAGCTCGATAAGGCATTCTATGAGCGAGTTGTACGTCATACAGAGTATGCAGATATTTCAGAGTACGTTTGAAGGTTTAAAGGCGACTGGTGGTGAAAATAACGATAGAATAAAGTAAGACAGGAGACATTCTACAACCGAAGAGCAGGGTGGTGAGTCCGGGAACGAATATGAAAAGGAGAGAGCACTGTCGTCAGTAAAGGAATATATTGGATTAGAAGTAGAAGACAAGGGATAGTTGATGAAAACTAAAAAGAGTGTCGAAGACAGAACGGAGCCCTGGGGCATACCAGCATTTATTTTGTGAATGTGATACTTGAAACCATTCAAGACAACTTGAATTGAATGTTCCAAAAGGTAGTGTATAATCCATTGAAGAAGAGATTCATCGACCCCCAATGCACGCATTTTCGATAAAAGAGCCTGATGCCAAACTCTGTCAAATGCCTTAGAAATATCAAGTGCAACTATCTTGCTTTCGCCAGATTGATGTACACCTTCGTTCCATGTTTCGGTGAGGCATGCCATCAAATTACCAGTGGACGTGTTGCTCCGAAACCTTTACTGCCGTTCATTGAGAAGTTTTCGTGTTGCGAGATGTTTCATGAGCTGATGAATTATCAGCATTTAAATGATATTGGCTTCTTCTTCTTCTCAACGCAAGAGTAATGGGTCTGTAGGAAGAAAGAGAAGAAGATTCGAGTTTTTAGGGACGGGCTAGACAAACGCTGTTTTCCATCTATTCGGAAATGGATGAAAAAGCTTCGCAGTGATTTTGCCAGCCTGGAAGAACACCTCTTCAGAAGAAGGAGAGATGTACCATCTGGACCGGCGGATTTGTGTATGTTGAGATCTTTAAGTACTCTTTTTACTACACGAGTGTGAAAGTAGATTTGTCCCATTGAAGATTCGACGCACTCAAGTTTAACAAAACACAATCTCGGAGTGTTGAACTGGCCGCAAAATGAGCAGCAAGCAGATTGCCCTTGTCTAAAGAGCTGACAGCTGGCATGCCATTGTGAATAAGCATTGGGATGGAGGGTGAGGCAGAGTTTCTGATGTTTTTGACAAACGACCCAAACTACCTTTGGGACATTGTAGTATTTTTTGCCTCAACAGCGATAGGCTGTCATGCGATTTCTTCAACATAATTCTTGAAAAAATAGTGCAAAAGGCACCAACACGAGAGGCGCAATCTTTCAAAAGCCAGTCCGAAGAAAGCAGAGTGATGTGAGTGGGGCTTTCGCGAGTATTGAGGCGGAAACGCCAATGATGGGTTTAACGGTTAATTAGGGCAAGACCAAGTACGAGTATATGCTGCTAACAATAAAGAACACCCAACACCGACGTCTCGGACAGATATAACTTTGTGTTAGTTAAGAACTTTGTCGACCTAGAGTCTGCTATCAATTCAGACAACGAATCGATAGCTGAGATCAAAAATGGATGAGGGTGCTTTTGTCTGCTTCGAGAGGACAATTTGTTGGGTGATTTTTGATCCCGCTGCATAGACGGTGAGTGGAGGAGGAGAGATGTAGAATTGTTTAACATTCTGCAAAGTGCGCAGCAGTCAAATTGGCCTTGTACAAAGAGTTGACAGCTGGAATGTCATTGTAAATAGGCGTTGTGATGGAGAATGAAGCAGAATTTCTGATATTTTCGACGAACGATCGCAAGTTTATGCTACCTTGCTACCTATTTTGTGCCTAAGTTTTGGTCGTTATTGAAATTTCTCTCGCCCAAAAAAGGCGTTGTAGTCATTCCTGGCTTGTTTGAACATCTTTTTCTTTCTCTTCTGTCGGATTGACCTTGTAGGACCGAAAAAACATTTCTCTAACCCTTTTCCTTTGGTTTAATACACGTTATGAAGCTTATTGATAAGTGATCAAGAAAAGCGTCAAGAAGCTTGTTTTTTTGTTTGGCTTTTTCACTAAAGAAGATAAGTGCAATATAGCGTAAATGTTTTGCGAATGTAAACATAGCCCATAGCTGTCGCAAAGCCCATTCTTTTTCTATGCAGCACAAGTGCAGTATAAAACAGGCGAAAAACGCCTAAGGCACTATCATAAACGAATCTTCACGGTTCACCGAGTACACCAAATTATCTCCTGGCAACTGAAACAGGACTATCACACTTTTTCGAGAAAAATGCTGTAGCGAAGCGGCGGAATCAACCTATACTATAGAAGAGTAAGTATATAGTTAATTAATTTACAACAATCGAAAGGACTATTTTCGGGACGAGTATACAATACATCAAATGTCAATTACTAGGGAATTGGTCCGTTATAGTTGGTTATACCACACAGGAGTGATTTACCCGTGCTTTGGGGAATATGTACCAGAGGCAAGACTGAGGACGTCTTCCATTCCATAGGAAGATGTCCAACACGGCGGAAAACAAGGAAACAATTCCTGGGAACTGATTATTTATCAGACGAGCAAGTAATCGGCCACCTTAACGAGATGCATGTTCCTATATTGTTTGAGTTTTGTGAGTTTTGCAGGACTGCATTAAATTACACTAAATTACCGTAGAAATGTTTTAATGAAAAACTTTTAAGAAAACTTAACTCAAGGGTTACTATTAAATTAAAAAAGAAAAGGATTTGAATTTAACTAAACGATTATTAGAGGAACTAAAATTAAACAAATTAAAGTAAAGTCAATCGGAAGACTGTAATGCTCTGCTTAGATATGATTTTGTTCTCTTAGAAATAGGAAAAGCATTGCATCTTAATTACCTAAAACTAAAGAAGACGAACTTTGCTATAGTAATGATGTGAAGGGCTTGTTTCAAGAAATCAAAAATCCATGCATTTATTCTAACAGACAATCCGTAAAACTCTTCGTCAAGATTCTGAAGCTTTCCAATATCTAAACGAATTGCTTCCTAAGTTATCCGAAGTATTTCCCAAAGTAAAAGTTGGTAATTCCGTTGGGCCACAAATAACAAAAATTATGGCCAACAACGAATTTTTGCAGCTACTCAATACTCATGAAAGGCAACCATGGGACAGCCTTAAAGCAGTAGTCCATGGATTTTTTTGAAAACATCAGAGCTGAGAGTTTCAAAGGGCTTATTTCAAATATGCTTGAAGACTTTAAACTCATGGGTTGCAGAACGTCCCTTAAAGTGCATATATAGGTACATTCTGACTCGGAATAATTTAAAGACACAATATGGCCGCCTATTCGGAAGAACAAGGTGAATGTTTTCATTAAGATCTGTTGGATTTTGAACATCGTCCTAAGGGCCAATATAATGATATAAAGTAAAAAGATAAGCAGAACCCAGACTCAAAATTTGTGTTGACCGGTGTAATCATTATAACAGAAATCCAACTTAAGAATAACATTCCACAAAAGGGTTAATGTGATGTTTTTAAAAAAAATTTCTGACACCTATTTTTTTCAGTCGGAACAGAGCACTCAGTCATAGAACTAGTTCATTGTACTCCTTGTAAGTTCCTTTTAATGGAATCTTTTCAGTAACCTCTTCAGTGAGAAATTGCCTACAGTACCAGCACACACCTCATCAACGCAGTACTTGTAGCCTGATGCGAACAAAAGTCGGAGCTAGTGTTCTGCGGTGTCATCATCACCTTCACAGGAAACGTAGTAGGTTGTTGTATCACAAGTGTAGTGCCCCGTCACGACTCCAGTAAACAACATGTAGTCTTTCCTATTGAGGGGTAGTAGGAGGGGTGCTGATTAGTTAGAGACGTCGGGAAGCATTCGTTTGGTCTGCCTACAACCTGTGGAGTTATGCCATCTGCAGTTGTACTCATATGAAACCCATCTGCCAATGGAAGCCTTAACAGAGGAGGCAGGCAGACCTAACGCGGGTTCGGATCCCAAACAGCTCTCCGCTGAATCTTGCTTGGTAAGTTGATCGGCGATTTCATTTCCCGTAATCCTATTGCGACCTGGGGCCCAGACAAAATGCAGTGAATTAAGCCTTTCGACTGCATTCAGTGATTTCTTGAATTTTCAAACTATTGTAGCTTGGAAGTTATTATAGGGTTCAGCAAGGCTATAAGTTCAGCTTGGCTACCGCTATAGATGTAAATGCTTTGTCCAATCCCCGGGTTCTTCACAATATAGTTTATTTCCATCAGGATTCCGTATATCTCGTCTTGCAAGACAGACGAAACTTGTCCTAACGAGGAATGAAATCTAACGTTGTCATCATCCACAAAGACGCCAACCGCGTCCTATATCAGTTTTGGAGCCATCCGTGAAGATCCGACTACATTCTTTCCTGGCTCAGATTCTGGCCGATACTGGTGTTGTGCACAGAGAAAGTCGATTTCGTATTTTTTCTGCAGCAGTTCTGGTCCACAAGACCAAAGTCAAAAGGCAGCCAGAGCACAAGGTCATCAAAGCTCCAGTGCGTGTTATACCCAAGTCCACTTCTTTCATCTAAGATGGCTTTGAGAGTGCAGCCCATGATATGAATATCAGAGGGAGGAAGATTCATCCAGGCGTAATAGGAAAAGCCCCCATGTAGCCCCTTGGAATCTAGTAAAAGCAGACATATTTTCGTGGGAACTTATTCCACCTGACAACCGAGGCATAGGCTGTAATTGGCCTTATCATGGCCGCGTATTAGAAATTCAAAGGACTCTTCTCGGTGACAGGCCTCATGAATTGCTGACAGCTCCTTTACACTGCCAGAAGACCTACAGTGCCTTAGAGACTTTCGACGTAACATGTTAAATCCAAAAAAGTCTGTTATCTACGAAGACACCCAAGTCAGACCAGTCAGCTTCGTCCATCTCGTAAAGAGAAAAACCTCAGTTTTGAGAGAATTGACTGAAAGCCCACTTCTGTTACACCAATCGGCGACCACGTCCAGGGCTGTCTGGACTTTAGTACCGACAGTCGTTAAACACGATCCAACAGACAGTACAGCTATAACATCAGCGGATGCTTATTCATAGACGTTAGAACTACTGAGCGCGTTGAGCAGTGAGTTAGCCAACACTCACCATAGCAGTGGAGGCAGAACGCCGCCTTGCAGGCAACCCCTGTTTACCTCAAAAGTTGCGCTGTCGAAAGCATCCTCAATGTCGATGAAAATGTCCACCACGTATTCCTTCTTGTCAAGTTCGCTTTCAATTCTACCTACCAGATTTTGAAGTGCACTCTCGTAAGATATTCCGCCTTAGTAAACATGTTGAATCTCATTTGACAACGATCTTTTTTTCCATAAAAATTTTATGAACAATATATCACAGGAGCTTTAGGATGCCTAAATAGCAGGGTAGCCCTTTTACTGCCCCAAATTCTGACGGTAAGGGCATAATGATGGCTGTCGCACTTGAATCAGCTCAAATAGTTTCGTGGGCGTGCTTCTATGTTCGCTAGTGTCCTCGTAATGTGCAGGCGCCTAAAATACTTAACGTCTATCGACTATAGTGATATAATCAATCTGCTTTGTTATATTTTAAGAGAGACAGCAGTCGAGAGACCGACTGTTGGAGTCTAAGTTTCAGAAAATGCATACCTACTGTGATGAAATTCCGTCTATTTGCAAAATGAATTAGCCTGTGCCGGTGACAGCATATGGTGTGATGTAAGCTGCGCCAACTACTCTGTTCATGCCCAACTCTCTCCTAAAAAGATTGGTTCTTCCAACAGTCACTCTTACCTAACCTAATCTAAGGTGCGCATGCCCACAGCACCATCGAAAGTGGCCTCCTTTTCTATTGACATTGAGGTACGATTTATACATCGTACTCAGAAAACTGCCCATAAGTTTCTTTTCGGAGTTCGTAGAAACGTTTCTTGGTAAAGTCGCCCTTTTCCTCCTGTAGGACATGTGCCCAATAAGGACGATGTTAAACCTGATACGGATAAAACTTTTTCTTTTTATGCGTCTGCTTGTAATGAAAATTAGAATATACTCGTATATACGGTTTACATGCGGTTCCAAAAGCCAAAGTAGGTGTCACGGTTTTTGGTCACCTTCTTGTACAGCCCGTCACAGCACTCTGAAGCTGCTGAAATCTTTAAAGCCTTCATATTACAATAGAATATGTTGGTTTCGTTGTCACGTTTACATTGGTCGTCAACAAGTTCGTAATCTCTATTTGTTGCTCATACACTATTCTTCTTCCCAAAGGACTTCTTGTTAAATTTCTAAGACTCATATTACAACCGATCAAGGTAACAAGCTACAATATACCTAGTCCTGCCATAAGCTCTGTTACAAATATAAAACGCTATAAAAAAAAAAAACCAGTAAACATATTGTATTCAAAATTGTTTCATTTATTAGACCACAATATTGATTATTAAAATAAATTGGGTTCGCTCAAAATGACTGCCTTTTGCTTTAACACAAGTTTCCAAATGGTGTGGCCATTGGGCTATAGAGGCACGTACGGTTTCCATGGAGATCGTGGACGCTGCTCTGGTTAATGCTGTTTTAAGGCTTTCCAAATTTCTGTGGGGAATCTTGCAGGTCATGTTCTCCAATTTTGACCACAAACCATAATCCAGTGGATTCAGATCTGGATTCTCCGACGGCCAACCTTCTGGTTGGTCAAACCCTTCACAACACCCTCTAGCATATCTTCTTGGTAAACCTTTGCACCAGTTTTTACGATATCTTCACAGAAATGGAGGGATGTGACACTATGGTGAGAGACCCCCACCGAACCATTGCGGAAGCGGGATGATGTCGACGTTGAACCCTTGGAACAACTTTTTTCGCTTCCTTAGATGAAGTGGCATAAATTTTGTCATTTTGTTTGTTGAAAACTTCTTCAACGGTAAAAATTTTCTCATCCGTAAACAGAATGTTTTCATGGCTTGAATCTTTCCAGCCTAATTTTTTTCAGTTGAGGAGTTAGAAGATGACCCGTGGACCGACGATAGGCTTTCATATGCAGATCATCCAGAATCAGCCTAGATATGGATATGGTTGATATATCCAATTCCTTGGTCATGATCTTCTGTTTCCTAAGGGGATTTCTCTGAATTCGTTCTCACACTGCCTTTACTATCGCATTCGTACGGACGACGCGCAGGCGACCACTTCTTGGCCTGTCCTACACTCCAGACAATTCACCGAAGCTAGCAATAGCCCGATAAACGAATATTCTTGATATTCCAAGTGGTATTAGTAACTCGAAAATATGGCCAGCACTCTTTCCGCACTTATGCAACGCGACTCGATTCTCTTTAACGCCCCACTCCATGTTAATAGTTTGTAATCTGAAACCAAACTGGCTAGTATTCTTCATTGATCAGTGCATATGTTCTGAAAAAAAAGTTTACGGTTCTATTCCCACAAGAAGTTTTGAACGATAAGCGCTGGAAATTGTGTAACGTTTCATTTAGATATACTTATCCAGTAGGCTAAAGGTAATGACGCGATTTTATAGTCCAAAGCACACTGTTCGTCTATGATTTCCAGATGAGGTGATATTTTACAATATCTTAAAAAAATTATATCTCGCTGCCTTAAACACTCCGTCTTTAGGTCCGCCTGCCCATCTACCTTTATTAAATTTTTGATTGGATATTTGTCATTCAGTCTGGTTGGTATGTCGGCTATCACCGACATCTAAAGGTTTGCAAAGGAACCAAATTTCATCACCGGATATATGTGCGAGTATTTCTAGTACGATACTCGCATCCTTATCGCTATATGATTCTGATTGGACCATTTAGTCCATGATTGTTTTAATTTCGGCTCAGATATCCTTACATCGCTGCTGCAGTATCCTTACCTCGGCAGAGTCAGTGCCAATATTGTTCCTCCACTTCATCGTTCGCAGAAATTGAACAACCTATTCCAATCCTTTTCTTTAACAGCTATTTTGCTAGATGTGCTAGTCGACAAATCAGGGATCTACTTGTGGTGAATTATATTACACCAAATGCGTCCTTTGTAATTGCTAGTTTTTTGCACTTGATGTCAGCAGCATTGATCCATTTAAGCCTCGAGGGACTTTTGCAATTGTAGCAAGGGTATGACGTATGGGATATATTCGTAGGTTACCTGATTTGCTACCCGGGTTAACCCCGGGCAGATTTCTTAAGGCTTATTGCAATCATATTCTTAAAACTAAAAATTTCACTTAAAACTATAAATAAAAACCAAAGGGTGGGAGCGGTTAAAGAAAGCTAGGACGTGAGGCATCAGTGGAAATAAGAATATTCTTGAGAGAGAGTTTGCTAAAGTGGTAGTCGAAAAGAGGTAGAATATCGTTAACTTCACAAAGCATTCTAGACATTGACTCTAGGTGTCCGTAATTCGTTCTGTGAAGATTGAACCGGAATAGTGGCACAGACCTAAATTGCGTGGGTTGGTGTTAAAAGAAATAAGTTGAAGTAAAGAAGGACAATCGATATTACCAACTAAAATTTGGTGAATAAATCGAATGTCGGCAACTTTTCGGAGTATAGAAAGGGGTTGAGAATTTATGAGTTTCAGCCGGTCAGTATAAGGTGGTAAGTTATTGAAGACCACGTAAAGCAAATCGTAAAAGCCTGCTTTGAACAGCTTCTATCCGAACCAAACTTGACTTACATATTCAAGAAGAATCCTAACAAACGTTATGTAAAGAGATTTGGTAACTAAAGGATTGTAAAACTCTTTAGACCATCGCTTGATGAAGCCAAGGGCAGAGTTGGCTCTTTTTATTATATTATCAATGTGAGAACGGAAATTGAGTTCCTTATCGCAGATAACACCTAAATCACGCAACTAAGGGAGCAGGCATATTAAAGATTAGATAGCAGCGATGTGAAGTAGGGGGACGCTTACTTGTATAAGTTATAGCCTGACTTTTATTAACGTTAAGCTCAAGAAAGTACAAAATCTGTCTAGATCTTCCTGCAGTGGTAGGCTGTCTAAAGAAGATGATATATATCTAAAGATTTTCATATCATCTGCATAAACAGATATGTATGCAATCAACATCATTAATGGTCAGAATAAATAATAAGTGACCAAGATGGCTGCCCTGAGGGACACCAGGGGAGGCTTTAATTGGGCCAGAAACCATGGACCTACATAGAACATAGTAATGTCGTTTGTCTAAATATTGGATTGAACCCATGTTATGAAGTTTAATTGGACACTAAGAGCTTTTAATTTTAGAGGGATTATATCATGAGAAATTCTATCAAAGGCTTTGCTGAAATCGGTGGCAATCCCAACAATTTCAATTGCAGATTCCAGTGCACATAAAGTGCTTCATACGAATTCCGTTAAATTGGTGGTCGTAGATCTACCTTTGAGAAATCTGTGCTGGTTTTGGGAAATATTATGTCAGAGATAGTGCTCTCGAAAAGCTTAGGTATACAGAACAGCTTAGCAAATGATGAGCCATCGACGATATCAACTTTTCGACTTTTCTTATGTAGGGAAATAATTAAAGACATTTTCCAAGTTGAGGGAAATAATCTCTGGCTGATAGAAAGCTGAAAGGGAGCTGTAATAGGTTGGGCTAGGTGCATTTCGCCTAGGGGGAAGATCATCAGGGCCAGCTGAATAATCATCGTTGAGGTTTGTTATTTTGTCTTTAACGCGTTCTAAAGTTATAGACATAGATTCCAAAGTTGTTTGTGGGCAGCTATTTAAGTAGGAAAAGTAAGAGTGGTCTGGCTCTTGGAAATGGGTAGCGAACGCTTGGCTAAAAAAAATTTCGAAGATATTTGCAATAATTTGGGGATAGCCCGAGGACTTATCAAGAAAATTCAGAGAAGATGGATAGTTATCCGATTTACTTTTACTTTTTTTGAACTGAAAGACTCATTTGGAGTGTGTGCGATATTTTATTCCATAGTTTTACTAAAATATGCAGCCTTGTATGATTGTATCGCTTCAGTAAGCTGTGCACTCTAGTAGTAATCCATAGGGAGGTAGATTACTACTTTATTCGAAGACACATCCTTTTGATATTTTTTAAGATAACCTCTTTTCAAAAAAAAAAAGTAAAATATTATTAATAAAAATCTGTCTTCTCTTTTAAAATAGTGTAGGACTTGTAAACACTAACTCACAGTGCATTCTTACCACTTGTACACTAACAAATTTAATCGTTTAGTTGATAGTAATTTTTTTTTACAAAACTAGAAGTTGTTGAAAAAGTTTTGAAGCATCCCCCTTCTAGCCTTTGGAAGGATTGAGTTCAAGAAAGCCGATTTTATTTTCCTTACAGTTTTTTTTTCAAATTTTTCCTTAGAACTTGCACACAATTTTCTTATGCTCTGCTAGAACTGAAATGATCGCTAAAAAAAAAAAAAAAAAAAAAAAACAAATTTTATTTACCAAAATATTCGACTTATAAAAATTTGCATTTTCAAAAAACATTTCAATTCCAGTTCGATTCACTTTAAGTATACATATCAGCGCTTACAAATTTTCCAAAATGATTTAAAAAAACAAAAAAAAGTCCCATTTTCTTAATAGACAATTTTGTTTTGTTTGGGAAGTTTTTCTCTTTGTTTAAATTTAGTTTTTTTTTTTATTAATTTATATAAACAACAAAAATTAATTTTTCCTTTTTTTTTGTAAATCACTAACATGTGTTCAATATATGATTTATATATAGTCAATCCCCTTTCGTAGACAGTTTAACAGTTTTATATGTTCCACAACGCAATACAGTAACCAATCAGAACCGATGAAACCAAAAACCAACCAAAATTTATACGATTTTTTTCAAAATTCCAAATTTAAAAACACAACTATTCAACAAGAAACACATTGTGTATCTCACCACAACACTTGATGTTAAAATTTTATTTCAAAATACTTTTACTGTAAAACTTTTCTTTTTTGTTTAAGTTTTTCCCCCACCGTCAGTCATTTTTAACATCTGCTGTGCTTACGCCTGTGAATGGTTGTGTCTTCTGAAGAACTAATTATACAAATTCTTATAAGAAAATTATCAAAAAAAAAAATAAAAATAAATAAATTATAAATATATATTGAAAAAATTCGCATTTTGTACGAAACAAAAATTGCAACAAAAAAAAATTACTAAAAATTTTATACAACATGCATGCTTTCGCTTATAAATGAACATTTTTTTCTTAAAAAAAAAAAATACTTGTAACATTTTTTCTTTATCTCAAAAAAAAAAATATACATAAAATTACATTCCAAAAATATTTATCCTCTTTCAAATCATATATTAAGTTTTTTTTTCCAAAAACAAATCTTACTTTTAATCAAATTTTAATCTAATATTAATTTTTTTTTTCGATATTTAATTTTTTTGTATCGCTAACGAAAACAAATTATCAATCAATCCATAACTATTGCCAAAATTATCAATCAAAATTCTGTCTCGCAAAAAAACTAAATCATCCACGTAAGTACTGAAATTTTTGAAAATTCAAAAACCAAAAAACAAAAAAAAAAAAAAATTCGTATTCATTATGTGTTTGTGTGTAACGAAACTATTCGTATTCGTATTCGTATTCGTATATGTGTTTGAAATTGGTGTAATCGTATTTCATGTTTGACATTTACTATTGTTGTTCGTAGTTTTCTTTTTTAATATTTTCAAAAGCATCTGTTTATGTATTATGTGTCTGTAATTATGCGTTCATGACAATAATTGTGTCATTCTGCTTTTATTTTGATTTTGTATATTTTTATTTTGAGTTTGAAAAACCGAAAAAGTAATTTCAGCTAATGGTATGGAAACTAGAAAAACTCAGCCTTCAAAATTTGCACTTAAATATTTCTTTACTTACCTACTTACAAGTACTTAGTTACTTAAAAGGCGCTACAGTAAGGTCTTCAACTCAATACCCTCTACAACTAGCACGATTTCATGCCAGCTGCCCCCAAGTTGTGGCGTCCATTGGCTAAATGTGACGCAGCCATATCAGGCATTTTATTGATCGGTACCTCTCTTTTCTTCCCCCTAAATTTCTATCCCTTTGTACAAATATTTTACACATTGTATTGTTCATGTACATTGAGCACGCGCTCAATAGATTTGTGTACGCCTTGCCTTGTCTAAAAACTTTTCATGACATTCATTACTTCACTACCGACCTTAAAGGAAGAGCCAGACTTTCCATTGTCATCCTCCACAACCTGACAAGATTGGCAGAGAAATCATGGCGTTGTTTAGTTCATTCCTATACAACCTGTCATATAGGGCTTTGAAATCGGCAAATAAATGGGTTGTTCATAAATGGTTTCAGACGCTATCATAGAACGGCAGAAAATATCTTAAAGGTGATGTTCACGGGAGTTATTCCTCTATAGTTGGAGTAGTCAAAAGGGGGTCTCCTTTCTTATGGATCGGACAAAGGGTACTGAGATGACGTGATTCGGGCATACTTTCCTCCGATAATATCTTAAAAAATCTCTTAAAGGCGCGCTAATTATTTATGAAAAAAAGTCTTAAAATTACTGTCCTAAAAATGTTCTCTGTCGTCGTCGATTGACAATGAGATTTTCACCATAATCGCTGTGATACACTCTGCAGAAGTAGTCTCCCTGCTTAGACTGCGACTCTACTAACTGCTAGTTGTCCATTCTCATCGTTGTAGGTTTTCATTCAGACCTTGTAATTCCGGAATGTACTTCCATCTCCACTCCAAGATCCCAACACGATCATAAAGCTCCCTATAAAACTGCGCTCAGGATACGTCAAAGTAGCCCTAAAGAGAGATGTGCACTAAGTACCTCAAACTTAGAGCCATGGACGCCGCCGTTGATCCGCAGATAGAATTTGGGTTTTACACGGCGGTAGGTAAGAGTAGGAATTAATGGGCAGAGGAGTATGTGTCAACACTTGCTTCTTCATAAAACGCTTGACCAACATAGGAGAACCGTATTTTAATATTTTTTTTCTGATAAATAAAAGTTCAACAATGCGGATTTAATTTTTTTTATATTATATTGTCTAAATAAAGACAGCTTGTTTTAAAACATTCTCATAAATATAGAAGAGTGCTATTACTCGTATAAAGGGAGTTTTTTTAGAGCTTTAAGCTTCAAGACGCAACTTTTTTTCAAAAACTAACAACAGCAATTTTGTTGGAATCAAAAAAACTTTATTCATTCTTCATGACTTCGTGTTCATTCGTGACTTTAATTTTTAAACACAATTTCTGCTCCACTAAAGCCCAATACACAGAGTCCCGTCGCAAGCCATGATCACTAGGTTTTAGTCCCTGTACTAACTGAATCGCATACAAAAATTATTGCCATCGGCTTCTCACTCACAGCGGCTAAAGTTTCATTTGTACACACATTACGAGTACGTTGACATGCTGTTGGCTTTCATCATGCAGACTGTGACAATACAATGAATAGCGAGCACAGTTGGTCAATAAAAAGGACCAAATAAGTCACAATATTTGCTATAAGTTTTGCGACGATCGATTTTCGATCGATAATTTTGAATGAAATGGAAGTGTTTATAAGGTGTTGGACTATCATGATAATTCGTCAAAATGATCACACGGTTTGAAGTTATACCCTTTGAATGATCTTTCAGTAAAGAAAACACTTTAAAAAAGGTTTTGCGAGCACAAAAATCGTAAACACTAGTATACAGACATATTCAGGACCTAACATCGTCGAATTTTTGCAATGTAAGGCCAACTACTATTTGATGGTTGTTCCATATATGTACAATAACATATGCTCTTATCTCTGCACTCTAAACACGTATCTAATCACGTCATTGGAGGTGTCGAGCAGTTGGAATATTAACATAAGAAACTAAAAAGTTATTTAGAGTGACCAGCAAAATTTGTTATGCGTCTCAATCTAGTGTCCAAAGGCGTAACACTAGAAATCAGCCAGAACTTACGAAAACCACCATCCATCTGCCCAATAGTGTCCTTCATATTGCACGAATTTCTAAAACTTTTCATTAATTTAATGGCCGACAATGTTTCTCATCGGTACATCGTTGGAGCAATTCACAAATTAAAATGTCAGGTCAGATTCTTGACAAAATAATCCTAATCATTCACATTAAAAGAAGTTGCAAGTGCAGCTCGTTTAAATGAAATTAAATTTGTTCCACCCTGTCTGTTTATGACTTTTGGAAAAGAGATCGAAAACATTCTTGGTAAACTTTTGAAGTTTGAGGATATTTTTTCATATTTCGGTCTTCCTGTACACCATTGTTCCTCCGAGGTGCAATCAACTTCAACGTTCAGCTATGCTGGCCATCCGCTTTCCACTCTAAGGTGCCTGATGTACCGTACAGCCCGTAGATTACGTAAACGCGGCCAAAACCTTCAGTTAAAAGCCACCAAGAACATCTTTACCCGCCTTCGTTAACGTGCATCCTGCCGCGCAATATATAGGGTGACCAGATAAGAACGATAGGAAAAAAGTTTAAATAAAACGACAACGGTGAGAGATATAAAATTGATTTGGCTTTATATTGAAGCTACGTTCGTGTCATTATGTGTGGAATAGCACATCATTCAAATGGCCGCCTCGTCTTCGCTGGCAGTGCATCAAGCGGTCGGTCCAATTTTTGATGAATCGGTCCAATATGTACGGCTTTATTTCAGCAAAGTGATTGACTTATTAGCATAGACTAAGGACTTAATGTAGGCTCAGAGAAAATAATCGAGTGGTGTCAAATCGAATGAACGCGGCGGCAAATTCATGAACGCTCGCCATGAATCACCAAATTTCTCCTTCACAGCTTTGAGCGTTGCGTCGCTACAGTTCGAATACATCGATGTTGTTGAACCCTGACCACAGAAAGTCGGTTAACATCGCTCTGTACCTCAGACCTTTGACGGTAAAAGTGTCTCATTCCTCATTTCGAAAGAATAAGGTCCATGCCATAAAGCGCGCCAAACAGTCAAGCTTTGTGGACGCATTGATGCTTGACCGAACACTTGTGGATTGTGTTTGCAACAATAATGGCCCCTAAAAAGGGGCCTCGCCTAAAAAGATGATTTTTTGACCAAAACCCGAATATCCGGCCAACACATCTAGCTCCCAATTAGCGAACTCACGCTGTTGTCTATGATCGTCATGCTTAAACTCTTGCGTCAGCATAATATTATATAGATGTAAGCCCAAATCCAACCGCTAAATAAGCGGGGTTGACTCTCTGGTGATGCCCAATTCAGCTGATTGGCGTCGAATCGATATTGCTGTGTCTTTTTCAATACTGGCCTTTACGATACTTTTCGATACGGCGGCTATGTTTTCTTCATTTCGCACCAATCTCCGTCTGGTTGGTGGCTTAAAATCTAAAAGAGTGTACTCACGCTCAAACTTTTCCGCATTGCGACGAATTTCCTGCACACTGAAGCCATGATGATGACCCACCTTACGACGAAAGTCACGTTGCGTATTTACAACTGAGCTGGAGCTTCAATAATCTTTTTTAATAATTTCTTGTTCGGCAAGCGTAAAACGGTGCAGGATGAAATGGCAAACTTTACTGAACATTTTGACAGCTGGGTGTCATAGGTAACTTTGACAGCTACTGAAACATAACAATTGGAAATATTATCATTGCTATCTGGTCACCCTATAGAAGGACCGTGATGTTGAGTCTTACTGTTTATTGACTACGCAATATTATTCAATTGTCCTTTCAGGCGAAAGAAACAGCGATTGACAAGTTTAATTTGCTGTTGGTTACTGAACTTATCAGAGTTAATAGACCGAGACAGACTTAATCCCTAACTGCCTTTGGTATTTTTTGAACTTACTACACGTTTAAGAATTAGATAAATGGTGTCGAAATATTACTGAGGTAGACCAATGCGTAATCTCTCCAACTCACTGTTGATTGTTGACGATTGTCAATAGCAGAAAAATAAGAGGCTTTTTCTTATTCAGAGGTTTACCGTGACACCGGAAATGTTCTTCTTTTCGGTACTTGTAGGTGTTTCAACACAGTCCACCTTGAGTACGAAGTAACCCACTATACCGCTGATAAAATCTAGCAGACAATTCTTAGAACGAATGCAGATTTTCACATAGTAGGACCAACGTAATATTTTTTTCTACGAAACTTTAGCCAGACTCTGCAATCGCCGCATTGAATACAAAAAGCATAATTTCGATTTTCCTTTAACAGGTCATTTATCTCTCCTTCGAATACTTTTCTCTTACTTTTTGTCGTGCTTGAGAAATGGCATGTACTCGTAAAGGATGTTTTTATTAGAGTCATGCAAATTTAATATGAAATAAAACACTCTAAGCTAATGTTAATGTCCATGATATTAGCTTTATTTAATAGATAATTTTATGCCATTAGTGTTTAAATATGATGTCGGGCATATGAGCTCCACGGATAGCTCCAATGAAGCGCAATCGTGGAGTCTAATTTTCGACAACTTTATCGAGCACCTGGGGCCGTATATCAGCAATAATACCGCGAATGTTGACTTCCAAATCATCCAACGTCTCTGGTTTATCGGCATAGACTAGTGACTTCACATACGAGTACCCCAAAGAAAGTAATCTAAAGATGTGAGATCACAGGATCGTGGAGCCAGTTCACATGTCCATTACGCGAAATTATGCGCTCGGCAAATGTTTCCCGCAATAAATTGATGTTGTCGCTCGAAGTGTGACTTATTGCACCATCTTATTGAAACCAAACCTCTGTCACGTCAATGCCATTCAACTAAGGAACGAAGGAGTCAGGAATCATGTTACTATAGCACTCTCCATTGAGGGTAACATTCTGACGATGCCTGCCCTTAACCCAAACAGTGGGTTTTAATGGTTGTAAGGGCATCTCAACAAAGGCTTCTAGGTTTTCTCCACCCCAAATTCGGCAATTTTGATTGTTTACCTATCCGTTACCAAAAATGGACCTGACGGGAGAAAAAAAAAATGCGTTGAAAATGAGGATCAAGCTGAATCATGTTTTCGGCCGAAAACATTCACCGAACCTACGACACATATGATGGTCACGCGGTTTCACCTCTTGCACAAGCTGGATCTTTTATTAGCTTTTAAGCCAAGATCTTTCCATGAAATTTTCCACACAGTGGATGGGCATCATAGCTCCAATTGCTGTGCGCGATGGTGAATCGATCATTCGGATTCTCCTCAACACTGCGTTGCACAACGGCTATAAGTTCTTCTGTTCGCACTGTTTGTCGTCTTTGGGGATGCGTATTATCCACTAGAGTGTACGTGGTGGGAAAACGATTCATCGTATTCCGAATAACTTGCTCAGATGGACGATTATGTCGACCATAAAATGGACGTAGCGCACAAAAAGTTTGGCGAACCGAACCATGGTTTTCAATATAAGCTTGCACAACTTGCACGCGTTGTTCTGGCGTTAATCTATGCATCGTAAAATAGCAAAACGTACTAATCACAAATAAGCTTTCAACTGTCAAATTGACAATCTTTAGAAACAGTGTTGCCAGTTTAAAAACCAAACCTCTAAAAAAAACACCCTTTACATGTTGGGCTTAACCATACCATTACTTTTGGCATTCACTGTCCTTCAACAAAGTACTAAAACATTTGCTCTCATTCTCATTGCCAAATGTGACTCTACTTCAATATTTATGGATCAGTTCTGTATATACTTCGCGAAGATGTGTTTTCTCTACAGATCTCATTGTTAGTGAGCAATTCTCAACTTCCTTTGGAATAATGTTTCATATGCTACCTCCTTGGCTATATGATGGCTTTCTTTCCCACACCATTAATTTTGTTGCACCTATCCGATGGACACTCTCTATAGACAATTCTTCTATGGTCTTCTTGCCCATGTTGCGTCTGGGTGTCGGCGTTCGATATTGGAGATATTAGTCAGCAAGCCTTATGACAATTTCTTGTAAGTATTGTGTATTCTTTGAAGTCAAACGTTGTGTTCAGATTGATGCTTTTTATGATATGTATCTCTTAAAACCAGGGTATACCATGTATGAAGCATATTTTTTTATTTTTGAAATCCGTAGAACTTACCATTTTATACGGATTCATTTTTAAAAATAATGTCATTAGCTGCAATGCATTGCTGGAGCCAATTTCTAAAGTTTTGAACAGCCTGTTGGCACATTTCGAGAGTTATCGTGTTCACTTCTTCAACAATTCGCTCCCTTAGCTATGGCAGGTTTTGGAGGCGACGTTTAAACCACTTTTTTCTTAAGATATCCCCAAAGAAAGAAGTCGCATATGCTTAAATCCAGCGACAGCGCAGGTAACCCCACGTCACCTCTCAAAGACACTAGACGTCCACGAAACATTTTTCCTAAAGCATTTAGAGAATTTCCAGCTGTGTGGACTGTAGTGTTGGAATCAAACATCCCCTAATCCTTCTTCTTCAATAACCACTTCCAGTCGGGACTGCAGAAAATTTTGTAACATTGAAGTACGGGCCAATAATGCCAAATTGTGATAGAATGTAGCGGTCTTTCGTGAACAATTTCGTTGCTGCTGAAGAATGCTGCCTCAGGAGGGATCGCTGCAAGCATTTCTTCACACAGATTTTTGCGGCTGGTGTAGTCTGCTGAGTTCAATTCTTGAACCATCATTATTTTGAAGGGATAAAAATTCAAATCTAAATGCAGAATCCTTCTCAGACTGCAATCTGCGTGCCTTCGAGCAGAACGTCTTGGCGATTGCTCGAGTGCTGCTCTCACTATCTCCACATTTTCTAGTGTTATGATAGATCAGTGTATCTATTCCTAATGTGCTACCAGTTTCCTCCAACTGCCAAATCCAGGACCGAATTGTGTTCGCAGTAGGAAGAGCATTCGGTTGTTTTCAGAAAACGCACGCACGGCCAAGCCACGATGTACTCCGGTCCAAACCATGTTTGTTACTAAATGGTGATACCAATAGAACAAAAGGAGACCTAGTGCAGCTGCCCACCCCACCATCGCCCGAACACCTGCCCCACCAAACTGCTTAATTGGTTCTGCCGCACCCTTATTTTACCCCTCCAGCAGAGATGTTGTGCAGAATTTACTTTCCAACCGTTGCAACTAATAACGATTGGTCCCCGTACATTCTCTCCAGAAGCTACTCGTACGAGAAATATAAGTATTCTAAGTTTTCTTTATCACCAAACCGTGTAACCTCCTTCTTAAAAGAGTAGCTCGTATATAGTACATGTCACAGATTCTTGTTTTCATTCCACAAGGTCATCGTAGTTCGTCTAAATTCCCATATCCGAGGATCATTTAATTAGGTTTCTCTACTTTTGTTATATATTTTAATTACGGACTTATTGCCTCAACACTCTATAAAAGTAATTCGTTATTAAATCTGGTGTTGTTCTTACCTGTCTCACAGGAATATTTCTTTTTAAAAATAAGGCGTCAAAGATTATCTTCTCATAGTTGCGTGCTGTACAATGCAACGGATAAATATAAAACTTTAATTAACAATTTAATATGAAATAAAGACCGCAATAGCTGAAATTACTTTTACTTCAAAGTTTTACTTTTATAATAATTTTCTTTTTAAATAGTAGACAATTTTTTGACTGTAATGTTACACAGAGCTTCGATAAACATTTATTACATTACAAATTAATTTTTATAAGATACATATATATATTCTTTTAAATACTAGATCTAGTTTGCTTATAAATCTTTGGAAAGGTTTATTATTAAAAAAAATTAAAAATCCCTTATATTCGTACATTGGGCAGAATCGAAACCAGCCAAGGGTTTAGAATTAATATAGTTTTATTCATACACAAATATAATATTATAGAAAGGTTCAACGTAAAATAAGTTGAAATGGTATTAGTTGCGGATATACTATTATATCAGAAAGTGTTGTTTTACGCATGGGGAAATTTAAAAATTAATTTTTAAGTCCAAACAAGTAAGGATCGCAGATAATTATCATAAGCTTAAGAAAAGAACAAGAAATACTCGTAAAATATGCACATATTAAAACGTGAGAATCATAAAGAAGGAACCAAGTATTGATATCGAAGAAAAAGAGGAAATCTGCTCCGATTAAGCTACTAGGGCTAAAACTACGGCGCACTTTGACGCTTTTTTTACATGATTCATTTTTCAGAGGGTGCACCATCTTATATAGATACGAATCTGCTAGTATGAGTAAGAGATGTAGAGAAGTTACCTTGTGCTTGAGTATTTATATTTAACGCGCGCTCAAGGGGTTTTTGGTACTCTTAAAATGTTTGCACGCAGCACTGTATTGAACAGGTAATTGCTATCATTTAAAGAGTATTTTATTCTAACGAGTGCGATATATATTCTTTCTGTTGCCAGTCACCAGTCAGTAGTCTTCGAATTGGTAGAGTCTTGATCGGTCTGGATTTCAAATATATATTAAGAAAAAAACTCGATCTTCATCAAGTTACTCAAGATCCCGAATCCCTCTGCATTTTCATTAAAACAAAAGAATTGGCTAGATTTTTCCCGATTTAGGTGCGGTCATGTGTGTTCCCATGTCTTGAACTTCTTCTATTGCAATTTGCAGTTGGCTGAGGCATCTCTATATTTAGTGGCAATTCCATAGCTGTCAATATATTTCTTCCGGGATATTTCGACGGGATACTCTTTAAAAGCCATAGATACGGCCTAAAATATATATTACAAAAGCTGTTTTGCATTCTATTCATTAAATTTTGATTGCAGGTCAGTCAAAAAATATTCCAAACTCTGTACAGTAAGTCGTCTTCAGTCATACCAGGTGTTTGTGCTGATTGATCGATAACTACACTAAGATGTATGTATGGGTTTTACAATGGATGTATCGGGTTTTCCATTAAGGACTTTTATTTCCCATTAAAGTACATCTCACACCATCTCGACGTCATTGCTATGTCCATCACGATCGATTCGTTGGAGCCAAATTTCGACCACTCCTCCACACATTTCGGCCGATATTCCGGCAATTTCGTGTTCAATATTGGCTCTGAGCACGTACGACGTATCTTGCTTGTTGGCATAGACCAATGACTTGTTAGCATAGACCAATGACTTGTTGATGCAACGCACGAGCGAGGCGGCCAATTAACTGGACCATTTCTTGAGAGAACACGCTCACCAAACTTTGGCTTTAATAGCCCGATTGTTTGACCCACTGTTTGACAAGTGGCGCCATCTTGCGGCCAAAAAGAACGTTCCAACATGTCCAGATAGCGATAGAGATTTCCATTAACTATAACGTCCAAATGACGCCGCCGTAGTTCGGGTTGAAAACCACACCAAGCAGTCAATTTTTGTGGATGTACTGTAATCTCATGAAGCACATCTGGGTTTGTGGTCATGCAATAGCAAATATTTTGCTCGTTGACAAAGCTATTTAGACAGAAATGAGCCTCATCAATGATTTTGCGATGAATTTCTGAATCGGTTGTAACCATATCCAGATATCAATTTGAGAAAATTCTACTGTTTAAATGGTCATCTGGCTTTAGTTTTTGAGTCAATTTGATCTTATACGAGTATAAATCAAGATCCTTTCCCGAAATTCACCAAAATGTTGTTGGAGTGATGCCCAATTCCTACGAACGGCGTGATGCAGATGCACTTACGGCCTCAATATTTTCAGCACGCCGTGCATATATTCCTCGAAAATGTAGAATGTAGAATGTAGACTCAAATTCTTGCACCATATTATGAATTGCGAGTCGGATGGGGCTATTATAACGACCGGAAATTGACGTTGGTAATAAATTTTAATAATTTGTAAACGTTGCTCGTTTGAGTACTGAACCTAAACCTAAATGGGAGACATTGGCAAGCAAAATAGGAATGATATTTCCAAAACAACATTATGGGTGCGTTCACATTAAAAAAAAAAGTTTAGTTCTTAATGGAAAACCCTGTTTTTAGATAATTACCTCTGTATGGGGACGCATCTCAATATTGGAGTTTTCCTATATTACATACGAGTAAATAGAAAATATTAACTTTTTTTGGATGCTTAATGATCTTAAGTTATTGTTGAGTTTTTATGTTTGTCAAATAGTCAGCCTCTTGCTATTGATTCTAGGTATGGGGCCTTCTCTCTTCTCACGAGTAACACAAGCTCCGCTTTTATGGGGTCTCGTCCACATCCGTATTTGCGAGCCCACCAGGAAAGCACAAAGTAGACTCCTTACTTATTTATTTTGGATGGCACGGCAGCTCAAGATAGATACAGACTTCAAACTAAAACGCCACTCCATCGAACTCATTATCAGATGTTAGATGGGTTAGGTGCACCATATGGGTGGACTCGAATATTCCCTGAGGGCACCACCGGAGTGAAGGTATTTCTACTGCGCCGTCCCTCCTGAGTGTACTTTCTGACTCCATTCAAAGATGTCACGAAGCATCTCGTATAATTTAACACTGTATTCAATTGTCTATGTGGGACTCATGATTACCTGAAAATGCTTTCTATCAAAAAAATCTGTAGCGGTCTCATTTCGTGCTTTTCCGCCACATTGAAATAGGTTATTTAAATTGAGGACAAGCGTTTGAAGCGCTCTCTAAGTACATCATATAGAATCTTGTAAGGGATGTGTAGAACACTTATACGAGTACCCCATTACTTTACGTAGTTCGAAGGACCACATCTACTTTTCGGATTGAATTGCTTATTCTGCCTGGCCCCTGAGTTTTGATCAGTCAAATGCAGTCTGCAGTAATAGTCTTTCCATATCTCAGTCCTTGTTCTCCTTTGCTAGCTTCAGTTCTGGGTCATGTAGTCTTGACACATTCTTTATAAACTTTGTTACAATTTTCGAATATTTTTGGAATATCATAATTTTATTTCCTTGACGGCTCACTTCTTATCCACTTGTTCGTTTTCTTCTTGATCATCGAACTTTATTCCTTCTTTGAAGTGCTACTCGTTACGCTTCTTGTTTTACTACATATGCTTGCCTGCATCCTTCGTTCAACGAGCAGTTTCATTGTGGTGGCAAGTAAAAACCCAACACTCTGATTTTCTTTTGACGGTGATGCCACTGGTTTTGAGAACTCCTAAAAGACCAAGAGACACTCGATATGCAAAGGATGTGGCCATCTCTTTTGATTTTAGCAATTAAGTATTTTCTTGTGTTTGCGATGTTTGGAATATCTGGAACCGTACACAGGCTATAACAAGGTAGTGTCCCAAGGCAAGGCTCGCCGGAAAATTCGGACATCGATCATACTAAAGCAGTATATTGCATCGGTCGCAGTATAGTCAACCTGGTTGACGAAAAGCGTGAAACCCGTACTAACAATGACAATGTTTCACCCTGCTTAAAAGTCTATTAGGATTAATCTGTTATTGGAAGTGATATCGTGCAAACTATATTTCGAAATACAGAAGAAGCCCTCATTTTAATTTTTGCGTTAAATTTATCCAGACCCATTTCAACGCCACACCTAGGGCACTACTCGTTCTATATGTAGTAGTAGTTCGTAGTTCATAGAGACTGTCTTCGGTTTTTCCTTCTTGATTGATTGATAATTTCAAATTCAGCTTTGATACGAATTATCATGAGGAACACATGTCGAAAACTCATGACTTCTTGCCTTAATCTGGCTCCAATTACAAATATGCGCTGTTTTTATTGCCGATAGCGAAATTTGGTATCTTAATCGCACTTTTTGGATGGTGATTACTTCTGTTTTGTAACTTCTAGTTGTTTGACTACATGCCGTCTATGAAAGGAACTAACATTCGACGTGCAAATCCGAAGTTCGCTGTTCTTCAACAGTAAGTCCCTTTTTATCCGAAGCCGCGTAGTCGTAGTATGTTTTACTGATGGTAGACTCATCGGTCTAATGGTTTTTGGATCAACCTTAAATGCCTTTCCTGGGTTTCTGATCAAGACTATCCAGGGAAAATGTGACCCATTTTGAAACACCCGTAGTATATTTCCGGTACCATGACACTCAGCCGATTGATATTTTCATCAGCCATATTTAAGGCCCTGGCCTGAAATAACCTCAGCTAAAATATTTTCATTAATTGATTGTTATTTGTGGGGAAACAATCTATCTTGCTTACAGGGACAATAAGTCCTGATAGGTGAGACAAATTGAAAAGGAATTTTTTTGATTGGAAACGTCATTCTACAAAGTCCCATTCTTGCGGGACGTACGACGAAATCTGACCAGGTTCACCCTCTGAATCTTTCATCACGAGCAAATTATGTTTGTGTATAGCCACTTCATTTGCTTTTTAATAACTTTTACACAGCGTTCGACAGTAGGAACCTCTTAAGAAGTCGGAGGAACTTAAAATTACAATAAAAGCGATAGAAATAGCCTACATATATCACAGATTCTAGAAACTTGTTTGGAATCAAATTGTTAAGCAAGACTGAGAAAACTTATTTGCCTTTAACCTTTCTTAAACATATTCACACGAACAGAGTATTTGCTTTTTTTTTACTTTTTAAATCTCATATATCAATTTTCATAAATTTTTGCTAAATACTTCAACATTTTGAATGCCAAATATTAAAGCTTTACAACATATTTTGTTTCGTTTTTTTTTTCTTGTTCAACGAACTAATATTCATAAATCTATAGTCTAGTTGGTATCTCAAATATTTAGTGACATACTTACACAAAAAGATGGATCTTGACATGAAGGCCACAGATGTAATTACAACGACTATTTTTTAACACTATTTATTATTTTTTTTTTCTTTTTATTTTACGTACATATATTTTTAAAATCAAAAAATAAAAAATAAAAAAATTGGTAACATAACGAAAGATAAATTTATTGGAGCTGGTTTGAGCTGGGTGTAAAACATTTACAAAGAAAAAAAAAAAAACAAAAAGGTAAAACAGTGACACACAATATTTTGATTTTAACTTACTCCGCTCCACTATAAAACTGACGCTGATTCTCAAAATATTGAAGAATGGTCTTCAAGTATTTTTTTTCCCCCAATAACGATACAAAATAGTTTCTATCTAACTTATATTTACATTATTATTATTATTATTTTTTTTTATAACAATCGAAGCTCTAATACGTTCAGTAAAAGTGCGAAGGTTTTATTTTGATTTAAAATATTTGTTTTTATGGAAAATTTTTCATTTATAAAGTTATAATAAGTTTTTGCGTTAATGATCGATGTTTACTTGCAAAAGTAGTAAATGTGTAATGAAGTACATTAAATATATTTGTTTATATTAATTAGCATTGATTGGTTACTTAATAAATACGAAAATGCTTTAAATTTATTTAAGTGTTAAAAATAATTTTTATTTTATTTTTTTTTTTGTTTTGGTTTCATTGGTTTAAAACTACAGAAAATTACGTGGCGTATACTTGATATATTATTTTTATTAATTATATTAAACAACTAGCATTTAAGAATTAGTAAATATATATTAAAATATTTTTATATTTGCTACCACTTTAAGTAGCAAGCATACAAACCTATACCACTTTAACGAGACTGCTTAAGTGTGATTTTTCTTTTTGTCAGTAATAATTGATTGATAGCTTCCGAAAATCGCCCTAGTTACTGTCACGCAAAGGTTAGGCTTGGACGTAGACCGCTTTATTAAAGGCTCTTGTAAAGTGTAGACAAATAGTCGACTCTCTACGGAGCACTTTCAATTTCTTTACCTTTATCTTCATCAAATATTTATCAAGCAATATTTATGATCACAATTATTGTGTCGGTGTTGGATTATGAATTTCAAAGGACCACAAGGAATACAAACCAAATATACTCGTGTAGTAGGTGGTTTAACTTATTGCTGACCACATCCACTTGTGTGGAATTTACACAAGACCTTTTTCGAGGACTACATAGATTGCTTCTTGCCATTCATGACTATGTAGATGCTATTTAAATACAGAAATTCAAATACATAAAGTAACATAAATTCTTCAAAGTCATGTACGGGATTGAGTTTAAATGTGCATTCGTTAATAATGTGTCTGGTGAGGAAACAAAATACAATGTACGGGCCCTTAAATTGCTAAATAAATGCTTTTAATTGTGGAATAGTAGTTAGTGTGAAAGTGCTATTATTTGTTCGCAAAATTAGTGACAACCAGGCTGACTGGATTTACCAATCAGTTTTTATTGCTAATTACATGTCGCAAGATACGAGAAGATGTAACTCAATCCCTTGGAATTCATAGTCCCTTTACTTTGGTTATTTTAAGGCACAGGAAAGCGGAGGCCATTAATATTTGCTTCAAATATTATATTTCATTTGAGGCTCGGGTTAACGCCCTATAACTAAAACCAGGGAGGGATAGCTTTTTTTAGATCAAAGAGAGGTTGGTCATCGTTGACTTCCCGTAGCATTCTAGACATTGGTTGAAGATATTCGTAATTTGTTCGGAGAAGATTGAAGCGAAAGAGGGGCACGGACCTAAAATTAAGTGGGTTAGTGTTGATATAAGTTTGAATAAGTGCGAGAGGGAGTTGGAAGGCCCTTACGACTGTATGTTATTACTAGGCACTTGTTAACATTGAGCTCAAGCAGAAAACCTATTCACATTATCCTGCAGTGGAAAACAATCAGAGGGTGATGAAATATGTCAGAAGATTCTCATGTCGTCAGGATAGACAGATATATATGAACTTTTTATAATAGAGTCGACATTGTTAATTTTTAAAATTAATAATAAGGGCCCAACAAGTCTAACTTGAGGTACTCCAGAGGCTTTTTGGGTTTGAAAAACATCAACCAAAATAAAACATTGTAATGTCGATCTTATACGTAGGAGTTAATCCATATAATAAAACTTGATTGAAAGCCTAGATCCTTCAGTTTGAGCAGAATGATTTTATAGGAAATTTTATCACATCAACTTTTACCCCGGGTTCAAATACGCACAAAGTATTATGTATCTATAATGTTTGTGTTCTTTTCCGTTTAAATTCGTACAAATATTCCTTACGTCAGCACCGATGCTGTGAAATTTAGATTTTCATCCCTGAAGCTTACGTGTTTGATATTTTTGTTTTGTTTCCTGAAAATAAAATCAAGCGAAAAATGAAGTTCCTTATTTCATCGCTCAGTTGCTGGGTCTTCTATCTCTGGAAAAATGTCGTGAATCCGCCAAGATTCTCCTTATACACCAGCTCTTAACCGCTACCATCCATAGTCCTTCACTGCTGAATCAGATTTTTGAGTGCCCAAAAAGTCACTTGTTTAAGCCGACCTGTCAGACCTCACATTATCGTGGTGGAAAATGATCCGTGTTCGGATATTTTCTAAAAATATTTCTTGCAAACAAACGGTGGTGTACCATTCCGAATTGATAATTCTACGTTATTCTAATGGCAGGCTTCAAAGTGTTTCGTACGCGACCAACTTTTGTTGGATTTAGCTTGTTCTGAAAGACCCATACAGTCGACTGTTGTTAAATTTCGGGCTCATATGCATAGATCCATGATCCATCGCATGTCACGATCTTATAGACGTCTTTTGAAGCATCATGATCGAAGTTTGTGAACATATCTTTGGACCAATCGACAAAAGCCTTTCTTTGAGCGATTTTTAAACTATGCGGTATCCAACACGAAAAAATCTTTTTGATGGCCAAATGTTCATGCAATATTAAATGTATGTGAGTCACATGATGATCTTACAATATTAGTTCCCTCACAGCATCGATGTTTTCTGGCACAACAACGGATTTTGGACGACGTTCACGAAATTCGTTCTGGAGCGAATAACGACCACGACTGAATTGGGAAAACCACAGAAAAATGTTAGGCCGGGATGGTGCTTCATCATCAAAAGTCGAAGCGAATTGATCGGCACACTGTTGTTGAGTTAATCCAACGAAATAGTTAACAGTTTCTCAAGTCTCTGTAAACGCAAATAGGGTCGTATGACAAAACGTTCTGAGCGCGTGTGCCATTAAAAATGTCAAGCTTTACGATGCTGATGTCACATGTGACACATCGACACCGGTATTGCCACATCTTAATAGTATAATAAGCATTGAAATCCATGTAAATAACATCACTAACAACTTCAAAGTCACAGCTCATGAGCCGCTCTCGTCCTTCTATGCACCGAAGCAGCCCCCCGCTTCGAAGTCAATTTTATTTTTTACATGTCACGAGTGCACCACCTGGAGCTTGGTATAGAAATCTTTAATAATTTTGACAACTCTCAACCGATCGTCTTGGTTACTGACTTGGAAACGTCAATCTAGTAGAATTTCAACCATTAATAAATTTGTACCAAATAATTCGCCGAAATAGTGACGCATTACATTGAAAGTCATCATTAAAAATAATATCGTGATCCTTCGTCGTCTGGCCTTCAATTATATTGAGCACGAGTCTGCAGTGTATCACCAAGAACACGATAGACAGGGTCTACCTCGTTCCAATGAAACTCCTGAAGCGATTAGAGACAGTGTTTCCGAAAATTCAAATGTCGCGTATCGCCGCCGATCTCAGCTATTAACCATCAGTAAGACCACTTTCATTAGAATTTTGCAGCAAGATATTCACATGTTTCCATACAAAGTGCAGTTGACTCAAAAGTTTTTGGAAACAGACAAGCCGCGTCGCTTGGTTTACGTAAATACCGGCATTCGAATGATTGAAACTGAGCCGGATTTTGGGGAGCGAATTCTGATGACCAGCGAGGCTCTGGCGGAATAAACAAATCAAATTGCCAAATTCATAAAACACCATTGCTAGATGAGAAGGTGACTTTTTGGGACGTTATTTGCTTTAAAATTTTTCTTTAAAGTTGGAGAAACGGCCGGCCGGTGGAAATCGGTATCGGTGTGTGTTGGCGCACTTTGTGTGTGAGGAAATGCGTAAAAAAAATCTACAAGACTTCTGCGAACTTTTTGAAGCAAATATTTCTATACCGAAGCTCCAAATTGCGCACCTTGTACTTCCCAACAATCGTCATTATACCAGTGGTTTCATTAGAGTGGCCTTTTGTGGCATTTTTGATGGCTTTTTGCACCGATGCCACTAGTCAACATTTACTGTCAGTTGTTGTGTGATTGAGGGAAACGCGATCGGCAAAAATTGTATTATAGCCGTTCACGTTCAATCTCCTTACAGTTGTTTTGGCCTCTGAGGTATAGTAGTCCTCTTAGTCTATGTTGGGTGTTTGAAATATTCCGATATCCTAAATAAGATTGTCAAATTATTAAAAGATTTTAATGCGTATTCATTTGTAGGGAGGTAATACTGGGCTGGAATACTCCAGAAGAGGTGTTGCAACGGTAGTATCAGAGACTGTATAGCACAAAGGTTCGGGAATTCTTTAGACCAACGTTTGATAAGGTCAAGTACGGTCAAGTTGGCTTTATTAATAATGCTATCAGTATGTGAGTGGAAAGTAAGTTCTCTATCACAAATTTTACCTAGTTCTCGTATTTCTGCTGCGAACGAAATAAGCTCATCGTAGATGAAGTAGTCTTTTGGGTGGTAAACGTTTGCCACAAAAAAGTGTTAATTACACCATACTGAAAACTTACTAAAATAGATTTGACTCATGTCTCTAGGAATCCTCATGTTATAAGAGAAAGAAAAAATATTAGAATTTATTAAAACCGAATTAATATCGTTTATTATTACGATAAAGATGATTGGTCCAAACAGGTTTTCCTGAGGGGCACCAGATGTTGCTGAAATGGGTTCGGATATTGACGATCTAAAACTAAATACTGTCGGTATTTATAAATATGATTTAATTCATACTACAAATTAAGGTTAAAACCCAAGTTTTTTTGAGTTTGAAAATAATAAGTTGTTGAGAAATTTTGTCGAATGGCTTGCTGAAATTGGTGGAAATTGCATTGATGCAAGACGTCCTAAAGAAGAACTCAATTAGTTTAATGGTGATACACTTTCATTTCAGGAGATGATTGATCTATGCTTAAGAATAGTGTTAGTATGCAAAAAAGATACTAAATTCGGTTTTATTTATTTTTCTATGGAAAGGAATGATAAGCGATTCTTGTCAGAGGAAAGAAAAATTCCATTTAAAACAGACAAATAAAAGAGGGTAAAAATGGTAGGAATAATAGGGTTTATATATTTTTAAAGTAAATAGTCTTAAGGCTGATCGTATTGTCATGCAATACGACTTTGGATGCAAACGATACAGTCAACAAATTTTTTCTCCTTACGTTACTCAATAGAGACAATACTTTTGTTTTCCTAATAACAATTCTTACAGATCATTATTCTCAAAAACTAAGGCCCGAAACCTTCTCACTCTACATAGGCATGAAATGTCTCAGTTTTTTTTTTACATGTTTCAGAAAAGAAAGTTGGTCATTTCAAAAAATCTCAAGTCATCCCGCCATTTGAAGGTCCCCTCTCGGTTTTTATAAAATTGCAAGGGTAACACCAAAGCGGAAGTGGAAGAGACTAGGCGCCATAGTCAAAATCGGCTGGTTTTTATTTTAAACTTACAAAAATATAAAAAAAAATATTAAAATTATTTATTTGACCTTAAAACATATTACGTATACGCCACGTTATTTTTAAAACTACAATATCATTTGGAAAGCAAAATTTTTATTTTTATTTGCATTCGATATAAGATGTTCCAACAAAAATTGCTTTTTAGAAGCCTTAAACTAACTTATATACATAATTGCGCAATATGAAATAAATAAATCATATTCGATGTTAAAACGTATTGTTGTTATTGTACTAACCCTCCCAGTTGGTGCACTAAAAATAAGATGTGCACCAAGTCTTCCTCTTGAAAATTAAGAAAATAAATGCTTTTAATTGTGGAATAGTAGTTAGTGTGAAAGTGCTATTATTTGTTCGCAAAATTAGTGACAACCAGGCTGACTGGATTTACCAATCAGTTTTTATTGCTAATTACATGTCGCAAGATACGAGAAGATGTAACTCAATCCCTTGGAATTCATAGTCCCTTTACTTTGGTTATTTTAAGGCACAGGAAAGCGGAGGCCATTAATATTTGCTTCAAATATTATATTTCATTTGAGGCTCGGGTTAACGCCCTATAACTAAAACCAGGGAGGGATAGCTTTTTTTAGATCAAAGAGAGGTTGGTCATCGTTGACTTCCCGTAGCATTCTAGACATTGGTTGAAGATATTCGTAATTTGTTCGGAGAAGATTGAAGCGAAAGAGGGGCACGGACCTAAAATTAAGTGGGTTAGTGTTGATATAAGTTTGAATAAGTGCGAGAGGGAGTTGGAAGGCCCTTACGACTGTATGTTATTACTAGGCACTTGTTAACATTGAGCTCAAGCAGAAAACCTATTCACATTATCCTGCAGTGGAAAACAATCAGAGGGTGATGAAATATGTCAGAAGATTCTCATGTCGTCAGGATAGACAGATATATATGAACTTTTTATAATAGAGTCGACATTGTTAATTTTTAAAATTAATAATAAGGGCCCAACAAGTCTAACTTGAGGTACTCCAGAGGCTTTTTGGGTTTGAAAAACATCAACCAAAATAAAACATTGTAATGTCGATCTTATACGTAGGAGTTAATCCATATAATAAAACTTGATTGAAAGCCTAGATCCTTCAGTTTGAGCAGAATGATTTTATAGGAAATTTTATCACATCAACTTTTACCCCGGGTTCAAATACGCACAAAGTATTATGTATCTATAATGTTTGTGTTCTTTTCCGTTTAAATTCGTACAAATATTCCTTACGTCAGCACCGATGCTGTGAAATTTAGATTTTCATCCCTGAAGCTTACGTGTTTGATATTTTTGTTTTGTTTCCTGAAAATAAAATCAAGCGAAAAATGAAGTTCCTTATTTCATCGCTCAGTTGCTGGGTCTTCTATCTCTGGAAAAATGTCGTGAATCCGCCAAGATTCTCCTTATACACCAGCTCTTAACCGCTACCATCCATAGTCCTTCACTGCTGAATCAGATTTTTGAGTGCCCAAAAAGTCACTTGTTTAAGCCGACCTGTCAGACCTCACATTATCGTGGTGGAAAATGATCCGTGTTCGGATATTTTCTAAAAATATTTCTTGCAAACAAACGGTGGTGTACCATTCCGAATTGATAATTCTACGTTATTCTAATGGCAGGCTTCAAAGTGTTTCGTACGCGACCAACTTTTGTTGGATTTAGCTTGTTCTGAAAGACCCATACAGTCGACTGTTGTTAAATTTCGGGCTCATATGCATAGATCCATGATCCATCGCATGTCACGATCTTATAGACGTCTTTTGAAGCATCATGATCGAAGTTTGTGAACATATCTTTGGACCAATCGACAAAAGCCTTTCTTTGAGCGATTTTTAAACTATGCGGTATCCAACACGAAAAAATCTTTTTGATGGCCAAATGTTCATGCAATATTAAATGTATGTGAGTCACATGATGATCTTACAATATTAGTTCCCTCACAGCATCGATGTTTTCTGGCACAACAACGGATTTTGGACGACGTTCACGAAATTCGTTCTGGAGCGAATAACGACCACGACTGAATTGGGAAAACCACAGAAAAATGTTAGGCCGGGATGGTGCTTCATCATCAAAAGTCGAAGCGAATTGATCGGCACACTGTTGTTGAGTTAATCCAACGAAATAGTTAACAGTTTCTCAAGTCTCTGTAAACGCAAATAGGGTCGTATGACAAAACGTTCTGAGCGCGTGTGCCATTAAAAATGTCAAGCTTTACGATGCTGATGTCACATGTGACACATCGACACCGGTATTGCCACATCTTAATAGTATAATAAGCATTGAAATCCATGTAAATAACATCACTAACAACTTCAAAGTCACAGCTCATGAGCCGCTCTCGTCCTTCTATGCACCGAAGCAGCCCCCCGCTTCGAAGTCAATTTTATTTTTTACATGTCACGAGTGCACCACCTGGAGCTTGGTATAGAAATCTTTAATAATTTTGACAACTCTCAACCGATCGTCTTGGTTACTGACTTGGAAACGTCAATCTAGTAGAATTTCAACCATTAATAAATTTGTACCAAATAATTCGCCGAAATAGTGACGCATTACATTGAAAGTCATCATTAAAAATAATATCGTGATCCTTCGTCGTCTGGCCTTCAATTATATTGAGCACGAGTCTGCAGTGTATCACCAAGAACACGATAGACAGGGTCTACCTCGTTCCAATGAAACTCCTGAAGCGATTAGAGACAGTGTTTCCGAAAATTCAAATGTCGCGTATCGCCGCCGATCTCAGCTATTAACCATCAGTAAGACCACTTTCATTAGAATTTTGCAGCAAGATATTCACATGTTTCCATACAAAGTGCAGTTGACTCAAAAGTTTTTGGAAACAGACAAGCCGCGTCGCTTGGTTTACGTAAATACCGGCATTCGAATGATTGAAACTGAGCCGGATTTTGGGGAGCGAATTCTGATGACCAGCGAGGCTCTGGCGGAATAAACAAATCAAATTGCCAAATTCATAAAACACCATTGCTAGATGAGAAGGTGACTTTTTGGGACGTTATTTGCTTTAAAATTTTTCTTTAAAGTTGGAGAAACGGCCGGCCGGTGGAAATCGGTATCGGTGTGTGTTGGCGCACTTTGTGTGTGAGGAAATGCGTAAAAAAAATCTACAAGACTTCTGCGAACTTTTTGAAGCAAATATTTCTATACCGAAGCTCCAAATTGCGCACCTTGTACTTCCCAACAATCGTCATTATACCAGTGGTTTCATTAGAGTGGCCTTTTGTGGCATTTTTGATGGCTTTTTGCACCGATGCCACTAGTCAACATTTACTGTCAGTTGTTGTGTGATTGAGGGAAACGCGATCGGCAAAAATTGTATTATAGCCGTTCACGTTCAATCTCCTTACAGTTGTTTTGGCCTCTGAGGTATAGTAGTCCTCTTAGTCTATGTTGGGTGTTTGAAATATTCCGATATCCTAAATAAGATTGTCAAATTATTAAAAGATTTTAATGCGTATTCATTTGTAGGGAGGTAATACTGGGCTGGAATACTCCAGAAGAGGTGTTGCAACGGTAGTATCAGAGACTGTATAGCACAAAGGTTCGGGAATTCTTTAGACCAACGTTTGATAAGGTCAAGTACGGTCAAGTTGGCTTTATTAATAATGCTATCAGTATGTGAGTGGAAAGTAAGTTCTCTATCACAAATTTTACCTAGTTCTCGTATTTCTGCTGCGAACGAAATAAGCTCATCGTAGATGAAGTAGTCTTTTGGGTGGTAAACGTTTGCCACAAAAAAGTGTTAATTACACCATACTGAAAACTTACTAAAATAGATTTGACTCATGTCTCTAGGAATCCTCATGTTATAAGAGAAAGAAAAAATATTAGAATTTATTAAAACCGAATTAATATCGTTTATTATTACGATAAAGATGATTGGTCCAAACAGGTTTTCCTGAGGGGCACCAGATGTTGCTGAAATGGGTTCGGATATTGACGATCTAAAACTAAATACTGTCGGTATTTATAAATATGATTTAATTCATACTACAAATTAAGGTTAAAACCCAAGTTTTTTTGAGTTTGAAAATAATAAGTTGTTGAGAAATTTTGTCGAATGGCTTGCTGAAATTGGTGGAAATTGCATTGATGCAAGACGTCCTAAAGAAGAACTCAATTAGTTTAATGGTGATACACTTTCATTTCAGGAGATGATTGATCTATGCTTAAGAATAGTGTTAGTATGCAAAAAAGATACTAAATTCGGTTTTATTTATTTTTCTATGGAAAGGAATGATAAGCGATTCTTGTCAGAGGAAAGAAAAATTCCATTTAAAACAGACAAATAAAAGAGGGTAAAAATGGTAGGAATAATAGGGTTTATATATTTTTAAAGTAAATAGTCTTAAGGCTGATCGTATTGTCATGCAATACGACTTTGGATGCAAACGATACAGTCAACAAATTTTTTCTCCTTACGTTACTCAATAGAGACAATACTTTTGTTTTCCTAATAACAATTCTTACAGATCATTATTCTCAAAAACTAAGGCCCGAAACCTTCTCACTCTACATAGGCATGAAATGTCTCAGTTTTTTTTTTACATGTTTCAGAAAAGAAAGTTGGTCATTTCAAAAAATCTCAAGTCATCCCGCCATTTGAAGGTCCCCTCTCGGTTTTTATAAAATTGCAAGGGTAACACCAAAGCGGAAGTGGAAGAGACTAGGCGCCATAGTCAAAATCGGCTGGTTTTTATTTTAAACTTACAAAAATATAAAAAAAAATATTAAAATTATTTATTTGACCTTAAAACATATTACGTATACGCCACGTTATTTTTAAAACTACAATATCATTTGGAAAGCAAAATTTTTATTTTTATTTGCATTCGATATAAGATGTTCCAACAAAAATTGCTTTTTAGAAGCCTTAAACTAACTTATATACATAATTGCGCAATATGAAATAAATAAATCATATTCGATGTTAAAACGTATTGTTGTTATTGTACTAACCCTCCCAGTTGGTGCACTAAAAATAAGATGTGCACCAAGTCTTCCTCTTGAAAATTAAGAAAACTAAATGTCAAATCCCTTAACGGTGCAAGTGACCCTTTTTAAAAAATAAAAAAAAATTAAATAAAACCAATAACTTCCCTTAAATGTTGTGGACTACAGACTGTTGTCAAATGAGCAAATGTGTATTCAAACAAATAAAGATTTTAATCTTTATTGTAGCTTTATAACTGTTATGTAGAAATAAATGTGCAAAAACTATATAAATTATATTTTTAAAAATAAATCACTTGAAAATAGGACTTTTTCTAAAATTCGAATTTTGGTTAAATTTATTTTTGAAAACAGGAAAAGCTTGGTGATATCTGCTTCTCTCTGCGCTATGTACCGACCGCTGGAAAACTAACTGTCGTCATACTGGAGGCTAAGAACTTGAAAAAGATGGACGTCGGCGGATTGTCTGGTAAAAGATTTAGTTACCAAATCGATTTGAAAATGCTCGATCCACTGACAGCATCACTCATGCATTCAGTCATCTGGTGGATTGATATTTTCAAATCGATTCAAGTTTATACGAGTACAATATATATTTTTTCTAATTTTTCTTTTTCAATAAGAAAAAAAAAAACATTACATTAACATTTCTTACAACACGAAATAAATAGATGTTGATCTTTAAGTTTTCGTTCCTATTGGCACAAGAAAGTGTTTTCTTTGTCAATTAAAGGACAAGAGTCCTGATTTTAAATATCTATAAATTTTTTTTTGTGATATTTTCATACGAGCAACACTGGATAGATTATATGTATCCGTATTGTCCTTGTAAAATAAATTTTTTTCCTTGTTTTTTAAATATAGAATTTGTCAAATTTTTTCGTAAACTTACTCTATATTGCTTGCCTTTGAATTTTTTGAATCTTTTTTTTTTTTTTGATACAGCGATAATTATTACTTTATTACTTTATCTTGCTATGGATTTTTTTTTTTTGAGATTTTATTTTTCTACTTCATTCTATTATATATCTTCGCTGAGAATTGAACATTTTTTTGCATTTATCCTCACAATATACTCGTACATTTTTTGTTCCATTTAAGTCTTTACGTCTTTGAGTGAACCCAAGAAAAGTTCTAAAGCGAAAGTGTTGCCTATGAAAATATCAACCGAAGCTCTTCTAAGCTTTTACAAACAAACTCTAAATTCTGTTTTCGTTCTCGAAGTATTTATTGTTTTTAATGTTTTTGATTTTGATTTTAAGTTTTGTCCATTTGACTCACTTTGGTTTTGACGGTTTTCAGTTCTTTTGGTAGAGTAAATATTTGGATTCGTTCATTCTTGTTGAAATTTTGAAATTTGGTGTTGAAGTAAATTGTAATTTTGTTCACATTGATGTAAATGGGTTCTCAGTGTAGAATTTTAAATTTCAAACAATTATTTCTATCTAAAATTCGTAAACTAAGAGACAATAGTGAAAGGTTTGCTTAATCGGGAATTCGATAGTTTAGCAAAACTTGACTAGGAGTCCATCTGTTTACACTCGTCAAGAAGCTACAGAGACTCACAAGAAGTCCTTGGGTCCCATGCTATTTTATGGTCTGTTGTATGCCAGGCCTCCAATAATGCTCTTTCATTTCTGAAGTCAAATATCTAAGTATAAATAAGTATAAGCAAAAACGTATGAACTGGAGAAATATTTCACCAACAAGAACTTACTCTTCTTGTCAAATTTAATAGACGTCCTTTCAAGAAAAAGCATGAGATCTCGCCGCCTTCCACAAGACTTTCAGAAGGGAAAATCAGTTGAAGATGCCGATTGGGAAATGAAGAGCGAAATTCAGTATTTCGATTGAGGTTACCTCAGGGTTATGTGTTGGGACCCATTCTATTTCCTATTAACATCAACTCGCTATTTTCCCTTAGCTTTGAAGGTACACTAATTGCTTTTTCAAATGTTATGGCCTGTTCTTACGGGTCTGATAGTGTTTCATATTTTTGAATCCGGTTTCGTCCGCATCCAAGCTTCTATATTGGGTGAATAGGGAGTTCTTACTTCAGAAAGAATTTACTACTATTTTAGATTGTCTTCTAAGCCCAAAGATGCAGCGATAAGCAAAAATTATTCTTCACATGGTTTCCGCTCCGGTGTCGTTGTCGGATTGATAGCGGAGCTGCGGTAGAAGAGACACCTACTACCTCAAAGTTGTAGCGGTCTTTCGTGACGTTTTGTCCTAAGTGTCGACCTTGTGTGTCCCTCTTTGTTGACAGCATATAATTCGATTTTGCTTCATTGTCTAAACCACAAACCCGTCTTTGTTTCTCCTGCTTCAATAGTTGCAAACATTCAATTGACAGATCGTTCTTCTCATTGTATCAATGTTGTCTGCATATGAGACAAACTGAATAGGAACAGACATCATCATCATCAGGCACTGAAGTTGACTTGAGAGTTTTGCAAAAATTTTTCAAGTACGGTGTTTAAACAATCACATCACAACGCATCTGTTCAAGTGCTTCTCTGATTTTAATCCGCTCTACATATCTCAGCCAATGATGGATTGTATTTAGACTCTTCAGACTATGTCGTTGTCGCTTTATCAGAAGTGATACTTACGAACGCGTTACTGACATCACACAGTATTTTGCCACTCATATCAATATTGAACGCATTTTTTAAGGATTGTGTCACCGATGTCAGTGAATTTTACACAATTTTTTCAGGAATGCTGCTAAAGAAATCGCATCACAACCTGTAATTTTTTTTTTGATTTCGAAGATCTCAGTGAGATCTCTACTGACCTCAATGATTCAGAGTGCATTCTTCATCTTCATTTTGCACAATCCCACGGGCAAGGAAATATGCATTGCTCTCAACTACTCATCTCTATACTGGTTCGATCACTTTTTGCAGATTACTTGGTGTATGCTTCTTACTAAATCGTTTCCAGCTGCTTTAAACAGCTTAGATGGTAAGTCATATGCTCCAGCGGCTTTATTACACTCATGTCAGGTGAGCGGAATTGTTGGTGTTACTGCCATGGAGACTAAATGGTTTATTTTACCTGACAGCGAAATTCCAACCATCGTCGCCATTATATTTATAGTTTGAAAAATTATCTTTTCCTCCGACTGCTTCTTCCCGGGTTTTCAAATCTCATTCCTTCGACATCAACTGCTTGATTTTTTTGCTCTTCTAAAAAGCCTGTAAATTTAAATAAAACAAATTTATGATTTAGATTCCGGTCAAATTTTTATTTCAGTGTACTGTTTGGATCTTGCTATTACGAATAACATCATTCAAATGTCCTCCACGGGAGTTCTTGCAGGACATCATTCTGATAAGGTAATGTTCGATGACTTTTCGACACATATCGGGCAATTACTCGGCCATAACTTGACGAATATTCGTTTTCAAAGAGTCAAGAGTTTGCGGATTGTGTGCGTAAACATGATCTTTTGTATAACCCCGCAAAAAGAAATCCAATGGCGACAAATCACACGATCTTTGTGACCAGTTTACATCACCAAAACGCGAAATACCAAAACGGGTCGTGTTGTGTGAGATGTGGCACCGTCTTGTTGAAACCACATGTCCTCCACATCCATATCTTCGACATTTGGTTAACATTTGGCTATCATTTTCGAAAAGTATGGACCAATGACAACACTAGACCAAATTGCACACTATACAGTGACTTTTTGTAGATGCAATGGTCTTTCGGCTGTTGCATGTGGATTTTCGCTTCCCCATATGCGACAATTTCGTTTGTTAACGTATCCACCGAGTGAAAAATGAGCCTCATTGCTGAAAAAAATGCTGTGTGAAAATTTGTCATCCAAACGCTGATGTTCAAGCACCCAATTGACGTTTGTTCTACGCATTCCGTGGTCAGCTGGTTTTATTTGTTGAGTGAACTGGGTATAATTGCAAATTCAAGTGCGTAAGACAAGCCCAAATGCTGATAGATTTGAATCTTTTTCAACACTTTCACCAACGGCGACCATATATTTTCTAAAGAGCGTGCATTTCGATGATGGATAGGCCTTAAGACGTCTGTAACAGAGCCAGTCTCTTCAAATTTTTTTACAGTTTTGCCTATAGTACGCTCAGATGGACGATTATGTCGACATAATCGCGCGAAATGTACCAGAATCACAGTTTTTGTAGTAAGTTTTCACAACTTTTACACGTTTAGCGATTGTTCAACGATCCATATTGTAAAATGGCAAATTTTAAACTAAACATATACAGTCTCGGGTGACAGTTCGGTTAGACGCATGTGATTGAAACAGGGATGTCAAATCTAGACCACGGATTGGATGACCTTATACATCCCGCCTATTCTGATCGTAGAGCTCACAAACAGCTCTGGTCTTCGTATGTCCTTCTCTTGAGGATTAGCCATTTCTGACAAAAGTGTTGCTATTGTATTTGCTTTTTGTAATTGATGTCTAGCCATAGTTACAGCGAGAGATATTGTATTCTGGGCCAGTGAGGACCTATCCTAATCGTGTAACACCCAACTCCCACGACGAATTGATGAATGGAATTGATACAAATATTGATGGATGGATATATAGCTCTTTCAGAAAATGCTTGTGCGTTCCAAAGTAAAAAGAATTTTCCAAAATCGGTTGACAAAACCAGTTTATTTTATTCAAATTAGTCAGCTTCCGACTCCATACAGCGATTTGCATGGTCTAAAAGCATGTCGAATGAGTGCGATTGTCCGCCGGGATGTCCTTCAGGATGTCGGTACAACCCTCTTTCTTTGTCAAAAAAAAAAAAATTTCTTTCATCGGCAAATGCATATTTCCGAAAAGGTAAAAGTCATGAAGGATAGTGTTCAATATGATATAACAGGAGTTAATAAGATCTGTCCGCAAGGTCGTGCCCGTTTTCTTTTCTTATAATTATAATAGTTATTTGTGGTCGACTGTGCACTTAAGATCCCTAACGTTTCTTATATCTACCTACGGATCTATAAGTAAAACGCTGTCAGGCTCTTTGCCTACTCATGCTCAGCTTCTGCCTGCACCAAGGCTCTAGGAGTGATCCGTACTTGGAAAAAGGAATAAGCATTCGTGAAAATAAATGAATTTGTGGGTGCCAATCTGTAACAAATTTACCCAGAGCACCTGACTCTACGCAGAATGGTACCAGATTCCACCCACATGTATTCAATATTCAAGGCTTTCGGATTTTGGATTTGTATCAGCTATACCTTTGTCGAAAATAGAAATACTAATCTGCACTTGTTGTTAGGTAAATAACCTAGGCTTACGCTCTATGATTCTGGTCGTCTTCCACGTCCATCAACATACTCATATATCGGGCCTTTGCGTGAGGAAAGTGTACCAAAGTGCTAGATAGCCTATAGACAACAATTAGCAAGAATTCTCGTTATACTTGTGATGTGACATTATGTTCTGTATACAGTGGCAGGTTAAATTCCTTTAGGTCCTCAAATTCATATATGTTATGTTAACTGTGATGTTCTTTTGGAGTCATTGATGTTAGATGTCCCTTTTAGTTGGCAGCATTGATTGTATTGTTTATTCGGGTACTCGTATTTTGTTTTCTTCTCATTAAATCGTATACCCATTTTTGCTGTTTCTATTTTAGTGCTGGCAAAAGCATCAGTTCTCACTTAGTTCTTGAAATGATATCAACTTGTCAGGCTTATGGCACGTTTGACAGACTTGTGACAGACTTTACCTCTGTTATTAACCTCTGAGTTTCACACGACTCTCCTTAATAGTGTATTTTAAAAGTCTACTTTTTCCTAAGATACTTTTTGATATTTATAGGATTTAGTGATATTATCACCTACCATGCAGCGAAATTTCTAAGGACAATACTTATATCGTCATGCTATATAGGCGTATGATTTAAGTAAAAATGATGATGATGACAAAATCATCTGTATCGAGTTCCAGGATCACCAGATAGGGTTCATATACCTGAAACCTTGACAAAAATTTCTACGCATTCATCGCAGATTAGATCTCATTCGTAGCATTAACCAGATTAATACCTCGATAATTGACGCAGTTGAGCTTGAGGAGTGATTCATCTCATATATTGTAGTTATATACACAAATTTGTCTCGATCTGCCTTACAGAACTCTGGTAGTAACCCGTGTAGGTCAGCAGCTTTGTCTGTTTTTAGATTGAGTTCTTCTATTCATATTTCATTTTCTGGAATAAATGGAGCATTCTGTTTGCAGCGAAATGTTTGTTTCATCTTACGTAAACAGTCCGCAGACAAGGTTTTTCTATGCTCTCACGTTAACGTGCATTGCATTGCGTTCGGCTCTATAAATGCATTCTTCCTCAAACCAGCGGGATCCCTGATTACGTGTTGGGAGGATAGCTACTGATCTATCAATCCATTTAATTCGCTGAGAAGTTTCGATATATTCAATCTGCAAGGTGTTCCGAATCAATGTTGACTCTTCGGAATATGCGGGCATCTAGGGTAATAGAGCAAGTATGTTGATCTTTAGTTCGCCAGGTTCCACATTCTTGTAGTCCTTTTTTGCCTTACAGCCAGTATAATAGAAAACACAGATCTTATTGTGTCCATTTTCTATCTAGCCATTTGCGTTTCTTGGGTTGCAGTTACGTCAGCCTTGTAGTCTTTGGGTACAGAAATATCGTCAAATGCAGCTCTGATGTCACCTTCTTTTGTACGTTTTGCAAGATCGTACAGTAATCTCTTTGTAATCTGAAACCGGCTTCATAACTGGTTCTTCTCTTTCTGATGGCTTATTTTATTCCGAGCAAAATCGGCATTCTAGGGAACTAACATCCTTTACCTAATATTGTACTTGCAATTTCAGTCATAGGGAGTGGGATTAAGGCAAAATATTTCCAGGCACCACCACGAAGAGGTATGGCAACCACTTGTATGTATGTTGATGTGATTAGGACTTCTGTTTACAATTGGATTCTTTAGGAACTCAATTTTGTTCGAAAGGCTCCGAAAATAAGCTGTTTAAAAATGAAAATCAAAAAGCCCTCTCACTCAGACTGAAGGTAAATCACAGGTGTACTTACAGACATGTAACTGTGCATATTCCAAGCACTTGTGTTGATGGATATTGGCATCCAATTTTCTGCAGAGGCCATATCACATTACTGTTCTTAACTTACCCATTTCCATATGAGGAGCAAAGTTTTTTTAACTGTCGTTCAGTAAGACATTCCATTTAGATTTCTGCTGGTACTCGTATCTTATTGAATTTTTTAACATACGTACTTACTTACTTAGATCCAGACATCTATTCACGAACGTTTGCTGCTTTCTTGTGACTTCCAAAGTGCTGCACCCATAAAGAAGCAACATTGGAGCGGAACGGTATTTAGGCTGATAGAGTTGTTTCTCCATATCTTGGACAGCATTCCGAATGCAGCCTTTGCTTTCCCGATTCGACTGATTATATCTAGTTCGGTCCCGCCATCAGTAGAGATAATACTCCCAAGATATTGAAAATTCTCTCCCATCTCTACTCTCTACTGATCTTTAGCTCAACGATTTCAGCTTCTCTCTCCGCCCTTGTTGTCATTTAATAGAGATCCATGATCACATGAGAGAGTAAGCATACATCGTTCGCGTAGTCCAGATGTTTGAGGTGTGATTGCCGAGTCCACTTAATTTCTCCATTTCCAGTTGACAAAGCTGCATGCAGTACATCACTCATCACAAACAGGAACAGTATTGGTGACGGTATACAGCCCTGCCTAATCCAGCTTTGGATTTCAAACTCCTCTGACAACTTTCCTTTCTGCAGAACGTGACTTTGGATCCATCATACAAAATGTAGCCTTGATAACAGCAATCAATTTATCTGGGTGAAGTGGTGATCGATATTGAATGGACTGTTTAAGGTGTTGAATAGGAATAGTGTGTCTTCGAGGTGGTCTTTTATTCGCTCCAGGGCGATTTCCTGGCTACTGCATGCATCACGCAAATTCCCCTCCAGTTTTCGCACTGCCTAAGGTCTTCTTGCTTTGGGAGCTTAACAATCATTCTTATTTTCCACTCTTCAGGAAAACTCTCTGTTTCGCAAACTCCTCTCTCAATGAGTGGGTGTAGGAGCTCACTCGATGTTGTTGGCGCTACTCGTAAGAGTAGCCAACCACTTCGTTGTTCTTCAGTGCTTTGATTGCGGTATAGATTTCTTCTCTACTGGGGGATATAGTGCGTATTCGGGAATTTGTTGCTATGGGCGGGTCATTGGGCGTTGGGTTGACTTTACTGGAAGTGCCCCTTACACCTTTGGAGAGCTGGTCCTCATCCGAAACTAGCAGAGATCCGTCTGTGTCCTTTACCAGGTGTTGTTTAGAGCTTTGGACACATGTGAGCTCTTTCGTAATTCTATAGATGGTCTTATTATCATAGCTACTAGCGCCCTCTTCTGCTTCTGTAGCCAATGCGCTGATATAGTTATGCTTATCACGTCATACGCTACGGTGACCTTCGCTCATCTTCATGAGATACGTCGACTCAATCTCGTTTCTCCCTTCTAGCCCAAGTTTCTTCAGAAAGCCAAGCACTGTTTGTTCGTTATGGCCGACCGACTATACTTTCAGCACCGAACATGAAGACATTTTTCACAGCACAGTAATAGTTGTTGATGGAGGTGGGTACCGTGCTGCTGATGCCCCCCATCCTTATCAAAGGTGGATCCTTTAGTCTATCGCCATTTGGGTGTTTTCTTGGAATCCCCGAACTGCAACTGTACGTAATCTTAGGGTAACAACCATCAGATGGTGGTCCCGGAAAATTCCCATGTCTGCCCCTCTTCTGTTACCAACGTCCTAGAGATTGCTTCTTAATCGCCGGCTGACCGCGAAGTGATCAATTTGGTTTGAAGTTGCTTGTCTGTCCGTCTACACCCAACTGCCTTTGTGGCACGTCTTGTGCTCAAATATGGTCCCTCTTATTACAAGGTTGTCGTTGGGGTCGCCAACACCATGCTTTCCCATAACATGCCTGATTGTCATTGCCAACCTTGGCATTCAAGTCTCCCATTACCATTATGATGTCTTCGCGTGGTGTACTATCATAAGCAGCACTCAGCCGGTTATAAAATTCCTCCTTCTCCTCGACAGAAAAAAGCTCCGTTGTGGGGTAACACTGAATGATGGTGATGCGACTTACTCTAGTCCGGAACCTGGTATTCAGGATTCTGTCGTCTAAAGGCTTCCAGGAAATTAAGCTTTTGATAACTGTTTTGGAAAGCAGCAATCCAACGCCAGATTCTCGATAGCTTCCAGGTGCCTTTCCGGAATAGAGTAGTACAATGTTACGAGTTGGAGTCATAAACTCCCCCGAGCCCAACCATCTAACTTCACAAATCCCTAAGACTCCATCTTATACCGCATGAATTCCTACTCTAATTGGAGGAAGCTGGCATTTTAAGTACCTGCACTACTGTTGTCGAGAGCATATTCACATTCCGGAAAATAATCTTTGTCCGGTTACAATAGCTAAATGTCGTCAACGTGATATAATTCCTTATCCAAGGCGTAGTGTCGCTTTCACTAACCTCCGTAACCTATCCTAGAAGCTAGATCTTTCGCACTTGTAATTTTAGCCTATTTACGTATATATAGTGACATTTACCTGGGGACCATCATGAGGAGGTAAACCAAGCACTTCATCGTGACTGATTTGTTGCGCTACTGTCCCAGACCAAGTTCTGCGCAATCAATATTGTAGTTTCCCGATCAGATACGATGTGCATTTTTTAACAAGATCCAGGCAAAAGTGAGTCCTTGGTTCAACATAACCAGGTTCAAAAGGAACATGTTTAAATTTATAAATTGGCAATCTCCCTAATACAATAAATTCGCAATGAGAACCCTTTATGTATTGAAATTCGTTGTTGATTAAATTTTCTGTTAACGTTTCTGTTGTTATATTTTATTTTTTTGTTGATTAAAATTTTTTGTTTCTTAGAAAAAAGAAACAATTTTGAAATTAGACGGTAGAGTAACGTAATTTGAAAAGAAACAAAATGAATTTGTTTTTATCGAATTTTAGTGTAAAAAAGTAAAAAGTAAAAAATTTAAGAGTAAAACAAGATGTGGTAACAACAAAATTTTGCAGACAAAAAAAAAACAGATAAAGTAAAAAAATCGACAAAAACCATATTGTGTTTTCTTTTTTTCTATTTTATAGATCCATATGTGAAAATTGCTATCATGCAAAATGGAAAACGTTTGAAAAAGAAGAAGACAAGTATCAAAAAATGCACCCTCAACCCTTACTACAATGAGTCGTTCTCATTTGAAGTTCCATTTGAACAAATACAAGTATGCGAGAATGTATTATACTATCCTATAACTAAATATTAATGTTTAATTTACAAAACAAAACCAAAAAAAAAAACCAAAAAAACAAAACAATCCAAAAACAATCTTAAATTAAACTTTAAAAAAAAACAAACCAAAACCAAAACTTAAACCAAAAAAACCACCCAAACTTACCAACCACAAGCATCTAAATACTTTACCTTCCAACAATTTAAAAAAAATACTAACTCTACTTTAACACAAATAACAAATTTGTTAAATGGTTTCCACAACCTAACCCCCAAAACTACAACAATTTAAATTACAAAAAAAAAAAAAAAACAAACAACTACTACTACCAGATACATACTACAGATACAAGATAAACTTTTGTCTAAAACAGAAATTTTCACTTAATGATAAATACGAGGGCGGGTCAATAAGTCCGTGACTTTTGGAATAAAACACAGATTTTTTGATAAAAAAATAATTTTATTTTTCAACGTAGCCTCCCTTGAGCTCTATACACTTTGTCCAACGCTTCTCCAATTTTTTTATCCCTTCCAAAAAAAATGATTTGTCGAGGTCCTCAAAATAGGACTTTGTTTGCGAGATGACTTCATCATTGGAGTCAAATCTTTTTCCACCAAGCCATTTCTTCAGGTTTGGGAACAAGAAGTAGTCGCTCGGAGCCAAATCTGGAGAATAGGGTGGATGAGGGAGCAATTCATAGCCCAATTCATGGATTTTTGCCATGGCAACTGCACATGTGTGCACCCTTGCATTGTCTTTTTTCTCCTCAAATTTTCTCCTCAAATTTTCTCCTCAAATTAGTGAGTAGTCTGATAAAAATAGCTGTCAAACACAAACTAACTGACGCAGCAAGTTTAAATTTTGACAGGAGTCAACTGACAGATGCCTGTTGACAGGAGCAGTGTTGCTGTTTCAGAAAAGAGGTCAGAAATTCAAAAAGTCACGGACTTATTGACCCGCCCTCGTATTCCCCCCCAAAAATGAGAATACAAAAAAACAAGAAAATGTTACTTGATCACAACCCCCCTTTCTGCTATCACCCTTCAGCATAAATATTCTTGTGTTGTATTTTGTGTTGTAATTAAATTTTGAAAAATAAAAATTTAAAATACATGCAGAGCCGTTGCACACTATTATGAAAACAACAACAAAAGACCACAAAACCAAACTGATTCTCTCAATTGAACTTGTAAATATTTTCGAAAAATCCAATGCGTTTCGATGTTGTCCTTTAAAATACACCAAAGTGCGGCCAGTTTAAGTTTTTTTTTCTGTTGCTCACTTTACTCCTCCCCCGTCCGAACGCCCTATGCCCTGTGGAATGCAAACGGCTCGTAGAATACTTTTAAATTTTTTATTTAACTCGTATAAATAATACCTACCTACCCACAGTAATAGTTTTCAAAAAAAAAAAAAACAATTTACAATAAAATTTTGGTTTTTGGTCAATATTTATTACAATACGTACAACATTTTGTTTTGTTATTGATGTTTAATCCTTTTGTTAATGAGAAATTTATTATTTGCTGTTGGCTTTCAAGAAAGGTGAGTGTATATTTTATAAACCATTTTTTTTTAAATGTTACAAAATGTTTTAGTTTAAAAGAATTCGTTTAACTTAAGCAATTTCATAAGACAAGTATGGTATTTACCATGACTGTGACGGAACCAAAGTGGATTAATATTCCAGTCCACTTTTCGAACAGTCTTTCCTACATGTTCTTCCATCCAGCGCGACCCCTAAACAGCTGTATTTAATAATAAACGCCGCGTATGCAACCTTATGTACGGTTATTCTTTATATCCGTTAAGATTGATATAAAGATTTTTCTAGCTGAAGTTTTGGTATCCATGTGATTTGCTCCTTGGTATAACAGAAGACTTCGCAATTTATGAAACGAAGCAAACAAATTATGCGCAGTTTTTATTCGAACCAATTCTTATTCTGACTACTCTAACTATCTTGGAACCTACCTTCAATTCACTCAGCTCTATAACTGTCTCTACAAATATATCATCGAGCGACCCACATTCTATTGTCAACTATTTTGCAAACTTCTTTGTGCCCGACCCCATAGATTTTGAGTCCTCCCCAATTTCTCCATTGGCCCCACTCTTCCTCAAGCTTTTGATCCCACCCTTATCTAAGAAAATTCACAAAATATCAATGCTGAATTTTTACATGCCCACACGGGTTCCGAGCAATATTTCTCAAAAATTATACCTTCAACCTTTCGCATCCACTTCCCTCCCTATTACTTCTGTCCAAGAGAAATTCCCCCAAATTTGGAAGACCCCTCTCATAACCCCGGTCCCTAAAATGGGATCAAAGAATGAAGTCCTATCGATAAGCTTTCTCGAATTTATCTAAAATGTTCAAAAATTTTTTGTGTGAAGTTCTAAGCTTTCAGTGCAAGTCAGTTACATCACCTAGTCAGTACGAATTGCGATCGCGATCCTTGTGGAACCAGTTGAATTTGTCTTCAAATGGCAAAAACTTAAACAATCGCCCTGGTGAAACACCCAATTTTTCAGCACAAGCCAAGAAGGCCCTTGAAGTTCGTCACGTCTATTTCCTCTAGGTTTTCGAAAAAGTGTTTCCCTAAAAAATTTTCTTCGACCACGCGATATTGCCTCGCATTCACACAGTATGTGTGTTATGTCGTCAGCAGCTTATAAATCACCGCAGAATCTGCAGATATCCGTATCTGACAATTTGAGTCTTGAGGATTCCTATTACTGTCCTTAGCGTATCCCTGCTTAATTTTATTAACTTCCTAGATCTTTTGCCGTCAAAAAGCGGCCAAAGAGCCTTGGATACCCTGTGTCCTGCAAAACATGACCACCTAAGGTTGGCAGTCTTTGTGATTTTTTCCTCGATAGTGGCCCTCACTGTGCAAAGCGGTGGTTTGATGTTGGCAACCTCATTATTGTCGAGTAGCCGTCCTTTTTTTGTAAGCCCGTTCATTTTTTCATTTCCTTTAATACCGCAGTGTCCTGGTACCCAGCACAGTCTTACCCGAGTGTATAATGCCTTCGATAAAATATCTCATCCTTTTCAATGATCCTTTTCAAATTGTCTTCCCTCGATTTTGACCTCATTTCATTAAATTGGATATCTTGTTATCTGGAGAAGCGTTATTATAACATTCGTTTTAGGCCAGCCTTTTCAACCCCGTTTTTTAGCCACTTCTAGTGTCCCACAAGGGACCCATCTAGGTCGCCTCTTTTTTATTTTAACTATAAACAATCTTGAGAGGATTATTACACACTTCCATCACACTCAAGAACTATCTCCCAAGACTCTATTCTCAAGAAGACCTCAATAGGTCTTCCACTTGGTGTTTAAAAAATTGCTTACTGTTTAATGCCTACAAATGTCAATCTATGGCTTTGTAACGTTGCTAGTCCAATCAATCTACTCCTCGACTTTATTTTCTGCATGGCCAACCTGTACCCCAGATTCAATATTATACGATAGAGAGTTCGCAAATTAAAGTCAACTCATACTTGGTTTTATCAAACGATGTGCAACCCTTATGCGATAAGGTCACTTTACATTACCCGTGTCCGGCTTCTTCTCGAATATGCCACCCAAGTATGGTGCCCTTTTCAGCGAGTTCATATATCCCGAATCGAGAACATTCAACGTCGTTTTGTGCGATTTGCCCTTCGTGAACTACCCTTAGATGACCCCTTTATCTTACCCCCCTATTGTGACCGCCTCAAACTTCTTAACCGAATACCCTCGAAAAACGCGTAGATGTAGCTGACATTCTCTTCGTTAATCGGCCGCTCTCTGCACTTCCCTTCACATTTCTATGATATTTCCTTCAACTCTATCCCTCATAATTTACTCTGTCCTCGTATCTTCTATATTCCAACCCACCGCACCTCTTATGGTTCGAACCAATCTCCCGCATGCTCCGTAAGGTCAGCTCAAACCTCCCATTTTTGGATTTTAACCTGAGCACTTCTCGTCTTAAACTTGATATCCTTCAGCATTACTTACTTTCTTTTTTAAGTTAGTATAAGCTTGTATCAAGCGAAATAAATAGGGGCGTCAGCCCCTACCAAATTACTTGAACTAGCTATCTTATTCCCTATAAGCACAGCTCTGTTATCAGTTTGATGTCGATGTATAGACGTTATGGTATGTACTTCCCTGTACACTTCGTCAGCGCATACGGCATCGAAAATCCCCCGGACAGTTCATCGCTGAAAGTAGTTTGCTGTTCAAAGCGTCCATGCCTCGCACCGTACGGCATGACAGGGATGGTAGCGTCTTTCTTATTGCCTTTGATGGGCCTTCGCTATTCAATTGACTTCTGCGCCCGTAGAAATAGCTGTTTGGAAGAGTTGTCCTTTCACTTGATCTCCGTGCTGATCTCATTAATGGAGTTCAGTTCAGAGCCTTGCTAAATAAATTTGTTTACCGTCCCAAAATTATTGTTGGCAGTATTATGTTTTTCCTAAAATGTTGGTTTTGTTTGTACAGTTTGTTCTGCTTTCTTTGACCAATAAAGCTATTTTTGCTGCTTCTGACTCCGCTCATAAAAATTCCTCAATGAAAGCAAATTGATCTCTCTTGGCGTGGGCTAGTGGACGATACGCCACATTTTTTAGCACCAACATTTCCAGTGATATTCTTTCTGACTTTATTGGAGCAGGTGAAGTTCTCCATCAAAAAGCGCAGAGCAGTCACATAACAGACTGACGGATAGACAGTTTCAAACTCTTCTTCCGTACTGCAGAAATTTTTGTGGTGCAGTTTCATTACAAATACCAAAATGTTGCAATGACATATGATGATACCAGAGATGACCTGCGCGTCCCTAAGTTGAGTTTTACTGGAGACTATAATCTCTTCTTGCTACATGGCGGTCAAAGGATCCTCGCGTCTTTCACACTATTTCTGTTGAACCTGCTTGATGGAACCGTATTTAGGCTCGATTTCTGATTCAGGAGATTCCAAGTTCCTTCAATCCTTAGTCTCATTTTCGTTTAGAGCCTCAATAGCTGTCTGATTGTCCAGTAATTAACCTTCTGTCGGTATGGTTTTCAATAATAAATGTTGTGACCTGTGTGGCCTGACGGTAAGAGTGGGGAAATGACAGTTACTTCGACTTTGAATACACTGTTTCTATTCTTAATTCTAATAAAGCGCTGAACTCCTATTGTTTCACAGTGGACCCATGCTGATATCCATTTTTGAACTATTCATTTTGTCCTATCAGTGGCTTGTATATTCCTCCACTCATTCCTGATAAGACTTTTGATAGATAATCTCCTCCTGTCAAGGAGCAACATTGAAATTATGTGATCATTTTTTGACAAGTTTTCTGTAGATAGTCTTCCAAAGGAAGAGTATTGCCATAAGTTGTATTTCCATAGTATATGAACGCCGCTGTAAAATGATTCCAAACGATTTAGGCTAAGGATGGCTCACAATGCCGCCATGGGTGTTTTCCTGATTGGTCCCAAAATTCATATGCAAGCTTTCCTCTGGATTTTAATTAAGTTGAAAAGCTTCTAGTGATTCCCAAAGGCTTTTCGCCAGAATAACAAACACTAAAGTAGATATCATACTACAACCGATTTAAAACCCCATGTAGTGATGAACGCCTTTTTGCAAGAGTAAACAGCTGCACATTCTTTTTAATACGTTCTTACAGTGAAATTTTCTTTATCTTTCCAGTTCCTTGTCTTGAATTGATCTAAGCTCAATACGCTCAGTATCTTGAACTAGGCCGTAGAGTCGAAACTATTGAGCTTAAATATTATCAAGATCTCGACCACTATAAGGAGATAAATAGAAGAACGTCCTGTGATGTTCTTCTGCACACCTGTTTCCTGCAACTTGCATTCCGCAAGGTTGAGTTGAGGTTATGTGAGTTGAGCATCGGGTCAATCCAGTTACCAAATTGTACTACGCACTTTTGATGTGAAGGAATATGCTTAAATGTTACTATCCCTACTAAATTTTGGTCAAATGGTGTTAGTTTCGGTGGTTTTCGTCCAAGTTTATTGCACGAAAGCTGATAGCTCATCGTCTTCAGTGTTTAACAGTCAAATTCTGATCATCTACTGCTTGAATCTTACGATATTCTTCGATATTCAGGCTTCGTTTGTCGTTTAGTTGCTCTAACTCGTCTTTTTCACCTTCTAATAGAATTTCCCAATCACATTGCTCCTTGACTGGAGTGCTCGTCCGCATATATCACCGCATCTCGGGATATGTCGTGGTTAGATTAGGAGAGATTTTTTAGATACATAGAACATGTATTTGAGTTGTCGCAAGGTTTCGTGTCTGGGACTCTTCAGTTGTTCATATAAACCTTTCTAGGCAGCCTTGGTCATCAGCATCTACGGCTGATGTTCGTGAACTGAGATCTCACATTCGTTATCCTTGTAACATTTGTATGGCTCCGAAGCTTTCGTTATTTTCATCACACAAGTTTCTCTTTCGCATAGACTTATAAGGTCTTAAGCGTCGTAGGCTTTGTAGATGAGCACAAGCATTTATTGCCATATTCAGCCCTGCTTCAGCATTAGGAGTTACGCGCCAAGGCATTTCCGCGCGAAAAAGGGCCACAATACAAGCAGAGGCACGAAAAATTGATTCTACAGAGTTGTTATGTTCGACCTTACGTTGCCAAATGGGAAGTCCTACCCCACCCGGCATATTCCTCAGATATTGTGCCGTCCGATTATTACTTGGATAGCCTCAAAAAATTAACACTTTTACTGTGTTTACCAGAAAGATGGGAAAAAGTTCTACCTAGCGATGGGCAATACTTTGAATGAGAGAACTTAGTTGTGCACCTAATAAATATTCGTAGACTACCCTTTGCATTGGAACGACAGTCTCAACTGGTTTTGCAAAACTGGCTTCAACAAAATGTCAAACACCAACCGATATTGAGCAGCCTTAACTGTTACCGCAGCACCAGCTTCACTCTCTAAGGAAATGGCCCTATCGAAAATAGGGCGCTTCAAACAGTAGACTTAGGTGAGTGTAATTGCCGCTGATGAACCACCCTCCATCAGTCATATCCTCAATTTTCGCCTGTTTATGAAGCTGTTTGTATGCAAATAGGCTTGACCATGAATCAATTGAGATTTTGTTCTAATTTCTACTGTAACGAAAGGACGTTATCAATTCTTTGCTGGTAGTATGTCGGCTTCAGTTATTGTACTAACTGGTCTTTATGCTGAAACAAAGGCAATCTAGCCAAGGGCCTCTGGACAAACCTACGATATATCCCGAGTTTGAACGTCTACTTGTTATTGGTTCTGAACTATTCTGCATACACTTCAGTACACGTTGAACATGCATATCCGTGTACGACGTACATGTTTCGAGAGGTTCTGTATTGGCCCTTCTTGCCGAAAAGGTGCAATTTAGGGTTTAGGTATATTTCTTCATCTTCTTTGAACGTGGTTTTTTGCTTAACTATATTGCGCTATGTACTCGTATACTGTTTATCGTTCTTGGCTGCTATCAAATAACGTCCGAAAATTCATAGCTATCGTCTTCGTTGGCATAATATTACATTTTAGATGGCATTGTTGTTGTTAACCATGGTTTCAGTCAATCCTTGATACCAATTTTCTTTCCTGTATTTCGAAATCTGGCAATAAATATCTGATCACTTGAAGTAAAAATCACCATTTAAGGGCCTACCCCTATTAAACCAAGCTGATCTTTTCACAAGTTTTTTCCGGCTTTCAAAACAAACGCTATCGATTATATTGATCCCTTTTCTTAAACTCATCAGTATCTATTGAATTTGACATTACTTCTCCATGAGAAACATTACATCCCTTCTTGCTGACCTTATTTGGGCTTTATTTTTGCTACATAGATATGGGCAGATTTATCGGTCCTCTTGAATTAGTTTGAAAGAAATGAGACACAGCCATACAGATTTCGTATGTCTCCACTATGACACGTACCTAAGTTGGTCGTTTCTCGCACCGTACCGTAGATCGGTTCTGGATGTGAATAACGCCATGGAATGAGTGATCTACCAGAATTGTATCTGGAAAGATTCGTAAATTCAAAATATTTAGTATTGGCACGGTCAGGTTTGTCCTCTATTTTTTGCCTAGATCGTGTCCAGTTTTTCCGCAAGCTCCAGACGTCTAACATGGAAAGACCTAATAGTACTTATATTATTCTTTCCAGCCCAATATGTACTTAGCTTACCTACTGAATGTTTTGTCGGCTTTTATGTTCAACACGGAAAGCCTAATATACATTTATACATAGGGATGCAGTAGCAGCCTAGGAATGTTAAAAATTACTCAGAGTAAGTGTCAAAAGTATAAATATGTTATATGGTTCCTGACCATTTTCTTCTTAGACCGAAGAACAACGAGTTCTGTGCTCGATTTTGAGCTATCAGCTCCAATGTTTTGGAGAAGCAATCGGTTGTCATTTTGCTTTTTGCTGATGCCATTAACCTAGATCTTAAGCCTGTTTCGACTGCGAAAGTATGAATATTCACGGAGCAGCACAATATGCTCTGGTTTCATTCATTTGACATACGAGTATGTACATTCGCGAGAACAGTGATTTTAATGACGGTTTTCCTTGCTTTATATTGCTCATCTGCCGAATAGAAACCCCTGGACCAATTCGACTTCAGTTTGAATTATGCTATGCTTAGTTTATAGAATTTACGTCGGCCTTAATGAGATATTTTGATTTAATTTATTGACTTTTCACAGAAATTCTTATTCAATATCCCAATATTTTGTTGCTCCTCGATAATGATAGTCTAAGTATTATTATTCCAGTCTACATACCTCCAAAATTTCACTATTTCATTGCCATTGGTGTCGAATGTATTATATTTTTAGTGGTTAATAGTTAAACGAATTCTTAATAAAATTTATTAAAAAAAAAAACATTTAAATTTAACTAGAAATATACACTCGCTTAACTAACAAAAGCTCCTATTTAATAAAAAACAAATATTAAAAAACTGCCTTGTTTTGAGTAAATTAGTTAATTCGATGTTATTTCTTACTGTAGACGTTAAATGTGATTTATCTACAATATTATTTACCCAAAGCCAATTATTTCGATCTTTAGTTTCTCTTCTGTTTTGCTTTCGAAAAAAAAAATTATAAATCAATATTAGTATAAAAATGAACAAAGCTATTAAAAAAAAAAAAAAAAACTTCCTGACAATGTTGCTCCTAAAGTAGGATACACACAGCAATGAGTTTTGTTTCTCTACGAGAACTGCTTTGAATGAAATATATTTTAGAAACCAATTTAGAGCAAATCAAAAAACAAACAGATTATTTAAAAACAAAAAAGAACAACCAACATTCACTACGGTGTCATCTTTTTTTAAGCAATCATAATTACACTCTCTCTATAAGCTGTCTCTATCTCTGTCTTCAGCATCGCCTGATATACAATTATATCTATCTACTCAAACTATTCTTAACGGCGTCAAAATTGATATATACCTCGGGTTCATTATTTTGACACTGTCTTCTGATTTGGATACAACCGTATAGATACACATATTCAAACTCGCTAAGGATTTCGATGATCTCCACTCATATGTGTGCTATACCCTGGACGTCGACCATATAAATCAATTATATATAAATATATATATATATATGTATATCAATCACTATTTAAGCTACAATATTTTTTAAATCCTTATTAAAATCCTTACATTCCTCTGATGAATCCATTAAGATAAAAAAAAATAAATATATTCCAAAATAACTAACTCACCTCAAATATAACACACTCTCACGCGCTCGAATCCTCTAAAGAGCTCATTGAATAAAATTTTCCAAAAAAGCAAAAAAAATATACAAACAATTAAGGCGATGACATCACCGGAATCATAAACCTCAAAACCATTATATCAAAATAAAACAACTCCAACAATAAACAAATTTTTTTAACAAAAAATTAACAAGAAAATAAATTAAAAAAAAAAATTATATAATAGGATTGAATATTATACATTTTCGTCTACCAGTATTTAATGAACAGATAATTGTTCATTATGTGTTCATTCGTTCATGATATTCGTTAATGACGTCACCTAAACATATCTTCATATATTTTCCTCACAAAGAAAAACATAACATTTCCATAATTATTTTTTTAACTTTTCTCTCATAACAATCACTATATTACACAAACTTTATAAAAAAAAAATATTTTTTTATCAAAATTTGGCTTCAAAATAATATTTTACTATTTTTTTTAATTTTTTTTTTGTATATAACAAAGTCAAGAACTAAATTTTGCACTGGTAGTCATGTCTTGCAAGTATCCTATACACAAACCGCCGTAGCATTGCATGCAGAAACAAATCACAACAAACTTTAAGATACAAGCAAAAGGCAACATTGTTATTACTCTTGATAATATTAATGGTTTTCTAAGTAAAAGTTTAAAAAAGATGAACTTTCCAAATATGACAGAAATTGAGATACCACCTTACGACGGAAAAGACTGGAGAAGAACTTGTGGAAAAAACCGTTTCTCAATGCCTCCTCGAACGATTTTCAAACATGTAACTGCAACTACTCGTATGTTGACATAACAAATAGGGTCTACGAATTTTGCTATCAAATAAGTGAAACCTAGCCTTATTGGAAAAGATCATACTTCGCTGATATTTGAAAGAAACTACGAGTATGTACGGTTGGGTACAAACATAATTTTTTTCAAAAAATTCCGTAACCCGTTTTTTTTTTCAAATGGAAAGGCAGAACTTTTTATTCCATTTTCAGTATAGTATCCTGCCCTCTCTATCCAAATTTCTGACCGGTCCTAGATCTTCTGGAAGACCGTCGAGAAGTCTTCTTTCGAAATGCTTTGCAGCATAAATAACTTCCACGGCATCAAAACGTAATCTCTTTACGGCAGTCTGCAGGAAATAGAAAAAATTCTGAACCAGATCCGGCGAGTATGGTATGTTAGGTGATTGATCACAGAAATTGCCCAGAACCGGGTTACCAATAACGACGAAAGGTGCCGTTCTCTTATATCATTTTCCATCGACTGGCTGCCGTCTTGGAAATGTGAATGCCATTCAAATACCTTGCTTCTACTTAAACCCACATCACCATACACTGTTTTCAACATATAAAATTTCTTTTAAATTAACTGTGCAATTCTCAAGAAATGCTCGAGATACACACTTCAAGTATCTGTCACCCTCTTATCGCAGATGGATCTTTGTGAATTAACTTGAAAAAACGCCTACGTGGATCCTCTGTACAAAAACTAACCGCTTGAGTTGAGGAAAAAAAATTCATTTAAAGGGCTTTTGAGACTCATTTAATGCGCATTCCCTTTTCCTACCTTTGTCGCCAACTTACAGACAAGTTTTCTACATAGTCCTGCGTTAATTGTCGCCATGCTCTTTTTAGAACCATTTTAAGTTCTCTTATTGCCCTTGTGTCTTTTAATTTAATTCTCTGCTTCATAAGTCTCCAGACATTTTCAACTGGAATCTGAGATGGCCAGCTCAACACACTGGCTCTCTTTTCCTCTTTAAATTCTCTGACAGATATGACTTGATGTTGCGGATCGTTGTCCCCTTGCTCCGAACACTATTCCATTCATTTTTCGTTCAACTGCATCATTTTTTGAGCATCAAAATTTTCAAAGAATGCAATCAATTTTCCAAATCCTGCCGCGTAGAAAAATCCATAAAGCCATACTTCGTTGGACGACAGTTGGTGTTCTCTCAAGGAATAGTTTAAAAGACATGACGCTTCGCCAGTGAATTCAGTCAGTTTCTAATTATAAAAAAAATGTAATTTAAAAAATATTTCTTCTCAGAAAATATTTCGAATACTATTGAAAATTAACAACTTCATGGGTTTTTCTAATTACATTTGCCTCGTTTTTGTGCGGCAAACCTAGTTGTTCTTTCAAAAACGATCAGCATTGTATTTTCAACGGATTTTGAAATTGTCTTTCCACGTTCGTTAAATGGTGTCAGTCAATTCCTCACAAAATTCTCTGACTTTCGAAGATGCTTTACTGCAGCTGTATCGGATGCCCGTGGATGGGCAACAAGAAACATAAAGTTGAGCACTCATTAAAAAATGCGTATTGTAATTTCCGGGATGTTACATCTAATAAGTGTCCGCCTCGACTTTGCTGAACATACATATCTGTTCTTTTGTACATACGTCATTGCCTGTCATCGGCCTGCTGACATCAAAAAAAAATTCCAGAGAAACGCCCAAAGTCGTCAAATCTCTCGATTTAGGCGAGATTTCACTATGTGCTAGCTTGGACAGTCCTATGAAAACCACATGTTTTCAAGATCCATGCCATCGATTTGAGACACAAAAAACTGAGTGCCCATTTCCCAATATCATTTGCTATGAACGGTTGCACTCTTGACGATATCCTCAAAGAAAATTGGTCCAATGATGTATCCAGTCAAAAATTCGCACCAAACAGTGACACGTGTGGATTTTCCTCGCTCCAAGTGCGGAAATTTTGCAATTAAAATGAGCCTCATAGCTGAAGATGTCATCAGATGCCAGTGACTCATTGTTCACTTGTTGTTGTTTTTGAACCAATTGGCAAAATCTTCGCTTAAGTTATTGAGTCAGCCGTTCGCGCTATTATGCTGTATACGGCCTCTTGAAATGTCCAATTCATGCCCACAACGCCGAGTACATTGTTTTCAAAGTTTCTGACACATGCTAACGAATAGTTTTGATGTGTTCTGGTTTGTAAGAATTGATTGTCTACGTTTGAAATACATATGTATTATAATGATTTGAATGTTTGACCACGAAAGCAAAAATCGCACAAACTTAAAATTGTCAGCTCTTGTTGCAACACTCTTTAATTTTCGATACATTGCTCTTTCCCATAACCAAATTTTTGAGAGCATTATTCATGATCCAATGTTTTCCCATTGCAAATGTGTAAATGTACTCGTATCTTTTCCTAAAATCTTTCAAAATTTCTTTGAGGTATCTCTATAACCACTTGCTTAATGAAACACGTGTCAAGTACTTCGACCGTACAAGAACATGGGAATGAAATCGATGAATTTTAACAGGATTTCGACGAAATCTTAGATGTAACTTTTCCCCTGTTACTAAACGTTTTGAATTTCAGTTCCATTTGGCTTACGGTTTCTGATATACGAGTACTGGATACGACAGAGTCGATATATCGGTCCCCTATTATTAATGCTGAAAACGTTATTGAAAACTGATTTTCTGTGCAACTAGTCGAGCTATGGTGATCTTTTACGACATCTTGTTTACGAACAGAAAATCAGTTTTCAATAATATTGCCAGGAGATAGAGGACCAATATGTCTACTCTGTGGTATCCATGATGATGTCGTGAATAGATCATTTTACCTCAACTATTTGTACACTACATAAGTTTTGGATGGATTTTCTACGGAGTTCCTAAAATATAGAAGCTCAACATCAATAAGTATAATAATTCGGAAGCATCATCATCACTATTGAAATTATATTCTATTGATTTCTCACTATTTTTATTAAAGATCTCTCAACTCGACGACAAAGAAAAATCGCGTACCACTGCGCATCATCTTGTTCGTAGCACTGTAATATATGTTCACGTCAGCTCATTTCTATTTTTCCCAAAACCCCTCGTCACTATACTATAATCTATTTATTCTCACCAAGTAAGTAACCTGTTCTGTGGGGGCATGAATAGACTCAATTATGGAGTTAAATACAGTGATGAGGGTATCCAACCATGAATTACAATACTTTGAGTTTTCCTGCAATTTTCTTTGAAGTGCAATTCTTCTCCATCTCAGCATCCAATAATCAATGACACTTCCCTTTAACACTAATTGAAATAGTCTTTTAGTTCCTAAAAGATGTGGAAATAGCCATTTTATACGTAACTTTTGTATGTACTGCCCTACCAAATACGGTGCCACGAACTAAAAGAAGGTCAATGTAGCTCTTGTGGAGCTCCTGCCTTTGGAAAAATCGTTAGTATATGAGATTAACTGAAAAGTAATTTCTCAGCCCCTACCTGAGACATGACGGTCTTCCACACTCTGCAGTCTTGCGCACGCTTTTTCCAGTTCTTCAAAAACCAAGCCACGTATGTATCATAGTATCCACGATCGTTTAGTCCAGAAACAGAACCTGGGTGGGAAGATCCTCTTGCCTGAAGCCCTTTGTGAACAAGCCAGTGTAGTCGACTTTTTGTACTACAGTCAACTGTTTATACAGTTTGTTGCTTTGTTTTCCTGTACACCATCCAATACTCAACACCGTAAGGTCGCCTATCGACTTCAAAGCTTTGAACCAATTTGTTTTGTCAGACAAAAGTAGCAGAATGTTTCCTAGAGTAAGCCTTCGAATCTCTACTCAGCGATCTGTCATGCGGTTTTTGTTTTCTTCGAGGAAGGTAAATTTTTTAACTATCTTAAAGATCATCATTAATGCGATAGACTCAAAATTATTCATTATATTCTCCAGAGTAGAGATTTACGTTTTTTGCGATTTATCTCCCAAGTTCTTCAATTTTCTTCAAATAATATTGTTTAAAGTTACTCGCAACTAGTTCTCCCATGAATTTCAGAATTGTCTTTCTGACTTAATCTTGGCGGACCTTAACACAAATAACTAGCTTCCGAACCAAATTCATCCATAACTAGTTGCGTTCCAAGAAGAAAGAATAGCAGTTTACTGTTTTTGATAAGAATTCACAACTGAAGAAATGAACAAGTTGAGTACAGTTTTTTTTAAATTTGGAAACTATTGTATTTTTAAATTTAAATGTTGTCTGAAATGAAATATGTAATACCTCTTACTTAGAAAATTGCACCCCACCGCAAAACATGTTTGCCTTTTCGCTGTATCTAAACTCTTCCAATTCACCCCCATCCAGAATGGAAAAATCGAACCCCTCCTCCGTAGCAGCATAACATAATATTTAGAAAATAATGATAAATAATGTAGTAAATTTAATAAATCAAAGAAATCAAATAACTTATAATTTTTTTATTCTTATTTTCATTTATTATTGTAAATAGAGCGAAAGCAAGCAAAGTGTATTGTATTTGTGGATGTATTGCTTTTACTCGTATATGTGTTGCCTATACAAGCTTTAAAGAAAATTTCTAAAACAAAAAATAATATTTATATACAATATATATATTTAATACAAAAAAATATATTTATTACATACACCAAAACAACGCTCACCTGTTAAAGGAGATCGTTAAAAATAATAGTTATTTGATTTATTTTTTTGTTTTCATTTTAAATGCTTTGTGAAGTATATTTATTCCAATTGATGGCTTACCATGAAAGATTTATTAATTAATTTTTAAAAAAAATCAATTACAATGCTACTAGAAAATTCAACTTGTGGTCACTGTTGTGGATTACGATCGTATTGGTACATCTGAGCCAATTGGACGATGCATTCTTGGATGCGCTGCTACCGGCACTGAACTACGGCATTGGTCTGATATGTTGGCATCACCGAGACGACCAATTGCCCAATGGCATACCCTAAAGGATCCAGAAGAGACCGATGCTCAACTGGCTGCAATGAAATAAGCAGCCACACGAAATTAAATAGGAAATGATGTGAAAAAGAAAAATTCATAAAACAATATAAAAAGCAAAAAAAAAACAAACAAAATAAAAATAAAAATTCACAATAATGTAATGAAATGAAGACGTCAACAAAACAGGTAGATGAATAAATTAGTGTTGTAAATGGGTGTTGTAGATTATTATTATTTTGTGTTTTTTTTAAAAACATTTTCATATGCCTTATACATTATGTTTGGTTTCGTTTTAAAGAAAAGAAAAATATGTTTGGTTTAAACGAATGTCACTTTGTAATTAATTAATTTTTTAACTTTTCAGTTTACCTTTGTAACATTTCTTTACAATTTTCTATTACTCCTCGACCCCTCATTTTTGACTTGAAAAACTTCCCAATTTAGGAGTCGCAGTTCAAATTTATGCTTTCCGGCCGGATGTGTCAATTGATCTTTCCCTATGGGTTTTCAGTTAGAACATTCTAAAGACCAAAGATCCCAAGCATTTCTCGGATAAAGTGAAATTTTTTTCTCCTATGAAACTCCTTACAGCGCCTGGTTATCATGAAAAAGCTATGGTTTGTCGCAAAAGCCAAACCATTCCTTTAGTTGCATGAGCTGCTGCTATGTATGTCTTCTACTTCCGTAGTGAACAGAGAGATGCATGCCTGTGATACTCACAGTGGAAATACAAAACCACTTGTGGAAAGTCTTGTTTCTGATACTGATACAAGTAATATCTCATTTATAGTTAAATCTTAAAAAAACACCACTATTCTTGGTTTTCTATATATGATATGTAAAGAGTGAGCCAACAGCTAGTGTGACCATAACGGCTACTGTTGCAAGTGACCATACGAAGGTTAAAATTATCGATGAATTTGTGAAGAATAAATGGGTCGATGGCCGCAATTTCAGTTTGGATGTTATGTTTGAGATCCTGAATTGTCGCTGGGTTATTGGCATAGACCTTACTCTTCAAATAACCCCACAGTAAGAAGTCTAAAGGTGTCGAATCGCATAATCTTGGAGGCCAATCAACTTCTCCTCTAACCGAAGTAATTCGATCTTCAAATTTCGTACGCAATAAATTGATTGCTTGAAGGCTTGTGTGAGTCCAGACCCAATTTATTCAATTTTGGAAAAAAAGAAAGCCGGTCAAGATGTAACGTCGGCTGTAACGTTCTCCATTCATTGTAACACTCTCTCCAGCCTCATCTTCAAAAAATTACGAGCCAGTAATGCCGCCAACCCATAATCCGCACCATACAGTGACTTTTTTGGGATGCGTTGGTTTTTCGTGAACTTCGTATAGGATTTCCGATCCCCAGAAACAAAAATTTTGTTTATTTACGTGCCCATCCATCCGAAAATAGGCTTCATCGGAAAAGATCAAATTCGATAGCAAATTGTCCGGTCGATCCAACATCCAGTTAACAAATCGGCGACGTCGTAGATAGTCCAAAGGCTTCTATTGTTGTGTAATTTGGATTTTATAGGCGTGAAACTGAAGATCAACTTTTAAAATTCGCCGTAAAGTGCCATAAATGAGGCCTAATTGTTGACAAATTGAGGTACCTAGCTGGTTTTGAACACTTTCTCACACAGTGGTGATTGTTTGGTATGTTCCTGCTGGCCGAGCATGCTGATATGGAGTTTGAACCGGTACTGGACCAGTTTCTTGAAAACGCTTCACCATTGCACGAATTCCAGACTCACTAGGGCGATTATGTTGACCGAAAAATTCACGAATTTTATGAAATTTGAATAACAAAAATGCTGCGTGGTAAACTAAAATTGCCAAAGATTGTATGACATCTGTCAAAAAGAGAACCACATTGAATTCAGTAAATGACAGTAATTGATAGCCAATATCCACACCATCTGTTGACTCATCCATTATATCAGATGACCCGTTTAAGAGATATTTGGTCAGGTTACTGTAGCTACAATAGATACATGAGGTACATACTCATAACTACCTGCGGTACCCAAATTTATCTTTCTCTGTTGGGGTTTTAATTGCAGTTGTATTCATCGTAAACTTGACGATTTATTTTGAACTCCAGAAAGCAGCCGACTTCGTAAATCTAAAAGCTCCTTTTAAATACGAGATGAGCTTGTTTATATCTTTTTGACTTTCTCATGCAATTTATCCATTGTCGGTATAAATAACCATTATAACACGTTTTCCAACAAAAACTCTTCAAAAGAAAATAAACGAAGTTAAGCAAACATAAAAATCTTAGTAATTCAACATTCTGTCCAACATACACACCCCTCCGGCGTCCAAATCCCCGTGAAGAAAGGCTGTTTGTATATCAATTTGCAACTACTGCATGCACGGTCCTAATCCTCTAACCTTCTCAACACACAAGTCTGGATTAATATCGTTCAGGGCCTTGTTTAGAGAATCCTTAATTCTCTAATTAGTGTTTTGACAAATTTTCTTACACTAGGTGTTGTTATTAATTCCCAACATTTCAGAGGAACAAAACCTCTCACAACACAAATTCTGCGAAACCGTTTGGCTGGAAACTTAATTTAACATTTCTTCATTCTTGCTGTTATTACTTTCCTCATAATGATTGGGTTCCGCTTCCGTCTTAAAAGGAGCGTTTTATTCATCATAATGCCTCGAAATATTATCGAACTATTTATGAACTGCTGCAAATATTTCACTGCCTTGGCCTGGTATTGTCTAATCGATAACCCTTTGAATTCCTGGAGAACTCAACAAACATTCTTGCATGCGACTAAGCATCATATGTGCAAAGCATTTAATTCCAAACATCAGCTGAGGTGAGTAGGGAACATATATTTGTCGGCCAACAGTTTGAGGTTGGATTTAGGAACTCCAAGCCGGTGCGAATTATGTGGATAGTGTTGCACTGCTTTCCATTTCAACATTTCTGAAAAGCAATTTAAAACAATTTGTCGTTTTGTTGAAGAAAAAACACACTTAAAAAACACCTTGACCCATCCACTGAAGAATTTCATATCATATGAAGGTTACTATAAGCTTGTATGACATCTTTAAAACTCTTTCCGCTGGTTCGACATCCACCTGGCTCCCACTATTCCTTCATCTTTCATATAATTTTTCAATTCGTCTACATGCGGTTTCCAGCTCGAATTTGTATCAATTAAAACACCGAGATATTTAAATCTTTCAACACTTTCAACCTTAAAACAATTAGTATTACAGACATATTCATCAGAATAAATTTTTTCCCCACAAATGTGAATAGATAAGAACATTTCTGGACAAGAAGTGGATTGAAAAACAACCATACAATCATCAGGACAGGAGCATTTTAAGTTAAGAATCATCAATTTAGTTTTTTTGCTTATGAGTAACTCATGTTTTGCAAACCATTGCCGTAGAATTTGTATATCCATATTAAGTTTTGTTGTGGTATCAAAAATGTTATTATTCGTGTATATAAAAGTGATATCATCAACAAAGGCTGTAACTCGACTTTTAAAATTTTGAATGAACAATGAATTTACGTAAATTAAAAATAAAAGCGGCCCTAAAACGAATCCTTGAGGTATACCAATATTAGTATTTAATTCATCATGACAGATCATGTCAAGTCTCACACGTTGACTTCTCCCTGAAAGGTACGAGGTACACCACTGATGTATAACGCCTCTCAGTCCAGCTTTGTACAATCTGTCTAAAAGTATATTATGACTGACCATATCAAATGCCTTAGCTATGTCAAGGAAAAGACGCTTTATTTTTTATTAAAACCATAATTTATTTCACTACAGACTTTAAAAATGGCATCTTCAGTGGAGCTCCGTTTTATCACTAGTTTTTCAAAGATCTTAGTAACTGTTGGAAGGATCGAGATAGGTCTATATGGGGACTTTAAACTTCGATTGCCTTTTTTAAATAATGGAATGATTTCAGCAGTTTTTAAAGCTGCAGAAAAAATGCCTAAATGTACACATTCATTAAATAAGTGTCTCAATACATCCACAATATAAAAAGAAATTTGTTTCAAGAGACAGTTAATAATATTATCGGCCTTGATAGAGTTGGGACAGATACAAAGAATTTATTAAAACGATTCGCCATGGCCACAGGATCTGATATTGTTTTGTCCTCTACTTTTATTTTGGAAATTTTATCTTTTCTAGGTTGATATTTTAAGATATTATTGACAATTTTCCACTCTTCCTTTACGTTCCCTCTACAGTTCTGTAGCTTATCAGCGGAATTTATATGTAATTTAACTTCCTCGTTTAGTTTTAATAAAGACACTATCTTTTTAGATTTGTATTAAATAGATTTTTTAAACACTTTTTCCGGATTTCATTTTGTTTGGATTTATTTTTTTCAAAAGCCCACAGCTTATCCATGTTTATCTAAAACGTTTCAATTTAGAATTGTTTGGATTAGATATGGAAACGATAAATTTTTTGTTCAAGCAGTTATTTTATTTAAATTTTATTTTAACGACATTCGTTTCAATCCGTATGTTATAAGAAAATTCCCAATATTTACTAAAATTGATAAAATAACTTATTAAGTTCTGCCAGATATGTACACAAATAGAAAATGAAACAAAACAAAACAAAAAAGCAGCAGCAACAAAGGAATCTCATGCAGGCTGGACACCACATTTGATAGGACACAATCAACAAAATACATACCTACAAAACATCATTTCGACAAAATACTTACAACAACAACAACAAAAACCAAAAACAACAAAATCACAATGGAAAGTGTTTCCTCATCTCTTCAATCTGATGTAGAAAGAAACTTCACCAAATCAATCACCCTCCCATTGAAGCTCCTAGCATTTAATTTAAGCAAACAAACAAAAATATTAAAAAAAAAACAACAATAATACAAATATGAATATTATAAATTATTTATTATTGTATTTTCAAAAAAAAAAAAACATTAAAAATTGTAAAAAAACCAAAAAAAAAAAACAAAACCTTCAAGACGATCTCAAATATCCTCTTGACAGCTTGGAAAAATTAAAGGTGAAAAATATTTTAGATTTAATACAACAATTTGACTCCTTCCCAACAAAACACGAAAAGTAAATTCAAAAGAACAAAAACAAACAAATTCGTCAAACAAGTTTGCAGTTATTATTATTATTACGACTATTATTAAAAACAAAACCAAACAAAAAAAAACTATTATTATCATTATCTCTCTATTTATGCAAAAAAAAAAACGAAAAAAAGTTCAGAGTTGTTTAAAATATTTAACAAAAACAAAACAAAAAAAAAACGCCTTTCAAAAACAAAAGGTTATAGTGCAAAACATAAAAGCAAAATTAAAAAGAAAAAACAAATACCAAAAACTTCATGGCATAATATATTCGTAAATTAATTTCACCAAAACTATGAGATTTTTTTTCATTGTGAAATTAATTTCCATTTACAATAGCAATTTTAAATTAAAAACAAAAACAGAAGAAATAAATAAAAGAACGTTATGTAAATTTAATTAATAATTGTGTAAGTATACTTAAAAATAAATGAAACATAAAAACAAGAAGAGAATAAACAACAAATTCAAAATGTAAAAAAATAGAACAAAATAATGAATATTACTATTTATTAAATAAATAATAAAATAAAGTTTAACTTTATTAGTGATTTAAATAAACAGATATATCATTTGGTTTTAAGTTCTCTCAATTAATTTTTGACTGTTAAATATTTTATATAATCCAATATCACTGTTAGTGGTTATTTAAAGAAAAAAAACAGCAACAACAAAAAATATTTATAAACATTTAAATGACTACGATTTTAAACAAAAAGAAAAAATACAAATAAATCTCTTAAACATTCTATGTCTTGGCATTGCTGTATTTAACTTGTTAAATTGAAAAATTTTAGAGTGATAGTAACCGTTTTTTTTTTGTGTTTATTTCCTTTTTAGCTTTAAAAAATATTTAACAATAAAATATTAATTATTTTGTATGCTTTAAAATATTTTGTTGTGAAACTTGGTTTGTCAATGTGATTATTCATTCAGTGGTTTGTGTGACTCTACTAAGGTACTCCAACGATACTCGGTTTCATTGGGTTGAATTATGATTAGGTAATAAATAATACAGGTAACTTTACGTACCCCTCTGGTACTCTCAAATTTCATCTGTTTATCTTTTCTTCAGTTCTCTCGTTTAGTATGGTATTTCGAGTATACACATTAGAACTCCTAGGTCAGGAACCTTAAGTTATCAACTTAAATAAAAATCTTGATCATATTTAAATCGAATCTTAAGAAAAAAAATTGGATTTGTCCGACTTTTGGGTTAAAAAGTAGTTATAAATGCTTTACTATTAAAAATAAGCTCATGAGTTGATTATAAAGAACCTTCAATCCTTTCTAAGGTCGATTAAGAGACTTACTGGGTGAAGTATTAGTAACTAGAGCCTTTACAAATTCTATTACATTGAAAAATTTATATTGTTATTTATTAAAACTGCTCGTATCTCCCCAATCTTTTTAAATCATGTGCAAACTATAAAACTATATAGTCCTATCTTGTTGATAGCGATCAATTTCCAGTTTGAAACAATTCTACACCATATTCTATAACGTTGAGCCGATTTACGACCATGTACGTGTTTTTAGTTAACACGGTTCAGGAAGTTCTCCTTCGCTAGGATTAGACAAATGATCAAGTTACATTCGCCACCTCGGTATGTATCAAATAGATAAGTTGATGCATCCTCTTTGCTATGTCCACTCCTTAATATTTGGTCTGCTGTGTCATTTGATCTTCCTGTCATACCCTCAATTAGGTTAATAATCGTCTTTATGTCAACGTCTGTAGAAATAGTTCTAGCAGGAGAGATCTTGAGATACACCTCAACTCATACGGGTCAGTTGTCTTGTGATAACAGACGACATTTTCGATGAAGTTTTGGTAGAACGAAACAAATTTACGGGAAGTCTTTTACGATTATAGTTTCTGATGCTCATTTGATTGACATTGTAATATTCAGAGTCACTACTTTTCTTGACCGAATTTTTTATATCTTGGTTAAGGGACTTCAATGTATCTTTGCAGATGTATTGTGACAGCAGTCAGTCAGTTCGGCAAAGGCCATCAAGAAGTTTAAGTTAAACCTTAGAATAAGATCCCAGCAGTGCTGGCGAATGTATGGCATTTATCTTTCAGCTGCAACGAGACGAATATCCATGTCGATACTAGCATCTCAAAAAGTTCAAAGATGCAAAACATATTCTTATTCGTTTGATTTTTAATATATTTGTCAAAAGACCAATATGCAAATGTGGTAATGTGAAAACTATAAGTCAGCTCGACGAAGATCCTCGACAAGTTTAAGCAAAGCAATTGAACCCTGTTCCAACAGTTTATTGAGATTATATATTTCGGCAGTCACCTTCTTGTCACTGTGCTATTCAGAGCTACATAATTTCACTCAACTGCAACAATGTCAATGGCTTCTGAAAAAGCTGGATGATACCCAATCACCCAAGTAGAAATCACAATGTCATGATCAACAGCAAGATGAATATTGTCTGCGAACTCATCTTTCTGGGCAAATATTTTCTATTTAACAGAATCCTATCAATTATCCATCCTAGCGGCAAATGGTATTCCATTTATTTAAACGGAGACTATGAAATGCCAATCAATGATTTGATCTTCAGGAATGTAACCCATTTAATCGCTTTGAATGCTAAAATCTGATACCTCATCCGAGGTTGCCTCAGAATTGCTTAATCTTGAGAGCATTCTATTTCATCAATTTAATTATCCAATCAGAGCCAGTATCTCTCCAACGTATTAGATTCTACGTCAGAGTCTACGTCTAAATTAGTAAAACATGTTTCAGCTCTCTTCACAGAATTTACTTCGAAAAACTTCATTCCTGCTTTACTGAACCATGTTTGGTCAAAGCAGACGAATTAAAGAAATCGGTTCTGGAAACTTTCTATATATCCTAAGCTTCACAACTGTCTCTGCTATTTTGATGTACCACTCAAATATTTTATATCATGATCTTCATTGATATACTAAAAAATTTCTACTCGTTAAGGATTTTTTTAATCTTTTTTAAGGAGTAGTGAGAGAAAGCACCGGCTTTATGTTTTTTTATAATTTAAATTTTCCGCTTTCAAAGGACTTGTAATGGAGAATCATATTGATCAGCCAATTTGGTGATCCTTGCAATTCACATCATGTGGAAGTGATATTTGGTCCGATTTAAAATAAATATTTTTGCCGGTGATCTTTTGTCTACTTAACTATTCTTCAGAAATAATAAATCTTGAGTAAGAGAAAAGGAATGCATAAATACAATTAACTTGGTCAAGTCGCCATATTTCATGTAGCGCTTGAAATATTTCGGTCTCTGTATAAACAAAAACTATTCATAACCAAGACCCAGGGGAAAATTGTTTTCCTCATAGGACATAGACTCTCAATACACCTTAATCTTTAATTATTTAAAATAATCCCAAAGACGTAATAAAAAAATAATTATAAAAATGAGTACTTGCCACCACAAACACAGTTTAACGAATCACAGGCATTTTTATTTCTTTCTTTTTCATTTCAATTTTAAAATTAAACAATAATATATTCTACATATATGTATGTACTAATATATATATTTAATGATGAAATATTAAGAACAATAATAGCTATTACTTATTTATATAAATAAATAAAAAGAAACAATATTATATATATATACAAATATATAAAAAAAAAACAAACCCTTACTTAAGAAAAAATTATAATATTATATTGGAAAGGAATCCATATATACATACATATATATAAACAATAAATTAATTAGATGTTTTTTGTCCTGTATAAATACTACTTTAAAAAAAAAAGAAAAACTTATATACACTTATATATATGTAAACACAAAACAAACAAATCGTATATATGATTGTATAAGACAAAACAAAAAGAGTATGTAAAATATATTTTAAAAAAAAATTTAAACAAAACAAAAATGGGACAAATGAGTTTAAATAATGTAAAAACAAAATACCAAACAACAAATAGATTACAATATATATATACATAAATTTAAAACAAAATAAAACTATATAAAAATTCACCAACTGTTTTTCTTTATTTTTATTTTTTTTTGAATTGTTTCTCCAGTTTCTATTTAAAGTTTGTTTTGTAAAAGAATTCTTTTTGTTTTTTGTTCAAAATTTTTCTCTTTTTTTTATGGCGTTCTTTAGAAAAAACATCGCTTTCCGTTTTACCGTTATCGGTTGTTCTTAAAGCGTTCTTCTATTTGCACAAAATATTCGTCAGTGAACAAAATCCTACTTAATACTACTCGTAAGAATACTTAATACAAGAAATTAGAAGAAACTAACTAAACTAAGAAAATTCGATCCGCAAACTACTTATATAAAAAAATTAGAGAAAACAAAAAATCAGATTATATAGAAAATTTAATTTTTAAAACGATTTATGAAAACAAAGAGAAAAAAGAACACAAAAATAGGGAGATAGCAGAAATAAATAAAAAAAAAGAAAAAAGAATAATATAAATTATAAATAATAAAAATGTAGGTGATTAAACGCTAAACGACCAAAGACAACAACAAGAATTGTTTAATTTTCTGACTTTTCTTGATTTTATTTCTATGTTTTCTTGTTCATTTGTAGTATTTTTATTTTTATTTTATTTATCTCTTATCATATCATTAAAATAAAAATAAAAATGTATAGGTAGATAATGTAGCAGAAGCATGTAAAGAGCATATAGTAAAAATTTTGAGTTGTCTATTGTATTCCACTGTCTTGTGTAGAAGTCGAAAGGAATAAGAAAAAGCACACGCATCATCTTTTAAATTAAAGAGATGCGATTTATCAGTTATTGCTAACAACGATGCATTTTGTTTTTTTATTATTTTATTTTCGACTCACAAATTTCACTTTTCGAATTAGTTTGAAAAAAAAGCAAAGAAAAAAACAAAAACAAAAAACACAGGCAGGTGTATACATAAATATAAATAAAGAAATAAATGTATGTAGAAAAAAATAATGTAGTAGTCTACAATAGTTATGTAATTGGAACCTTCTCTGTACATACATTGGTTCCATAAACGATAAAGCAAGCTCTTTAATAAAGTTAGATAAAAATAAAATTAATAAATTAATGTAAAAAACAAACACACACACAATTTATATAGTGAATTTATAAATTTAACCAAACCCACGGAATACAGAAAATGAACAAACATTATATATATATATATATATATGTATACTATATACAAAGCATATAACAGGAAAATTTTTAGCAAGGCAAGATAGAGAGTTCTTAGAAAACAAAACAAAACAAACAAATAAAAGGAAACCGATCAGCAGATATTTTATATGAAACAATTAAAAAATAAAAACAAATTTAGTACAGACGAGTACTAAACACACATAGATTGGTTTTACATGTGAATATAGTAAGGCAAACTTAATACAATGGCAAGTAGAACATAACAAAAGGCACAAACCAAAAATAAAGAAAATATACACAACACCATATAAAAAAAAAATATATATATAAAAATTAAGTACATATTCGCGAGTAGTTAGATACACCTCTATTTTGTGGAGAAGGCAGTCAAACCAGACACAAAGAGCACAGATATATAGAATGGAAATAGGAAATAGCAAATATACATACATATATATAGGAAAAGCATATATGTATTTTACCCAACAAATATCGTTTCAATGGATAAGGTTATATATGATAGTAAATGGCTAAACAAAGTATTACTACATGTTCTCATTCTTTTCTTTGAATTTATTTTCCTTTTTCCTATTTTGGTTCCTTTTCTTTTCTTTCTTTTTGGTTAAGCATCATTTCAAGCAAAAACTTCTTTATATATATATATATATATATATATATATATATATTATGTAAAATGAGAAAAATAAAAACAAAAAACTGTCGAGACTTTATCCCTCAAGAAGGTTTGTCGAAAAACCAAATAAGATGTATTATTATTGAATAAATATATTATATATATATATATATACACATAAAAAGAAAACCACACACACATACATACATGCATATATACATATATATGTATAAAAATAAATTAAAAAAAACAAAAACCAAAAAAATAAAAAAACAATGTATTAGATGTATTTTATAATTTTTATTTTTCAAAAAATATATTTTAGTGATTTTATTATATTATAGTGTCGAGAGCTGCATTTTAAATAAAACTCTAAATAAATAAAATAATTCGAAATATTTTATGTAAAGAATTAATAATATACGAAATGAAAAAGTGAATATATTTAATAATCCATAAATTAATGCAATACACAAACAAAGTGTAAAAATGATTCAAATAACAAAAATGAAGAATAATCTTTTGAGGTAACAAAAATGAGGAATAAAATATATGTTACATATATTGTTTAATAATAATACAAATGCAAAATAAACCGAAAAAAAGAAAAAACAAAACAAAATCAATAAATTTAATTATAAAATTTAAAGAAAAAAAGCAACTGACAACAACAAAAAAAAAATTATAAGATTGAACAAAAAGAAGACATTATTATAAATAAAATGAATAAATCTCTGTTATCGATTTGTGACTTTCTCTTTACATCGGATGTAGTGACTAGGAAATAAAGAGCTCGGCAGGGCATTCCATAAGCGAGTAAAGTGGGCTTGATGGTATACTGATGAGCATTCATAGGGAGATGGGTGCTACGGTTAAAAGTTAGAAGGGTTGGAATGCTACTGGCAATTTCGGTGGAGCACTGGTTGTGAAAATAGGGATACAACAAGGTGAAACAGGAGACATTACGTCTGTGTTCGAGGGGTGTGTGTTATATTGTCATCACCTATGAGTTTTATCGATCGGCTTTGGACCCTATCTAGCAAGTGCAAAGAGGTCTTAGGAGCACCTGACCAGATGTATGCATTGTACTCCAAATTTGGTCGGAGGAGGGTGTGAAATATTTCTTACATCGCTTGAGGAAACCTAGACATTTCGCGGAGTTTTTGGCGACATCGAATATGTGGTAATTCCAACGTAAGTTGTCATTGACACACATACCTAGAATGGAAAGTTTTTCGGTTTCAACGATGCAAGTGCCATTCATGGACAGTGGCTGGGTGTTTAAATTTCGATTTAATGACAACAGACTGAATTGTTGGACGCATTAAATTCCACTCTGTTGATAGTTCCCCAATTGGTTATGCTGTTAATATCGGAATTTAATGAGCTTAGTATACGCTGCCGTTCTCGTTCTAGAGCCGAAGAGCAGGGCCGTGAGTCCGGAAACGAATATGAAAAGCAGAGAGTACTGTCAGCAAAGGAATATATTGGATTAGAAGTAGCAGACAAGAGATCATTAATGAAAATTAAAAAGAGTGTCGGAGACAGAACAGAGCCCTGGGGCACACCAGCATTTATTTTGTGAATATCAGACTTGAAATCGTCCAAAACAACTTGAATTGAACGTTCCGAAAGGTAATTTCTAATCCATTGAAGAAGAGAGTCGTCGATCCCAAAAGCAAGCACACATTTCGGTCAGACATGTCAACAAATCACCAGTGGACCTGTTGCTACGAAAACCCTACTGCCGGTCATTGAGCTGTTTTCGTGTTTCCAGATATTTCATGAGCTGACAGTTTATGAGCGTTTCCATGACCTTGGAACTGGACCTTGGGCTGGACAAATGCTGTTTTCCATCTGCTCGGGAAGAATAGGATTGATGAAAAAGCTTACGCAGTGGTTTTTCCAGCGTGGAAGAATACCTCTTCACAAGAAGGGAAGTTATTCCTTCTGGACCAGCAGATTTGTGAATTTTAAGATCTTTAAGTACTCTTGCTACCATACGAGTGAGAAAGTGGATTCGTCCCATTGAAGATTCGACGCTCTCAAGTGTAGGCGGAGACAAAGCAGAATCTGGAAGTGTTGAACTGGCCACAAAGTGTGCAGCAGGCAGATTGGCTTTGTCCAAAGAGCTGACAATTGGAATGTCATTGTGAATGATGTTTTTGACAAACGCCCAAATGCTTTTACTTGGGACATTGCAGTATTTTTTGCTTCAACTTTTGGTCGTACTGAAATTTCATATGCTTAAGAAAGAGGTTGCAATCATTCCTGGCTCGTTTAAACTTTTTTCGGTTTTCCTAGGTCGGGTTGGTCCTGAATGACCGAAAAAACATTTCTCTAACCCTGATAACCCTCTAACCCTAAAGAAGCTTTTAAGACCGCTCCAGTTGGCTTTGTCGTATTGCCATACGGTTCTCCTAGGAATTGTTTTTCTAACTCTGTCATCGGTGTACGAAAAATTAGCTGATTTGACACAATGGTACAAGGAGCCTAGAGGGGAGAGCACACCAACGGTGTACTTATCAGGGTGAGAAGTTAAAAACAAGTCCAGGGTGTTGGCGGTATGACTATCAACGTCTGGTATTTGCGTGGGCTCATTTACAAGCTGCATTAGGTTGTTTTCCGCAGCGAAGATCTTAATACACCGTCCTTCGGGTGTTGTCGGTCCAGAATGTCGAAGCCACCCACAATTGTGTATATTGAAATCGCCCGTAATAACAATTTCGGTATAAGGATACAGGGATACAATTCTTTGAATGGAGTCAGACAGACAGTTTGGGGCTTCTGTAAATAAAGCAGTAGTGGCTAATTTGCTTACGGAGATGGAATTCTAACCACATGAAATTGAATTCCGGATTGGAACAGGGACTACATTGTGGTGGAATTTGGTAAGCTACATCACTACGTACGTAAATGGGAGAAGAATAATGACACTAGTTCGTAGCAAGATAGCTTCAGATCAGAGTGATCTAAGATGTGTGGGCGGGGATCTACCTGCCAAAACAGCTGGTCTGAATTTACAGACGTGGATGTACGCAGAAAAATGATTACTTTTTAACATAAATGACAAAAACATCGACGATGCTAAGCAAGCACGATTGTTTAACCGGGAATGCAGACAGTGGACAATCAATAATTTTATGTTGATCTGTTCAAATGACTTACCTTTAGCACATTTCTAGCAAAAAACTTCCAAAATTGTGGGGGTACTAGGACATATGTGTCCCATCCGGCCCTGTGGGTGGGACAAATACATACGTCCTATCAGGTAATTACCAATAAATATAAAATAACATATTTTCAAAAACAAAAAAATGTTTTATAAATTCATTTTATTCACATTTTTGTATGTAACATAGAAAAAGAAGTAAAGCATTAATACAGGGTGTCCCAGTTTAGGTTTTCGTCCTGATAGCTGAAGATTCCTGAAATTATGGCGAACAAAAAATTGCATTGCAGAGGTGAGTCTATTTTCACCCCCCTCCAAGTTATAGGCCGTTAAAGTGAGGAACCTCTGATTTCGAGGTAAAACTTCTTAAAAGGCCGTAGCTTTCTAACAGATTCAGCTTAAGAAACCGTTGTGCACATTTTTGAAAGACAATTTCAGTGCGCATAAATTACTAAAATTTCGTCGAGTTCGATGACCGTCAGCCAAAATGATGGCATTTTAAAGCTAACAGCCAACGAAAAATCGTTGGTCCAATTTCATCAGAAAAATGTGTTTATCCCGAAATTTTCAACTTTTAGTTTAACTTTTTTTATCAAAACTTTTTTCTTCTCTTCATTATCTATGACATACATAAAGACTTTTCCACCTACGGTCAACGGAACTTATTGCAAACCACTGTTTTATTCAGGTAAATGGGTCACAAAATAAATAGTGTGTTCAAATAAAAAAAAAAATGACAAAAAGCTGTCGGTTAACAAGTAAAACAAAGTTGGAGAACTAAGCCAACGGTAAAGTTTCCGCTATTTTGTGGAATGTTTTTGTTTAATTCGGTGACAACTTTTGAAATGTGCAGATGTTACTTTATTTACTGATTAAGAGTGAACGAGTAAAGTGTTTAGCAAGTGTTTAAGAAAAAATATTTTCGATTTACCGTTTCTGTAATGGAGATGCAGGGTTAGCTAGATTAGAATACCAAGGGCGATGTCCTAGACGGAGGATCCCTTCTAGGCCAACTTTTATCAATGCTTTTTACCGCCTTTCAACCGTCGGCTCAGCATATGGGTTAAGAAGAGAAAGATTGTCTAGCATAACAGCAGCAGAAGAGGAAGAATGAATTTTAAATGCTGTAAGAATGCAGCCATCTTGCAGCACAGTTGCAAACTCCAAGAACTACAATCCATAGAGTTTTTCAAGCCAACCGCGTTTACTCCTTTCATTATACGCCCGTACAGGAACTTTTGCCAGGGGACTTCCAAAAAAGGATTAAATTTTGCCAATGGCTGCTGCATCAACAAGATGAGAAAGAACAGTTTATTCAAAAAAATTTATGGACTGACGAAGCCCAGTTTACGAGAATGGTCATTATCAACCAACGAAATTCGCACTATTGGGCAGTGTCTAATCCTCACTTAACACGAACAATATGTTCTCAAAGGTAACGAGAGAACAGGTAACTGTTTAGAAGGTTTAGCGTGAATGTCTGGGCCGGAATATTGGGTAGTACTTTAATCGGGCCATTCATACTTCCACATGTCCTAAATTCAACGTTCTACTTAGAATTTTTGAGAGACGAGTTGCCGGAACTCCTAGAAAATGTTCCTCTTGCTCAGAGACAAAGAATGGTTTTTTAACTCGATGTAGCCCCTTGCCATTGTAGCATTAATGTAACTTCGTTTTTAATTGGTCCTTTTCCTTGGCCACCTAGATCTCCTGACCTAACGCCAATGAATTTTTTTTCTGGGGAGTCATAAAAGAAAGGTTTTATTCGACTAAGATTTCAAGTCGGGAAGATCTCCAAGAGAGAATAAATACAGTGACAGAGGAGCTAAGAGGCATTTTACCAAACATTAATTTGCAGTCTAAAATCATCAAACGCGCTAGAACGTGCATCCAAAGACACGGGCAACATTTCGAAAATTTACTATAAAAGCGTTTTGAAATCTTAAAGCGTAATGGTCCTTTTCAGGACCACAAAAACTATTTAAAGGGATATTAAATTTATTTTGTGACCCATTTACCTGAATAAAATAGTGGTTTGAAATAACTTCCGTTGTTCGTAGGAGGAAAAGTCATAGATAAGAATCGTATACGAGTGTAATGCAGAGAAGAGAAAAGTTTTGATAAAAAAAGTTAACATAAAAGTTGAAAATTTCGAGATAAACCCATTTTTCTGATGAAATTGGTCCAACGATTTTTCAAAATGTTGGGTTTAAAATGCCATAATTTTGACTGGCGTTCAACGAACTCGATGAGCGAGTTCATCGGCTCTACAGTTCCCTGGAATGTCTCTGTGGCCCGGCACACAAACACACACAAACAAAGGTGAAGGTTGAACAGCTCTGCCATCTCCATAAGAGACGATCGGCATTCAAGGGCTGTTCTAATGAGACCGAGTCCAACTAATTGATAACGGCCTGACTATCTGAAAAGATGCGAATATCCTTTGCAGATAACACGTTTTTCTTCAGCCAGGACAGAGCTTCTTTAATCGCCAAAATTTCCGCCTGGAACACGATACAGTAATTTGGCTTTGGAAACCGCCATCGGTTTTAGATCCATCTGTGTAGAGATGGATTGACTTGTCCTTCATGAAAGCATCTTCCTACCAGAAGGATCTAGAGGGGAAGCTTACATGGAAGTGTTGATGAAACATGGTTTGAACCTGGAATTGATAATTATTTTTACAAAATAGCTGGATATGAGCTCGCACGTAATGATAGGGTTACGGAAACAACAGGAGGTGGTGTTGCGATATATTGCAAGGAAACCTTAAAATGTAAAGTCATAAAAAAATCGCTAGGAACTGATGTTGAGTATTTGATTGCAGAAATTTCTGATGGGTCTGTCAAATGTTTGGTTGCTTGCTGCTACAATCCAAATCGTGTTTTTTCAACTGAACCTTTTTTCTCTTCTCTATCTGAATTCTCCCCTTTATATAATAACATTGTCGTTTGTGGTGATTTTAATGCCAACATGCTTAAAAACGACTCGCGGTCCTACCAAGTGAAAGATATGGCGGCGGCAAGTGGACTTGAAATTGTAAATAATTCCTATCCAACATGTTTCCGGCCAGGTGCACCACCGAGCCTTTTAGACCTTGTTATTGTATCTGATTCACTCTCTGTCTTACTGTTTGATCAGATTTCTCTTGAAGGTGTCAGCGAACATGATCTCCTATTCTGTACCTACAATGTTGTCTTTAACCACAATTCTTCTTCAAGCTCCTTTGTTTATAGGGATTACTCATCGATAAATCATGAAGCACTAACGACCGCAGCAAACTCGGTCCCATGGTTGAATTGCAGAATGGTTGCCGATCCAAATGAAAAGCTAATCATTTTCCAGACGCTTGTAATGCAATTATTCAATGATCATGTACCAATAAAAACCGTCGCGATCCGAAACAGTGCGTGTCCCTGGTTCACGGAAGGGGTAGTTGGTGTTCTTAAGAAGCGAAACAGACTGTACAGTAAGTGGAAGCGTAGACAAAACACGATTAACTGGAACAGGTACAAAGCTGCTCGTAATGCTGCAACCGATGCTGTTCGTGCATCTAAACGACACTACTACTCATCTAAACTGAGCACTTCTTTACCCTCCAAGGTACTGTGGAGAAATCTTCGACAAGTTGGCATTGGTGTAAGTAGTGACAGGAGCTGTACTATTGATTTAGATGAAATGAACGACTATTTTGTTTCAAATGATGTTGCTGCCGATTGTTTCGAGTATGACGTTGTCTCCAGCAGAGGCCTTGAACAGGAAATTGATTTTGAAGTAGTTACGGAGGTTGATGTCCTTTGTATTATTAAAAGTTTAAAATCAAATGCTATTGGTGAAGACGGCTTGCCACTTCGTTTCATAAAACTTATTTTGCCGCACGTTATAGGCCATCTAACACATATAATCAATTCCTGTATAGCAACATCTACTACTCCTCTGATATGGAAATGTGCTAAGGTTGTACCTGTTCCTAAAAATACTACTGCTACCGATTCTTCTGACTACAGACCTGTCAGTATCTTACCATGCCTGTCTAAGGTCTTTGAAAAGGCAATAGAGTCACAAATTCAGAAACACTTGGCTGAAAATTCCCTGTTGAGCCCATTCCAATCGGGCTTTAGGAAGAACCATAGCTGTTCTTCCGCCATGGTAAAAATCTTGGATGATATCAGGCAAGATTTTGACAAAGGATTTGTGACGCTGCTTTGCCTGCTTGATTTCTCTAAGGCTTTTGACAGAGTAAATCATTCCATTCTTTGTTGGAAACTGCACCATTACTATGGTTTTAGTGAAAGAGCTGTAAGGCTCATTCGAAACTTTTTATGTGGAAGGTCACAAGTAGTCGTTGTTGGTAACAATCGCTCAGGTCTCCGGTCAGTTTCTCAAGGGGTTCCGCAGGGATCAATATTGGGCCCAATTTTGTTCTGCATGTACTTAAATGACTTAGCATCAATTTGTAAGCACGCGCTTATTCATTTCTATGCAGACGATGTACAACTTTACCTATCTCATCCGGTTAATAAAATAGGTGAGCTAGTGTCACTACTAAATGAGGATCTTGCTTCCATTGTTGAATGGGCAACTAAAAATGGACTAGCTTTGAACCCAAAAAAATGTCAAGTACTTCCAATATCAAACAAGTCTTTTGAGCTAAGTCTAGTTCCTGATGTTTGCTTAGCCGGTAGTAAGATTAGGTTAGTTGAGGTGGCTACAAGTCTTGGTTTCACCATAAACCGAAAGCTTTCCGGATATAACCACGTTAACGTCGTTGTTGGTCGCGTGTACGGATGCCTGCGTAAACTTTGGATTTCTGCCAACTATACGCCCTTGAATACTCGCCGAAGACTTGTGCTCACCCTCATAATGCCCATTATTTCATATGCTGCAACTGTCTACAGTGACCTTGACTCACTATCTTTTCGCAAGCTCCAGGTTGCTTATAATGATGCTGTTCGGTATGTTTATGCAAGGCAACGATACGATAGAATCTCGGAATTCTCATGCCGGTTTCTTGGCTGTACATTGAGAAAGTACCTTGATTTTAGAAATTGCATATTTTTACATCAAATTATAAACACAACGCAACCCCCTTACCTTTACTCCAAACTGGAATTTTCCCTTTCCAGAAGAACTTTCAACATTAGCACTCTGCGTTGCAAATACCTCAATTCCTCGCGATTATTTTTCATTTATGCTATTAGACTATGGAATAACTTACCGTCTCATATAAAGTGCTTGTCAAATACTGCTAGCTTCAAAACTGCCTTGTATGTGTACTTTTCTTCTTAACTTATCTATTTACTATCAACTCTACCTCAGTCTTTCTCCAATTTCTTAACTATTTTATTTCCTCTCCCTTTTTATTTTATCTTTCTTTTTCCTTTTTTTTTTTATTTTTTTTATTTTTTATTATTATCATTATAATTATCACTTATCATTTTGTAACTAACTATTATCACTTAGTACTATAAGAGACATTGTCTTAATGTACAACCTATTTATAGCAATAAATTGAATTGAATTGAATTGAAGGTTTTATAAAACCAAAGTTCAGGTATAGTGTAATCGATTCCGAGGATTCCTAATGTATTCCTATGTATTAAGAATGCTGGCGTCGCCAAATGAATTATTTGTCCACTCTTTAGTCGATTTAAGGCGAATAGCTGCAATCGCAGCTACTTGCCTGCTGAAAATATCGAGGGGTGTCAAATGAAACAGAATGCCTAATGCCGCAGAGTGGGAAAGTAGTATTTATCCTCACAGCCGGAAAATGCTCTCATATTGTCCCAAAGGACCTCAGACATATAAGTCTATCATCTTTCCTTCTGAAAACTCTAGAACGACTGATTGATATCCATATACGAGCTAAAATTGATCCAAGACTTCTGTCAGCAGGTGAGACTTCTGCTAAAAGATGTGTCAGTAGAGGTACGCCGCAAGGCGGTGTCCTTTCTCCCCTTCTTTATAACTTAGTAGTTAACGAAATACTGACATACCTGGAAGCGGGTGGTAGCAGAGTGATTGCCTATGAGGATGACGTTGCCATAGCCGTCTCAGGAAAGCATCTCAATACCATTAAGGAACTCCTTCAAGTAAATCTCAATAGATAAACCCGCTGGGCAGATCGCTGTGAATTGGGAATAAACCCCCATAAAACTGATCTTGTCCTCTTTTCTAGGAAATATAAAATTCCAATTATAGACCCTCCTTCAATAGGCGGTACCAGTTTAGTATTTTCCGATACAGCAAAATATCTGGGTCTCATTTTTGACAGGAAACTAAACTGGAAACCTAACATTCAACAAAGAGTCAATAAAGCTGCAATAGCTTTATTCTCTTGCATAAAAGCCATTGGGAATAAATGGGGCCTTCCACCTCGCATAACCCACTGGCTATACCTCTCGGTCATAAGACCGATACTTATTTACGGGGTTGTCGTCTGGTGGACAGCCTTAAAAATGCTGCCAACTGCATTAAACTAAGCCGAGTCCAAAGAACAGCATGTCTATGCATAAGCGGAGCAGCGACATCCGCAATCGTGATGACAATGAACTGTTCTATGAAGGAGTCGAAGTATCTGCGTCCTTAATAACGCGCAAGCCGTGCTAAAGGCCTTGGCACTTCCTCACCATTACCAAGCAAGTTGGGGAATGCGAGATCCAAAGTTATAATAGACACAGGACCTCTGTTAAGGCTTCCATTGACAGTTCGACATTTTGCTTAGTTTGCTCTAAGTGCGATGCCGACACTGCAGAGAGATTCCTTTGTGAATGTTCGCTCTCATTAGTCGGTACTAGGTGCTGATGTGGTCTGTACTGATACTTTAAGTACTTTAACGCTGAAGCGATTTCACATCTTACTGTTAAAGACTGAGAAAATCCTTTAAAAGGGACATTAAAGGGGTACACAATTTCCACTGCATTGATTCTTTTCGGAGAATGCTGAACTCATATCTTTCTCTTTCTCATATTTCACTTTCGAGACTTTTGGTAGTCTTTTATTATCTGCAATTAAATTTGTTAGTAATTTTATGTAGAAAAACGAATTTTCGAAGAATACGAGTAGTTAAATCGTATCTCTATCAACAGAAACATGTTCAAATTTAAAACGAAATTACACATGCGACCCTAACGCCAACTAGATTGGAGTCAAAAGCGACAAACATTCGAGTCTCGTTGTTGGAATTCAAAGTTGTGGAACGCATTCGTTCATAATCTGACAGATACTTCGATTTTTTTTTATTTGTATACGATTTCCCAATCGCTCCAGGAGTAAAGTGGTAACAAAGTAGTTTGAAAAAAAAAGAAGAAAATCCGGTAATAGGCGTTAAGTAAATATCACCTTTAACATTCAAATGTCTGAAGTGCGTTCCAAAGTTATTCAGCTCTACAAACAAGTAAGTTTCAAATCGAATTGCTTCCGCAAATGCCTAACTAAAAACAACTTCCACACACGCAGCTTCAATATCTTGGCCGTGATTACCCTGGTGGTGCGGAAAAATTTCGCAAACAGTGCCATGAGGCATTCATAAAGAATAAGGACATTCAGGATCCGAAGCAGATTATGGGATTGGTCGCTAAAGGTCGATATGTAGTCAAGGAACTCGAAGCGTTGTACTCCCTCAAGAAATACCGTGCCATGAAGCAGAGATACGAGAAAAACTAAAGAGTGTTCCGAATCGAATGCGTGCACCAATGTTTCCGGAAATGTATTTATTTTTGTCAAAATTTTGTTTTCCTTTTTTTACTGAATACCTATTTTACGTTTTACATAATGTAGTTACCCCTGCGCTTTGAGAATGGTAAAAATAATAAAAATAAATTCTCAAATAAATTGAGGTGTGTCGCTTTCATTTTGGACGCAAACGTCGGAAGATAGGTCTGAATGGCGCCGCATTGGTCTAAATTTAGTGTCAATCTATGTTGCGAGGAGGTCGGAGAAGGGAATTTCATTTTCATTAATGCGTCGTTGTTGTCTCCAACGACTTTGTTGTCTTCTTCTGTTGCATGAACCATTGACGTATTTTCTTAAAAAACAAAAAAACATTTTCAATAACAGGGTCAGGGTGTATCAGAGGGTAACATTTCAGCCTGTCTGATAGATTTAAACTGATTATGGGCTTTTGATCTTTGACTGAACTTTTATCGAAGGCGTAGTTAAGGGGGTAATTGTTTCTTATTTCTTCCGTGTGTTGCACTCCATGCACAACCTACATCGTATCCAAAGTATGTGTACGGAATGCAATCTAATCAGTAAATTTCATTAATGCCCTGTGATGGGTTAGACCGCAAGCTTACCGTCTACGTTAGACGAACAAACAGCGCAGTTTAATCTTATAAAACAACGAAGAATAAGCAGTTGCATAACGCGGAACAGTATTGCTTCAAGAGAGACTTTACTGAAGCGATTAAACTGGGAAGTATTTGTACAAAAATAAAGTCATTTGGCAAGCCTATTACTTACTTACTTAGATGAGTGCGGGTGAAACTGGGCCTCAGCCAAATATCCTCCACAGTTAACGCGGCCTCGTTCCGAATACCCTCCAAATAAAGGACTGCGCCGGAGCGTCATATGTCACAACTGATGATGAGATGATGACTGATGAGCCCCTTTTTGATCCGGTCTATGACGCTGTACAGTTCGTATGGTATGGTATGACAAAGTTTTTACATATTTGTATTTCTTGACAAGACTTTACATCTCAATCGTTTTTAAATGCCAAAAAAAGAACAGCGGTATGCAAGTAAGTTAGACTAAGAGCGAGCAAGGTGTTGCACAGACTTTTGGGAAATGGTGTTTGTTGCTACGCTCGCACAATATTCTCAAGTATGATGTTAAAGAAGACACGTGATAGGGCATTGCTTTGTTTTAACTTTTTTCTTACATCAAAAGTGTTAAGAACCATTCACCCCTTAACGAAGCAGCGTGGATTTTCCATCGTTATTCTTCACAAACCGGCGCGTTTGGCACGCGGCCTTGAAATCAATAAAGAGGGGTTAAGTATCGATCTGAACCTTTTAGCTGGGGTCACACGGTTCAAGCTATTGCACTATAAAGAGACTAAGGCTTCTATAGTTTGCATAATTGAGCGTGTCTACTTTCTTGTGGCAAACGATGCTGATATTGCACTCATTAGGCATATTTTCTACCGACCGACCGACCGATTGGAAACGATTTAACGAATGCTCTTTACAAATCCGGTAACTCTGCCCTTACAAGCTTGGCAGGCATGCCGTCCTGTACTGCAGCCTTTTGTACTATATGCACTTCATTTTGGTTAGGTGCACGGAAATCTTGGGTTTCATCGCCCATTTTGAATGGTTGCTTTAGCCTGACAGCTACAGTTGGGTCCTCCCCGTTGGTTGACAGCCTGCAGAAACGCCGAGCGTATCCTATTAAATTTCCTGTACATCTGTTCGGGCCCTTTATTTTATTTTACGATTATTTTATTTTTTGTAGGGAACATTGTCCCTGGAGTAGCACCTCTCCATTTCCTTGATTGCTCGCTTATCATGCTCTTTCGTTTCCTTGTGGAAGAGCCAATCTTCTGCCCTTCTGTTTTATTTGTATAGAAGTTCATGAACTGTTCAGCCGGTGCTGAGAATATGGGAAAACTTTTTCTGCAGACTGTATAATAGAGATGAAGCCCAACCTCCCACCATCAGACAGAACAGACTATTCAACTTAGACGATGATAGCTAAAACTTCCGTCCATCTGATCAGAACGAAGTAAGGATAGGTTTATATATCTAAGCTTTAACCCAACAAAGCGGATTGACCTGACGCCAGGAAACGACGTTGCAGAGATCGCATTTACTCATTTCTCAGCATCGTTTGCTCGATAGAGGCAACTTCTCAACATCGCATACAAGATCTTATCTGCCATATTTTGTAAACGTCCGAAACCCTTCCTCAACAACCTGATTGGCCCATTTCAGTGCGGCTTCAGACCACGAAAGTCCAAAATCGACCAGATCTTCACACTCCGAGAGATTTTGGAGTAAAACTCAAGAAGTTCGATAACCACCATCTTTCCATCGATTATAAGACCGCTATGAGAGTATTTATAGAGATGAGCTATATAGAATCATGTGCCTGCCAAACTCTGACGATTGAGAACGCTCGCTGCTCCGTCAAGATCGGTAACGACTTAACCGAGACCTTTGATGTCAAAAAAGGTTTTAGACAATGTTACGCGCCGTCACGTCACTTCTTTAACTTCATACTAAGAAAGAATTGTCTGGAACTCACCATCGAACACTGGAGGCATCATCTTTTAATCCTTATCCTGTACACATGGGTCAAAATTGCCCAAACGTACCTTTCATAGCGGTTGTATTCGTGGGTCAAAATTGCCCAATACGTTTTCTTACTGGTGTTGTTGATAAATTGTTTTATTACATTTCTACTGACTTGTGTTAGCTTACTCGGTCACATATGTACATAATTTTCTGAAATCGCAACGGTAAAAATTGCGCGGCAAACAAAGGTAATGCTCACAACGTGTCACAGTAAGAAATCATTCTGCGCGTGTGGGTTACAAGTAAAATAATATAAAAATACAGAACAAAACATACGAATTTGATTAGTTAGTTTTATTAGTATTTCTTATCCATCTGGAAAAAAGTAAAAGTGAGTGTTTTATTTGTGCAATGCTAGTGTTCTTCTAGTGTTTGTTTTCCATAGAATCAATATGGCTGGGTTGAGTCGAGAAGAAATTCATCAAATGCTTGACAATGATGTGAGTCCGAGTGGAAGCGTTGCAAACGATACTGCAAGTGAGATGGAGGAGGAAAATATTTCATATGATAGTTCCCTATACGAAACTGACTCTTCAAATGGGGAAAGTTTACCCTTGGTAAATGAGCATCACATCAGTTCGGATGACGAAGCACTTCCCACTCCAACACAATTTCTTTCGAAGGACGGAAATTATAAATGGTGTAGGTGGCCAGTAATAGATTTTTCGAACGGTCGTCATGGAACAGAAAATGTTATGAACACTTCGCCAGGCCCGTCTCCTTATGCTGTTTCCCGAGTTACCGATATAAAATCGGCGTTCCATTTGTTTTTACCACCTGATATCATCGATATTATAGTAAAAATGAGAAACATTGAAGTTAAACAGGGTTTTGTGTAAAATGGGTTTTTTTTTATTTTATTGTGTTTTTAGGAGAAATCATATTTAGAGAAACCTGGTTTAGAGTTGATGCGATTTCTTTCGAATCCTATATTGGACTACTTTTGCTGGCTGGAGTTTTTCGATCCCATGGAGAGGACTTAGAAAGTTTGTAGAATGACTCCAAGGGAAGTTTTCAAGGCTACAATGAGTCTTCGACGATTCCAAAATATATCGAGAGTTATACGTTTCGATAAAAAGTGTGACAGGAATGAACGACGAGCTCGGGATAAACTCGCTCCAACAAAGGATTTCTGGAATAGATGGGAAAGTAATATACGAAAAACATTCAACCCAGGTGAGTGTGTTACTATAGATGAACAACTCGTAACATATCGTGGCAGATGTTCTTTCAAGCAGTACATTCTATCTAAGCCAGGAAAGTATGGAATAAAAGTATGGGCTCTGTGCGACAGTAAAACGAGTTTCGCCTGGTCTTTGCAAGTCTACACCGGTAAGGATAGAAACTGTAGGCCCGAACGAAATCAAGACTTCCGTGTAGTTCTAAACCTTATCAAAGATTTGAAAGGCAGAAACATTACTTGCGACAATTTCTTCATTTCACACGAATTAGGAATCGAATTGCTAAAAAGAAAACTCACGGTAGTTGGAACATTGCGAAAAAACAAAAGATGTTTACCGCCGCAAATTCTGGATTTGAAAGGAAAGCCGGAACAGTTTTCCCATTTCTTTTATGATACTGAAAACAATACAACTCTTGTTGCATATGTGCCGAAGAAAAACCGGGCAGTCATTCTCATGAGCACATTGCATCATGGTTGGTAACTGATGATGCGAAAAAACCGGAAATAATAAAATATTACAACTCTACAAAATCAGGGGTAGATACTCTTGGCCAACTTATTCGTAGTTACACATATAAACGCAGATCAAACAGGTGGTCACAGATGTTATTTTATAACATATTAATTTTGATTTTGGTGGGGGCGAATTGTATTATTCGGCTTAATACAAGCTATAACTTACAAATTAAACTTAAACTAAAACTTAAAACTAAGGTTGGTTGGAGTGGTGAAGGAGAACGGATTTGAGGTAGGAAGTGGTGCGGTGGAAGTCAAAGACGGTAGGGTTTGAGTTGATTTGACGTAGCATACGGGAGGTGTGGTGGGTTGGTAGACAGAAGAGTCGAGGGGTACGTAGATTACGAGGGTTAGTGTTGAGGAAAATGAAGTTGTGAAGGGACGCGCATTCAACGTGACCTGAAAGGATTCGATGAATGAAGAGAAAGTCTGCTGCATCTCTGCGATCTTCAAGGGTGTTTAAGTTGATAAGGTTGAGACGGTTTTGATAGGGGGGCAGATTAAAAGGATCGTCCCAGGGCATACCTCGAAGAGCAAATCGAAGAAAACGGCGCTGAATGCTTTCAATTCTCGAGATATGAACACGATGATATGGGGACCATACTTGACTGGTGTACTCTAGGAGGGAGCGAACAAAGGTAATATAGAGAGACCTGGTCACGTATGGATTGGTGAATTCTTTGGACCACCGTTTTACAAAACCTAGTGCAAAGTTGGCTTTGAGGATTATCTCATCCATATGTAAACGGAAGTTGAGCTCGCTATCACACAAAATGCCGAGGTCGCGAAGAGATTGTACGGAGGAGATAGGTTGGTTATGGAGAAGATAGAGTCGGGGAGGAGATTGGTTCCGCTTATGTGAGAAGGTGATGGATTGGCATTTGGCGATGTTAAGTTCCAAAGAATTTTTGAGGCACCAGATCGAAAAAATATCAAGATCTTGTTGAAGGAGGAAAGAGTCATGGGGAGAGGAAATGGTTTTGGAAAATTTGGTATCGTCGGGGTAAAAGGGAGACAGACGAGTGTTTGATGATCATATCGAGATCATTTATGTTTAATATAAAAAGAAGGGGACCGAGATGGCTGCCTTGTGGAACTCCAGAGGTGGCCAAAAATGTAGCGGAGTGGGCTGACCTAAAACGAACACTGTAAAAACGGTTTTCGAGGTAAGAGGATATCCATTTTAACAGTATGGGTTCAAAGCCGAAGGCAGACAATTTAAAGATGATTATCCGATGAGAGATTTTATCGAAGGCTTTGCTAAAATCGGTTGCAACTACATGGACTTCATTGCCATTCTCTAGGGCAGAGAGGGCAAAGGATACGAATTCAACGAGATTTGTGGTGGTTGACCTACCCTTTAGGAAGCCATGTTGTCTAGGGGAAATAAGTGATTTGCATTGGAAGCTTAGAGCTTCATACAAAATACTTTTGAATAGTTTGGGTATATGGGAGAGTTTAGCGATGGGACGATAGTTGGTTATTTCATTCTTTGATCCCTTCTTGTGATCTGGGTTATGAAGGAGGTTTTCCAAGCCTGAGGAAATTCTCCTTGTGAAAGGGATAGACGGAAGAGATTAGAAAGGGCAAGGGAAAGAAAGGAAGAACATTTTTTAAGAAATATGGCAGGGACGCCATCTGGGCCGGGTGTGAATTCGTCATTGAGTTGATGTAATTTATATTCGATATAGGACGGGTCCAAAATATGAGAGAGAAGTGGGCCATTGGAGAAGTTCAGTAGGTAACTAAAATAGGATGGCTCTGGTACAAAAGAGTCGTTGGTGAAGGATAATTTGAAAAAGGTGGCAAATAGGTTGGAAATGGTGAGTGGATCGGTTGATGACCTGTTGTTGAAAGAGAGGGAACCATTGGACTTTCTTTTGTAGTTAACAAATTGGAAAAAGGACTTAGGGTGGTTTATAAGGTTGACTTGCACATTGTTAAGGTAGCGCTGGTAAAGGGAATCGTAAAGTTCGGTGAAATGAAGATAAGCACCAAGATAGTTGGAATAGTCGGTAAAGGATCTGGTACGCAGGAAAACAGCCCATAACTTATTTCTCTGATTTCGTAAGGAACGAAGCTTGCGATTATACCAGGGAGGACTAGTAGAAGATGTTTTAAGGCGGGAAAGCGGAACGTAAAGGGAAAAAGAATTAAATATTTCTTTATAAAAAATGGATAAGGCATCATTTATACTTAGGTTGAGAAAGTTAAAGAGGGATCTGCTGAGATATTCACTGATTTTGTGAAAGTTTGCTTTATGAAAGTCGTTGTATGAGAGAGTTGTGGGGGGAGTGGACTGGAATGAAGAGTTATGAAAAAATTAAAGTAGAAGGGGGGGATGGTAGTTATCGATTATTGAGAGAGATAGGGGACAAAGTGAGACTGAGGAGTTAATTGGATCTGTTGTGAAAATAAGGTCTAATTGCCTGCCCATAAAATTGGATATACCACTGACTTGGCATAGACTTGAGTCTGTTAAGCGACCTAAGAAGAGACATTCCTTAGATGAGTTGGCATTTGAAGCGATGAAAAACGATTGATCATCTGATGGAGTATATCAGCCTATAATGCTTTAGTGATATACTTGTCCATCTTTCCAAATTGGAATAAAGGTAAACATTTTAGACGAAGGATTGTTTTGGAAGAATTAGGGGAAGCTTTGATTCAAGGAGAAATTTCTCGTCGAACTACTCTTCCACACAGCGCTCCGGGAAGATCAGTGGTTCAACGTCAGCAAAAAAATCTTCAAAAACAACCAACTGCGTCAACTTTTAACCGATCTCGCTGCTACATGTGTCCGAATCGCTCCAACAGTACCAAATATTCAACAAAATGTTCAAATTGCTTAAAATTTATTTGTAAAAATCATTCTGAACAAAAAATTACATGTAAAAATTGTGATTCTTAAATAAAAAAGGTATTGGGCAAATTTGACCCACAAATACCATGTGTGTGTGTGTTTTTTTTTTTTTGAGTACAGGATAAGGATTAAAACCTTTGTGCAACTATTAGCGTACGCCGATGATATCGACATAATTGGGAAAACTCAGAGGGCTGTCACCGGTGCGTTCGCTAGTATTGAAACAAAAGCTGCAAAAATGAGTTTAGCGGCATTTGTTCTGTCACAGTCGACAGATATAATTTCGAGGTATTAAAAGACTTTGTCTTCTTCGGCTTTGCTATTATACTACGACCGCTAAAAAGTAAATAAAGCAATTCCTTTCGGGCGTCTTAATTGCGTTTACTGAACAAAAACCACCTGAAACTAGATATTTATTAAATTTGTAATTGCTGTCTGCACTGAACGGCATCAACTTGACGATACCCAGTGCTAGCACTTCAATTCTGGTAATTTTACCTGTTCGTAGTAGTCACCGACTACTGGTCCTTTGATTTGACTTATCAAACTTATAAGTACCTGTGTTAGGCAAGACAAAATAGCAACGCTATAATGTTTTGTCAGAAATGACTGAGCTCCAGACATGATTCGGACAAAAGGACGATGAACAACTATGACATATACTAAGGTGACTGTTACAAAGAATTATCGGCACGCGAGCCAACGCATTGTTGTAATTCGCATCAAGGCTTCAATTCTCCAACACCCACTCACGCTCTCACAAAAGCCGATGCTACTAAAGAATGATCCCACGAGCTCCTCGACACAAGCTGAGCATAATGAGCAAGTAAAATCGTTTCAGGTGGAAACAGGACACAAGACCTGGTGGTCTTTCCTGGCTTAAGACTGCACTGGTATAGACCAAATTGTTCATAAATTGAGAGAGGATCTTATAGGGATATTTAGGAGACTTATACATCTATTGTTGGCATGCTTTCCTCTGACCATATTTTACAGGTGAGCTGGTACATGTTTCCAATCAAGTCACCTCAGGCAGTCCAGCGGCTTTGTTAGAATCTAGCTTCGATATTGCTACCTGATCTTCGTCTGGGTCAGGAAGACGGATTTCTCTGTCTTCTTCGTTGTCGTTATATGGTTGTCTGCAAAAGTGGTCTTCCCAAATTCTCAGCACCGACTGCGAGTCTACTGCTAGTTGTCTATGTTTCCATTCCATTGTGAAGGTTTCCATTCTGGCTTTGCAACCCTGGCATGTTCGTTTTACTCATTTCCACGATTAGACGGTTCTCATGGTCTTTCCTTTTCTTTCCAAGAAGCCTGTTCTCTTCCCTTCTTTTCTGATCGTAGAGCTCACGAGTGGCGCAACCTTATATGTTTCTCGTTTGGCTGCATGTTTCTTTGTACCGGCGCTTTGAAATCAATTACATCAGAAGCAGCTTCTTTGGTGACCCATTGACAGCATTCCAATTGGAGTTTTACGACTTGTGATTTGGTTCGAACTTTGGTGATCTTACTTGCTAGTGATATCTGCATACGTACCCCGCCTGCCAGAAGATAATGATTGGCTCTTCGAAAAGTTCAGCCATCCAGAACGCAGAACGAGTGTCTGGCGTCGCGTCGATTGCAATGTGATCGATCTGGTTGACTGTTTGATTGATGGATAGCCAAGTCCCTTTATGTAACCGGACATGGTGTTATGCAAGCGATGGACTACAGGGTCTTGACACAGACATGAAACTCCCTTTACACCTGAGTCCCGATTAGCTCTAAAAGGACTAACTAGGGCCGTGTGTGCCGCCGTTGATACGTACACGGGATACCTCCACCGAAAAATGCCGGTATATCTTACTATCAGGATGGAAATTAGACAAAATTAAAGCAATGAGTTCCAAAATGGTTTGTGACACTTTGCAGATAAAGCAACAGGTTATTAGTTTCCGAGTCTTTACCTTTTTAAAAACGATTTATCGACTTGTCCTAACAAATACTTACTGCTTTAGAGGAATAATCTGTCGCTTGCTCTCAAAATCGCCTAGAAAACACAAAAACTTTGCTTCTACGTATTTTTACAAATAATTTATTGATTTTCTTTTGCCTTAAATCAATCATTTCTTACCGCTAACTTACTCGTATATAACGACTACATATTACAATCTACAACAATTCGTTACCACATATTTATTAGTTTAACGCAAATTTCAAATCTATCACATAGAGTGTACAACAAACATACATATCTTTGTCATGCAAGAAGAGGAAATGTTAAAAACACACGCAGTACACACATTGATCAATCCAGCAGAGTTATACCTAAATATTCAACAATCCATCGATTCTATCCAAATTCGAATCCAAGTACATGCTCTACTCCGTAATCAAATAACCGGAAGTCATCTAAATATATCTCGTACAACCTTCGAATGGCACTAATGGGCAATGGGTCAAAATATTCTTGCAGGTGACTTAGTGTACCTGACGATTTGTGTCCTGTAGGAAATGTTAGATTACTGTCACCGGTTAGGTGCAATGCTAGCGCTGAGTCGTCTAGGAGAGTTTCATGTTTGCCTGAAATGAAGAAAAGATTTTCCAATTAAAAAATAAACTCACAACACATCTATAAATCATTCACACTCACCTATGACGTTGTACTTCATAACGCAAGGATGACATAATTTCGCAATCGGTTCCCAGTGCTCATTGAACGACTGATTAAAGAGACTCACGTCAGGAGTCAATAGATACTGTACAAATTCTCCAAATGTAACATCATCGCCATTATCGAGTGATTCATTGGATGGATTCACTCGAAAACTCTTAATAATCTGCTTACCCACTCGTTTTTGGAAATACTTTGCACTAGGCGTGCTGCCTTCAAGTTTATTTCGATAGGCGGAGAGTAGCCTTTCGAAGGGATGTCGGACTATAACGAATCTGGTATACTCAGATAGAACCGAATTGCGTTCTTCTTCTGTGAGAGAACTAAATTTTTGGAACATGTTTGGGGAATGTGCTAGAGAAGCTGGAATTTGTAGAGGGTCTGTGCCATTTTGCCAGTTGCCTGTGAGTATCATCAAAACACGTTTCCAATTTGTGCAGGCCACCTGGAAGAGAATTCAAAACGAAAAAGAATTTATTAGACCAGTGTGATGGGAATCGATTATTTGGTAAAAGTAAACACACTCAAAGAAGTGAGTTATGGGGGGAAGCATCAGAAGCATCTGATGCTTTATAGCCCCAATCACATAAACAAATTTTTTCTTGTTTAACTCGGAGTGAGGCAGATGATTCCTGTGCGAAAATGTATTTCAAGGTCTAGTTTGTAGAATTGTTGGTTAAGGAATCTACAGAAACTTTATGAGAGGAAACAAACCAATAAAAACGATGACTCACTTTTGCTTCCAAAAAATAGCAATTTTCGTTCAAAAAAAAAACAAATGGAGTTGTGTGTTACGAAATGGAAATGCTTTGGGAATGCATCGGCAGTCAGTGTCCCAACCAAAAAGATTGATTTCAGTTTTTAAGGAAATGAAATAACAGTATCTAATTTTACAACGCGATTTGGGACGACATACAACAAGAGGTAGGATATGACATTTTCCATTTTTATACAAACACGCATAATCATGAGATATTGCATCAACGGAGAAATGCTTCGTTAGTGGAATTTGAATCCAAAAATCTTGGCAGCAGATGTAGTGGGGAAAAAGGTCAAAGCAATACAATTTCAAGGCGACCGCCGGGCAACGATAAATTTTCAAAATTGCCAACTACATAAGCTCCGTACAATCGCAAGCCTTAAATATTAAAGGGTTTCTCTCTGTGAACGTGTCATAGTATGACCTAAAAACCTTAGCTACAAGGTCGAATAGCAAACGCCGAGGGATGCATGTCTAAGGGTGCTTAGTCTGTAGTTTGCTAACTTCGGATACCGGGCTACCTCCAATTTGAGTCCCCAGCCTTCCCATCAGCAAAACGGTTTCTACTATGAGGTGACTTTCATATCCCATTTATTCGTGGGAATCAAAATTGATCCAACAAAAGATTTAACATCAGACACTGACGATTCTCTAAAAGCATCAACTTCTAGGAACGTATTCCTGCAGCAGAAACTGTCGATTGGACGTCTGCTGCCAACTGTGACGCTGAAATGTGAAGCGAGGTAGGGAATATGTCAGTTATGTGTAACATTCGTTAGCAGGAAAGTAGCCGTGGATTCTGAGAACAAGTCACAAAAATCTACCAGCTACATTAGACTGAGACCTTCGGAGAGGAGATGGTTCAACTCTAGGGATTGTGTTCTAGAGCTTGCCACTGCCAAAACCGACAACAACGGCACAGAGGCTAAATGAACTCGACGTCGGAACCAAAGGGAGTCCGAATAAAACGTGATACAGTCGACAAGGTTCCGTATAACAATATACGAGTACTGGGCGGTGTCAGGCTGGGTGTAATCTCGAAAGACATCAATCAGAAACCCCTTGGTTTGTTTCGATGTTTTGATTGAGCTTCGGGACAGTCAAGCCGTCTATTGGCAGCTTTACAATCAGTTCTGGCTGGGTCGTGTTTGTTTGCGTCAATGAAGTCACTGTGAGTTGGGTGAGGAGTAATGTTTCAAAATCCAAGGACAAATGCGGTCTGAAAGTGATTTTATTGGATAATTTTTAACCACACATCATAAGGGGATTCTTTTCGCAAAGCATCGGAATAGCTAAAGAAAAATTCTAGCGTCCTTGGATGCGCAGAACTCATGTATAAACAGCAGAATCTGGAGAATCCTACAAAGAGTGAATGAGAAAGATCTCGTACACATGGTTGACTACAAATCAACACCGTTAATATGGCTGCAGTTGAGGGTGATAAAGCACGATTAACACCAGAACCAGCTACTGCAAATAGACCCAAAAGTAGAGTTTCTGTACATCTACAGAGGAGTCAAGCGGCAGAAAACACAGCTCGTCCTGCGATAGTGAGGCCAAAGGGTCACTCCCTCGGCGAGGTTCCCATACGGGGGAGAGGCGATAACAAACGGAACCCCTCGTATAGCCGCAAACAATGAAACACTAAAGGTTTTGCATGGAAACCTGCACTATGCTAAAGGTGCGTCGTATACCTTTAACTAACGATGCGCAAAAGAAAACATTGCCCTAGGACTAATTCAAGAAACTTGGACTGCTGAGTGTGAGATTTTTGGGCTCAATAAAAGTGAGCGAAAATTAGAATTGATCCGAGCACTGCTTTACTGATTAGTTCCTAAATATCTTCTCATTCCAGGGTTTAACACCAGAGATCTAGTAGCAGTGATAATCGAACTACCTCCATGGAATGGATTGCAAGAATTCCTATGCGCTTTCGCTTATTTCCCCAGAGATATAGATGCGATTCGTCAAACAGTGTCACCGTCACAATTGGCATCTCGTTTTGGGATGCGATGCCAAGGCCCACAAAAACATCTGATGTAGCAGCGACAACAAGAGAAAGGGTGAGTGAGTAACTTTCAGATTATATGTTTTAGCAAAAATCTCCCAGGTACTTGACCTTACCATCTCGTCCTCTTTTCTTCACAAGCTTATCAAAAACTGTGGCATGTGACAGATGAGGCATCCCTATAGGACCATATGCACACAAGGTTCAATATAGGATGCAATATCGGACAGGGTCAAACTGGATACATGTAGAAACTCACGAGCTGGAGTAGTTATCAAAGCTGACTTACTGCCTTCATCATTATAGTCCATTGCGGACGTAAATGAGGCAGCAGATCAACTAAATTAATCTACTATCTCTTCACTTAAATGCATTTGGACATCGAAACGTAGCTGGGACCTATACAAGTTCGTGTTAACCAACTTCAATAAAGAATTGAGAAAGTCCAAGAGAGCTTCCTGGAGAAAGAATTGCTAAAACCTGCAAACAAATGCCAATCAAAAGACTCTTCAAATAGCTTAGGTCTGTTACAAAAAGAAGATGGTACTTTCACAGCTAGTCGAGAGGAAGTCGTTTCCTAGACTGAACCCTTTGAAATAACACAGAGTATGTTAATTCTGAAGCCACAAGTTTTCCCTACAACAACATAATTAACAGCCTATCTGGATATATGTATGTTCAGCATAGAAAAGGTTGAATGGGCCACAAACTCATTTAAACCATACAAGGCACCTGGAATAGACGAAATCTTACCAGTACTGAATGAAAAACGTCTTGTCCATATTCTCCTCACTCTAACCGCCTTATTAAGGAATACCTTCAACTGAGGATACATCCCACAGGCTTGAGGAAAGGTAAATGTAGTCTTTATCCACAAACCAGTTAAACCTACTGAACTAACTAAACCCTATCAACCCATAAGTCTTACATCATTTTTTCTCAAAACCAGGGAAAGACTTATCGATTTATACATAAGAGACCTTCTCAACAGAAATGCACCTCTGCACACTCACCAATATGCATACAGGAAAGAAAGATCGCCGAAGCCGTTCTACTAAAAGGAGATTACAATAGTGCCTTCCTAGATACATGCATTCGATAGAACCGGATATGAATCGATTTCGGAAGCCCAAAACGGGTATTGACCATCCCACTAATAGTTGGGTTAAAGCGATACTCGTAAAATAAAAAATCTCCACATCTTCCAGTCAGACTAAAATGTCTGACTGAGCCGTCAAAGGTTGTCCATAAGGAGGTGTTCTCTCACTGCATTTGTGGTCACTGGTCATTGATGACGTACTAGTAAAACTTAGTAATCTAGGCTATCAAACAATAGGATATGATGACGACTTATTCATAATAGTGAAAGGTAAACACCCTAAAGACGTTTGTCATAAGATGCAGACTGCTCTAAAGATAGTAAAGGGCTGGTGTGTTGGAGAAAATATCTCAATCAACCCCAGTAAAGCTATTCTACTCCAACAAAGTAGAATATCTTGGAATGGTTCTTGATAAAAAACTAAATTGGAACACACGTAAAGTGACTAAAGTGACTAAATCCATATGGGCTTGCCGTCGTATGTATGGTAAGACCTGGGGATTAACCCCAAAGTCCACCCATTGGATACATATGTAAAATGATGATATGACCCATCATCACCTACTCATCAGCAGTGTGGTGGAACAAAACAAAAGAGAAATGCGTCATGCAAAAGCAGCAGTGGCTACAAAGACTCGCATGCCTCGGCATCGCCGACGTAATGCATACGTGCCCCACAGTAGCTATAGAAACATCCATTGGTTTAACACCACTCCATTTCTTCATACAAAAGATGGCAATTGGCAGCACGGTCAAACTACTGCAAACAGGAGAGATTAGATCAAATGAATCTTTTCTCTGAAATCCTCGAGCTTGACAGGATCTGTGCAGTAATTGACCTCTTACCTAAGACTATGTGCTTCGACAGAAGGTTCAATACAGTAATCCCAAGCCGAAAAGCATGGAACTCAACTTCAAACCTTAAAGGTATTAAGTGGTATACAGAGTGATCAAAGATGGACACAGGAGTGGGTGCTGGTATATTTGGTCCAAACACCAGAATATCGCTACCAATGGGTAGATGTGGTGCGCGCATATGTCATCCTCGATAAGGAAATGAAGGGTGTCCCCATCCATATACTAACGGACAGTCAAGTAGCCATTAAAGCATTAGGCTCTAACCTCATTGACTCCAGATCAGTCTCTACCATAAGAGCAAAGTGAAACTTTATTGGTTGTATGGTCAGAAAGGTATTGTTGGAAATAAAATAGCCGACGAACTGGTGCATTAAAAATGGGCTTTCAGTCAATTCTCTCAAAACTGAGGTAGCTTTCTTCACCAGAAAGAGGAAGCCTTCCTGACTTATCTATTGACAAAAGGCACCACGATTAATTTTTCCAAGTCAAGGCGAAAATTTTGAAATGCCTAGTTGGCATTCTTTCAGTGGAACTTTCGGCAAGACATGGGGCTTGTCACCGACGAAGGACATTCTGCATGGATCTGCATGGCTATGATGAGAACACATAACATCTTATTTGTCGGTAGTTTGTTGATTCAAGGTGCTTTTACCAGACTTCAAAAAACGGTCTGTAGCTGAGACCCTAGCTGCCTTTTGACTCTGATCTTACGGGCATGCCATCTCCGTTACTGCGAAAGCATGAACTCGTCGACAATGTTAAATCTCCCTCATTTCGTTAACATAACTTGCATCTGGCTTCCAAGCAGAGATATTAGCAAAACTGATAGCAATAGACAAGTGAAGAATCAGAAGAGAGGGTGAAGCATCTGTACCGAAAGCCAAGATGGTTTAAGGTCTAGCTAAACTCTCTCACCAACTCCAATGCAGTTGGAGAATGCATGGTTTCTCTAAACGCAGTCGGAAGGCCGTATTCACTGAATCTTGTCTGGATCCTAGAGGCGTACAAAAGGGATCTTAGGTGCACTTGTTAGGCCTGAAAACGCATTGAGACTACCTGAATTCTCAGCAAGGGCTTCTATTCTGTACTTCTGAGTACAACCTAAGATAGCACGACTCTCCATGTTGCACGCAGATCAAACGAATTGTTCCTGGCGCATCTACAATATACGAGTAAATGTCTGGGTTTTTGGCGGTGCACTATGCTTTTGTTAAGCACCTTACTGTAGTGGGCATAAGTACAACTACCTCCTGCGTTGCTTAGCTGTTCGATCTTATTTATGATCGCTGCTGGTGCCAGGCGCTCATACGATGAGTGTTAGTTCTTTAAGCACTTTATCACTGAGGTATTGGCTCATCTTTCTACGAAAGACTGAGAGATTTCTGTAAAAGCAACACACATACAACATAAGGAGTACAATGGACTAGCTCTGTGGCTATGTTAATGAAAGAAGAAGATGAAGTACCACAATGAGGGTTCTAAGAAAATTAAATATCCCTCCAGAATAAGGCCAAATTTCACTAGAAATGAGACATAAGCGATCAGTCATTATTGAGGTGTTTGTATTCTCACCAACTATCCCCGCAAAAACCAAATCAACCCTAGATAAGCTTTGTAAAGACATGATTCCTCAAATTTGTTGAACTTTCGGTTCTAATTTGTGCATTAGTCATGCTCCTCAATAATAAAAACTAACAGCATTGAATTCCAGACTAAACAGATGCAAAGTCTAAGCAAAATGTTTTATTCACCTATGGAAGCATTTACACCACCTGACTCATGCCAAAATAAACGAATCAATGTCTATGTACAGACAGAAAATTCGCAACAAAAATCCACTTTAGGCAATCAATCAATTCATGACTGAAAATCACCCGCTGACCAGAAGCCGCTCGCGTGAAACTATCTCAAGGAAGAAACAAAAAAAAAATGTTTGAAACTTATTTGCCAGATCTGACTCTGGCTGCTCGAAAACGCTTACAATTAGTGTAAACAAAAACAAAACTACTTCAATCGAAGATGCCAACACAAATAGTCGGACGGTTGAGATTTGAAATGTTTACTTGCCGCAGAAAAGAATTAAACAAAAATCATTGCGCAAATATTCTCAGCCTACAGCCGGTAATCTCACAATCCCATAATCCCACATTCACAAATTATCCACACGCGTTCTCGAATTGATTAAAGTGTCATAATTTTCGATAGCTTTTCGTCGGCATTAGATAATTATCGATTCTAATTGGGGAAAATTCAAAGACAAAAATATTGTATACTCGCTGCATGGGAATGGGCCAGGTGGGAAAATCACTTTTAATTAAGTGCTCTGTAATCTGTCTGTTCCAAGGCTTTTCTTCATAATCTGATTTAGCACAACTTAAGTGTATTAATTTTATCGATACATATACTCGTATGTATGTACGTGGAAATGTGATTAGATTAGAAAAGAATTACATCTAGCATAAGAGTTTGCTTGAATCCGTTTGAGGATTTATTGGGGAACGCACGTGTTCTCTTGTTGGAAGGAACAAACATTCTATTTTATAAATAGAAGTAGAGCTTAGCAAAACTTCCACAAGCGCCAGCGACGATCTTCACCTAAGCCTTTAACAACGCATGGTGCACGAACATCATTTAATCGAAGAATCTGCAACATTGGTGAACTAAAGAGTTACAACGCATGCGAGGAAGCTTTTCAATGCAGCCAAAGGCTCCAATCTCTGTTCTGACTGGCCTTGTAAGTCAGAGAAAATATGTGCTCCAATATTGAAACCACAACACTCTGTTGCCAGACTAAGGAAAGTCGTGTCTATGGAACTTTCAGTAGCTGGAGGTCCAACACTACGTGATGGTGATTACACGAAATCCAGGCTTTGAAAACAGATTCACTATTGACGACTCTTGCAAACGTTTAAAGGACAACGATCTGTTTAAAGGAAATGCGATGGAATAGACCGGACATAAGGAGAATTAAAAACTGTGATATAAACTATGGTAATTGCAATAGGAAAATGAAACCGCACTTATTCGGATGCGGATTTGAGATATGCGGCAGACTTAGGCAAGAAATCTTGCGCTTCCGACACGAGAGCGAAAGTCTTATCACAATCCATGTCAAAAATAAATTCGCTAACATAAGCCTAATATGCGCCCATGCCCATACGGAAAACAAGAACGACGCAGAAAATAACGTTTCTACGAGCTCCTCGACAAGAAATACTCGTATGAGCAATGTCCGAAGTATGCCGTTAAAATCGTATTAGGCCATTTTAACGCCAGGATAGGCGTGACCCACATGACACCACGTCAGGCAACGGACTTAGGCTTATTGACATTGCAGTGGGACGAAATGTAACTCTAGCCAGCACACGGTTGCCTCATCTCAATATACATAAGGGGACATGGTGGTCTCCGGATCATGAAACGCTAAATCAAATTGATCACATTGCAATCGACGTAAAACATGACTCCAGTATTCTGGAACCTGGTCCAGTTAGTTAGACTAAGAGCCAGCAAGGTGTTGCACAGACTTTTGGAAAATGGTGCATGTGTCTTGAGTTGCCACGCTCGAACAATATTCTCAAGTATGATGTTAAAGAAGACACGTGATAGGGCATTGCTTTGTCTTTACTTTCTTCAGACATCAAAAGTGTTAAGAACTATTCACCCCTTAACGAAGTAGCGTGGATTGTCCATAGTTATTCTTCAGAAACTGGCGCGTTTGGCATGCGTCTTTGAAAACAATAAAGAGGGGTTAAGTATCGATCTGAACTTTTTGGCTAAGGTCAGAATGCACTGATAAATGCAAACCAAACGGTTTCAAGCGATTACACTATAACGAGACTAATGCTTCTATAGTTGGCATACTTTCTTGTGGTAAATCATTGCACTCATTACGCATATTTTCTACCGACCAAATATTGGAAACGATTTGACGTGTGTTCTTTACAAATCCGCTAACGCTGCCCTTACTAGCTTGACAGGCATGCTGTCCTATTCTGCACCCTTTTTATACCTACACATGTGCTATCTGTACTTAATTTTGGTGAGGTGGACGTAAATCTTGGGTTTCATCGCCCATTTTAAGCCCCATTTACAATGCTCCGAGATCGGATACGAGGGTCGCATTCGGACATCGGACGTCTGTTTACAATAATACGTCAAAACGCAACGAACAATTGTCAAATGAAGTGCTAATCATGGGAAAAATAACCCGAAAAACTATAATTTGTGTCTTCACAAATAATTTACTGAAACACCACTCACAAATGACAAGCTCAAGATGAAAACAAAAAAAATTTATCTGTCACGCATTGCGAGATGCGAGAGTTTTCCAGATTTTCGAAATTGTAAACAAACACATTAAAGTACATGTTACGGAAATATTTTTGACAGTTCATTCTGTTGGCTTGGCACGTTTATTTTATTTTTTGTACCGAACAGTGTCCCTGGAGTAGCACCTCTCCATTTCCTTGTTGCTCGCTTATCATGCTCTTTCGTTTCCTTGCGTAAGAACCAATCTTCTGTCCTTCTGTTTTAATTGTATAAAAGTGCATGAACAATTCAGTCGGTGCTGAGAATATGGGAAAACTTTTTCTGCACACTGTATAGTGGAGTTGAAGCCCAACATCCCGCCATAAGACAGAATAGACCACTCAACTTTGACGATGATAGCCTAAACTTCCGTCCATCTGACCAGAACGAAGTAAGGATAGTTATATCTAAGCTTTAACCCAACAAAGCCTGGAAACGACGTTGCAGAGATCATACACCAACTCATTTCTCAGTATCGTATCAACTGCGGCAACTATAGAGGTTTAAGTCTCCTCAACATCGGATACAATATCTTATCTGCCATATTGTGTGAAGGTCTGAAACTCTTCGTCAACAAGCTGATTGGTCCCTATCAGTGCGGTTTCACACCAGGAAAGAGCCACCATCGACCAAATCTTCACACTCAGTCAAATCGGGGAAAAAACTCAAGAAATCCAAATTGGTATCCACCCTCTTTCTATCGATTTTATGATTGCTTATGATAGTGTCTATAGAGACGTAGAGGGTCATCCTTTTTAAACACATTCGGCTCTGCAGGATGTTGATGGAGTGTTCCTGTTGCTCTAATAACATCGGAAGAAACATCACTGGATCTTTTGATGTGCAATAAGGTGTAAGACATAGCCACGCGCTAAAATGCGACTTCTTCAACATCATTCTTGAAAGAATCGTGCGCAACTCATAAGCTAACGTCACAGGCACAATGTTTAAAAAATCTTCTCGCATATACAGATGGCATCAACGTAATCGAGAAAAATCAAAGAGATATCAGTATAGGGCATTTGTAAATATCGACAAAACTCAGGTATCATTGCACGCAAGATTTGAACTCAATTCAATGGGCAGTCAGCTTTTGAATGTTTTTTATAAGGGTATACGTACTATTACCCCAGTGTCCGTCAGCCAACATCTTTATCAGCCCGTATCACGTTCAAAGATATTTGCGAATGCCCAAAGCGTACAACCCATTTTAAGACTAATGAAGTTCTGGAAAACCGGGAATTTTTGTTTGTGGTTTCTTATTCCGATATCCAAGAACATAGAAGACACCCGAAATTATAGCAGACGGCTATAGAACGACAGATACGATAACCATTGGAAAACATCGCAAAAAATCATTCTCCACGTGTCATAGCCATCTCCAGTTAGTTACGAGTATACTATTTCTCCTTCCAAAGACCGTAAACGTATTGTGCAGAATGGACCAAAGATCACTCGAAAAATCTTGCGTTCAAAACGACAAGGACATCTTCATCCTCCTTAGCTTCCGTAGTGCTTCTTGACAAGGCCTTATTCCTGAATTCTCTTCTTAGGTAAACGAAAAAGCAATTGGCAAGTGTAGCTGATGAGGTGCCATTATCAGAATTCATTGCAAAGCCACGATAGCCGAAAAAGTCCCCATTTTCTTGATAATACTCGTAACATTTACTTGAATGTGCTTCTATTCACAACTTCAACCTATTTTTAAGGCTTCCCTTCAATTTTCTATCATTATTCTGTGCCATTTGACGAGTTTAGGGGAAATACTAAAGTTACAATAGATATGGCTCTGAACAGCCGTCTTCTAGACGGTGTCATATGAGTTATTAAAAAAGTTAAAGAATCCTCTGTAGTGTGAATAATTTTGTCAATTATGAACTTATCGGGCCTAAGACTACACTACACCCTATAAATAGTTTCCTTACAGGATCTCTCCATTGTTGCAGCTTCTAAGATATCCGTAGACGTACTTTGGTTGCAGTGGTCCCAATCTACTCGTATTGTACATTGGCTACTCGGACATCTACAAGTATAATACTGGAGGAATGTTATGCTTCAATCGCATCGTGTTGGATTCCTTGACTTGACTGTGATCAATTGACCGTCATTTTCCTTCGTGAATATTGAAGTGTGAAACCCAAGTGATTTAATTTTGGTGAGTTTAAGGACATTGAGATATTCAATCGAGAATCTTGTAAAAGCATACCTGACCAACATCGTCTTTTTATTCTGTTGAGTGAGTACAAGGCTGATGACCTTTAACACCGTATGTTTAGAGGAACTCCTCTTTAAGCTACACAAGCTAAGTATAAGTAAAGCACTTCGGTACATTATTTGTAATTTGATCACGAGTAAACAGTAAAGCATGACGAAGTGATTTCTGCTGGAATATTTGAAATTAAAAAAAGATAAAACAATATGTGCTTCACTCGCCGATCCTATTCAATATGCACATAGCGTACGCAGACGAATAATCGCTCACATCTCAAATACAAAGTTAAAGATGGGAAACCATTATTTTTAGAACGTCTTTGTCAGACGAACACTAGGAAGAATTAGCGAAAGTTTTCGATCGTGGGAAAACACGAACTTGCTTGTCGAAATGTAGTCAGATACATTTTGTGTCCTGTCCGGTTCAATCTGAGAGAAAGTTTATTGACACCAGACTCGAAACAAATTAGTCTTATTATGTCTTGCAGAAGAGGGCGAGCCTAACAAGAGTGAATGATGCTATTATTAAGGGGGAAGGTCCCGATTTTTTTTTTCTATTTATTCTACAACATCTCCAGATTGTCTCCTTAAAATTCCAAAACAAAACCTCTATTAGTTTCGAGATCTATTTTCTTAAGAAAGCTTCAAAAGAAGCCCGTACACTTCGCCAAGAAGGAAGAGCAGCTCAAGATGAGTTTGCCCCTGGAATGGCTGATTAATGGTCGAAAAATTGTCGTTTTTTTGCTCCGAAAACTTTAAATCGCTTTTCCCCGAAACTGCATTTTTCTCATAACGGCATGCACCATAACTAAAAAAAGGAGATCTTCTTGACACTATACTCTAAACCTTTGAACCATGATTTTCAATGCAAATTAAATAAATTGTATAAACAAATTTGTAAAAAAAGGCTTTTTTCTGATCTCTATAATATTTGCAAAATTAATTTTTTTTTTTTGGGGTTTTAAAGGCTTGGAGTAGGAGAACAAGAACAAGACAAGACCTATATTGATTTTTTCTTACAGATGAAAAATAAAGTTTCCAGCTTGCATGCCATTCGTTCGACTTTGACGCCGTGCAGCGACTCCAGCTTGAAAAAAAGAAATTGTTTATAGTTAACAGATGTTTCTATCTGACAATAAAAGATTTTTTTTAAATAAAATACCAACTTTTCACTGACTAAAAAATCTTTAAAAATTTAACTTGTTTCGGGACCTTCCCCCTTTAAGTTGACTCGAATGCACATTGCAAAATCAAAGAACAACCTGATTTGTATCACGATATACAGATTTATCCCGTTCTACTATCTGGGCAAAGCAGGGCTAATCCAGGATAGATTAGCAGTGCTGCAAATCTCTCACTTCATTGCGGAGCGTCTTGAATTTAGTTGAGCGGTAAGGAGTCGCAATAAGAAGAGTATTTTTAGACAGCACCAGGAATTTTGGTGACTAGATGCTAGAGAGGAAACTTCTTCGTCGTTTCCTTCAAATCTGCCTAACCCCAGTAAGAGGCAGATTCTGTACGCTTATTTTATGCTAGGTAGTTAGAGTAAGTTAGTTTAGCTTTTTGTCTAGCATACGAGTATGCCTAAATATGAATTTAAGAAATAAAAATATGCAATTAAGATCGAGCATAAACTCAAATTATTGAGGTTTCGATTACACACTCCAAGCACAAACCCATTCCAAACATTATTACCTATTAGCTAATATAATTTATATTGTCAATCAACAGATTACACAGAGAAACCTATCAGACCTCATATACTCGTACATCCATAGAATACAATCATCGATTGATAAGCTTCCCATACTAGTTCGCACTCGATTTTACAATAGATCATTTTCTTTCTGTGTCCTCTGTCCTCGATCCGAGTTCTTTGGCATGAAGATGTCAATTGGCAACTGCGGTAAACTTCGAAAGATTTCACCTGGAATGTCGATCAGCTAATTTTTGTGTGCGCTATTTGCAAACAAATATTATATTAGCCATTACTCACGGCCCACATAACTAAACACATGTATTTGGTATCTGAAAAATTGTAAGAGAGTGTCAATCTACAAAATGTTCTACAAAATTGATATGACTATTCGATTATGTACATTGTGCGTGTTGAGTGATTTTGGAAGCATTCCACACGTCTTATCAAATTTACTAAGTCAATTTCTATTTTTGAACTACATCCGGTCGTGTAAAAGGTCTCCCGCATGGTCTTTGCTTATTTACGAGTAACACTATTTTTTTTTAATTGAAAGGAACACTACGTCGAATGTTCGCTCAGTAACTTACAATTTTATGGCGGAAAGTTAATTGATGAGAACTTTCTCCTTCTTTCGTCAGATGAAACCAAAAGTGCAACACTTGTTGTCATCATCATTAAGGCACACTCATCTTGGCAATGGAAATTGTTGCACATGCAATGTTCTCGCACTGGTTCTTGTACAACTTTCACGAAAGCGATTCAATTAAGCGCAGCCAGCGACCAGACGTGATGAGAAGGAAACTCGCCATACCCACAGCCCGGTAGTTGCAAGTGGAAAATCAAATTTTATGCCGTGCGGACGATTAGTACGAATAGTTATCGTTAGTATCAAGGGGGGTTACTACTACGCTCATTCGATTAACTTAATCGCTTGTCACGTGTGTTAAGCCTAGATTGCCTTCACGTCGTGGTTGAATTGTGGTTTTATGTCTAGTTTATGCGGAACCATGATCATGATCGCTGGCGATAGTGGCAGGTGCTTTGTTTTAAACTTCCGGATCGTCCCTCTATTTGCCTGCCATCCATCATTCGCATTTCAACTTCCTTCATTTTTATGTAATCAACCACGACAGTCGAAAATGACACAAATGTACGATAAAAGTTCAATATTATATCACCTCATCACGGAATAGGCAACACCTGAAGAAAAATAAAAATAAATACATAATCGTCAACTAACGATAGTTTGGTCTCGATTCGTGTTATGATGATTAAGGCACCTATTACATGTGTGCTGTTGAGGCTCATATACAATACTTGCCTTAATTATCGCGCTTAATTGCCAATACGAGGCTATAGCAGATCAAAGGTTGAGTAAGTTAGATTGTCGTGTAGACTCCCGAGTGACGCTTAATGTATCTATACAAAGAATTTGTGTTGATTATAGGGAAAAATTGGCTACGTTATCATCTTGTACTCTGATACATGACTTCCTTATAACGACTACGAGATTGGCTGGTTCTAGCTGAAGATAGTATGCGATATGCTTTGACTGCTTCGATTAGAATGTGTACCCAGATTGTGGTCGGTTGATTTCATTTATTACGAGGACAAAGTTGTGGCTTGCGTTATGTTGTTTGCTGAGAGAACACAAATTAAAATATTTTAATTCACCCGTCCGTTGGAAGCACTTGATCATTTTTTACAATCGCGTTTAGGCATTCATGTATAATGAGATTCTGATGGCAGTACCAATAATCATTCGATTTAATCCGCTCTATTTCCACAAAGTGATTAGAAGTAGTCTACAAAGATGATTTGTAATGCGTTGACAATAGATCCCTGTCTAGAATACAGGACAACTATTAAAATCGTATTCCCATAACTTGTCAATTACTCGTATATAACACGGCAAAACATTGCGGAACTGGTTACTTCTAAAGCGAATACTATTCCCAAAACACAGATATACAGCCTTGGCCAAATGTAATATACCAAATGTATACCTTTTCATCCTCTTTTGGGAAGTCCTTTCGTGGAATTATTAATTATGAATTTTGTGACTCAGTGCATCATTATACGAGATTGCAAACGGTAGATATATAGTACTCGTATTTTAAGATATGTCAGCAATGCACATTTATGATGCAACCGAAATCTCAAGTATTTTTTCCCGTGTGGGATCAGTGTGCGATCATTGCTCGAAAACCATAGACACGTGGTTCGTTTATTTCCTACTACTCAAAAGTGAACTGAGTCTGGAAAAACGTGTAAGAATGTAGATTTTACTTGAGCAAGACCAAAATCAAACCGCAAAGGAAGTGAAATGGTCACACAATTACACGATACAAAGAGACTGTTTCGCAAGAAACTCGCAAAAAATAATTCGGGAGGAACGAAATTTAATATGATCTTCGCTTCAAATTCGGAAGTAAACCGCGGGGCTGGGAAAGGGGAAAAAGAATTTCTTCTAGAACTGTTAGAAGAAGACTTGAGGAAGCTGGTGTTAGAAGATGCAAGGCGAGAAAGAAGCCATGGCTTTCAGAAAAAAAACAAGAATTCATGCTTGAACTGGGCAATAACAAGTGCATTACACTGAATAAGATTGGCCTAATTGTTCAATAACTTTGTTGTTGGTCAAAATTAATTTCCAACCGATGTATCTTTCTCATGTAACTGCTGTAGAAGCTACGAACTCAGTTCCTTTAATAGTAACAGATTCTATCTTGAGCCTATTTCTGGTATCGAACTCTTAAGAGCAATTAGGTCATTAAAGAACTCTCATTCTGTAGAAATGATGGTATTTCCAATGTTGTTTCTGCAAAAAATTGCGTATAACATCGTTAATATTTTAACACATACTTTTAATTTAAATGATAGGTAGTAAGGTAGGTGCTTTTGGCTGTTGGAAAGACCTATATATTCTTTAGATCGTTAAAGTCATTGTACTAGGTGGCGCAAAATTAATCACCCTATCGGAAGATGGTATCGGGTTTTCCAATAAGGACTTGGCAACTTTTTTTTTTAAATAAAACGCAAACCATTTGAGATATTTCAAAAACTTTATTATCGACTTGAAGTACAATCAAAACATTTATGAATGGAACTCGACTTCGTTCATATGGCCACTGCGGGCAAGTTTTCAATGACTCGGCCACATTTCGCGTTCAATGTTGGCTCTGAGCTCTTCCAACGTCGTCGGCGTGTTGGCATACACCAATGACTTAACGTAGCCCCACAGAAAATAGTTAAGCGGCGTTAAATCGCAAGAAAGAGGCCGCCAATCGACTGGTCCATTTCTTGAGATATCAATAAATCGATTGTAGCGTGTGCTGTGTTGCTTGTGGCATCATTCTCTTGAAACCACATGTCGTCCAAGTCCATATCTTTCAATTCGGGCCAAAAAAAATCGGTGATCATGGCGCGATAACGCTGACCATTCATAGTAACGTGACGATCGTTATCGCCGACGAAAAAATATGGCCCAATAACGCCGCCGGCATGCAAACCGCACCAAACAGTTATTTTTTGTGGATGAAGTGGTGATTCCTGAAGCACATGTGGATTTTCACCCGACCAATAACCCATATTTTGCTTATTGACGAACCCATGGAGCCAAAAATGAGCTTCGTCACTGAAGATGATTTTGCGATGAAATTCATCATCTTGGCGCATCTTCTCCAGAACCCAATCGGAGAACGTACGTCGCTTCAATTCTTGAGTCAGCTTGATCGTGTATGGGTGTAAACCAAGATCCTTACGCAAAATACGCCATAATGTGGTCTGTGCGATGCCCAATTCTTGAGAACGCAGTGGAATTGACTGATTTGGATCGTTTGCTACGGACGCCTGAATGGCAGCGATATTTTCGATACATCGACCAACCCGTTGTCTCACTGACACGGCAACATCACACAACGAATATGTAGACTCAAATTTTTGCACTAAACTTGTTATTGCCTGTCTACTAGATCGAGAATTACGACCGAAAATTGGAGTTAACGCTCTTAAAGCTGCAGTCACCGACTCCGAATTTCGGTAAAAAATTTTTATAATTTGCAGACGTTGCTCGTTAGTGTACTTTACCATGATGAAAATGCTGAGTTTACTGAATAAATTGACAGTGACAGTTTGATGATTAGTGAAAGAGTGCGTCCACAAATTAAATTCAAAGTTGTCAAGTCCCTATTGGAAAACCCTATACATTGAATTATCTTTGTAATGAACTAAAAGTAAATAAATTATATGAATTGAAAAAAAAATTATTTAAGCTTCTTAATGTAGCAACATTCATCAGCCTCCCTGTACATTAACCCCCTATTTGCACACCATACTCGTATAGCCTTTACTTGTCAGTCTCATACATTATATTGTGTTACAAACATTTCAAAAGACGTAAGGGTTTGCTGCGCACAAGCTTATTGTCAGCATGAAAACAAAAATCATGTCGTTCAAAACTTCGAGTAATTAGATGTATGATTATAATTCCATGGAGAACGTGCAATACCTTGGAGTGTTATTCGATTACAACTTACGTTGGAAGGAACATATTCAGAGAGTTAAATCTCATATATTGATTGTTACAAGACAAATGTATCAAATTAACCATTATTGCTCCAAAAAAATAAATTGCGAAGATAGATCATTATGGTCTTGCTTACTGTAAGTAGCAATATGGCGTCACAAGTTATAATGGTGTATATAGTAAGACTTTCGGACCTCAAAAACATCTAATTTGGATTGTTTGTAAAAAAGAGCAGGCCATTGCCTCTAAAACGGACCACAACTTGCAATCCAAAGGGCTGAGGTCCGGATTACCAGCTGGCCAATCATCCGGTGATATGAAGTCAGGTACATTTTTGGTTTAGCCACTCTTGAGTGGTTTTCGCCTTGTGGGCTGGAGCAGAATCTTATTGGAGTGTCCAGTGCTTGTTTGCGAACATTGTTCAGAGTGGCTTAACGACGTTCTTCCAAAACAGTGGTTTGGTAAACTCTCGTCACAGTCTTGACTCCTTTTTCACAAAAATGGAGATTATTTATGCCATCGTAGCTCACTCCCCACCATACCATAACATTTGCGGGGTAGTGGCCTCTTCCAACTCTTGGAATATGTTCTGAAGCTTCTTTTGATGTCCGAGCACATACTCGATCATTTTGCTTATTACAAGTTTTTTCGACGGTAAGAATTTACTCGCCGGTGAAGAGAATTTGTCTGTAAGCATTTTTAGCGTATCGCCTTTGAGTTTTGCTTACGTTTTTGCTTTAATGCGACTGTTAGCAGGTGTCCAGTGTGTCTTTTGTAGGCACTAAGTCCCAAGTCTTCTTTGATGATGAGAGACATGGATTTTTGCGAAATGTTCATTTCCCGCGATAAGACCATCTGGACGATCGTACTCCACCAGTATGCACGAATAATTTTATAGTACCGTCGCAAGGACCTAAAGATATCCTTTTTGCCTTATTACACTCATACAAAGTGGCGAAAACTTAATCATCCAAATTTGTTTTTGAATTACTTTTGTACTAAATAAAAAAAAATGATTTTGAGTGATAAAAATCTTTATTTGGACCTTTACAGTTGTTTCTGTTAAGTGGAAAATATGGTTTCCGTCAAATGGCTGCCGCCAGTGTTGATACACATTTGTGCCCATTTTATAGCATTTTTCATGACTTTCCGCAAGACATCCGGTGATAACTGTTCGCATTCCTGTCGAATATTCCCCTTACTGGCTGCGATTGTCTGAGGCTTGTTGGCATAAACCCGCGACCTCATGTAGCCCCAAAGAAAGAAGTCTGGGATGGTTAAATCGGGCGATCTTGCTGGCCATGCCAAATCGCAAAAACGGAAGATTTCGCTACCAGGAAACGCTTCCTTCACAATATCAATTGTGGCTCGTGCTGTGTGTGTGCGGTTGCATGGTTTTGTTGAAACCACATGTTCACCAAGCCCCGCTCATCCAATTCCGGCAGTAAGAAGTCGTTTATCATGGCCCTGTAGCGTTCGCCAGTAACAGTGACCGTATTGCCGATTTCGTCCTCAAACATATACGGCCTAATCACTCCTCCCGCGTGAACGCCGCCGGACCACACAGTAGCTCTTCGTGCATCACACGCAGATTTTCATTGCCCCAGAAACGAAGATTTTGCTTATTGGCGTAACCGCTTAAGTGGAAATGCGCCTCGTCGCTAATGATGAATTTCGATACAAAATCATCCTCTTCGTTGTTGACATTGCGGATGAGTAATTCACACGCGACTGACTGACTGAGTCAGGAGGCATTAACTGATGCACTGTTTGCACTTTGTACGGTAACATGTGTAAGTCTTTCACTAAAATTAGCCTTTGGGTTCCGTCTGGTGATGCCCAATTGCGTGGCCCGTCGTCTGGTTGATGTTTCTTCGTTCTCAGCGACATCGGCAGCCACAGCCGCGATATTCTCGGCAGAACGACCAGTCCGGTGGCGGTCACATCCTGCATGGTCTCCTGTGGTTCCAATCTGTTCGAGTCGAGTAGCTAAGCGCCGGAATTTTTGCCCAGTTGGCGCGACACGATTAGGAAATCGACCTCGAAATTCACGCTGCGCTAACACCATCGACCGATTATTGGTCAAAAAAATCGACACAATTATTCCGCGCTCTTGCGGAGCATAGCGCTCCTTAGTATTTAGGGGTGTATACCAGACTATGGTAGAGAATTTTTTACGTCCATCACGACGTCCATCCATGACGGCACCTGAATAATTTTTTTCAAGATACTTAAACGGACGGGTTTACACGAACAAACTTACAACAATTCAGTTGTTTCAGCAGAATATTCGTGCAGAAATAACAAATCTAGAGCCAGAATCTTTCCGAGCCGTGTTGTTAAATGCTGTAGAAAGAGTCATTATTTCTCAGCAACTTTAAACTTATTTAAAAGGTGCTCGATCGACAAATTGGAGACCCAATCAACAAGACAGGAAAGCGGAAGAATGCATATCGACTTTAAGAAAGAAAACTCTATGTGGCTGAACGAGCTATCGGGAATGCATGTAAAGAACTCGTCATAATCGACGAGTTCGTCGTGTTGTAGATAATCTTCGTACCACCACTATGAGAGTTACCTTTGGATACTGTTCAATTGCGAGGACGATTAAGTTTTCGGTGTCGGATATAATGGCCTACTCAACATAGAGTATTATATCATCGGAACAACACGATTGACATATTAAAACCTATGAGCAAGAACAGAGAGTTACTTTTGGTAATTGCTTCTTACTTGGGTTAAGGACCAAATTAAATACCTATCGAGAACAACCAAGGTAAACATGTAAAACTCAAATCCCTGTCCTGTTTTATAGTACAGAAGCACGTGTTATTACTCAGCCAGATGAAAGTATCCTTACCTGAAACAAAAACCGTTCCGTGCTGTGTGCAAACGAAAATAGAAAACAAAACAAATCACTTATCATCACCAAATTAGAATAAGGGGTACTGATCTCTGTATTGCAAACAAACAAACAATCATCAGTCTATCGCATAAGCCAGTACATCACCACCGAAAACAGCAACTTCGAAGCAGCCATTAAAGGTTCCGCGGAGGATTTTATAAAATTAATCTGTTGTTCTAGGAAAGGTTAGTGATCGCTTCAAAGATAAGTACCAGAATTCACCATATTAGCGCCTGGTTTCTGCAGTCAGCGTAAGCCAAAAATCACAGAGGAAGCGCTCCGAGCTGCCGTATTCACTTTGACAACAAGGGTCGCAGGAAGTGGAATTAGGTGCGAAATACCTCTGTTAAAATGGTGTTGTAGTAGGAAGTAGAAAGCCTGCAAACTTTCCAGAAAGACGGAAGCACTCGTTTAGTGTACTTGTATAAAAGAGACCCAACCACCAGTGGAAGCCCTGAGCAAGAAAGCACCCAATCCTAAAAGCAAATTCGGGTCCAGTAAGATAATGTCCGTGTACCTTCTGGATAGCGATAATATCTGCTTTGTACCGCGAGAGAAAAGGTTTAAGTTTTTGACCAGCATCATGGGGGTACAGTGCAAGTACGTTACAGGTGCATACTCTCAATTCGGAGTTTGCGGACGTTCCGGGTCGTGATCTTAATTGAGGGGACATGTTACTTGAGGCTTACATATATTTCTCTTATGGATTCTTCTTTTTTACGTGACACCCAACATCGAGGATCAGTTCCATTGTAGAAATATATAGGGCGAAGAATGGATTACACTGTTGCAAGAATCCACTTCGGGGATGTGAGCGTTGCCGTTGGTTCATTAAGGACTATCCGCTGCCATCTTTTTTCCAAGAACATGACTTATTTTTCGAGATCCTTATCGACCTAATCTACAAATATGTCGCAGTAGACCAGATAAGGTGTTTGAAGTTGTGATCACACCTTTGATTCCTTATAGACAATGCATCGGGAATCGTTGTTATAGTGCTGATATTTTTATGTCTTGCTCATGCCTATAACTTCAGCAGATCTAGTCTGGATGGACACAGCAGCCAGTACTTGATGGCTACAAGTTGGAGGTAAGATAAGCACAATCGAAGTATAGTAACAGTTACTGAGCATCCCCAGTCAGTGTCTACCCTACAACAATATCAAATTTGCATTCTTTAAAAAAATCAAACCAAAGCAGGTTGTTTAAATTTCTCCACAATCAAACCGACAGGCTATACTCGTACATAAGTAGCATAAAAAAGATCGGTAGTTACGGTAATAATTTTCACAAATCATTGGCAGACACAAGCAACAGATCTACAAAACTATACTAAATTAATCGAAAGCGAATTTCCCGTTAATTAACAAGAAAACTATTTTTATCTGACTTCCACAAACTTGTTTCCAAGATGGAACAGAAACGTGTACAACTTCTGAGTACGGCATTGACATTATTGAATATTTCCAGTGAGCAAATAGAAGTACTTTGATAAAGAAGCTAAAATTCCTAACATTTCTGCTGTTGAAAGTTATAAAGTAACAGCAAGAGAACACGGAGGAAGAAAGTGGACCACCATTGTTTTCATTGACGGAAATATGAAACACTTTTTGAAAGCATTCGACACCTAGCAATCTCTAGTATGTAAAAAGTGTTCAAAACCATTCGAAGGGATGAGAACTATCTGACTATGCTGTATCAACACTTTCGTTTTTCTGTCATCCACTCAAAAGGCCCGGTTGTGAGCTCAACGATACAGAGATTAGTATCTGAGGGTTTCAATTACACAAAAAAACAACATAAATTACACAACAACATGTTTTCATTTATCAGGTCAAATGTATCGTATCCCAGAGTCTGGAATAGCAGCGCGTATCAAAACATCACCCTATGGGTATTAATTAAACACTCAGATATGAATGCATCAGGATGATGCCCACTATGCGACAAGCCTATATCGAAAGCCATGTGCCTGGTAAAAAAGACAAAAAATGAAATGGAAACCTCAAAAACTTCAACGAAGCATAAATTTAACCATAGGCAGCGGTTCGTCTAATTCGCAAATAAACAAAAACTCGGGTAAAATTCAAAAGCAAGGGAAAAAAAACTATTTCGAATAACAACAAAGACCATGTGTGCCAAAGCGATAAACGTTGTCGTATCCAGTGTTGTTGTAGCTGCTGCTGGAGACCCCACATGGCCCCAGGCTAAGTGCTTTGACTTTAACCAAACGGAAATGGAGCACGACAGGAGAAAGGGCAGGCGAAAACCAAACGAAACCAACGACAAAGAAGAGGCAACATATTATTGTGTTTTTTTCTTTTTTTTGTAAGAAACTACCTTCTGATTGATTACTTAAATGGCGATCACCTCATGCCTACGCATGAATTCCACTTATCTATTCATGATCATACGACTACGGCCTACCTTAGGTAAATGCATGAATTTTTCGAACTTCGACAGCAGTTAGGAGTGCGTGTAACTTAAAATTATTCACCTTTGGCACATAGCAGTACATAAATTTATGTTCCGGGTCCACGATCATGTGGTCCATTTGCTCATCGGTTAGATCGGCAATTGTCTGAGAGTTGTATCCCATGGTTTCGCACATTTTCTGCAGATACTCCTGTCGTTGAATATTTATCGCTTGTGTTAATTCCAGCCCATGTTGGGTGATCTTCACGTTATTATTGTTTCCATCTTCAAAGCACAACACTTGGATGAACAGCGCCACCAGTAGGATTACCGCGCAAGTAATCCTTTTGCGTATAATCATCGTTCCAAAACGATTCGTATGTCAGGTATAGCTTTGCAGATCGAAAAATATACTGAGTACGCGGTTAACATTGAAAAGCGGGTATGCGGACGCGGTAGCTACGTTGCCTTCGACGACCGAAATACTTCTCACGTTTTACGAATCGCAACACTGACTTGTGACCGATACCAAAGTCGCTCAACAACTGACGACCGTCTTCGTCGGGTATAGGATTCGCAACTGCTTCTTCGATATCGTGCGCTTTACATAGGGCATACGCTCTCCAGAGGAAACGCCACGAAACGTTGATACGATGTGGTCGATTTGAGCGTATTGATGCCGCTGCTATTAAATCACCACTTCGCCGTGGAGGTGTGTCGGTTGAGCTTTTCGTTTCGGTTGCTTTCGCTCGATCGCTAGTCAGATTTTTGCTTTTGCTCTTACGTTGTTGAAGTAAATTCGCTGTACGTTCGATGCCTCTCTTCAGATTCGCTATCGTTGGATTTTGTTGCGGTAGCTATAAAGAAAAACAGAGAAAATAAGAATTAGTATGTGGTTTGGCTTCATGGGAAATATCATAAATACTCGTAAGTATATCGGGTTAAGTCTATCAATGTGGGGCACCTTACGCGATGCAAAGTGACGGCCTTGAACTTGGGTATTTATGATAATGATTTAATGGCCCTCAAGCTGAGCGGTGATGTTATGTTATGCCTTCATCTTTACCGGATAGAGGACTGTATATAACAACTGTTAAGCAGAAATGAAATACATGTACTTGTACATTGTACATACTCGTAGGTTTCTTTTACTTCAACGGCAGAGTGGTTACTTTAATTGGAAAAGAGTTACGATGGTGAACCGGCTTGATTTGCATGATGTACTTGTACTTATGGGTATATACTCGTAAATGGAGTCACACGTTTGCGTCATCCGGTGGCGTATCCAACATGGGAAGTACGTCATTTTTTATTTCTTTTTTTATGACAAGACGTTATGTTATGTGATACGACCGTATGATGGAAAATAAATGTTAGATAAAGCCCGAATGAATGAGTAAGAAAATAACGAGAAACTTTTGAAGAACCACCTTCAAGTAGTGTCAAGTTGATTTATTAATACCGAATCCGAAAAAGACTCATTGAATCCAAAACATGAACAACTTAATCATTCGCGATATCGGGCTAGTCAGCCGTCTGGATCTGAACTTAAGCCTTGCCTGTGAAAGACTGTTTGCTACATTATTAGTTACTTGTATGGCTTTTTTGTTTAGCGTTGTTTTTTGACAGATTTCTAAACTCTAAAGGGAGGTCGTTCAAAATTATTGGGATTGCTACGTAGTGTTTCCTACGACCGTATTCGTTCCAGTATCTCGGTATCAATCTTGATCACTTGACATAGATCTTGATCTGCTGAGTGGATATCATTTCTAATTTAGACAATTGCGATATACGAGTATTAAATAGCTTGCTATCGGCGCTGATTTGTTATCTATTGCCCTGTTGCTCGGTACTCGTATACCAGTCTTTGAAATTTCGGATGAATACTCGTATTCTCTACTTTATGAAGTCAAGGTGAATTTCCCCACGCAAGCATTTCATACGTATCTCAGATAAGATTCGACCAGTTCAAACATCAACTATTCGATACGATTTCAATTAAAGTCGAGCAGATATCATCCTTTTTCTGATAAATATGGTTCCGGTGGACGAAAATACATGGCTTTACACAGACCGGAACAATTTTTGTGGGAGCGAAGACCCTCATTTATTCGGCTTAATACAAGCTATAACTTAAAATTAAACTTAAACTTAAAACTAAGGTTAGTTGCAGTGGTGGAGCAACACGGATTTGAGCTGGAGAGTGGTGCGGTGAAAGTCAAGACGATAAGATTTGAATTGATCTTTTGTAGCATACGGGAGATTGGTTCGTTCGCGCCAAAGGAGATGTGGCGGGTTGGTAGAAAGAAGAGACGAGGGGTGTGTTGAGAAAAATAGACTTGTGAACGGACGCGCATTCAATGTGACCTGAAAGAAGTCGATGAATGAAGTGAAAGCCGGCTGCATCTCTGTGTTCCTCAAGGGTGTTTAAGTTAATAAGGTTGAGATAGTTTTGATAGGGGGGTATAATAAAAGAATCATCCTAGGGCATACCTCGAAGAGCAAATCGAAGAAAACGGCGCGGGATGCATTCGATTCACGAGATATGAATACGATTATATGGGGACAACACTTGACTGGCGTACTCTGGGAGGGGGGCGAACAAAGGTAATGTAGAGGGACCTGGTCACGTATGGGTTGGTGAATTCTTTGGACCACCGTTTTACAAAACCTAGTGCAGAGGATTATCTCATCCATATGTAAATGTAAAATAAAATTTGGTATCGTCGGCGTAAAGGGAGACAGACGAGTGTTAGATGATCCTATAGAGATCATTTATGGTTAATATAAAAAGAAGAGGACTGAGATGGCTGCTTTGTGGAACTCCAGAGGTGGCCAACAATGGAGCCGAGTGGGCTGACCTAAAACGTACACTGATTTTGAAGAGTATTAATCGATGAGAGATTTAATCGAAGGTCTTTTCGGTTGAAACTAAATCGACCTCGTTACCATTTTCTAGGGCAGAGAGGGCAAAGTGGACTTGTGGCTTCAACCAATAAGCATCTCCAATTCACTAGTGAAAGATACTATTACTTTCAGTTGCTGTGCGAAACCAATGTTTAGATTTTCAGGTTTCGTTTTGGCATGCTTTTAGGCCAGTTGACGTGCGCGATTTTTCAAACAAAAAGCTTTAGTAACGAAAATAGTTTCTACTGAAATATAGCGGTCACGGTCTAAGTTGTGCTACTAGTTCGGTAGATTTGTTAAAAATGTCTTTAATTCGGTTTAAATGGTTTAAATCGTTTTAAATGGTTTACTTCCCAATGTAAGAACCATATTTCCGTACATGGAAATATTTTTGACATTCCAAGGAAAATATTACCTCGGAGAATTTTCAGTGAGTAATGATTGGCTAACCAAATTCAAAAAGCCCTTTGGGATTCGTATTCTTAAACAGCTTTCATCGCGAGCCGATCTTGTCAACGCATTTAAAAAAAATTGACTGCAATCATAAAAGAAAACAACCTCAGCTTACATGCGATATTCACTGCAGTTGAGACCGGGCTATATTGGAAAATGTTACCGGACAATACATACGCCCATGTCGGCGAAGCAAGTGCTTCAGGGAGAAAAATTTGCCAAGAAAGCCGTACGTTCCTTGCATGCTCCAAAGCTACTGGTTTAAAAAAAAAATAAAACCACTTATAATCAGAAAGTCAAGAAAGCCGCGGTCGTTTAAAAACAAAACTCTACAAGGTGACTATGCGTTTTCTAAATCTGCTGGTCTTTTCTTAACTTTTAAAAAACCTTTTAAAAGAATTTTAAGAATTTAAGTGCTTTTATAAGCAGGTTGAAGAGTTTTTGGAAGAGCAGAAACTTCCGATATAGGCTTTGTTGCTTCTGGATAATGCACCTAGCCATCCTCCCGAAGACGAGTTCATTAAAAAACAAAAACAGTCGACAGCAACAACCAATGGATCAGAATGCAATTCGCTTAACTAAGCTTTTTTATAGAAATAGCTTACTGAGCACAATTGTGAGTTCAGGAAAAGGCCCTTAATCTCTTCGAAGCTGTTTCACGTACAGCTGTGCTGGAATTATTACAAACATGCACCGGATTTCAGCAAAGAGACAAGCTGTCGTGTGATTTCTTTAATATTGCGTTGTAGCAGATAGAAGGCACTATATTTAACAAATATAGCTTTTACTGCTATAGAGGAACAAGTTGGTTTCATAATGAATGAAGATAAAACAAAGTACATGCTGTCGACCAAAAACCGATCCGTCAAACAGTATCTAGGACATAACCTAACAATCGACAGCTATAATTTTGAGGTAGTGAAGTAGTTTATCTACCTCGGGGCAAAAATAAACTCCACAAATGACTCCCTAGTGGAGATTCGACGAAGAATAACAACTAGGGTCCAAACTCCTAACTCGAAGGTCCAAAATCTTACTCTACAAAACCCTGATCTTGTCAGTCTTGCTTTATGATGAATGCTGGCCGATAAGTAAGACAGGGTAGCAGATCTTGGGATCCATCGAAAGAAAAATTCTACGTCGAATATTTGGTCCTGTCGGCGAGGAGGGCGAATGGAAGAGAAGATATAACCGCGAACTCTAAGAGTTGTATACAAATGTGGATATAATCTGGAAGGCAAAAATCTGTCGACTGCACTGGCTCACAAAGAAAAGGGAGACCAAACTCCAGGTTTAAACATCAAGTAATCGCGGACGCCAGAAGCCTTGGTCTAGTAAACTGGAAGCAGCGTGCCAGGACCGTGAAGGATGGAAAGCGGCATTAGTTCAGGCTCAGACCCTCCAAGGGTCACTGCCTGGATAAGTAAGTAAGTAAGAAGATTCCAGCCTCTCAGAAAAGCAATCGAACTCTGTTCAGAAAGCACAGCATACCGAACCAGTTGAAAATTGTAAAGTATGCCCTGAAGAGAATAACGTTGAACATTCCACAATATTCGTTCTAAGGAATGTACAGGAAAACGCTGTAAATTGCTCCGTTCAAAGTTCAAATAAATAAAATATAGGGTTTTCCAATAAGGACTAGACAATTTTTTTTTAAATAAAACCCAAACCATTTGAGATATTTTAAAAACTTTATTATCGGCTTGAAGTACAATCAAAACATTTATGAATGGAACTCGACTTCGTTCATATGGCCACCGCGGGCAGGTTTGCAGCGGTCGATTCGTTGGACCCAATTTTCAACGACTCGGCCACACATTTCGGCCGAAACGGCCGCTATTTCGTGTTCAATGTTGACTCTGAGCTCTTCCAGCGTCGTCGGCGTGTTGGCATAAACCAATGACTTAACGTAGCCCCACAGAAAATAATCAAGCGGCGTTAAATCGCACGAACGAGGCCGCCAATCGACTGGCCCATTTCTTGAGATAACACGCTCACCATACTTACTCTTCAATAAATCGATTGTAGTGTGTGCTGTGTGGCTTGTGGCATCATCCTGTTGAAACCACATGTCGTCCAAGTTCATATCTTCCAATTCGGGCCCAAAATATCCGGTGATCATGGCGCGATAACGCTGACCATTCACAATAACGTGACGATCGTTATCGTCGACGAAAAAATATGGCCCAAAAACGCCGCCGGCATGCAAACTGCACCAAACAGTTATTTTTTGTTGATGAAGTGGCGATTCATGAAGCACATGTGGATTTTCACCCGACCAATAACCCATATTTTGCTTATTGACGAACTCACTGAGCCAAAAATGAGCTTCGTCACTGAAGATGAGTTTGCGATGAAATTCATCATCTTGGCGCATCTTCTCCAGAACCCAATCGGAGAACGTACGTCGCTTCAAATGGTCCATCGGCTTCAATTCTTGAGTCAGCTTAATCTTGTATGGGTGTAAACCAAGATCCTTACGCAAAATATGCCATAATGTGGTCTGTGCGATGCCCAATTCTTGAGAACGCAGTGGAATTGACTGATTTGGATCGTTTGCTACGGACGCCTGAACGGCAGCGATATTTTCGACACTTCGACCAACCCGTTGTCTCACTGACACGGCAACATCACACAACACAATATGTAGACTCAAATTTTTGCACTAAACTTGATATTGCCTGTCTACTAGGGCGAGAATTACGAGCGAAAATTGGGGTAAACGCTCTTAAAGATGCAGTCACCGACTCCGAATTTCGGTAGAAAATTTTTATAATTTGCAGACGTTGCTCGTTCGTTTACTTTACCATGATGAAAATGTTGAGTTTACTGAATAAATTGACAGTGACAGTTTGATGATTAGTGAAAGAAATTAAATTCAAAGTTGTCAAGTCCCTATTGGAAAACCTTTTATTATGAATGGAAACAATATCCGTACAACAATTTAATTATCATTTGTATATATGATGTAAAGAAGAGGGCTTAAATTTGATCCCTGTGGAACACCGCATATAGTTTTCTCTTCCTCTTACATTTCTCCATGATTTTGGCTTTATAAAAGGCGAGCCAACAGCTAGTAAGGAAGTTTTTGTTAAATGAAACAGAAATTTTATTAGTAATAATGGTTGATCTTTATTGAATATTAGAGTTCGGCTTATGGCAATTAAGTATGACAGACAATATCGTTCATGTGACCATGACTCCGATTGTACGTCATCATCCATTTTCGCAAGCTGTTTCGTTTTGCACAGTGGACAGCTATCCGATGCATTTGAAGTGCGACAAGGAGTGAGACAAGGAGATGTACTGTCACCGATTTTGTTCTTACTTGCGATCGAGTATTGACAGATATGGTGGGTACAAACGACGGACTTGGTATCCAATGGAAGCCATTTGGACTACGCTGATGATATCTATTTCCTGGCAAACAACATTGGTGCCCTTAACTAAATGTATCATTCACTGCAACAGAATGGGGAGGTGGCTGGCTTAAGGATATACGCCAAAAAGACAAAAATTATCCACACTATCCGAGACCAACAACAGCATGTTATCTTCAGACGGGAGACCATAGAGCAAGTCACTCAGTTTAACTATCTGGATAGTTATGTGTCACTCGATGGTGGAACGCACCTGGACGTAAGATGTGTAATCTGTACTGCTATATGCATGTGAAACGTGAAAATGCTCTTCCAACAACTCGAGCAGGTTACAAGCCTTTGTTAATCGTTGTCTGCGTTACATCCTAAACATTCGGTGGCCACAAACAATTTCCAGCAATGAATTGTGGCTTAGGACTGGACAAACAAAAGTGGATGTTGACATCAAACAGAGAAAATGGCGCTTGATTGGCCATACACTGAGGAAATCAGATGACAACATAGCAATGCAAAGGAACTCTCAAGGCGTAAGGCGAGTTGGTAGGGCAAGAACAACATGGAGATCAACTGTTATGACGGAAGCTCAGACCCAAAATTTACGATCATGGACACAGCTGAAGTATTGAGCTGCAAACAAAGAGAGATGGAAGGACCTGGTTGTCACCCTATGCCCAAGGAGGTGTTAAAGTGTTGCTGCTAATAGTAGCTTTCCGAATAAAAGAAGGAGAAGATCCATTTTCGACGACTTTTTGCAAATTAAACTGGTCAATGGACTCAATTTCATTTCGAATGTTGTGCTCGATGTCGTGACCTTAGTAGACCTTACTTTTTAAGTAACCCCCATAAAAATAGTCCTAGCTAAGTTAAATCGCATGATTCGGTGGCCAATCCACTTCCCCTCTAAGTAAAATAATGAAATTTTGGAATTCCGCTCGCAATGAATGGTTGATAAAATGTGTGTACCGTAGCGCGGTCCGCACCCACGGCATTTCGTGTATCACAAGAGGGTTTTCCGGGTCGCAGATACGACAATTTTCTTTGTTTACATACCCATTCAAATATGTGATTCTTCAGAAAATAACACTTGTGATGAATAAGGCCTTGAGAACCCAACAATTCAAGGGTTGATGAACGCAGTCTGATGTCAGTCATAATGCAATGCAATATTGGATAACTATCTGAAACATCATACTTATAACAGAGGAACCCTTGCAACTTAAATGCTAGTGAGCGGAAGAATACTCTTTTAGAATATAAAAAATAAAACGTTAGATGCAGACTGACAAAAGAATCGCTAACTTTTAATTACACCAAAAAAAAAAAAAACAAAGCTAAGTTCAATGAACATCTAGATACCACGCTCTTTGGTGGCAGAACTCGCTACAAACTAGTCAGTTTACAGAAAGCCCTTTATTACTATATCATTATGCGTTGGCAATTGTAACAAGTCCATACACTTTTCACTTAACCGAAATTCTTTACTCTTTAATTAGATGTGTGCCGGTTCCGCTTGCAGGTCTGACATAGTTTTTCTAAAGCACAAGTAAACCACTTAAGGAAAACCGTAGCAAGGCGACATTAATATCTCATACGCTCACGTTGTAATATGATTTTCTTGTGGCAATACAAGTTGTCTTTAATGACAAATGTGCCAGTTTCGAAAGTTGTGCTTCAGTAATAAAACTGACGCAGAAAAATGTAAATGAAATGTGGGATATATAAATCACTGAATAACTTTTAGAGATTTTAATTTTTTTTTTAAATATATTTTAGATTTACAAGGTGTGGTTAGTCTAGATTTTTTTGAAGCTAGTTGTGAAAGATGAGCACCAGCGTCTGCCTTACAAATATGGGAATTTTTTGGAGTGTTTTCGATGACATTTCGTAAAATATCTAGGCGCAATGTCTGTATTTCAGTAGGAATGTTTTGCTACAAAATAGTTGTAGGTTTATTTTTGTTTCAAATATCCCAACAGAAAAAGTCTTGATTATGCCAATTAAACCCATCGCAAAAATGTCCATTAGCGACGTCGTTATGGCGCAAGCTGTGTGGGTACACGCGATGAACCCACATCACAGGATCGACAGGCCTTAAAATCTTCAATCAGAGTCCGATATCTTTCACCCAATATTGTTTACAATATTGGCGGCACGGCTCAATAACCAAACCAGACAATGCACTTAAGTGGATTTAATTAATCAAGTTTACTTTTTATAAACGAGCTATTATTGAGGATCTCTTGCCTTTAACTCTTGTCCATATTGAATTTGGTATAGACACATCTGTAATTCGGTTCTTAAAACTCTTTATAGCGACTTACACGACACATCAAGTAGACCTTTATGTCGACGTTTCTCCAGATTCCCAACACTTGCAAGTATTCGTTCAACATCCGCTTCCGTTCGGCCAGTGAGAAGTTTTCTACCTATTTTGGAGAACATCAGTTACAGCCCCATATCTATTTGTTTTTGTTCCGGAATAACCAGAATGGAAGTGAGGTAACTTCCATGTCGAAGTTGGTTTGCAAAGTTTAGAAATGGAAATTTTGACCTAAAGGATGAACCTCCTTCGGGTGGGCCAGAAGAGCTAGACGATGAGCTCCTGAAATCCACCGTCGAAAGAAATCCGTCTGTTACATAAGCCATATGACCACCCATCGACACCTAATAAATATGGAAATAGTCATAAAGTTGGGAAAATGGGTACCACACCACCTATCGCAAAATAGTCTTCAGCAAAGAATCGAAGCTTGCACTGTGCTTCTGTCCCGTCACAATCAACAACCGTTCTTAAAACGGATCGTTTCCGAAGATGAAAAATGGGTTCTTTCCAATAATATTAAACGTCGCCATCAATGGCAATGAAGTCAGACCAGCACAACATCCCAGAAATGCACTTCACCCGCTCAAGGCGTTACTCTCTATATGGTGAGAAGCTGAGGGAATAATCCATTTTGAGCTGGTAGCTCGTAACCACACTATCATCGCAGAAGTCTACTGCCAACAGCTGTGAAGATTTAAATCGGCACTAGAACAAGAGCGACCAAGTCTGGTTAATCGAAGGGGTGTTCTATTCCATCACGATAACGTCACACAATTACAGGAGTTCGGTTGGGAAAAAATGGTACATCCGCCTTATTCTCCAGATTTATTGCGTTGTACCACATGAAATGTCCGATGTTCGCTCAGTCGGAAATAAGAAGTTCTCGGGTGAACCAGGTGGGACGACGATGTTTTAAGAGCAACGATGGATGCGGAACCAACGAAATCGATGCGCGAGATTGCACGAAGCATGGGAGTATCCCCAATGACAATAAATCGGACACCTTTCTCTCATAGAAAAGGTAACGAAACTCGATAAATGAGTACCCCATGAACTGAACGAATCCCAAAAACTACGGCACCTGGAAATCTGTGCATCGCTTACATTACGAAACCAAATTGAACCGTTTTTGCACTGGATGAAATCCAAATTGAAAAGTGGATACTGTATGATAATCGTAAAAGATCTGGGCAGTGGTTTGACGCAGATGAAGAACCAAAACACACCCCCAAGCCCGATCTTCACCCAAAAATGTTTATGGTGACAATTTGGTGGACATCGAAAGGAACAATCCACTTTTCATTTCTTCTACCAGGAGAAAAGATAAACGGTATCAAATATTGTGAGGAAATCGACATATTGCATGCCAAATTAGCTGAAAAGCAACCTGCCCTTGTCAATAGGCATGGTCCGATCCTTTTGCATGACAATGCTACTGATATTTCTCCAACGGATTACCATCTTTTCCGCCATCTGGATTCATTTTACCGGCAGAAGGTCTTCCGGAACCGAGAAGAGGTCATGAAAGCCTTTGAAGATTTCATTGCCTCAAAAAGTCAGCACTTCTACGAAAATATTTTACATTGTATGACATTGGAAGAATGGCATAGATGCCAACGGACCCTATTTTGATTGAATAAAAATTTACGGAAAAATAATATTGGCTGTTAAATTTTTACTATAAAATCGGACATTTCATGTGCTACAACCCAATAGCAACTTCAGATTTCCACTTGTTCCGAGGTCGTTCAATCACCCATCATGAACAAAATTTTTGATCTTGGGATGATGTCCAAGAGGCTCTTGGCGTATTTTTTCGTCACAGTCGAACAATTTTTTTAAAAGTTGCCTGAGCGGTGGGCTAATGAAGGAAATTATTTTTGGAAATTTCGTGCAAATTAATTAATATTAAAGTGGCACTCAAAAATCATGAAATGATTATGTTATAACCTGTAGGCCCCATAACTCTGAAGGTTGAAGGCAGATCAAATGAAATCCTTCCATTCCTATTATTTCTCAACAATAACGACTGCAGACTACCAACTGGCGCCACAATGGCGCAATTTCGTAGCATCATTACCACATGTAGTTCTTGAATTTCAACGTAGCGTGTTTCATGGGATGATTTTGGAGGCTAAAACTTCACCTATTACAATCGTCCTACGCAAGCTTTAGGAGCAAGTGGCAAGAGTCTATATTCGTGTTTGGTTTCTTTGCAAAATTGGTTAGGAAAACATTCTTACGACGATAAGGTCGCATCCCGAGATGCAGATGAATATAAAGTATTTAAGTATCGAAGGATTAGGCACTAGTAAACTTTATAATAGGCTTCTACGGGTAAAAGGAAACTAGCAAGTTACCTAACCAGCATAGCAGTTTACTTAATTTAATTTGCGCAATTTGTTTTCCTGAAGTAAATATCGCTCACCTTAGGCCGTCTAACTTTAAATGACTAACGTCAAAGCTATTAAGTATACAAGACTATGCTGGGGATTATAATTGCCTCGGCCACAGAACTCATTTATTTGCTGTAGACACTTTTAACAGGCCATTAAGCGTCGTTAGAGTACACGAGTACACGAGTACATTATCACGACGAGCATTTAAAAGCTGTTGGATTAAGCAATTAGAACAGATTAAGTAATATGATTAAACCGAATATCAAAATTAGTAAGTTCAACTGACACTTTAATTGCTATTCCTAAAGAATGTGCAGACTACAGTACGCCAAATTAATTCAAAGAACGCTCAGAACCAGAGTAAGAAACAAGAGACAACCTTCAATTCAAAAGGCCAAAAAAATCAAAGCAGTCGTTTGACCTTCAGAAGGCGGGAAAAAAAGATTTGCAGACAGGAAGACATGAAGACGCGAAGTTGTTTCATCGGCTGATTCTGATTCTCAGAATCAAAATGACGATGACATTCGTTTAAGTCATAAAAAAATATCACGTTTTCTTAGGCACGGCATCTACTCATACATATGTATCTCATGGCAATCAAGCGAAATCATCAAAAGGGAGTCAGTTCATCTACGAATTTCATTCTCATTCAATTAGATTCTTGTTGATTATTCTTCTTATTGGTGAGCATGTTTATTGGGATCCTCACTTTAGCGATTGATTTGCTCAAGCAATTTACGTAATCAAGCGAAGAGGGTCAATTTGCGAGTAATTGATACAAATTCGATGGGAATTAGTTAGAATTGGTTACCGACAGCAGTTGTGAATACAACGGAAGAGTTAAATAACATGCTGGGCTTTTACATAAATTACAGTTAGCAGTGAATATAGTTTAGACCGACCCCAATGAATTCTGAGCAATCAAGTGCGTAAATAACTGCTGATTTTTGAAGTAACTCGTATAGAGATAGGTTCAAACTGCAAATTTCCGTCAACCTTCAAAGAACTGCAGTCAAGACATATCAAAGCCTATGAATTCTCCAAATTTACTTACGAGTACACGCAGAGAATATCAAGAAACGGTTTTCAAGATCTCCCAAACCGTACAAAAGAAGGATCTATGAAGAGAAACCTAGATCGTAGGAAAGAAAGAAAACAGCGGCTCAAATATTCAAAGAAAAACCTTTATAAGAGGTGTACTGTAGATATCAAAGTGAAGTTCAAAACCGCATAGTTTTCATACATAACGGCCGATATCACAAAACCTCAGCAGAACGACCTTAGCAGCTTGGAACAGTAATGTTCCATGAAGATCAATATGCAAGCGAGAGACACTTGGATTCATTTAGTTTAACGGACTTTATGCCTAGATGACTATTCCAGCATTCTACTATAACTTACTTTTGATGTCATCTTATACACCGGGGTGGTCTTGATACTCAATTAGTATACCATCCAGTTAACTCGATCCGTAGCCAGCTGACTTTAATAACGAACACCTAGTCGGTTGAGATTCCAGTCTAATTGCACGCGCCACAGGCAAAGTCCTTAGGAAAAGTCTTCCAATTTTCTGTCGTCCCACTGGAGGTTTCCATGCGCTTACATTAAGTTGAGATAAACGCCCATTCAATCACCCTGTTTCATATCGACAAAGCATCACAAAACAAATCATTGCACACAAATAAGAAGACGTGCTCCGCTTTATACCTTGAGCGCTTCAGCAGCTTTCCTCTATATAGGGCGTGACTTTAGGACCCATCTCGTTTGTATCATAGCTTCGTTAACAGTTATTAATTTATTAGATATTCCCCGAGTATGTGGGCCAAATAAACACGCGGTCTTCAACGCCGAAGAGCGTTGATTGATCAACAAACTGTTGACTATCCTATAACTTTCATATAGCTCAGTGCTTGCTTTACAGCTTAGTAGTCCCCGGCAACTGCATGAGGCACCCTCGGCTAGTAGCATATGGCTCACAACCCTATACGGAAGAAATTAAAAAGATGTGACGAAAGAACTAATGGCCTCGGATAAAAATGGACCCACTGTTGATGACAAACGTTTAAATAGAGAATACACTCCCCGACTGCTTTTCAACCTCGAGAATCCAGGCATTATACTTGGCCAGTCTCGGGATTTTCGGGATTGCCACGTATACTCTAATATATAAGATAAATGAACTTATTATATTTACAAGCAATACAACTAGAACAACAATACCCACGAAAAACATCAAACAAACCGCTCCAGACAGCAATACGGGAAAACCTGCACCCGTAAATCACCAATGGGTCATTCTACATATATGGGGAGCTCTGAATGACATCCCTCCGATTTGGCTGAAAAGTGGTAGAAATACTCATTGGAGTGGTACGAATCATAAGGCGTTTGCGTATAACGGAACTTCAAAAATTGGCAAAAAATCAAAATTTATGATTTCTTTTATATTTAAAAAAATCATAACTTTGGCTCTGCTCATCAGAATTTGATAAAATATAAATGTCTTCATTTAAAAAAAAGCCACACTGGGCCTTTGTATCCCAAGGCCTTAAAAACTAAAAAAAATCATTATTTATTATCTTTTAAGAGTATACCATATACATATTCTTCCGATGAAAAGGAAAAGTATTTTCCTTTAATTACTCCTTGGTGAAACAGATGAAATATGATGAAGTTTTCTTGTTTCTGGCACAATTCTTAAATTAGAAAATCCCGATTCCATCAATAATTTTTCTTCATTATACTCCTGTGTGGTCACGTAGGAGAAATCTATATTCTTTATATTTTCAGTTGCCCAGTTATATAACTGTAAAGGAGTTGTTATGTGTGTTCCCTATACGGCCTTTGTAGGCTAGCTCTGGCAGCCAGTCTTTTTATTGTACCACCAAGTCCATCGCATGTGCTCTTACCATGAGAGGTCGCAAAGAAGTTCCATTCAGCATTCACTCCAAAATCCTATTCATGCAATGGTAATTAAAAAATTCTTTTTGTTTTTATACTGCGCAGCAGATCTATCGGAAAATTAAATAATTTTCTTAAAATATTGGCATTTCTTGTGCAGGAACTCTAAGAGTCGGCGCTGAAATAAGTGTACTGCGATAGTGTCATGCTTTAAGCAGTCACTGATTACAACAAAACTTTCATTTTTAATATCATCCATCTGGTTCCGGTAATGTATTGCGAAAGGGTGAATCGTCGGCTGTTCGTTAGTCCAGTGGTATCACTGCACTGCATCTGGCACAACAAAACCATAATTTTCGGAAAAGTCCAATAAAACAAGTATGTCCGTTTTCGTTAAGATGTAGAGGGAAAATTCGTCCTCTCGATGAAACTTGTGAAAATTGGTTTTGATTTATGTGAAAAGACCAAAACTTGGTCGAAGACACACGAATAAACTTAAACCTCCAATCACTTACGAAAGGCCAAGTCTTGGTCGAAACGTATGAGTGATTCCTTTTAATCGGAGCGTAAACTTGTAAAAGCTGTTCTCTAAATAAAACACTAACAACGGTTTACGTGGATTTTTCACAATATAATAAAATTTTATTCTTCTATTAGAGTAATTTGGTACTTGAAGTGAGTGTGAATTATATGATGTGAAACAAATAAAAGTTGAGAGTTGCCACATCATTATATTTTGTTTGGTACATAAATTTAAATGTTGTCACATCATTATTTTTTTATTTGGTACATAAATTTAAATGTTAATTAAAACTGAAATAATGTTAAATAATTCACAAAACAATTAATAATTTATTTATAACAAAATAATAAAATAATAGCTGTGCTACAATCTCCCCCTCTGGACATGAAGTCGTCTCGACGATTGTACAGGTCAGCGTCGGTTGGAAGGTCGTCCCCTCCTTCTTATGGGTCGTATTGGCTTATTTATTGTGGATGCGTCCTTCGCTCGGAATGGAGTTAGAGCAGACACATGATAGGTTCCAAGAGGTACATCTAACTTATCCGCTTCAGCAATTTGGAAAAGTGTTTCGCTGAATCGCCGTATAATGATATATGGACCATCTCGCCTAGGTGCAAATTTGGATGTTATTGTTTTGCCTGCGTTACTAAGAACGTGTGTTGTAATTAGGACTTCATCCCCGAGTTTATATTCTGGAGCCTTTTGGCGCCTTCGATTAGCGTACTGCACATGTTTGTTTTTGTTGTCATCTTCTAACTTGGATACTGTTTCCAAGATGTTGGGTAGTTCTCTTAGGACAGGAAGTATTTTAGAGTCGAAATTCGGATCATCAATGCTGCTACTGAGATCATGGGAGATATGTATTGGTGCTTGCAGCTCGCGTCCAAAAGTAATATAAGCTGCTGTTTGTCCAGTTGTAGAACAGACTGCAGAATTCATCGCGAAACGAATGGATGATAGGTGTTGTGACCATGTGTCATGTTGATTTTCAACGAGGATCGCCAACTGTGTTTTTAGGTCACGGTTCTTGCGTTCCACCATGTTGGGCTGTGGATGATATACCGGTGTAAGCATCTGATCTATTCCGAGACGTGTAGTTAAATACTGCATTATTGCAGCGATAAATTGTGGACCATTGTCGCTAATTACTCTTCTTGGGATTCCGTATCGTAGGAAGATTTCGTGTAACAAAACATTTGAACATTTTTCCGCTGTTGCTTCAGTAAGAGGGAAAAGTTCTACCCATCTGCTAGTTGTGTCTTCTACTACAAATATCCATTTGTTGCCATTGCTGACAGGTAATGGTCCAAAAAGGTCTATAGAGAGTGCCTCGAATCTTTGATTGCTTGCTGTGGTTTTGTAAAGTCCCATTGGTCGTAGATTACTTGGCTTATATCGCTGACACTTGTCACACTCTTTGACATATTTCTGAACCGTAGAGTACATCTTATCCCAATAGAATTTTGAACTTATCCTTGATAAGGTTTTGTCAACTCCGTAGTGTCCAGCAGTAGGGGAATCATGAAGGGCTTTCATGATTGTTTCTATTTCTTGGTCTGGAACTACTAGCGCTGCTTCTTCAGTATCTGTATACTTGTATAATACACCATGAGTCACAATGTATCCCTCATTGGCATATTTTTCACCTTCAGTACCATCGGTGCTCTCAAGTGCTTCTAAAATAATTTTAATTTTATCATCTTTTAGTTGTTCTTGACGAATTTCTTGGCTTCCACGGGTTGGAATCGCGACTTCTGTGTAGCATATGTCACAGGATTCAATTGGCGGGCGTGATAATGTATCGGCTACACTATTCGTTCTCCCTGAAATATACTTTATTTGAATATTGTATGGCTGAAGTTGTAACGCCCATCGTGCCAAGCGCCCAGTAGGTGACTTGAACATCATTAGCCACCTTAATGGCTGGTGGTCCGTTAAAAGGGTTAAGTCTGCGCCTTCAATATAGCCGCGAAATTTATTGGTCGCCCAGACGATCGCTAGTGCTTCTCTCTCTGTCGTCGAATAGTTCTGTTCTGCTGATGTCAATAAGCGACTAGCATATTCTATTGGGTGCTCTTCAGGGCCCTCCCCCTGGACTAAAACTGCTCCCAATGCATAACTGCTGGCGTCTGTCTTCAAAAGGTATGGCTTTGTTGAGTCGGCTTGACTTAGAATAGGTGCAGTCACCAAGAGATTCTTGAGTTTTTGAAATGACTCGTCTTCCAATGCACTCCACCTGAATACAGCTGATTTTTTTGTAAGACTGCTTATTGGTTTCGAAACTTTAGCGAAATCAGGTATAAAGCGTCTATACCATGAGCAGGTTTGTAGAAACGTGAGAACTTGCTTCACGTTTTTTGGCTGTTGCATATTAAGTATGGCTGACACTTTTTCAGGATCCGTTTTTATCCCATCTATCGTAATAATGTGTCCCAGAAACTTAACTTCTTCGCAACAGAAATTACATTTTCCTAGATTTACCCGCAAGCCGAACTGCTTAAGCCGGTTGAAAACTTTATCTAAATCATTAATATGCTCTATTAACGTTGATGAGCAAACAATTAGATCATCTAGGTAAGCCTGGACCACTGTGTCATCTAAACCAGATCGGACTTGGTCAATCAGGCGTTGAAATGTAGCGGGTGCGTTCCGTAATCCGAATGGCATCCTATTAAAACGAAAGGTACCAAACGGCGACGTGAAGGCTGTCTTATCCTTATCCGATGGGTTTACTCCGATTTGCCAATATCCAGCTTGAAGGTCAATCGTAGACATGTATGGCGTGGATTTGGCTGCATGGAGCAAGTCATCTATCCGAGGAAGAGGATACCTATCTGGTGTGGTGATGGCATTGATTTGTCTGTAATCAACACACACCCTGATGTCACCATTCTTTTTGGGAACCAACACTACAGGTGAGGCCCATGGTGAATCGCACGGTTCAATGATTTTCTGCAAAAGCATTTTCTGTAACTCAGCTTTAAGCTGTTCCTTCCTCACAGGTGATAGACGATATGGAGGGGAAGCTACTGGTTGATGAGATCCGGTTTCAATGGAATGAACTACACCACGAACAGTTATCTCGTCCTCCCATTTAAAAATATTGTCGTGCTTCTGTAATAAATCATCTAATTGTCCCTCATCCTTCTTTATAATACTGGTCAAGTTTATGCCCAACTTATAGGGTGGCCCAAACAGTCTGTCATTTAGCCGGTCTTCCTCTTCATTAGAGAAATCGAGGAATACGTTTCGTATCCGATTGTTACCTGGTTGTCCTTGGTCGTAGACATGTAGTGGTAAGGAATCCTCAAATACTTCGTATATTTCTTCTGCAGAATATTTCTTCATAGGTGGCAATGGCATGGGTTTTTTATACCTTGGTGCGTTATCAATCAGCTTATTTATTTTTTGTACTATCGCCGGATCGTAAATTGGAGAGACTGGGCTGATTTCACCGTATGCAAAATTCGGTGTTGTTGCAATTTCTGTATATTTAAAGAAAGGAACACTAAATTCGGGTTGATCGGCAAAATACCATATGTTCTTGGCTGGGTTGATTATAATACCAGAGCTTTCTAAATAATCGATTCCCAATAACGTGATATTGTCATTGGCTTCTGACAACACACTAATGCTTATTTTGGTTTGTCGGCGGCCTATTTTCATATAAGTGGTTGTCGTCAAGATATCTTGGGTTCTGAGAATACCATCTGCCAGTCTAATTTCCGCTTTCATTTTCCGAAAGTCGTGATTTTCCTTTCTTAGCTGGGCACTCAGCCTGTTGCTGGCAATACTCGTTTTGGCTGCCGTATCTAAGTAAGCAACATGATTAATACCGCCAAATTCTACTACCACTGCTGGTATGTTACCTCCCTCGCTAATTCTCAAGTCTAAGGCATTAATGCTGGCTCCACTTCCAGAGCTGATGCCTTTAGAGCATTTTGGACAATTTCTTTTTATATAGCCTATGGTTCCACATCCAAAGCAAACTAGCGGATTTTCCGGACCTCTATTATTAGGCCCTAGTGGTCGTTGCTGCTTGGACTGCTCGCTGCTATTAAATTTACGGCAATTTTCATTCATATGTCCTACAAAATGACAGAAGCTACATCTTATAACTTCCTTCTTCGCTACTGGGTGGAGTTTTTCGTATTCTCTTGCGAGGGCTATGAGTTGGGTAAATGTTTTAAACTCGCCCCTCCTAACACCCTTCTTGATATTATCATGTAGCAGGCTGTATATAATGTCTATACAGTGTACCTCTGGTATGGGTGGCTGGGGAATTTCGGCCAATAATGCTCTTTTTGCACTGATAAATTGGTCCGTTGATTCACCCAGTTTTTGTTTTTTTTCAAACAATAGCTCAAATATAATGTACACTGGTCGTCGTGGAGCGTATTGGTCTCTCATCATTTCGATGGCATTTGACCAAGTAGTCATTTCCGTATGGATGCCTTTCCACCATGTCGCTGCTTCATTCTTTAGAAGCAAGGGAAGCTCTATCAATGCATCTTCATCGGTGATGCGGCGAACCCTTTTAAAAATTTCAACGTTCGTTATAAAATTTTCGAAACGTTGGGCGTCAAATTCGTCATTAAACCGCTCCGTGCAATCGCACAACGTCTCTTTAAACCGCTGGGTTCCTTCGGGAATACGGTGTTCCATGTCCGTTGTATTTGCTTGTTCGTTGGTCGTCATCCTGCTGGTAGTACCTGTTCTTGTATTTGCCGCTGGACCGTCAAACATTCCCTCCAGTCTTCTTGATCTACCCCCCGAGCCTTGCCTGTCAGAGGTCTTACTGCTGCTTAGTAGGTCTTCTTGCTCTTCCACGTACGTTCCAACAGAGCCTTGCCTATCAGAGGTCTTACTGCTGCTGCTGGTGCTATCTCCTGTGCTGAGCCTTGCCTAAACGCCAAAACGGAATATCCGTTTACCCGCGACCGCGACTCACGTTATCGGTTTCACTGACTCGCGTTATCGGTTTCACTGACTTGCGTGAATTGCCGATAAATCCGTGGGGAACTCGAGCCTCACGTTGGGCGTCAATTTTAGAGGGAAAATTCGTCCTCTCGATGAAACTTGTGAAAATTGGTTTTGATTTATGTGAAAAGACCAAAACTTGGTCGAAGACACACGAATAAACTTAAACCTCCAATCACTTACGAAAGGCCAAGTCTTGGTCGAAACGTATGAGTGATTCCTTTTAATCGGAGCGTAAACTTGTAAAAGCTGTTCTCTAAATAAAACACTAACAACGGTTTACGTGGATTTTTTCACAATATAATAAAATTTTATTCTTCTATTAGAGTAATTTGGTACTTGAAGTGAGTGTGAATTATATGATGCGACACAAATAAAAGTTGAGAGTTGCCACATCATTATATTTTGTTTGGTACATAAATTTAAATGTTGTCACATCATTATTTTTTTATTTGGTACATAAATTTAAATGTTAATTAAAACTGAAATAATGTTAAATAATTCACAAAACAATTAATAATTTATTTATAACAAAATAATAAAATAATAGCTGTGCTACAAAGAGAGTTTTGACTTCCTTTATGTACCTGTTTTGTTGAACAGTTATAAAAACATGACGAATGAAAACACCAAGCCGTTTCAAAAAGCTTTGAATGAAATCCTCAGAGTTTTCACTTCCAATTTTGATCAGTCTGTGTGGGTCCACTGATAGTATGTTAAGTCTTCTATGAAGTGATTACTAAAAGCAGTGTCAAGGATTCTCCTTAATTTAGAACAGTTTGGGCAATTAAGGCGCTTGCCCAAGTAACAATTTATATCAGGAGGGTTACAATTTACCAAAGCTAAGCAGGCCCTGCTGTCATTGAGATGCTTATCTTCGTTTTCTATCAGCCTTGATATATTTTTACCCTCAAACATGAGTTTGATATTTTGATGGATGGTGCAAACACACACGGAATGAATTCCTGATACCTCAGCCAAAATGCAGTTCTTTGGTCTTAACGACGCGAATTTAGAAAATCCAATATTAACATTATTATGAACTTCTTTGAACTTATAATATATCTCCCTAAGGTTAGCCAGAACCAGGCGGTTTTGAATATGTTTTTTTCTGATTTTCAATCTAACAAAAAAGCAAAACGTCTTATTTTTGAACCTGAGAAAATAAATTTTTGTTACCTTTACAGATACGTAGTCTTTTTTTTTCTGGCATTAAACGGCTGATATCGGCTTGACCGTAAAACTTTCCACCAATTGCTTGATATCAGCATCTAAGCTTTTCCCATAAGTTAATGGAACGATTTGATCTTGTTGAAGTTTTCTAAATTTCTTGATCATATATGTAGCTTGTCGATCCTGGAAACGCTTCTATAATTTTGTCGACGCTTTATTCTCTTGAAAGGAACGACAACAAAACAAGTTTGGTGTCTTCGCTTGTAGTTTTATGGAAATTTTCTTTTAATTTCCCTACGAAATATTCTTCCTCTCTGGAATTATCTTCATCATTATCAATAGTAACAGAGAAAACTTGCAATTTTCAACACAGACTTTTTCAATTTTGACTGCACATATTTTAAGTCACTAATTCTTCTCTTGTCGAATGTATCTTCTCCAATATACTGTATGCATTCATTAATCAAATTGAATGCAATGTCTTTATCGAAATACCACCTTGATCAAAAAGTTTTCGGAATTTATTCAGAAAATTTAAAATACAAGTTTATTCATCTAAATCTATATTGTCCCCTTCAAAGTAATCCCCATCGACTGCAACACACTTATGCCAGCGCTTGATCCAATCCTCGAAACATTTGTTTATATTCGGTTTTCGGTATGTTTATCAGTGCTTCCTGCGATTTTTCCATTACTGCCTCTCGGCTGTAGTGGTTTTTTAACCCAATTGAACAGAAAGAAGTCACAGGGAGCCAAATCAGGTGAATTCGGTGACTGTTGGATGGTATTTTCGGCGAATTGCTTCACGCAAACGTCTCATAATAATACTCTTTGTTTACTGTCTGGCCTTCTGGCAAAAATTCACGATGCACTACACTGTTGTAATCCATGAAAACCGTGAGCATTGCCTTCTTTTTTGACTGAAAACGACGTGGTTTTTTTGGTCTCGCCAATTGTTGAACGCCATTCACTTGCCTTATGTCTGGATAGCGTGTCGTACTCATAAACCCAGGTGTCGTCTCCAGTAATGATCCTTTTGATGAATGTGGGATCGGATTCAGCCTCGCAAATCATATCTTTTGCGACGTCAACACGGTCTCTTTTTTGCATGAAATTGAGGCCTTTTGGCACCAACTTTGCTGCTACACGACGGAAACCCAAATCATTAACCAAAATGTCTTGGACGAATCCATAGGCAATGTTCAAGTCCTCTGATATCTCTCTGATGGTTAATTTGCGGTTATTGACCAACAATTCTTTTAATCCATCAATGTTTTCGTCGGTTTTCGATGTCGATGGTCTGCCACTGCATGACTTATTTTTTCTTAAAAAAACAGCTATGTACGTATGTACGAGTATGTGCATTCGGGTTATATGTGAGGATGGAGGGATGACGTTCAGAACGTCGGTCGATCTTTCATGGAATGACCCCAATATAAAAGGATGCACCATTCAAGTTCGCAACAGTTCCCAGCAGAATTTAATAAAGGAAACAAATAAGGTATTGCCTGTACTACTCTATTAAAATTCATGTTCTTTAATGTGGTGTGGACTGTATATTGTTTTAATTAAATTAGTTTATTAAATGTGGTTTCGTTTCGTGTGTATTTTAATAATGAATAATTGTCTTTTTATAAAATTTGGTTTGGTATGGTAATATTCTTAAAATTTGTAAATTTATACTTAGATTCTCCTGTGATCTGCTGCTGCTGCGACTATCTTGGCTTGTGGTTCGACATCAAAGAGAAAGAGATTAGTTAAAATGCAAGCAGCAGCGGCAAAATCAAAAAGTAGCAAAATATTTAAAATAGACAATTAGTGTAAATATGAATATACGGTTTCTTAATAATGCAAATTAGGATTAATTTTTTTCATTAATTATTCGCAGGTTACGTAATTTAATCTGAAAAGTTACTTAAAATGGCGGGAGAATTTATTCAACATAAAAAAAAGGCAGTAACACGTCGTCAGTGTGGAGTCATTTTTTTAATTGCGAAAGTGCTAAATCTAAGCGATGCGCAGCAGACTAAGGGATTACATACGCATTTGTCATCAAAACATAATATTAAGATTCCCGCTGACGTTTATCGGTTACCAGCTTCAACTTTAAAAATGCAAGGTTCTGAAAATCTGAACACAGCACCGCCGCAGAGTAGGTAAAATAGTCAATGTAGGAGGAAATAAGTCAGATTTGATTACATTGTTGATTTTGTTGCATCTGAGTGATTATATTTGATTTGACGATTGATTCTGAAAATATCTAATTTGAGCATTTTATAAAAAAACATAACAAAATTTTCAACGCTATATCTATTGATATCATCATTAAAAATACTCAAAGATGTTTTAATAGTACAAAAATTATTTACAAAAATTCATCATAATCTTCTTCTTCCTCTTCGTCATTAGAGCCTTGTCTTACAGGATCTGACAATAAACGAAGAACATCTTCGCTAGGAGGATGTTTATTTTTTTTAAAGAGAAACAGCTCTTGAAATTGAAGGAATAACGGGATCGGAAGAAAGAAATAATGCACTGTGCATTCTGGAGATCCCGCATAGTTTTCTCTCGAGACATTTTCCTCTAGAGTTTCTAAAATCCCTATTTCTCGATTCTAGAGCTTCAGAAGATTTCTAGAGCAGAGAAGATTTTATAATATCTGCACCATGAATAAGTATTTTGTAGACGCTAGAAGGCATGTACTCGTACCATGGATACAATTCTACGTACAACTTTGCGGTCTCCATTGTATACTCCCTAAAAGCTCTACGTTTACTGCGTAACCACAAGCCATTATTTTTAAAATAATATCTAAGCGTTAAATAAGAAGCAAGAAAAGGCTGTTGGAAAAATCTCCTCGCAGTGTTACCATCGTTCGTGGTACCATATCCTGGTTTAGATATGTCGACTAAAAAATTCATTTCAGCCTTAAGTCTGTCAATGATGTTCTTTTTTATGTTTTCTCTTAGCTGCTTGTCTTCTAAACTTGAAATTTTCCATTTTTTTGTAGGTAGTCGATATGCAATATGTAATAGGCACTCGAAGCACCTTATACAAGCGTGTAGGCTTTCTTTGGGTCTCAATTGCGTTATTTTAGCTAGGTCGTTCATTATTTTCGGTGTAGCCTCGTAAATTCCAAACTTTTGCGTTGAGGATTCTGGAATAACACTAAATGTTTTACCGTCATAAAATATTTGAATAGTAGCCTGTGTCGAAGTTAATGTATTAAGGGGTTACATACGTTTCTCCGCTAAAAAAAAAATCGTTTTTTTTTTGCATGAAAAAATTCTATATTCTTTTGCAATTCAAATGCCGCAAGAATTTTTCAAAAACTCCAATAATTAAGAAAGTTATGACCGTTAGACGTCGGACCGGGCGGAGCGCTCATTAGGGACATGAGCAGATGCGTGCCTGCTCTGCCTTCCTACCTTCTCTAAGGACGGGTCAGTGCCCTCGCAAATATTTATACCTGCTTAACAATAGATTTAAACTTTGTATAAGAATATTAAAATTCAGAATATTCCAGAAGGCATTACTCGAGCACATTTTCAGTTTTGCTTTCGAAGCCACGCAGGCAAGACACACTGCAGATTTTGCATTTCGTTTGCGTTTTTCTCGAAACAGTGTTTTCCGAGTCGGTACCAGAAATATCTCTTGAAAGACTCGACCGATTTGCATGCCATTTCTCCTACGTAGTATTTTTTTGATATATTAATTTTTAGATTTGTTATAAATAATAATGATAGAGACTAGTTTTATCCATCTACCAACTTTAACAGGTTTTTTTTTTTGTTTCAAATGAAACCTACCAGAGATATTCCTGGTACCGCCCAGCACGTTTTTGAAGAGAGGTTTCCGGAGATGGGCGAAATGTATACTTTATAATTGTTTTTCTTCAATTGCCAATAAAGTTTTGTATTCGTCAAGGAATACTTTACACAATGTATATTTTACTTTTAATATAAAATTAATTTAATATCGTAGCGAAAAAAAATCTTGAAAAACGCTCCGTTTTTGAGCGGAGAAACGTATGTAACCCCTTAATTTGATTTTTGACCGTTTAAATTTCTCTTTGGATGAATCAGAGCTTTCTTCTTGAAAAATGAATTTAATCGGCCAGCAAAACCTAGTTGGTGATATCCGTGAATTTTGCCATATAATGTTACCGTTTATATTGGCCTGGAGTGAAACAATACACACAGCATATAAAAAAGCATCTGCCTTCACTGAGCTGGTATCTTTTTCTCTAAAGGCTTGCTTATATGTTGAATGGTTTGCACTTCCATCACAGCCCCACTTATATATGATCGATATATTTTGACTTGAAATACTCGCAGTTGTTTGAAGGACCTCAAAAAAATTAAATCAATACGAAAATAACGCGACGAACAAGTGGCAAAGAGGAGAACAACCATTTTGTGTCAACCAATTCCGTTAATTCCAATTGTACTTGACTCTTTGTTTATCTAAGCTTAAAATTGTAAACAAACATTTTGACTTTGTGATGAAAAATTTTGACAGTTACTATATTTCCCCCTAGAATGGCCAGTTCGAGGACTACGAGTATTTTTGAAAAAGTGCCGACGATAGCCTGGATAACGTTTTGGCAAGAATGATTGCCTTAGATGGATTTCCATTAAAATTTGAATTATTTGAGAATACTGCTCTTAGCGAAATACAAGGATTTACCAAAGGCAGCACTCGCACATCGTATCAAATTTGGCCGTCTGTGATGTTCTACATAAAAAAAAATAATTATTCAGATGATGACCAACTGTGACTGCTCATGGACGACAGCGATGATGATGATTATTTAGAAGACTTAGACTGTCCTGAATCAGGTTTAATCTTAATGTTACAAAATGATCTTGAGCGAGAACACATACCAGAGTTAACATTGAAATTTGACGCAGTACTTCAAAAATATGTGAAGATTGAACATGGAAAAGCGCTGTCACTTCTTTTGGATTGTAAAACCAGGTGGGATAGTTTTTTAACCATGCTGGAGCGATTATCTCTTTTAAAAACCTTTATTCACAAATCTCTCATAGATCTGAATCATCCAATTGGTTTAGTAGAAAGTGATTTTGACAGTAGAAGCAATCTAATTGCTAATTTATGCACAGCTGATGCCGCTTTGAAATTTCTTATAAGACAATTGTCCAGCAAAAACTTAGCGCTCGCCACTCGCTTAGTGGAACGTATAAAGCAACGACGAAGTGATTTAACTGGTGTATTTACAAAATCCACGAAAAGATGATGAAAGTCAGTTATTATCCGATATAAATGGCTTCACTTATTTCCAGCTCCTACAAAGGATTTAGTGAGAAAGCAAATAAAGACTATAGCACAAAGACTAAATAGTTCAGATGACACGGAAGAGGTAGAAGGATCAGGATCAGGATCACAAGCAGATGATGAGCTAAGGCAACAAACCTCCGGGCTTGGTTAATAGTATTAGACGTAAAATGAGCCTGTTTGAAAATGGAGGAGTTCGTGGATATCACGAAGCGAGATTGGAAGTCAAACATTGGATGCCTTAATACTTTTACGGTTTTATTTTCGAAATTGTAGTTTTTTTTTGTTTAGTCTTTTATGTTTCTCTTAGTTTAGTAAATTGTTTTGTGCAACAAATTAAATAAACAATTTTGAAGTAATAACTTAAGGGTTTGTTTTTAATTTAAACCAATAAAAAAACACATAATCTAATCCCGGGATAGCCCGTAATCCCGAGATTGAGGAACGTGCTCGTAATTGTATTCTCTATGTTTAAAGTAAAACGATCTTCGGATTTGCAGGTGGACTCTTCGGCCCTTAACAGCCCACGTGAAGCCGCAGAATTAACAAAGGCAATTAATTGTCATCTCGCATATATCACCGTTATCGATGAAGTGCAATGGGATGGGCCGGACTTAAGGAGGATGAAAAACTATATTATGGTGATTGCTGTAGGGAAAAGAAATAGTGCTTATTCGGATGCGGATTTGCACACTTAAGCAAGAAGTCTTGAGCTTCCGATACCTGAGAGAGCATCTTATGACAATCCGCATCAAGACTAAGTTCGCTAACATAAGCCTAATAGCCCATAGGTATGGACACATATTACCCATGCTACTACGGAAGACAAGGACGACGCCACCAAATAATGTTTCTACGAGCTCCTCGACAAGACATATGAGCAATGTTCGAAGTATGACGTTAAAATCGTAGTAGACGCCAAGACGAAAAAGGAGGACATCTTTGGTAGGTCAGTTGGTAAACATAGCCTAAACGACACCACGTTTGGCAACGGACTTAGGATTATTGGCTTCACGGCGGGACGAAATATCACTATAGTAAGCACATGGTTTTCAAGGGGACATGGCGTCTCCAGTTCAACCAACTGACTCGGATCACCACCTTGTTGCAGCCAAGATGCGAATGCGGATTTCCCAAGCACCATACAAAAGAAGAACTCTGAGAAAGTGAGAAAGATGCAATCGCAAGAGACCAAATGCGTATCCCGAAATCTCTAAATAACTCCAGTGGCAACGCTGCCAACGTGCCACCAGGGACGCCGCAACTGATGTGCTGAGTTTCACCCAACCACCAGTAAGAAAACTCTGTTTTGATGATTAATATCAAGGAAATGGAGGAGCAGACGCATTGAGAAGAAAATAGTCAAAAACCCCTTGACTAAGCCAACAAACATTTAATAAAGGCTGTGAATACGTTTGCAATACCAATACTCACCTACAGCTTCGGTATTATCAAATGGACAACAACTGAATTACAAGTATTGCAATCAAATATCCTAAATTATGCTGCGAGAGAATGGTTATGACGAGAAAAGGAGGCGGGAGAGGTTTAATATCTCGGAACACGAAAACTTCTCAATTACCGGCAGTACGGTTTTCGTAACAACGGGTCCACTCGTGATCTGATGGCATGTCTCACAGAAAAGCGGATCGAAAGCGTACATCAATCTGACGAAAGCAAGATAGTTGCACTTGATATTTCTAAGGCATTTGGCATCAGGCTCTTTTGTCGAAAATGCGCGCTTTTGGGTTCGATAACTCTCTTCTTCAATCGATTAAAAATTACCTTTCGGAACGTTTAATTCAAGTTTTCTTGGATCTTTTCAAGTCTAATATTCACAAAATAATTACTGATGTACCCCATGGCTCCGTTTTGTCTCCGACACTCTTTTTAATTTTTATCAACGATCTTGGGGAACTATGAACAGTGTGGAATTTAATACTTCCAAATCACATTGCTGTCTGCTGTCGTTAAAGCGAAATTTAAAAACCACGCCATCCAAGTGCCATGCATCGTCGAAACCGAAAAACTTTCCATTCTCGGTATGTGTGACAACTTACGTTGGAATGACCACATATTTGATGTCGTCAAAAATGCTGCGAAATGTCTAGGTTTCCTCAAGCTGTATAAGAAATATTTTACCCCCTGTGATCTGGCCTCAATATATAAGGCATTCATCCGCCCAAAATTGGAGTACAATGCATACATCTGGTCAGGTGCGCCTAATACATATCTGCACCTGCAAGATAGGATTCAAAACCGTGCGATAAAACTCATAGGTGATGCTAATATCAACCAGTCAGTGGACATCCTCGAACACCGACGAAATGTCTCGATTTGTTTTATCGCTTTTTCCACCATCAGTGCTCCATAGAAATCACCAGTAGCATTCTGCCCCTTCAAACCTTCCACCGTAACACCCGTCTCGCTATGAATGCTCATCAGTATACCCTCAAGCCCACTTTCGCATGTACCTTGAAATATCGTGAAATGCCGAGCTCTCTATTTCCTATTCATTATAACATTCAAACATTTAAAACCAACGCACGAGTACATCGGTACCTATCTTTCTTTCCTCCCTAATTTTCCTTCACCCGCGCTGTGTGGAAACATTTTAAGGGTACCTTAACCCCTTCAGAGCGCGCTACTTAAAAAAAAAAAAAAAACAAAAGGGGAAGCGGATAGAAACCTAACACCTTTAAATCTGGACGGACATTCTGAAAGACATGCAGAACACAAAGATATTAGGGAACGAAACTGGGCAATCAAAGCTATACACGGTCAATACTACAGAGATATTAATGGCGATAATGTTGATAAACTCATGTCAAACAGATCGCTATTAAATGGTGACATGTATACTGAAACCGAAGTATTTATGATTCCAATTCAAGATCGTGTTGATCTGACTAAGAACTATAGGAAACATGGTGCAGAAGGTGCAGAAACCAGCCGGAAACTATAGACCACAGTATATCGGGATCCACAACCAGTGTTGGCAAGTTACGCGAGTTTTACAAATTTTAATTAGTTAAGCGTAACTAACGTAACTAATGTAACTAATTGAATTAGTTACGTAACAAATGTAACTAATCCTAAATTTTGACAGTTCTTCACAAAAATCTTCACATCAGAATATAATTGGAAGCAATAAGTCGCGACTTTTAGAAGTTCTTACTTTAAGTTACAAAATGTCTCAATCAAAAAATAAAACAAAGCGTCAGTCTGGAAGGCCTGTTTCCAATTCGTACGAGGATCTCGGATTCATACCGAAAAGATGCGCTGAAAATTCAAGATTGGAAGTGTTGTGCAAAATTTGCAATCAAAAATTGCAAAACACTGCTCTGCAACGATTGAAAGGACATAGGTATGTTTTTAATCCACAAACGGAATATATATTGTAGTTTCACTAATATAGCTATTGTGGTATATAGGAATACTTGCAAGATGCCTATAGTGAATTCCGGATGCAATTCTGATGAAGAAACATAACTATATTTTAATTGACGGAGATGAATCAGTAAGAATAAAATTAATAGTGTTACGTTATCTGTCACCCTGTCAGGATCAGGAGAGGAACATTTTAGGTCTTTTGCTGATCCTGATAGTTATAACCACAACATTCATCAAAAGTGTTAATTCTTGTAAGAAAGCTAAAGTGTGAAATATTTAGATTCAATTGTGTGATGGAGTCGTATTCACAACAGTTTCACAATCGGTCAACGATTCTGCAGGGGAAGTTTTTCCAGTCAGAGCCAGCTTGGGTTCATCAGATAATCAAGCATCAGCAGAATCTTCAGTTTCAACATGGTCTTTGCCGTGAACATGTTCATCTTTACCTTCAACTACTTCGGGCATCCAATCTTTCCCAAAACATCCTATCAATTCAAAGTTGCTTAAACGATCCCGACAAGAAACAAAAGGAATAAAACTAGACAGCTTTATATTTAGATAAGATCAGCGAACCAGAAATAGAGGAGGTCAGTAAAGCTTTGTCCAAGTTTTTCTTCGGCTGTAACATTGCTTTCAACGTTGTGGAATCAAAATTGTTTTTGGACTTTATAAAAATAATTCGTCCGTCATACGCTACTCAAATTCCTAACAGAAAATCGCTTTCCTCAAAGTGGCTTAATTGTTTGTATAATGAATGTAAACAAAAATCATTGGCAGCTACTAAGAAAGACTCAGTGCTTTTAATCGATGGCTGGAAGAATTCTTCGTCAAATACAAAGACTGTCGTTTGTATACTTCATGATTGTTCTTCTGAAACCAAGGTGTGTATTATTTATATATACGAAAGCTATTTCATTTGTATTATTATATATTCGTTCTATTTTTAATAGATATTTCTTGATGCGTGGAATCTCATCGGAATTTCAGAGTCAGGAGATAAGTTAGCTGAAATTGTTAGCGAAGCTATTGATTTGGCTAAAAAGGATTACAACGTTGATGTATATGCAGTCGTTTCCGACAATGCAAGCAATATGGTAAAAATGAGAAAGAATCTAAAGCATGTCGTTTGGCACTCAAATTGTAATAGTCATACTGGCAATTTGTTAGCAAAAGATATGCTCGACGTAAAACTCAATGACAAAGTCACCACAATTTTGAAGCAATTCAAGCAACCAGATCTTGAACAGGCAATAATCAATAAAAATGGAACCAGAATAAAGCTGCCATGTGAAACACGATGGTGTTCATATAGGGATTCTTACGTATGCCTCATTAATAAATTTAATTGCAATGAAAATGGTCGCAGCGGAATTAAATGAAATGAAACCAGATGTGCTGAAATTGTTATTTGACGAAGAGTTTATCAACAGTGTCAAAAAAAAATATTGAGTTGTTCGATCCAATTTGGCAATTGATAAATAATTGCCAACATTCAACTGCTTCATTGGCTGATGCTGTCAAGTTTTGGTTAGAATTAAAAGTTCCAAAACAATTCGAAAATCACTACAAATCCCGTCTTGATAATTCGCTTAATATTTATGCACTAGCGTCTTACTATTTGCATCCTTTCCATACTAATGACTAATTAGATAACAATCATTTTCTTCAGATTAATAACTTTCTTTTAAAAATATTGAATTCTGATGGACTAAACGAATGGGATCTTTTTAAATCCAAAGATGGAATTTTTAAAACTTTGTATGAAAAAAATGTTATGAATCCAATTTTGTTTTGGAAGACTGCTGATTTCTATGCTCCCAGTCTTTCAAAACTTGCATTTAAGCTGCTTAAAATTCCCGCTTCATCTGCAGAAATTGAGCACACGTTTTCAAAATGGTCATTAATTCACACCCCCTTGAGGAATCGGTTGTCTTTCGAACGTTCAAAAAAGTTTAGGTTTATGTATGGCACTTTAAGAATGGAAGATAAAAATTTATCTTTTAAGGACTTCGACGAATTAAATTGATTTTATACCTATGTATTTTAATTATATACATTCTCTTAGTTCTTTATGTTCTATCTTTTGTTAAAGGTTTTTTTATTGAATAAAAATATTTTTTTCTCACGAATGCTATATTTTATTTATCATTTAAAATATTCAGTCAACAATTTTTTTATTTATATTAGTTACATTAGTTACGTGAAAAATGAGACGTAACTAATTACAATTAGTTACGCGTAACTATATGGGTAACTTACTCAGAGTAAATTACGTTGCCAACTCTGCGCATAACACTGGTGCAAACAAAGCATACTCGAAGGCATAACAATGTAGCTGAAATTCTACATAAAAAACTTCTCGAGAAACAGACATCACAGTTATTGACAAAGGAGAACACAAGGGCGTTTTCATTGATGTCGCAATCCCAGCTACGAGAAACATAAGCCGAACATACTCGTACAGCGAGAAATGTAACAGATATTCTGAACTTGCCGTGGAAATTAAGCGGAACTGGAGCCTGAAGGAAGTGAAGACAGTCGAAATAATTATCAGTGCGGAGGGGATAGTACATTACAACTTGCAAGAGGATATACAACGTTTTTATTCCATCCTTAAAAGGGGTAAAGATACATCCAATCCGGCGAATTTTCGATCGATAAGTCTCCTTCCCAATATCAGCAAGGTGTTCGAAAAGGCAATCAATAGGGTTTTGACTCAGTGGATAATCAATTCGGTTTTAAGGCGGGGCATGTTGTTATATATGCCGCGTCTAAACTGGTGTCAGATATCCAATGGAATAAAAGCAAAAACCAGTGTACTGGGGTCTGTCTGGTTGACTTGAAAAAGGCCTACGACACCGTATGGTTAGAAGGTCTTTTCTACCGGCTGACCGGACTGGGCATCAGTAAGCCACTTTTGTATATTCTTCATAATTTACTCACCAACAGACAGTTAATCGTGAAAAATGAAGATGCGACTTCTGTTGGAACATTTCACATTAAAAACGATCTGCAACAAGGTGCGGTTAATTCGCCGAGTCTATTCAACATTTACACAAGCGATTTGATAGGTTCACTTCTCCATTGCATTGTGTACGCAGACGACTTGATAGCGTATAGAACAGGTCCAAAAGTCGAGGTAATTAACGTGCTTTTGCAAAGTGACTTCGAACAAATTAGGCGATTTTGCGATGACAGGAAGTTGAAAATCAACTTTCAGAAGTCTGAAACCATTCTGATTAGAACGCCGTTGTCTGGTGCCTCTAGGGACGCCAAAAAGAGTTTTCCCTTAACGACAACGCACAACCTAAACAAAGCATTTTCTCTTTTAATTTTATGAATAACCGTCAGCCCAGTCATTAAAATATGCTTTCCAACCAAATGAGTGGAATGTTCAAGCAATAAAAAAATATTTTATTATTCTCGTATCTGGCTTGGCCAATAAAGTCATCAGTCATTTGGACGGACAGTTAGCCTCTAGTTTATGTAATTCTATTCAACTCCAACTGATGGCTGCGGACTGACACGACGGCTTACTTTTATGGCTTGACTTATTTTTCGCAATAAAAAAGCAAAAACGCAAAACTTGAAAAAACAATCAACAAAGTCAACAAAAAACACCTTACCCTGGTCTCCAGCAACGATCGGTGTCTTCCATTAGATTCTATTCAATCGCACAAATCGTTGAAAGATAATAATTAAGCCCGTCATATATACATACATACATACGTACGTGTATACTAGAGTCTAACAGGTCAGGGGTCAAGCTTTAACGCATTCATTATTAGACACTTGGCGATAACACTCGATTAGGTAGTGGAAGTAAATTGTTTGCTATGACCTTTCATTGTCACCAGGCCACACTAATTAGGTGTTGCCATCCGAGCTATAGATACACAATCAAGAAGCCATAAAAATAGATCTGCGAGCTGCAATCGCTGAATACGATTATGATTGCATTAAAATTTCATTTAATTTTGATTGCGCGCAAATTTATTGCTCGACGTGATCGAAAAGGACAGTTGGGTCAGATACTGATAGCGTTAGCTTCAATTTGCAACCCCCCCCCCCCACCCCCTCCGGTTCCGACCGGTTTTATTTGAATTTGGGATGGAATGTGCCTAATCGCTCTAGAAGTTTGCATTTAATCTGTGCTGTTCACACAATAGTTGTCCGTCTATGGAGAGATTTTGTTTGTTAACAATGAAAGATAAATAAACAGCGCATCGAATGAGACGTGACATTGATGCGTCGATTGGATTGAGGGCAATTGGAAGGGAAGTGAAATTCCAAGAAGACAGTTGAGGGGCTGCCTTGTGTCGGGATTGGATTCTGCGAAGTGATTTCGATTAAAAAAAAAAACAACAACGAACGGAAGCATGCGGATAATTTAATTGTCAGATAGTTTACGAGAAGAGAGAGAGACATTGAAGAGATGATAGATACGAGTACGGAATGCGAGCTGTAAACAACGAGTAACCTGTTCCACACGTCAACGTATTAAGCGTTTTACGATTACCTGATCTGGTAGAAGGCTTAAGGGAATTCATTGTAGTTTTTCCGGTTTTGTGAAGCTATGATGCAAGCGTTGTAAAATTTAATTGCAAATGTTACACGTAAGAAAAATTCTGCTTGATGTACACAACACAATGATGTTATCATCTTACGAGTACATCGTAACGTAAAAGTTCCCTGTCAAATAAATTCTTACATTGGAGCAAATCTAGTTTGTGCTGATTGCAGTTGCATTACCCAACAATCATGCAGAGTTCTAGATAAACTCTAAACTCAGAACAAAACAAAAGGTAGAGGAAGCTATTCAGAACTTGAACGGTGGTCTCACTAAATTTTTTGACCTCACGTGTCCAGCCAGGTAAAAATCCTGCAGATCGTCTGTTTTATGGGAAAACGAAACGGAAAACTTGTAAACAAGTCACTTGACACTAATATAAGAAGCTAATTCGGACTTCGAAGTGTGCCTCTTACAAAGACTTTTGCAAAACGATCGAAAAGCTCGGCGAAGGCCCGGATGAGGCCACAATGTTTCTTCATTTTATGTCTCCAGGTCGCCTATCTTCGATGGCATATACCCATTTATGCTACAAAAAAGTATAAACCAACTGCTGGAAACTTTGTAGAAAAATTACACTGCTCGCCTAGCACTAACTTATCTAACGAAACACTGGCAAACAGTGAGAGTAACCTCGGCCAGAAAACAAGGCTTTGACGAATCACAAATTTTGTGGATAAAAGCTATGATGGTGAATAGGACACTGATTGAAGACGCTGACTGTGGCCAGAATATGATTAAAATTGTGTTTAGGTTGCCTGCAAGGCGTCTTTCTCTCTCCACTGTTATGGTGAATGTTGATCGACTCAGCGCTCAAGGCGCTCAATAATTCTAACGTCTATGCACAAGCATACGCGGAAGATGTAGCTGTACTGTCTGCCTGTTGGATTGTGTCTAGCGACTGTCTGCTTTAAAGCGCTGGCAGCCCTATACGTGATCGACGATTTTTGTACTGAAAATGGGCATTCAGTCAATCCTCTCAAAACTGTTTTCTTTACGAGAAGGAGGAAGCTCACAGGTCTGCACAGAACTGCATTCTGTGAAGATTTAATTTCATACACCCATGGGAGCAAGGATACGCCTTGCCATCACATGCTGCCTTCCTAAGTACCAAATCGGAACAGTGTTGGAGGCACAAGTTCCACCCTTGGGTCGAAATCGACCTTAAACCTCTTGCCGAGCTTAGGGGAACTGCACCCAACACTTTTTGCAACTCTACATCGGGTCTAAACTGGAGAGCCATTCCTTCGATTTTAAGTTTAAACCACAGTCATTATGACGCTCCCACAAGGGGGCCTACCTCAACAAGTCAGGCCCGGACTGAGTTCCGGGGGCTTCTGCCCCCCATGGTATCGTAATTTAAGTTTTGATATGGACTACCGGTAGTCCTGCCACGAACAGGACCTATGACCGGCAGCTTGTAACTGGTCAAATCGTAGAAACTTTCAGAGGCGTAATGTGCTCTATCCCCGATTTTTATTAGATAACGTCATTAATGAAAGAAGTAAATAATTACAGACACCGTTCTCTTCGGAATGAAATCCTTTATCCCTGATCGGATGAAGAACATCAAACCAAAAGAAAAGGCGTGTTACAACTTGACCGGTAAAGGAGGTGTCAGGGTTAGAGAAATGTTTTTTTTGGTATTACAAAATCGATCATACAGAGCCAGATATGACTGCAACGTCATTCTTAAGCCTTTGAAATTTGAAGACGACCAACAATTGAGGTAATGTCCCAAAGGTAGAACACATTTTTGGTCGTTCGCAAATAGCACCAGAAATTCTGTCTCATCCTCCATCCCAACGTTCATTTGTACTGACATTCCAGCTGTCAGCTCTTTGGACAAGGCTACTCAACACTTCCAGGTGGTGCTTTGAGTGTAGAGGACGAATCAACTTTCATACTCGTGTATTAGCAAGAGTAGTTAAAGATCTTTTCAAACAGGACTTCCAAGGTCATGGAAACGCTGATAGACCCGAAAACTTCTCAATGACCGGCAATACGGTTTTCGTACAGAGAAACAGGCCCTCTGGTGATTTGATGACATGCATCACTAGAAGGTGAAACCAAGGCGTACATCATTCTGGCAAAAGCAAAATAGTTGCACTTGATATTTCAAAGGCATTTGACGGAGTTTCGCATCAGGCTCTTTTGTCGAAAATGAGTAAATTTGGGTTCGACGAATGTGTGCCGCAGGGCTCTGTTCTGTCTCCGATACTCTTTTTAAATTCCATCAATGATCTCTTATCTGCTACTTCTAATCCAATATATTTATTTGCTGACAACAGTACTCTCTGCTTTTCATATTCGTTCCTGGACTCACGTCCCTGCTCTTCGGCTGTAGAGCGTAAACCGCAGCGTATGCTAAGCTCATTAAATTCCGATATAGAGAGAATCACTAAACGGGGAACCTCCAACAGAGTGGAATTTAATGCTTCCGAAACACAATGCTACCTGGTAGCATTAAAGCAAAATTAGAATACCCAGCCATTATCCAGGACTGGCACTTGCATTGTTGAAACAGAAAAACTTTGCACTTTTGTGTGTCAACGACAAAAATCCTGCGAAATGTCAAGGTTTCCTCAAATGATGTAAGAAATGCTTCACCCCTCTGATCCGGCCTCAATATATAAAGCATTCATCCGCTCAAAAATTGGAGTGCAATGCCCAAATTTGGTCAGGCTATAACATGCCTGCACCTAGTAGACAGGATTCAAAACCGTGCGGAAAGTGATGCTAATATCACTCAGTCGATTGACACCCTCGAATACCGACGTAATGTATGCGGTCTCACTTTGTTATATCGCTATTTCCACCACCAGTGCTTCATTTCAGTGAAATCGCCAGTAGCACTCCGCGCCTTGAAACCTTTAACAACAACACCCGTCTCGCAATGAATGCTCATCAGTATATGCTCAAGTCCACTTTCGGACGTACTCTGAAATATCGTGATTCGTTCTAAGCCGTACAACTCGCTTATGGAATGCTCTGTCGAGCTCTCTATTTCCTAACATAGTCTTTATAACTTGCAAACATTTAAAACCAACGTACATGGGTATTTCTCTTTTCTTCCTCCCTAAGTTTCCTTCGACTGAGATGTGTGAAAACATTTTAAGGGTACCAATAACGTTTTGAGTGCGCGCTAATTATAAAAACAAGAGACATGGAGCCTGTCGCCGAGAAGGGTCCTTTTGATCTATCATGCATGACCTTCTCTAGCATGTCTGGCTCCACTCTAGAAGCATTGCAGATTCATACCGTGGACTCCACTCTCAAACCCATTTTCCGCTTAAAAAGAAGTGGTCAAGCACTGGAGCTTTGACGACCTTGAGCGCCGACTGTCTTTTGACTCTGGTCTTATGGACATGACATCTGGTGCAATGACACCAGAACTCCTGCTTCAGAAAAAGTACGAAATCGACTTTCGCTGTGCCCAAGACTGGTTTCGGACAGAATTTCAACCATGGAAGCAATGGCTTGGCTCCCAAGCCGATAAAGGATGCGGCGCTGGTGTCTTTCTGGAAGACCACAACATTAGATCTCACTCCTCGTTAGGAAAACTTGCGCTCGTCTTTCAAGGGCAAATATACGCAATCCTGATGACAACGAACTATATTGTGAAGCCTTTGCGCTTAGAGACTTTCTGAACGCTCTTAGGATTACAAACTATAATAGTTCGAGAATGCAAGACTTCACTGAACGCCGTCTATAATAGACTAAGTTCACTAAGTCTTGTCTGGGTCCCGGGTCAAAATGGGATCGCGGAAAATGAAATCACCAATGAATTTGTTAGGCAAGGCTCAGCGGAGAATTTTTTAGGAGCTACGTTAGGTCTGCCTGCGACCTCGATTAGGGTTTCGTTGACAGTAGTGTTTCATGCAGATGGCATGACTCTCTGGGTTGCCGGTTGACCGAACGAATGCTTTCCGACGTCTCTAAGAGATCAGCGCCCTTCCTACTGCCTTTCAGCAGGAAAGACTGCAGGCTGCTTATTGGCGTCGTGACGGGATACGACACTTTTGTTAAGCACTTAAATGTGCTGAGCATAAATGATACAATATCCTGGAGCACTACCTCTATAAATGTCCGGCTTACGCCCGCATCAGGCTGCAAGAACTCAGCGTTGAATTCTTTGACTGAGTGCTCTGTTCTAACAAAAAAAAACCCCACACCTCAAGAGAGGAGTTTTAGTTAGCGGCAGATCGGATCGAACCCAACTGTGTATCAAACTATCGTACGAGTAAGTGTCCATGGTGTCCGTAAGTGGAATTTCCCCCAACAAAAAAAAAAACCGGAAGCAGTAAGGCAGAAAAGGTAGTCGTCGCTAGTTAATGCCTGGACACACCCCAAATTGTAACGTCTGCCAAGTACTAATACATGTGTCAGAAAGAAGCTATGCCAAATACGGTGGCAACAGTTTCTAAAACACAGCCCATAAGACAGACACGTCAAGGGGATTAAAGTAAAATACATCAAACCGTATTCTAGCCCCGAAAAGGCAAACTATTTAACATAAATGTACGATGTACGAGTACACATGGATGTACATGAATAAATCATTGGCAGCAACTGCCTATTCCGAAGCTAGTTGTAAATTCTTGTGTTTGAATTAAGTTTTACCAAAAACAGCGGCCCACCAGCAACTTTTGTCAACAAGGGTTCGGCGTCTGTAAATATTTATTGTCACTTCCACCTCTCAGTATCGAACCGCGACAATAGAGCACTTGAATTGAATTATTTCGTTTTCACTTGTTTGCATGACAAAAAGTATTTTGAATTTTCAAGCAACGCGAGCAATTACCTCCAGCTTACATTTGATTAAATTTTCGGTTTCCCACAGAGTTATGATAATTGAGTTAGAGTTTGAGAACCCGCAAGTATACCTTTCACTAGTCTTGATAGATGGGAAAGGTTTAAACACAAACGCTTGCTGTATCACCTATCCGAATCTCATTAACATAATCTTCATCAATGTCTCCTATAGAGATGTGCTAAAGAGAAAACGGTCCACTAACAGAGACCAGGAACCCTATGACGGAGCGGAGAAATTAAGACAGTGCGTGATTTAGGTGTGCTGAAACTGCATACGTTCGTATGTAGCTTACCCATTCAATCACTTTCTTAGTTCGGGGAGGACCTGCAATTCACCATATAAACTGCCCCTGTTAGCGGACTCTTTGGTTTATTGCTCCCGTTGCGAACTCTAAGTTTTTTGCGGGCCTCTTCCATTTTGTGCGGACCACTTAACGCATGGCATTCCCTTACTGCGTAGTCCCTTCGGCTCGGAATCAATCGAAGACTCTTTGAGATTATTCAATCTGCATATTCTAGCTATCTTACGCAAACTGATGCCTACCCTTTTGTCAGGTGGATAAAAATCGCAGAGTTCGCTGTTAAATCATCCTTCAGGTAGAGTCTGGTTAGCATTTCTTGACAATTCCTTCAATAACTCAATGGCAATCTTAGGCCAAAAACAGACTGCAAGTGTAGTAGCAAGTGTAACTCTTCGTTTGATTTCTGGTTGAGATGTCATTTTCAAAGTTAACAGCAGAGCCAAGGACGACTAATTCCCTAATTACCTCAAGGTTATAGCTGTCTATTGCGACGTTCTGTCCGATTCGATTTCGTGTGTCCCTCCTTGTTAATATGATATACTTGGTTTTGCCTTCATTCGCAATTAAACCCGTTGTTGGCATTATTGTTCTACATAGTACGTGCAAGGATCGTTGGGCTCTGTCAATGATGTTAATATCATCAGTGCATGCCTGGTGTTGGCTTGCGAGTTGCGCACAATTTTCTCAAGTCATCAACTTGTCCAAACCCTCTTTTGACATCAAAGATATTGGTGAGCCTTATCCTTCGTCATTCTTTCATACATTCGAGAGGATTTGGCAGAGGCGAGATACCTAATCTAGTCATAAATACTGATACAAAGAAAAACTTATGCCAAATGAAAACGCGCTGATATTTTTAAAAGAAAATTAAACTTTATATTTATCAAATCTACAAGTTATAGAAGACTACATGGCCGTCATTTGCCTTAAAGCATGACCTGAGACGTACTGGCCAACCATCAATCGCATCACGAACCTCATTCATCGGAAAGTTGTCTACAGAGCTCGCTTCAAAAACTCAATATTTCGGTGATGGGTAGAGCAGATCCTATAAAACGGACCACAAATTGTAATCCAAAGGGTTGAGGTCCGGACTACCAGCTAGCCAATCATAAGGTGGTATGAAGACGGGTACATTTTTGGTTTAGCCACTCTTGAGTGGTTTTCGCCTTGTGGGCTGGAGCAGAATCTTGTTGGAATGTCCAATGCTTGTTTGCGAACATTGTTCGGCTTAGTGGCTTAACGACGTTCTTAAAAAACAGTGCTTTGGTAAACTTTCGCCGAAGTCTTGACTTCTATTTCACAAAAATGGAGGTTGGTGATGCCATTGTACGATAGCTCATTCCCCACCTATTTCAACCTTTGGAATATGTTTTGAGGTCTGAGCATACTCTCGATCATTTTGCTTATTAAACGTTTCTACGACGGTAACAATTGTCTCGTTGCTTTAAGAGAGCTTTTGATTTTTGCTTCAATGCGACTGTTAGCAAGTGTCCAGTGTGTCTTTTGTAGGCACTAAGTCCCAAGTCTTCGTTGATGATGCGAGACATGGATTTTTGCGAAATGTTCATTTCCCGCGACAAGATCTTCTACTTTCTCAGTGGTTTGCGTCTGATTCGAGCTTGCACGACTTTGAAAGCTCCCGGAGTCCTTGCAGTGCGTGGACGGCCGGATCTTTTACGGTCACGTTCTCCACCAATATTCTCGAATCATTTAATAGTACGATAAACAAAGCAGCGAGGAATGCTTCGCGATAAAGAAGCATAAAAGCAACGAGTTATATAACGGTTAACATGAAAAGAGTGCAAATAATACTTGTACGATAATTGTATCAATAGTTACGACTAGACTAGGTAAAGACACTGTTATATGCGGTCTTGAGGTCGATATATTGAGTTGGTCAAAAAGTTATAGCGTTTTTTTTTTGCAATAGACGGCTTTGTCCGTGTTTATTTGTATCTAAGCGTGACATATATGTCAAATGTTTGCGCGCGTTTTATTGTTGACACTTAACCTAAAAACAAACAAAAAATTGGAGCGAATCGGTCGAGTTTTGTGCTTGCAATCGTGGTTCGAACATGGAGAATTTTGAAGAGCATATTCGACATATTTTGCTTTATTACTTCAAAAAAAGGGAAGAAATCAACTGAAACAAGGGAAAAGCTGAGTAAAGCTTACCGCAGAAATGCCATCGAAAAACGCCAGTACCCGAACTGAATCGCCCGATTCCGTTAATTTTTCAGTTAAAGGCGCTCATCGCCATGCATTCAATGCAAATAAGCATTCAACGGTTGGAGAGCTTGCTGCCGCTCCAAAAGTGTCCATTGTAAGCGTTCGTGGCCATTTGAAATCGCTTGGCTACGTAAAGTAGCTCGATATTTGGATACCGCATGAGTTGAAAGAAATTCATCTGACGAAGCGCAATAAACGCGAAGAAACCGGTCTATTCTGGAAGCGTGTGATCACGGGCGACGAAAAACGGATTGTCTACAACAATGTCAGCTGAATAAACAGTTAGAGTAGGTAAGACAAGCAAAGGCGGGCATCCATCAAAAGAAGTTGCTGCTGTCAATCTGATCGGATCGAAAGGGACCAGTCTTGTGCTTCCAAAGAACAAGACGATTAATTCTGCTGTCTACTGTGAGCAGCTATAGGAATTTAGTGATGCCATCGCAAAGAAACGTCCCGAGCTGATCAATCGTAAGGGTATGGTGTTTTACCACGACAATGCGAGACCACACACAAGCTTGGTTGGGATGTGTTGTCACCTCCATCGTATAGCCCAGAAGAAGGACTACGATTTGAGAGTATGCTCCTGCAACGTAAGAACGTTTTACACCCCACGAACAACTCAAAAACTATAAAACACCCTCAAGCAGTATAGGGTGGATATTACTGCAATCCAGGAAGTACGCTAGATAGGGTCGAGAATGATAAAAAGAACAGATTGCGACATTTATTACAACTGTCACAAATGGTTACACATATTGAGATGAAGATTCGTCGTGGGAAACCGGATCAAATCGAAGGTCGTCCATTCCATCACTCCATCAGTGATCGTCTAGCTGTGATCCGCGTCAATGCTAGATTCTACCATATAACATTAGTTTCATATGTGCTCACGCCCTTACGCAGCCTGTCCGAAGTACAATGTTCAAATTGTACTCGGAAAACATTTTTGCGGAAGCGATCGGAAAATACAGCCTCCGATACGACACAAACAGATAACGGTTTCCGACTCGCAGACTTTGCGACAGCTAATAATACAGTGATATGTAGCACGAGGTTCCCTCACAAAATAATCCACAAAGCAACCTGCCTAACTCCAGATGGTCGAACCGCCAACCAAATCGACCACGTGCTTATTGACGGACGACGCTCGTCAAATATCCTGGATGTTAAAACATTCGGAGGGGTAAACGTCGACCCTGACCATTACCTGGCAGCAGCCCGATTCAGAGCTCGACTGTCAAATGAAAGAAAACTGCAACAACATCCAAAAAGGAGGTTCAACATTGAACGCCTACGCACACCTACACCAGCTACAACTTTGAGGTTATCAAGGAGTTCATCTAACTCGGGGCAAATGTTAACTCCACAAACTCCATCATGGTGGAGATTCGACGAAAACTAACCCAAGGCAAGCGCTGCTAATTCGGTCTGTCGAAACAACTTGGGTCAAAACTCCTAACGCAAAGAGTCAAAATCATGCTCTACGAAGCCGAGAGTTGGACGATAAGTAAGACAGGGGAGCAAGAAAAATCCTTCGTCGAATATTTGGTCCTGTCGGTGAGGAGAGCGTATTAAAAAAAAACACAAACGCAAACGCGAACTCTATGAGCTGTACAAAGATGTGGACATACTACGGAATGCAAGAATCCTCGGCCACATCAACCGGATGGACGATAATGCTCTACCTGCGAGGGTCTTCGAATTCAAGCCACCGGGCTCGAGAAGAAAAGGAAGACCGAACCTTAAAGATCGGACGATTGTGGATATAAGGCAGTTTGGACTTACCAACTGGAAGCAGCACGCCCGGAACCGTAATGGATAGAAGGCTATAGTTGTTCAGGCTTTGACCCTCTAAGGGTTACCAGCCTGATAAATAAAAAAGCAGTCAGGAGACAGATTTTTATAAAAATTGTGAAAAAGTTGTATCGATTAGCGACGGTAAATCCACCAAATCTTTTTCTTCTTGTCTTTGCTAACAGCAAAGTTCCGAGTAGCAGAATGCAACATCAGATGTTAGTACGTTTAAAACACCACGACGCTTCAAATTTTAATATTTTGAATGGTTCTTCTTCGGAGAGTGAAGTTTTGTACATAATAACTCGCCGTAGAACTTATTTCCACTTTTATCAACTTTTCGCCCGAGAAATTTTTCTTTCGAGACATTTTACTCATTACGAAGGGCTATGTGTCTCCAACCGTACGAACGAATTGATACCAGTCATGCAGATGGTGGAGATCGACAGATGTTCTTTTCTTCTTGCTTTCAATCGCTCCATAATACCGACGTATTACACTCCATATGAGTGTGACCCGGTACCAACAGTATGATTGCTGATTCTGTTTGCATGAACACCAGGAACATCGTTGAAACAAAAGAGTTATTATTCTGAACTCAACAGCAATCACTATAAAACACAACCTCATTATAGGTTTCCGGGAAGCCCTCAAGATGCTCAAAAAGACATGAGGCAATATCGTTGCCACCACGACGTCCATCACCCTTATGCTACATACTCGCATAACAAAAAGGCTGGTTCGTTGCGCCATCGTGGACGGTTAAATAAAAGGTCCATAGCCGTAATTTATAAAACGAAACATTTGTCTTTATGAAGGGTGTGGGAAGCCACTGCTGCATGTCTAAAGTAAACACTTTTCTGCGTTGATCATTCTGACGATTTTTTTTTTTCTTTTTTTTAGTGTCGTGCTCAGCATGTTCTTGGTGCTCTTTCAATTCCTTTTCGAATTGTTCTTTTTTCATTTCCACTGCTGGTTTCTCATTTCATGTGCAGAATTTGTCACTTATTCCATGTGTCGAGCTGGGGTTTTGATGTTCCTCGTCTTAAAAATGTTGGAGTATGTAGAGAGTGATAACGTTGATCCATATTTCTCAGTAAATAACCCCGGAAGTAGCATGATTCCACGCTCATAAAATTGTTGTTCCTTGCTGGCAAAAAACTGATCCAGATGATTTTTTACCTCCTCATTTGAAGTAAAGGTTTTACCGTCTAAACAATTTTGTAGAGACCGGAAAAAATAATAATCCGAAGGTGGCAGATCTGTAGAATATGGTGGGTATGGCAGTGGATACAAGCTGTAAAATCTTTTGGCGAGTTACTAAACTTGTAGCAGGTCTTGCATTATCTTCACCTTTTCTATTGATCAATTCTGGTCTTTTTAAGTGAATCATTCAAATTGTCCAGTTGGTGACAGTACACTTCAGAATTGATCGTTGTGTTGTCCGACAGAAACTAAAAAACAAAAACGAATCCTTTGAAGTCCCACCAAACAGATAGCATCACATTTGTTTGATGCATATTGGCTCTCGAGGTGCTTTGAGCCAGTTCATCTTTTTTACTCCATGATCTCTTGCGTTTAACATTGTTGTAGACAACTCATTTCTCGTCCCGTGATGATGCGCTCCAAAAATGGATCATTTTCTTGACCTTTGAGAAGCTAATCGCAGACATCAACACGGCGGCACAAATTTCTTTCCGTAAGACCATGAGGAATCAATATATAGAGCTTTGAGATTAAACCTAGGCGAATCTGATAAATTTCATCTTTCAGCGATCTCACTAGCTGTTATTCGCAGGTTTGCATCAACTAATGCCTTTATTGTGCCTTCATCATCGTCATCGGCAAACGAAATTACTTTCAGAGCCATGTCTGTATAGTTCATTGGCATCCCTGCCAAGCTCATCCGCTTGTGCAGGATGACGATGGAGAAAGCTCGCTGCTGCATCAAGGTTGGTAACGACCGAGACCCTTGATGTTAAAAAAGGATTTAAGCAAGGCGACCCACTGCCATGTGACTTCTTTAACGTGACACTGAAAGAATTGTGCAAAACTCACCGGCCAACACACGAGGTACGATCTTTCAAGTCTGTTCAATTGCTTGCATACGCCGACGATATTGATATTATTGGTAGAACACAGCGAGCTGTCACAGAGCGGCAAAAATGGGTCTAGCGGTAAACGAGGGCAAAACAAAGTATATGCTGTCAACAAGAAGGGACACCCAACATAGACGAATCGGGAAGAATATCACAAACGGCAGCTATAACTTTGAGGTAGTATGGGACTTTGTCTACCTCGGCCCTGCTACTACATCTGAAAACGACATCACTTCAGAAATCAAACGAATAAGAACGCTTGTCTATCGCTGTTTCTTTGGGCTAAAAAGGCAACTGTATAGTAAGGCCCTCTCCCGAACAACCAAGGGAACTCTATATAAGACCCTTATAATCCCAGTTCTGCTTTATGGCTCCGAAGCATGGACCCTTTCCAAAGCGTATGAATACATCATTGGCCGTTTTGAGAGAAAAAAAATTCTTCGTCAGATATTTGGTCCCGTATGCGTTGACGGGTTCTGGAGGAGACGATTCAACGATGAACTCTGCGAGCTATACATCGATATCGACCTGGTCAAAGAACTGCGCATTGGGCGTTTGAGATGGCTGGGACATGTAGAGCGAATGAATGAACGCTACAACCCGCAGAATTTTCGACTCTAATCCGGAGTGACAATGCAAAAGAGGAAGGCCTTGCCTTAAGTACCATGTTGGTACTTACATGCTGTTTAAGGTAATTTTGTCCTTTACAAAAGTTTGGTAATCAGTCCGTAGTTAGATACTATGATAGATGTCTAGTACCAGATTTATATGCTCTTCCACTCATCAAGAAAAAATTCCATTAGAGAGGAATTCATTACATAATTCTAATAAAGAGAAACTAAGTGAGCTGAAAAAGTTACGTAAGACAATTAGAAAAAAAAAACAAAATGTCTGTTTTTTTTGGGGGTTCTAAATAACATAGGACATACTCAACCTCCGCAACATCAAACGAATAGTAAGAACAATCAACAGTTGATGGAAGAGAGCGAAAGTAATTCAAATCGATGGAGAAAGAGCAGGTTGAATTATAAATACCTTGAAAGTATTCTGCATATCTGGGATTTGTTTAGGATCACTTGATTAAGATTAATTTCCACAGAACGAATAAAATTGCAATACAGAAATTTGGAAAGAAAAACAAACTCTTTTCTTAGACACATGAAAAAAAGAGTGTAATTGTCAGAAGAGCACGTCCTTTTGAACAATTTATGTGCTCCATTCTTAGAATTTTTTAATTTAAATAATTTTTTTAATGTACCAAGCACGATGAGAAATTACTTTTTTATGAATCATGGGTACACATTCTTGAAGAACATTATTAAATGACTTTAAAAGTGTAAAATTTTTCAGATATACATATATTTGAAGAGAAATTCTTTTGACCAATTAATATTTTTAAAACAATTATTCATATGAGAGACAGATTACTAGGGTCAAATTTTGTAAAAACTCATTGAATTACTGAATTTTCCAAAGTTTGGCAACTCTATCTATGATATGTTCTCGATGTTCTTGTAAAGGCGGAATGAAAGCCTTGGTGGATTATAGCTAATAAATGGCAGCATACCTCCGCCAACAGAATCTACATGCACACATAATTAATCTAAAGGGTTCTCCAATAGGGACTTGACAACTTTAAATTTAATTTGTGAATGCAATCTTTCACTAATCATCAAACTGTCACTGTCAATTTATTCAGTACACTCAACATTTTCATCATGGTAAAGTACACGAACGAGTAACGTCTGCAAATTATAAAAATTTTCTACCGAAATTCGGAGTCGGTGACTGCAACTTTAAGAGCGTTAACTCCAATTTTCGGTCGTAATTCTCGCCCTATTAGACAGGCAATAACAAGTTTAGTGCAAAAATTTTAGTCTACATATTCGTTGTGTGATGTTACCGTGTCAGTGAGACAACGGGTTGGTCGAAGTGTCGAAAACATCGCTGCCGTTCAGGCGTCCGTAGCAAACGTTCCAAATCAGTCAATTCCACTGCGTTCTCAAGAATTGGGCATGGTTCAGACCACATTATGGCGTATTTTGCGTAAGGATCTTGGTTTACACCCATACAAGATCAAGCTGACTCAAGAATTGAAGCCGATGGACCATTTGAAGCTACGTACGTTCTCCGATTGGGTTCTGGAGAAGATGCGCCAAGATGATGAATTTCATCGTAAAATCATCTTCAGTGACGAAGCTCATTTTTGGCTCAATGGGTTCGTCAATAAGCAAAATATGCGTTATTGGTCGGGTGAAAATCCACATGTGCTTCATGAATCACCACTTCATCCACAAAAAATAACTGTTTGGTGCGGTTTTCATGCCGACGGCGTTATTGGGACATATTTTTTCGTCGACGATAACGATCGTCACGTTACTGTGAATGGTCAGCGTTATCGCGCCAAGGTCACCGATTATTTTTGGCCCGAATTGGAAGATATGGACTTGCACGACATGTGGTTTCAACAGGATGGTGCCACAAGCACACAGCACACGCTACAATCGATTTATTGAAGAGTAAGTATGGTGAGCGTGTTATCTCAAGAAATGGGGCAGTCAATTGGCCGCCTCGTTCGTGCGATTTAACGCCGCTTGACTATTTTCTGTGAGCTACGCTAAGTCATTGGTTTATGCCAACACGCCGAGGACGTTGGAAGAGCTCAGAGCCAACATTGAACGCGAAATAGCGGGCGGCCGTTTCGGCCGAAATGTGTGGCCGAATCGTTGAAAATTGGGTCCAACGAATCGATCGCTGCAAACGTGCCCGCGGTGGCCATATGAACGAAGTCGAGTGCCATTCATAAATGTTTTGATTGTACGATCGATAATAAAGTTTCTGAAATATCTCAAATGGTTTGGGTTTTATTTAAAAAAAAAAAAGAGTTGTCAAGTCCTTATTGGAAAACCCTATGCAGCTGATGATGAAGGCATACGAAATCAATTTCGACCTCCGCAGCCGCAAATAAGCGTCTCGCAACAGTCAAAACGCCACCTCCACGTCAAATCGATCGCAGCGAAATACGGAGACGAGCTTAGAACAAAACTCTGCGATTTACTATAAGTTTTTAAACCTGTTTGTTCCAATCTGAGCTGCACTTGCACATGGTAAAATACTGCAAAATGTTTGTGTCACTTTTATCAACCACTTTTGCAATAGTTTACTTTATCTTAAGCTTAAACCAATCTATCACTGTTCGTAATTCACTTTTCAAATTCAACTTTAGAACTGCCATCTTTTGAGAACTAGTACAACTAGCACAAGTCTTCTGTATAAGGGATCATTCACTCTTGAGTTAAACATTCGTTTAAACGCAACCACGGTTTTATGCGATAAAATATTAATTAGATACTTTTTTGTTGCCTAACGATAAGACACGATTGTTTTTACTTATTTTTACTGATTCAGAAGAATAAAAAAATTGTTTTAGCAAACGTGGGAAAAGGAAAGCGGTTAACAGCTGAAGAAATTGAACAGATCAAATTTTTAATGTCACAAACCCAGGTTAATGTTTCTAATCGACAAATCGCAAAGGAGATAAAATGATCGGAGGCGGTTGTCCGTAACTTTTTGAAGAAAGAAGAAAATTTAGGAAAAAGAAAAACCTCCGCCAAAAAGGTTAAATATTTGAGGAGGCAACAAAAAAATCGGCTAAATTGTAGGCAAACTAAGGGTAAATTAGATTTACCAATCACAAAACAACACATTGCCAGAATTATTCGCGAATCAAAATTCGTTAAATGGAAGAAAATGCAGGGAAAACCAAGGCTTACAGCTGCACACAAAGAGAGAAGATTGCTGTTTGCCAAAAAGTACATGCACTGGACAGTCGATTGGAAAGACGTAATGTTTTCGGACAAAAAACAGTTTAACTTAGACGGTCCAGACTGTTACAGATGTGTTTGCCTACAATTTAAAGTTGCCAATTTGCTTTATCGGTGCGAAAATGAATTCCCGAATGTACACGAAATTACTGGATGATCTATTGATGAACAACAAGAACACCAGTTCATTTTGCAGCAATATAATGCTGCAATCCATGTTCCGAAAGAGTAAAGGGAGTGGATTCATCAAAAAAAACATCACTTTGTTGGATTGGCCGGCTTGTAGCCCCGACTGTATTCCCTTGGAAAAGTTTTGGGCTCTCCTTGCTCCCAAGGTTTGTGCAAATGGAAGACAAATTGATTGTTTCAGAACTCCCGGCAGTGTATTCAAGCATGTTGGCGAGAAATTAATCCAGATGTCAGAAACAAGGACAATCATACAAAATACAAAATTGTGCTGCGAAATCTTAACGCAAGGTAAGGTAGCCTCCGCGTTATTGTTACACCTCAACATCCATAAAGGGCTTGGCCAAACACTTCTCCAGCATTCTAGATGCCCTAACTTTTCTTGTTGCAGCCAGGGTACAGATGCAGATATCACAGGCCCCATGAAGCCAACTAAGACAACAGAACTTGACAACAAAAGGCTGTAACGCAAGAGACTGCTAGAATCTTTGTAGATTGTCTTTTCCTCAAGGAAATGGAAAGATGTAATTGTGGGATTGACATTCGAAGGTATTATCAGAGAATAAAACGAAAATGTCAGGGCAACAAAGCAAGAATGGAAGCCTGCAAGGAAACGCTACTTCTGCAGATTGTATAACGACGATGATGGTCAAAATCTAGCTGCCAGGCAGATTGAATCATTGGCCTTCGATAAAGATTACAGAGAATTGCATTCCCCTAGAGCTTAAGTCTAATGCAGTCGGACTGTTTGCTAAGCTATTTAAAGATGCCGGAGATTACCTGGTAGGGAACACGCGCCCGCTCATCTGTAGGCTATAGTCAAAGGAAATCATTTCTAATGAATAGAATCTCAGCATAGTTTGTTCGATCCAAAAGAAGAATAGTAAGCCTCCAAAACATCGCGTATAGGTGTCTTTTCTGCCGTGCTGAGTGTCTGAAATCATTCATCAATAATCACATCCGTGCGGTTTCGGCCTTCAATCCATCCTTCGGCAGATCTTGCAAAAGACCCGGGCATTTCAGATCGACACTCACCATTTGTCGACTTCAAAGAGACATGTGTCAGCGTGAATATGGACGACCTATACAACGCCATGATTGGTTTTGACATTCCTGCCAAATTCATCAGGTTGTGCTGGATAATCATGGAGGATTCTCGCTTCTGCCTCAAGGTCGGGAATGAGTTAACGGAGAAGGGTTTGAAACAAAACGACGCGCTGTAGTGTGACTTTTAAAACATCGCTCTAGAAAGCATCGCGCTAATTGACTGGCCAACAGAGGAGGTACGATCTATTGTAGCTCTCGTATAATTACCTACGTACGGTCCGACCGTAAACGAGGGCAAAATAAAGTACATGCTGTCATCAGGCAAGGCTAAGTCAGAACGTCACTTCGAAGTAGTTAAAGACTTCGTCTACCTTCGCTTCGCAGTTACAAGGAGCAAACACGAAAGAGCAGACATCAGACGCAGAGTTACTCTTGCCAGATACTTCTTTGGGCTCAAGGGGCAATTGGATAACAGGACACATATCATCCTGGTCCCCGTCTATGGTGCAGAGGCTAATACCTTGGAGAAGGACTTAACTGTTTCGAGAGAAAGATACATCGGTCTAGTCAGGCGTCTACGGATCCAACGCCTGAGATATCTGGACAATATTGAGCGAATGGATGGCACAGTTCCAACCCAGAGTCTTCGAGTCTAACCCAAAGGGATGGGGTAGCAGAAGAAGATCGCATCTAAGGTGGCGCACTCAGATGGAAGGGCATCTCAACAAGCTTGGAGTGCGGCGCTGGAGGCAGCTGGCGAGAAATCGTTCTAACTGGAGAGGCTTGTTCGATGAGGCCCAAGTTCACCCCAGGTTCTAGCAACACCTAAGTAAGTAAGGCAACCGAAAAAAAAAATTGTCTTCCAAGCCAAAGTTTGGTTTATTTATCAGGCCCACAGGTTCAGCTGTACAATTTTAGGAGAGCTGATGTCTTTAAACTCCCAGATCTAATCACAGGGTAGTCTGCTATTTAAACACAAGCAACGTTCAGCACCTAAAATGCGATTGCTCTGCTTTATCTCTAGGCAGTAACCACTTCGAAGATATAAACTGCTTTACAAAGATTACAGTCCTTGGCAAACTCAACATCAATGGCTCCAGAACCAGCTGGAGCTAAGCTCTCTAAGTCATATCACAATTAACTGGTGTAAGCACATTTTAAAAGAGAACCGGAATGAGGACTCTAACCTAATCTAACGTCAGTGCAGAGTATAATAGGAGAAGTGAGTACCAGCCTGCAAGCTGCAATGGATATAAAAGATCAGAATCCGCCACCCACTCCGGACTTACCAGCGAAAAATGTAGGAATTCCGTGTGTATCTTCTTCGGCAAACACAATTTAGTCCATTTACTTGTTCTATTTACCGGCCACTAGTTGAACGCTCATTTCTATCACGACAGTCGCCTATCTCATCAAACCAATTCTAAGTACATAAACCTCTAACCGCCGATAGGTGCTTTGGTGACAACACTATGCAAACACCTGGTTCCCGATATCTTATCAAACGTGTTACGCCCGGTGGTTATTACCGAAATCGGCACGTAAACCAGTCCTACTAAGTCCACTCATCTGAAGCCAATCGATCACCGATAACAAATTCTAAATGGGACACTGGCTAAGCTCGTTAGTTTTACGCCACATAAAACGATTACCACAAGTGAGTCACTATCGAGTGTATCGATGCCTGGCTTTAGGGAGGAAAAACCACACAATCACGCTTACGGTGACACTAACAATGCATAACACGAGCATAAATAAGTTTTCCTCCATCCCAACCACCAACTGTAACATGAGAATAGCAATAAAGTTTCGACTTACCACAACTTTTAGCGTCATAAGTCCATCACGTTTCACGTAAACTATTGTCGCCAGTCCCTTGGCCAGAGCAATCTGTTGATGAAAATTCAAACAATTAACCAACTTGTACTAACTATTCCGGTAACGCTACTACGTAACGAATGATGCAAGAGTATTGCCGAACCACTGGAGCAACCATCAACCCAAACACAATAGAAGAATCCATTGAAGCAACATCGAAAAGGTCTAACTAGCGTGGTTCTGGACTCGTTCTCGCCCCATTGACCGACCAATTAACACTTGAAACTGTGACGCGACCGTACTGGACCTCAATTTCACACTCACCAGCTAATGATTTTCAAAAAGTTTACTGACCCAGTTAAACGGATTCTCTTCGGTTTGGAGGAAACTTTCTTGTAACCTACTTATCCGACGCGGTAAACGGTAGTGGCTATCAAACAACTGCCAATGTGAAGGTTGTCCCATGGAAAACTCCAGAAATAGTGTTTTAATTGGATTTGGAATCGATCGGTGGTTGTTATTGAGGTACTAATTACTCCAGTGGTGTGACTTTGTTTATGAATACATGGAATCAGAAGACAAACTCACCTCTGCTTGAAGCTCTTCAAGTGTACAATCCGGCGGGAGGTAGGAAAGATGCTCGTCTGATGTAAGAATTTTGCGAAGGACCGCTTCGGTGGCCTGGCACAGTGCGTCATGTTCGTCTAAAGGCGGTTTTGGTTTTTGTGCGGTTTCTCGAGGCTTTTTGGACGAATGACGGTGATCGGATGAGGAACCGGTTCTGGAGGAGCTCATAATTGGAGATGAACACGTGGGTGACGTATAAATTAACTGTGGAGCTTCGGTGAGACGAATTCGATAAACTCGTTTTATAAGCAGTGAACAACTTTTTTTAATTGCAAACTACTAAAAACCGCAGAAACCGGAGAAGAAATCAACAAAAGTTACGATTTTTAACCAAAACAAATTGCGAGAAACTGACAGTTCGGCGAATACGTTCCACACACGACACTGAACTCTCAAGCACATGCGCAAATCAATTCAGTAATGCCAGACTATTTTCTCTTTCAATGTCAAAATAAAATCTAAATTTTTATCATATGAATTTGGAATGAAAGTTTTGGCCGCACATTTAGAAATTTTGTGGTTCAGACCTTTTTTTTGAATAAATCGCACGATTCATTAAATTCATTCATATCATTTAATATTGGGAAATACTTTCGGGTAAGTGCCCACAACGTGTGCCTTGTACAAAGCGCATTCTAGAGGCCCAATTTTCGATGAATTTTTCAATCAATTGAGAGCATATTGCTCCAAAGTGTTAATGTTTGCTGGCTTATTGGCGTAAACTAGTGACTTGATGTAGCCCCAGTTAAAGCGATCTAATGGCGTCAAATCGCACTATCTTTGGTGGTGAATTGAAGGGTCCATTTTTGAAATGACTCTAATGACAAATCGCGTATGGAGTGGAGCACCGTCCTGCTAAAACCACAGTTCTTGATGCCATCAAAATTTCCACATTGGTGCCATCAAAATTTGAGAAAAAATAATTGTTGATCATCGCATTGTACCCGTGTCTAATGAGAGTAACTTATGCTCCGGAAAAATGCACGTAACCGTTTAACCAGAAATGATCCTTATCACTGAGCAATTTTTTACGGTAGAAAACTGTTTAGTCCAGGTTTGAAGTTTGTTCCTTTGTGGGGGGCACTTTGAAACCAGTGTATCAGCTTCTCTGATGCTTCGTGGACAACATTCGCATCAGTGTTCAATAGCTTGGGGAAGGGGGCAAGTGTTTTGAAAGACCTGAAGGAAAGATCAATCGACAAAGATTCTATCAGTCAAATTCTATTCTCTTACTCCTGACTCCGTTGTGCCAGTGATATGTGCATTTATACCCTGGCAGTAAGGTAGATGTTGGCTCTTCGGAAAGTTTGGACATCCAGAATGCTAGAAAAGTGTCTGGTGTCGATTGAAATGTGATCAATCTGGTTAACTGATCAGGAGATGACAAAAACCTTTATGATGCTGTCATCATTATCTTCTTTAGGAGCATGAACGCAAATCAGGCTTATATTTTCGATGCGGATTGCAGTGAAGCGTTTGCTTACATACCGGAAGCTTAAGACTTTTTGCGTAATCTATCAAATATGCGTCGTCTTCCATCTTTGTAGCAATCGCCTTAGTAGATGTCGTAGGTTTTCATTCTCTCTGAGCCCGGCCACAGTTCTTGGAATGCGATTATATCTGCTTTATAGCACTCTAGGGCCTCCTCGAGTTGTTGGGAGCACGTGGTCAACTTTTTTATAAAAAGATTATCATTAGATAGGCATGGGATCCACTGTAACACAGTGGAGCGCTATCATAAAATAAAAAAAATACTGAAGGATACGAAGACGGAGTTCTTCTCATACACCCCGAAGGTAGAGAAGCTGCAAACAATGCTGCTGAGAGGGTTAGAACCGTCAACTGATCCGGAGGAACTCCTTTCACTGCTGAAAGAGAGAATGAGTGAGCAGGCCTCAAATTCGTGGGGGTCAAGCCATTTGTCACGGTTAGAACTATAAAAGGGAGAAGCGGCAATTACCGTTCTTCCTGGTTAAGCTAAGTTCCAACAGCAAATTGGATGTTCTAACGAGCATCAAAGTACTAGACTACCAGCTTGTACACTGGGAACAATTAAAGAGGAGCGAAAACATTTTACAATTTTACAATGTTTTCGCATTTTACAATCTGTTCGCTGCCAAAGGTTCGGGCACACCGCGTCGAACTGCGAAATGCAGCCTCGATGCGTGAAGTATGGAAGGAACCACAAGTCAGAGGGATGTGCTTTAAGTAGGAAGGAGCGTCGGAAAAAAGCCAACTCTCTTGAGCCTTACGTAGGAACACGGGACACACCGCAAATTATCGGGGTTGTCCCAAATTCCAATACATCAAAAGAGCAAGTCTGGCTCGGCAGAAGAAGGTAGAAGTTAAACGTCCACCCGTGCATATACAAACACCAGTCGTTATTCCGTACAGCAAGCAAAGATTACTTCTCAGGCCCCAGCACCGGAAACAGCATCTGACATGATAGCTATCTTGCTCTCCATCCAGGGGCAGATGGCTCAACTCCAACGTCATATAACTGAACAGACCGCGCAGGTGGATCAAATATATGCGCTTCTGCCTGGCCTAACGCACTCTTTGTCGTAGTGGGTACATACGTGGCAGAGCAAACCTTGAAGGTCCTTGCAGTGAATGTGAATTCACTGATTAGGTTCGAACAACGAGCCGTACTATTTAAGTTGCTTAAAGACCAAGCCCCTGATGTGATTTTGGTTAGCGAAACTAAGCTTACCAAAAGACACAAAATGAGGCACAGAAGATATAAAATAGTACGGAGAAACCGACCCAACTCCATTGAAGGCGGAGGCGTTGCGATCTTTAAAAGAGTATACAGTCGTGTAGTACGTAGGTTTCAGGTGCTGGAAGCATGCATCGTGTATATCCCTCTCCGTAGTGGTACATGGTGTCTTTCTATCCACCTAAGGCTACTCAGTCCACCTTATTCATCTCAGAGCTCGAGACACTTTTTCGATTCCTGAGGCTGCAATTGGAAGACAACTATTTCATTATCGGCGTAGATTTCAACGCCAAATATAGTGATTGGTGAAATATATCACCAAATACTAGAGGGAACCTACTATTCAACTGGTGGGGTCAGCACAGTGTAATGTATCGACTCGGGCTTAAGAGGACTGATAGTCCGTCGTTTCCTAGACGCGGGTCCTATTTGGATCTTCTGCTGTTTGACTCACGAATATAACTGACGTGCACTAACCATCAAACTACAAACTGTCTACCCACTTTCGTATATGACAGTGCGGTCTCAGCACCGAAATAACTGTTCCCAACGAAATTGCGGAATTGGATGAGTTTGTTCAAAAGCATACCTACAATTATAGTTGGTGCGTTGAATACACTTCACCAGAACACTGACTAGAGCGTTCTCCTCCAATTCGCTCTACCCACCGTCCAGCAGAAATCTGTCAAACGAGGAGATTGACAGGTATCTAAGACTAATGGACGAGATAATTAAACGAAAAATGGACAAAACGATACCTCGGTACCAACCCACTGACGAAGAAGACTTATTCCGCAACGCAACTATTGACGCACTGCAACGACATAAAAGTAGACTGCTGTCAAGACTAAAAACCTTGTACAGACAGTTTACTGACAGACATAAGCCGGAGATAATGACACTGAAGTCGTCGATCAAAAACCTCCAAGTATTGTTTGTATTGGAACAACAAAATTCGAGCTGTAAACACCAGGAGTCCGAATATGTTCCCGCAAATAAATAAAATATTTCGGATGAAGGATCAAAACGTGCTTTCGTGTTTTAAAATCGCCCGAACGACGGACAACGAGCACATACGAGTACTTTTAGAAGCAGACATCGATCCAAATGAGGCCGTTGATGATAACTTCTTTGTTATCTATAGGAGCGACTTTCCAGGAAGTATACAAAGCGGTTTGCCTTGTAGGAGAATCGAGTCCTTGTGCACAATTTCTACCTTCGAAATGAAATAGTGAATTGGCGCTTCGAGAGCTCGGGTTTCACCCAGTTCAGTGACGAGAATATGGCAAATAATGTCATCACCAATGAAATGGTACTGCCACCTCCAAACGATCTTCGAATCGCTTAGAAGTAAGAAGTGGGAACCGATGAAATACCGAACATTGTGCTTCGACATCTCTCTCTAGAAGCGGTGAACATTTATACCACCCTGTTAAATAATGAAATGAATAATGCACATTATCCATTGCAAAACTGCGCTGTGACGTACCAGAAAGTATGCCCAAAGATACTTCCAATCCAGCCAATCTCAGCTCGATCAGTCTTCTTCCAAACATCAGTAAGGTGTTCGAAAAGGTAATCAATAGAGTCATGACTAAGTGGGTTGAGGAGAAACATATACTCGTAGTTCCGGATAATCAATTCGGTTTTAAGGCGGGGCATGATGTATGTTATTCTTGCTGCGTCTAAACTGGTTTCTGATATCCAATGGAACAAAGGCAAGAACCAGTTCACTGGTGCCTGCCTAATTGACTGGGAGAAGGCCTTCGATACCGTATGGTTAGAAGGACTCTTTTTCAAGCTGGACAGGTTGGGCATTAGTAAACCACTGCTGTATGTTCTTTTTGATATGCTCTCCCATAGACAGTTCATCGTGAAGAATGGCGATGTGACTTCTGCTGGAACATTTAACATTAAAAACGGTCTGCAACAAGGTGCGGTAAATTCGCCGATCCTATTCAATATTTACACGAGTGATCTGATAGGTTCACTTCACCATGCCATAGCGTACGCAGACGACGTACAGATCAGGTCCAAAGATTGAGGTTATTAATATACTCTTGCAACGTGACTTCGATAAAATTAAGCGATATTGCAACGACTGGAAGTTGAAAATCAATTTTCAGAAGTCGGAAACCATTTTGTTTAGGACGCCTTTGTCTCGGGCCTCAGGGATACCAGAAAAAATTGGAGAAAGTTCTCGATCGTGGAGCAGCACGGGCAGCCACTTACTTGTCGAAATGTAGTCAGATACCTTGGGATCTGGCTAGATCAATTTCTGTATTTTAACAAACATATAGATGTTGCTCTGGCTAGAGCCAAGAGTGCTTTTGCCCTTTCAAAGAGACTGTTTTATAACAGCCAACACGATGCGAGGGTGAAGGTTATCTGCTACATGGCCCTTATCCGGCCTCTGCGTGTATTTGGATGTCCCGTGTGATTCAACGTGAGAGCAAGGTTATTGGAAAAGATTCGAGTGTTTGAAAGGACTTGTCTTCGCTTATACAGAACACCAGAGTCTTAGTACATACAATTTTATCCTAATCAGGTCTTGTACAATAGGGCGAACCTAATAAGTGTGGAAAATTTCGTCATTAAGTTGGCTCGAAGGCACGTTGCAAGAGCAATGACCTCATCGAACAACCTGATCTTCGGGCTTATTACTCTAATTATATGTACAATGCGAGTGTTCGCTTTAACAGCTCCAGAAACGTTCCTCTAGCTAAATAATAAAGGTCTGATCCAGGACAGATTGACGGTGCCGCTAATCTTCCATGTTGCGCGAACAGTTGCGGACAGGCGACTCAACTACAACAGAGACGTCGCACATGGTAGTGCGGAGCGCCTCCGGTTTAGTAGGGCGGTAGGGAGTCGCGACAAGAGGGATGTTGCTCAGCAGCACCAGCAATGTCGGTGGCTTGTTGAAGGGGATGATGCTTCGTCGTCGAACTCCTCAAGTAATAGGTAGCTTCATGTGAACCAAAGTGGATGAGTCTAATTTTTTTTTTAGCCATGGCCGACTTACATAATTTTAACTAGGATCAAGTTAGATCTAAGAAAAAAATAAAAAAATATATACACATAATCTATATACATATACTTGTATATTTCGTATATACAGTGACTCAACTATTTGTTCACATGCATACCAAATAATCTGATTTTTGATTACAACTTTTTTATTTAAAAAGATAATTTAACGAAATTTTTGACATGATTATAAAATACGAGTAATATCATAATTCATTAAAAAATAATAGAGATAGAAATTCATTTGTTAACTTAGTTTAATTTAACAAAAACAAAAATAGGGCACTTGATCAATTAGTTGACTTTACTAAACTAATATTGTTTAGTATTTCGTATGGGCTCCTTTTCTTCTTGGCATGGATTATATTAATGTTTTGAATCGATTTTGATTAATATTTTGCCAAGCAGTAATGGTAATTCTTTGGTAATTCTGGCTGTGTGTTTCGGATCATTATCTTGCTGAAAGATAATGTCCGACACATTTTTGTTCCAGTTTCAAAGACTTGTTAAAAGCCCGCATTCCAAAATGGTATTGAGCGGCATTCATGCGACCCAATACCCTAACACATTGACCAAACCCCCAAGATTTCCACCTCCAAACTTTATTGTTGGCTTGATGTGGCAATCGCTTATCGGGTCACTAGGCTTTCTGCACGTCCACTGACAACCATTGGACCCAAAACGATTAATTTTTCTTTCGTCCAACCAAATCATCTTTGCCCAGTCACCAACACTATAGTTTTTATACTTTCTGGCGAATTCCAGCCTTAATTGTTTCTGCGCGCCCGTGAAAGCCGTTCTTGCTTAAAATTTTCCTAACAGCCTCAGTTGTTATAATAATTATATCGATTTGTAACAAATATTTATTGATCTGGGCCGCATTGCCATGTACATCATACTTTATTTGTCGCACAATACGCCGTTCTAAGGTAGAATTCAAAATTGGTATGTATGTCAATGGCACTCCAAGTTTTCGAGAAATTTTTCTATGGCTAATTTTTGAAACAATTAACCTTTCCACTTCCTTTTCTTTAGCTTTACCAAGTTTTTTTATCTTCTATCAAATTCTAGACAGCTAAAAATGCCTTCTTAAACTGAAATCTAAACTTGCCTTATGTTGGATTCCAATATTAATTCTTTTTTATTAATCAAATTTGTTTAATTTCGAGAGAAAACACTTTAAAAAAACCAAGCTTTGCAACCCTTTGTGCTCAAAATACTACGGTTCGCAATATACTGCGCCAGTTTCAACAAATTCATCAGATCTATTGTCTAAGAACTTTTAAAAGTACTCACGAAATAACGGTGCATTTCTGTTCGCTTTTGCTATGCTGATTCTTAATCACTCTATTTGTCTTGAGTGAGAACTTAGTTATACTAACAGTAAAATTGTCTTTAGTTTTGTTTTCACAGCTGATTTTTTTTGACGTGTTCGGCATCATATTGAGTAATGGACAAAAACGATTTTCGTTCTCTCATAAAACATGCTTTTTTGAGAGGCAAAACGGCGAAGGAAACAAAAGAAAAATTGGATAAATATTATGGGGCTAATGCTCCGTCAGATTACACCGTCAATCAAGTTTCGTGGTGGCCGCAACTCCACTACCGATCAAGTCCGCAGCGGCATGCCCTCCGATGCAGTTACAGGGGACAATGTCAAAAAAAGATTAGTACTGAGCGCAAACGCCATATTTTGGGCAATATTCTGCATATGAAAAAGTTATCCTGTCGCTGGGTGCCGCTCATGCTCACTCCTGACCAAAAACACGAACGCGATAGCACTTCGAAAGAGAGTTTGGACCACGTGTCCACTATTACACACCAGAGAACAGAACGAGTGCCCGGCAATGGACTGAAGCCGGCGCGAGTGCTTCGGAGCGGCCGAGGGAGGCTCGATGGGTCGTCGGTTTTCTGGGATTGTCATGGCATACTCTTCTTGGACTACCTCGAAAAAGGAAAAACCTTCAACAGCGAGTATTACTGTGCACTATTGGAACGATTGCAGGCCGAAATCGCTGCAAAACGGCCTCACATGAAGCGAATAACAATTTTGTTTTTGTAAGACAATGCGCCGGCGCACAAGAGCATCGCAACCACGGCTAAAATCAATGACTTACGGCTCCAATTGCTGTCGCATCCACCGTATTCGCCCGATTTGGCTCCCTCGGACTATTATCTCTTCCCAAAAGATAAAAAATTCAGCTCACACGAGAAAATCATCGACGCCACAGAGGAGTATTTTGCAGACCTTCCGGAAAATTACTTTTCGGACGGGATTAAGAAGTTGGAAAATCGCTGGAATAAGTGTATCAAACTAAAAGGGGACTATATTGAATAAAATAAAAAAACATTTAAAAAAATTTTTTTTTCATTCCCAAGGAGGTTACTTTTTTTTTATTATGTATATATATACAGGGTGTCCCCTAATTCGTCAAAGATAATTTGGGAAATAATTCCTGGGTATATTCTAAGAAAGGGTCTATCTCCTAAGCTGACATCACTTATCGAGGATTTAAAGAAAGGCTCACTTCGGTATACCCTGACGCATGTTAACGGAAATTGCTCAGTTAATACTAATGGCAGAAACTTTTTTGATGACTTCGTTTTTAAAAAAACTACTACCCTTTGTAACTGCATTTAAATAAATTTGATATCTTGTTAAGGTCTTGAGATATCCACTTTCTAAGTCTGTTCCATTTTTCTTGTCGAGAGAAATTTTTGATTTTTGATTTTGAGGTCACGTTTCTCCATCAAATGCCTAATTAACATACCGTTTTATTTTTATGAACGTAACAATAATAATAAAAAAATTATGATATTTGAGGAAACCTCCAACAGGAAAAAAAAAGGAATTTTCCAACAATTATTAATTTTCCAATAAATTTTTTTAAATTCCATATCTATTAAAAAGTTTTAAAGGTGCTCGTCTATTTGTCTACCTGTCAAAACCTTCATTTCCTTACTCTGTTCCCCAAAAGTTCTCAGAAAGATTTAGGTTCGGGTGTGAAGGCCTATTCCGAAAATTTACCAAACAAAAATGGTATAAAAGATTAGAAAAAAATGAATTCATTAGTTTAATTTTTTACGCCAAGATTAAAGTTGCTTAGAAACGCTAAATTTGAAATGTCTGCACTTGGAAAACAAGAATACACAGACTTTATTGACGTTTATGGACTGAGCACAGGAAGTTCAACTAGTGAAGGAGTATTTGAAAATACCCGTTTCGAGAAACGGGATCAGTTCCAAATACACGACCTAACTTGAGAGCTCCACAAGTAAGAAGAATTTCGGTTGATTAAAGAATACTGGAAGCTATTACAACGGGTGTGGCCCTGGTGTAGTGGTACTAGCAATCGCTTCTCACTCGGAGGGTCAAGGTTCGAATCCTACCCATGACAAGTCTTTCAAGTTTTTGATTTGTGAAACTGGAACTCGGACGGAAAAATTCTGCGTGTGAAGGCATAATATTGACACGTAGATTTGGCTGTTGTAGAGTTTCAAGCACAAAAAACAAGTGTGAATATTATAACCTTCGAATCACTCTGAGTGAAGAAAAAAAAAGCTCTCCGTCATATTCGGACTCCCACCCCTGATGAGCTAATATCAAAAGCAAATACATCTGAGTTTCAAACCACTACAAATCAATTTTCCTTTCTCCTCCTTCTACATTGAAAGGGTATCTAACCCCGTAGGCGCTCGTAAAAAAAAAACTGATCCGTCAATTAGCATCAGACTTAGCAATTCAGTGTTTCCAGACATAAAATTTCGAATGTACTGCATGGAGAAAACCTTTATCCATACCACCATACACCTGTACAAGAACTGCTTCCTCATGATTTGGAAAAGAGATTTGAGTTTTCTAACTGGTTGCTGGAGCGGAGCTTGGATGACAACGAGTTTATTAGCAGAATTCTTTGGACGGAGGAATCTCAATTTACAAGAGATGGGATCACAAATTTTCATACATGGGCTACGGAGAATTTACATACACGGAGACATAAATCATTTCAACACAAATTCAGCGTCAATATACGGGCAGGTGTACTTGGAAACAAGTTAATCGGCCACTTTAAACTACCACATAGGCTGAATTCTACAATCTATCTGGAGGTTTTGCGAAATGATTTACCAGAACTATTGGAGGACGTTCCACTAATTCAACCAGCTTCATCATATTTCCAACAGGACGGGGCTCCAGCCCACTATGGTCTTGGGGTTAAAAATTGGTTAGATGAAGAGTAAGAAGAAATGGATCAGACCAGTTCACTGGCCTGCAAGATCTCCTGTATTATTTTTGTATGAGGTAGAATGAAAGAACTTGTTTATTCAACCGAAATATCAACTTTAAGTGAATTGGAAGAGCGTATTCTCGAAGCATCATCAAAAGTGAGGCAGCAATTAGCATCAATAAACAATAGTAATAAAGTCGAAAAACGGGCTCTAGCATGCATACAAAACCAAGGAGGATACTTTGGGCATCTGTTATAACTGTTTTAGTACACACATAAAATAAAAATTATCTAAAACTACACAAAATCATTTTTTTTATTCATAGCCTTTGGAGCTTAAAGCAAAAAACCCTTTTTTTATAAATAGGCAAGAAAAATAGAACAGGCCTAGAAATTAGATATTTAAAGGCCCTAACAAGATATCAACTTTATTTAAATGCAGTTACAAAGGGTAGTATCTCTTCTAAAAACAAAGTCATCAACGAAGTTTCTGCCATTAGTATTAACTGAGTAATTTCCGTTAACATGCGTCAGGGTATACCAAAGTAAGCCTTTGTAGTAAATCCTCGATAAGTGATGTCAGCTTTTTAGATAGACCCTTACGGTAGAACGATTTTTTTTTTCTTAGAATATACCCAGGAAACATTTGCCAAATTATCGTTGACGAATTAGGGGACACCCTGTGTATATATAATATATAAGTTTTATTTTTAGGTAGTCTGTAGGTTTTTAGTTTTAAATTTTATAATTCCTAACATAAAAAAAAATCATGTTACTAAGTGTTTTTGTTAAAAAATATTTCCTTAGTTTTAATTATAATGAATAGAAATAGTTATAAAGATGTAGTCTAAGATACCTAATGTGTTAGGTTTAAATTAGAGTGCCCGCATGGGACCAGTAAGTTAGAATAAGGAGCGGCCTTCGCCAGTTGTTGGGAGCACGTGGTCAAGCCGAAATTCGTGGTCTTTAAAACGTTTGCTGGGATCGTTAACATTATATCCGTCTGTATCCGAGGCGAGTTATATTTGAACTTTTTTCTTTTTCCATGGTGGAAATGTTACTCCGAGTAATACTCAATCTAGAGGGCCAGATCCTTAAATAAAATCCTGGAAAAAGGGTCCGGCTTAACAGTCCGGTATCAGTAGCCTTACTTTGGTTATGAGAGCCGCCGCTGGCGTATTCAGGTTTCTTGCGCCACCATCTCTACTCCAGGGTCCTTACAACACTATGGATTTGCCTTTAAATCTGGATTCCGAATACATCGAAGTAGCTCGAGAGGGTTGCGTGCATCAAGTAGCTCAAACTAACTAGAACCGTGGGCCCCGTTGATCAATATATGAGATTCCCTCGCCGCCGTCCTAATGAGGGTGATGTACACTATTACGAACACGCTCTCCGCCAGCTTTTGTATGAAACCTCCAACAGGAGTTGGAGTGCAGTCAGAGGTACCAGGCGTTAAAATGATGGTCGAAAACTTCGCCTGCGTCTTCATACAACGCTTGACCACCATTTGAAACCAATATCAAAACCTAGAAATCCTTCTCTCAATCCATCTCAAAAATAAAACATCAATCTGTTGTTCCGCTGGAGTAGCTAAACCTTTATTTTTGTATTTTTTTTATGTATAATCATTATTTATATTCTAATGTGTAACATTAGCAGAAATTGATAAATTTCAAGTTGTAATTTGTTTTTTGTTTTTTTTTTTAAATAAATTCTTTACACTCAGCTTTTTGTGTCGAAATGTTTACATGGACTTCAAAAACCAAGACACGTTCGATGTTATTTCTGGCTTTTGAGCAATTGTTTTCAATTTTTTGTTTTATCAATAATCAAAGTAACTAATTCTATTTGCAATATTTACATTATATTCAAGGATACTTAAGCTAATTTAAATAAAAAGTACAGATCTCGTCACAACTAAGAGTCCGTGGCATGGTTTCAGATACCTTTGAAGAAACCATTGCCGTGGAGCCTTGAATTGTAAAATAAAAATACAAAAATTGTGTTCCTGTTTTGTAGAAAGTCCTTACGTAGATGATACTGCAGCGTAGAAGAACTCCAAATGGTAATTAGATGTTAGTTCAAGGATAACAAATTTAATTGTTTTTCTATTGACTCCAAGTAGCTAAGGGTTGATTCATTGGTGAATAGAAAAAAACCCTCTCTGGTGCTTGCATCCAATGGGTAAACTGCATTTGTATCCTCTTGTCTGCTCTTAATTGTGTTTCTCGCTCTTTCTATCGAAATGTCCTGCCAATTCCAAATCAAGGACGAACAGTGAAAAGCAAATAACAACACACAGCTCCTGTCCAATGTGCACCGTGCTGAACACTCAGGCGTATGTGGACTCTTGCGCTTCGAGTCACCTTCACACTTATACATACGCGTGTGTCCTCAGCGCGGTGGCTGTATTTGTAAGGGAGTGGATGAAGTGCATTCCTGTGCGCTGCTGCCGAGGGGCTGGTCAGGCTCCCTCAACAGCCAATGAAGTCGGCAGCAGATTTGGATAAAGTCACTGGCAAATGAATGCCTTGTGGTTTTGTTGGAGTCTTTTGGCTGCAAAGTATCTGAAATGAGAAGAGAAGAAGGGATATTCACAATTAGATGAGATTTTTCATGTGTTGGAGTTGTATAAAAATATCGAAATTAGATAAGTAAGTGCTGGAAACTTTTAATCATTATAGGAGCACTATGTTTGAGTTGTGAGAACTGTGTTTTTTTTTTTTTTTTTTTTTTATATATAATTTACGCGTGCCTAAGGTTAATTGTACTTTGTCCAACATTCTCTGGGCAAGGTGATTTTTGCATGTTTGCATGTCAACTTTAAGTAAAAAGGATTCAAACTGTATTAATTTCTCTGTGGTGTTGTCGGTATAAAGACACAAATCAAACGTACGAGTACTAATCCTGACTCATATAGAGTCTTTGTAATCTTCCAACTTTTTTCAGTCGCGCTCATGTTGCCACCAAGTCCAAAGGCCAACAATTTCCGCATCCGAGATGGCTTAGTCCCTGGAGGTTTGGTCCGGCTTCAAACTTTAGGGCCAACAATGTTGGCGTCAGTAGCCAACATTTGCTGCGAAAGGAAGACAGCAAGTGATTCATTTTAGAATGCTCAACAGAGATGCTAGGGAGACTACTCGCTGTAAAGAGCTTACTATCAGAGGTTTTCATGTCAAACCTAGGAGAACGGGATCTAAGTAAAATCAACTGGACACACTTTAAGGAGCAATTTGGGAAATCTGTCTAGGTGCAGCTAAGAACATATAAAGTGCCTAGGGGAAGAGGAGTATAACCTGGCACAGGAAACTAGCAAGCTTCTGTATGTCTCTTAACATTAATTTAAAGGAAGAATGCAATCTTTACAGATCTGAGCAAAAAAACAGATCAGCACCAGCTAACAACCAGCTCTTATCACTGGAACCGATTGTGAGCTGAGCGTAACTGACATATCATCGATTCTAGGGACTGATAAAGCTATTTAGAAAGTTCAGTCTCTTGATGGCTTCAAGTTGCCTGGAACCGATCGCATATACCCAGTTATGCTGCTGAAAGGTATATACCAGCAGTTGGCAACACCGACGAGATTCTTCTCTGCTAGTCTGGCACTGGTTTCATGTTCAAGAGCATAGAAGGAATGGTCGAGTATTGCTGTCGAAACATTTGCTTCGTGGGATGGAATAGATGTTGCCCACAGGGCGACGATCTGGACTATTGGTCTCCTAGAAATAGGCTTTCATTCGATCTTCCCAAAACTAAGGTTGTTCTCTTTACAAAAAGGAAGAAGCTAGCTGACCAGACTCATTGAGTGTCATCGTGAAGAGCAAACTTCTTTAGGCTAAACATAGCGCTATTGGTTTTCTGTCAGTGTAGAGAAGCGTTTGACAAAATACCCAGCTTGCAATTAAAGAGGGTTCTTTGGGTCAACACGACTATGATGAAGTCAATAATATGAGTCAGCCAATCTAATGAGTCATTTGTTTGGTGGAGTAAGCTCTTAAGTAAAAGCGTCACTGTTCTTTTCACTACACTTTAGCTAACGGTCTGTCCTTATTGCGTGAGCGTTTTTCACAGCTCGTCCGGTTCAATTCTGGGCCCACGAATTCCGTCTCCTTAAATTCCTGGGCCAGCTGTTTTGGCATTTAGTGAAACACAGGTAGATCCCCGTCCACACGTCTCAAATCACTCTGAGCTGAAGCTACCTGGCTACGAACTAGTGCCAATATCCTTTTCACACCGTGGTCTCGCTATTTAGGTGCGTATGTGATCCCTGTTCCAATCCGGAATTCTATTTCGTGTGGTTAAAATTGTACCTTCGTAAGCAAATTATCTACTACTGCTGTATTTGCAAAAGCCCCAAACCTTTAACAAGTTCGTTGCGCTATCTAACTCCATTCTAAGAATGGTATCCCTGAAATCCGCATACTAAAATCCTGATTACGGGCGATTTGTTGTTGAGATCTTTTGCTGCGGAAAACAGCTTAATCCAGCTTGTAACTGAGCCCACGCAAATACCAGACGTTGATAGTCATACCGCCAAGACCCTGGACTTGTTTTTAACTTCTCACCCAGATGAGTCGATGTGCTATCCCCTTTAGGCTCATCGCATCACTATCCCATATCAGCTAATTTCTTGTACACCAACCATAGAGTTAGAGAAAAGATTCCTACAGGAATCCTACAACTTTAACTGGTCGTTATGTTTCCTCGATAACGACGTGGATGCCGCTACTAATATCATCACAAACACTATTCTCTTTGGAATAAGTTCCTTTATCTGAAAGAAAAGGCGTGGTACGACTTGAGCTGTAAAGAGGCTTTCAGGGTTACAGAAATAGTTTTTCGGTCCTACAAGACCACCCCGACAGAGGAAACCTGAAAAAGTTTAAACGAGCTAGGAATGACTGCAACGCCTTTCTTAAGTGTGCGAAATTTCAATTCGACCAAAAATTGAAGCTGACGACAGTAATTTCTGCTTTTCATATTCGTTCCTGAACTCAGGTTCCTGCACTTCGGCTGTAGAACGGGAATGGCGGCGTAAGTTAAGCTTATTTCGATATTAACAGCATAACCAATTGGGGAACTATCAACAGAGTGGAATTGAATGCTTCCAAAACACAATACTGTGTTTTGTTTCTCAGTATGTGTGTCGATGGCAACCGGCATTAATCCGCCCAAAAGACCACTTTGCACTATTGAAAACCGACGTAACGTCTCTTGCCTGACTTTATGCTATCACTATTTTCACCAGCAGTCCTCTATTGAAATTGCCAGTAGCAGGCCGCCTTCAAGTCTTCAACTATAACACCCGTCTCACTATGAATGCCCATCAGTACCTATAGCTTCAAGCCCACTTGCGGACGTACTCTGAAATATCGTGATTCGTTTCTAAGTGGGACAACTCGCATACGAAAGGCCTTGCCGCCCTCTTTATTTCCTAGTTATTAAAGCTTGCAAACATTCAAAACCAACTTTCATCGGTACCTCCCTTTCTTTCCTCTCTAATTTTCCTTCGTCCGCGCTGTGTGCAAACATTTTAAAGGTACACAAAATCCCTTGAAGGCGCTAATTATATAAAAAAAATATCATTGTCAGAAGTATCAAAGCCATCTTCCGTCACTGGAGATTCGGTGAAAATGCGCCCTAAGAGACCTTCCTGCACTCAAGATTAGCATCGATCTTAGATGTGGCGCTTGGATTTGCGTGGCGGACGATCTAAGGCTCCACTTTCCGTTAGGTAACCTTTCAAACGCAGACATGCATAGTTTCGATGACAAGGCACTATTGTGTATTGCGAAGGATAATGATGAAGAGGGTGAAGTGCCCGGTATTAAGCGAAAACCACCTTATTGAGCACTCTTATCACTTCAAAGTTAGTTTGAATGCAGTCAGAAGGCTACATTCACTAAGTCTGACCGCCTGAGGTCACATTAAGATCGCTCAAAATTAAATCGTCGATGAATTTTCTATCCAAGTCTCAGATGAGCGTCTCTCTAGACCTGAACTCACGTCAAGACCTTTTACGTCCTCAATAAGGTCGTCCATTGGCCATTGTTCTTGTGCGCACAACCTATTGCTTCCTTATAGTATGATGAGCAGTATACTCGAAGACAGAGCAAACGAATGCTTTTAGAATTCTATCCCTCTAACTACAGACTGCTCACTGGCATCTACCATAAACAGGCATTACGCTTTTGCTTATAAAAGGTGGAGCAAAAGTAATGTGATAATGTGAAATGGCTGCCATTTTGTTAGAAATGAAAAAAATTGAGCTCTGTTTCCACGAAAGGTTTACCTGAAGATGTAAAATTCATGACACTGAATTGAAAAAATTTTGTCGGTCAAATGACCAGGTCCTGAGTTGATGCACATTTGTGCTCGTTTTACGGCATTTTGAATTGTTGCGCAAAACATCTGGCTCCAAATTGGTGATTTCTTCTTCAATGTTGGTTTGCAGGATTTGTAAAGTTTGTGGTTTTCACTGCAAATGCCGCACCAAACAGTCGCTTAGTAGGGAAGGGATGCAATGGCTCTTTGTGCATTCCATGTGGATTCTCCGCGCCCCAGAATCGCAAATTTTGTTTACTCACATAATCACTTAAGTGAAAATGGGCTTCGTTGCTTTTAGATACGAAATCATCCCCTTCTTGCACCAGGTTTAACAGTGCATGGGAATAGGTTAACCTCACTTGACCTCACTGAACGGTTTGCACTTTTGCTTTCCCCAAAATTCGTCGCAACACACATCTGCTGCTCCCAAATTGTGTGCATTGTTATCTCGTCGATGTTTGTGGACTCTCTCGGACGTCCTCGGCCACAAGGGTGATATTCTCGGTCGAACAAGCAATACGGGGCCTGCCACTTATTGCGACGTCTCTAGTGGACTCAATTTGCAGAGGACGTTTGTTTAGCCAAACTCTTAATTGTCCGCTCACATGGTGCAGGACGACGAGGAAAAAGACGACAAAATTCACGCTGTATTAAAACAACAGACCGGAAATTTAACACATAAGCAGTAACAATAATTCCGCGTTCTTCGTGTGTCTATAGCTCCAATGCTTGTTGTCAACTAATTCTCTATCTGTCTACAATACAAATGTCATAGCGCAATGACACTTGACGCCATTTGCAAAAAATTATGGCATCTTCACGTTTTGACATCACTTTTGCCCCACCTTGTATATTTAACTTGCCAGTTGTGAGTGACATCACTTTCTGCGTTGCTTAGCTATGAAATGTGTGACAATATCGCGGAGCACTTCCTTTAAGAATGTCCAGCTTACGCTCGTATTAGTCTACAGATATCTGGACCTAGTATGATGGCTTATTGTACAGTGGGCAATTTATTGTTCAGCTTTTTTTGTACGAGGAGTTCAATGACTTCGCCTTTATATATATGTAAGTATATGGTAGTGTGGGACTCTAACTGTACTAAAAACACCTCCTTAATCATGACCAATCAAAGAAAGGTCCGCAAATAGTAGCGAGAGTTTCAATCCTCTTGCTTGTTCCCTTTTTGTTGACTACGATTAAGCCGCCTTAACAAGTAGGTTACGCTTCCGTAGTGCTAATCGCGTTAGGTAGATAGTTTTCCTGCGAAAGCACCTACGAATACCGCCTTTGCGTGCGGTTTTATTTAACAGTCGGATAATCTCATGGTTACAATGATCATGAAGACAAACACTAAGTGTGCGCGAAAAGTTTGTTACTTCGTCACTCACAGTAGTAATTCCTAGATCTCTGTAAATATCACAATTTCTTATTTACCATGGCGCATTCACCATTGCTCTTAGCGTTTTGTTTTGAAATGTTTGTAATAAAGCAATACTATATTGCTTGGATTGATACAACCCGAAATTTGTATACTATACATCCAAGACGGTTTTGGCACTTGCTTACATAAAAGCAATTTCGAAAAACTTCTGATAAGCCAAGAACTTTCTCTAAGCCTGATTTCGAGCTCGTCGTGCTTCTTTTTAACGTGCGACTTTCACTTGAGTTTCGCGTCTAGAGTCATTTCTAGATATTTTGCCTCGTTTGAAAACGGTATTTGTACCGAAATTTACATTTACTCCTTGCAATTGGCCATGTCTTCATCCAGTCGCTTATTTTATCCCAAGCTTATTGAAGTTTACCCGTAGATGATTCGAGGATAGCCGTATCATCAGCAAACGTGGCTACGACTGTCTCTTCATCTTGAGGTATATCTCTTGTGTAAAGCAAGAACAGGATTGGACCGAGAACGTTTGCTTGCGGTACACCTACGTGAATTTCTTTGAATTCCGAGTATTCAGTCCCGAATCTAACACAAAAGAGCCTGTCTTCAAGGTAAGATTCCAATATGTTGGACATTTTTTCTGGCAATATATATAATATACCTTTGTGCAATACCTTGTCGAAGGCTTGCGATACGTTGAGAAAAGCGCTTGAACATCAGGGCTTCTGTTATTCGACAAGATCGTTCGGTTGTGGATTGTTTAACCCGAAAGCCGAATTGGGGGATCCGGTATCAAGTGTATTTCTGCAAATATTGGTTGTAGTAAAAGTTTCTCGAAGACCTTCGATATTATCGGCAGGAGTAAAATAGGCGTATATGAAATCTTATGGAGTGGACACCCCGGTTTCGGTTTCACTTCGGCGACTTTCCATTGCTTTGAAACATACAAACGCCTCAGAGGGGTATTTATAATGTAGAATAACTAACTCTATTTTCAATAGTCCCTTCAACATTTCGCGATTGCGAGGTAAATGTAATTAAATCATATCCTGGAGCCTTGTTATTTTGCAGCTTTCCTATTGTCTACCGAAGCTGAGACAGTGATACGGTTTTTATTTGAAAGTTGTCAGGTCTGGTATTGACATTGGAATCTCCGGCTAATAGCTGCCGTCGAACAGCTTCAACGTACTCGACAAATAAATGCGCTTTCTCCTTTGTATAAATGCTCTGTTCCGGCACAGGGTAAACTAAGTTGCTCGTGGTGTTTTTAAAAAAACACTCATAGTTTGTTGCACGGGTATTTTGAATTCAATTTGGTCACATCATAGGAGCTGATCACATGACAAGGCATTTGGCACTTGGAAATCCTGTCTTTTCCTAGACACTGATCCAATAGCAACTGCCTCAACTTATGGCATCCTGTAGGCATACGCAGACCATTTTGCCCTGAAATTGTGACACGGATTCGAAGTCTGTTTAGAGGCTGTGGAATGAATGAAGTTCAGGCTGCTCAAACGCAGTACTACGCTTAAATTCTTCAACAGATTAAATATTCTTTGAAACTGAGGATCATTGATGTCCTAAGACATTTCGGTTTCCCCCCTCTAAATTTAATTTGAGAACTCTTAATAGAATTTCATTGACTAGCATTCTGTCCTTGGTATTTAAGTAAAACAACTTCGCAGGATGTTGTTCGGGGATGTTGCTATAGGACATCAAAAAAACAATCTGATAAAAGGAATGTAGAGCACCGGAAAAATCATTAAATTTCCTTGCCGTCCGTTCCCATTGGATCTTATATATTGTCTGCCCCAAATTGCTCGTATCCCAACTATCCATTTACACAATTCAATCGAACACTTTCCTAATTGATAGTGAATTTCTGTTGTATAATGCAATTTCCCTCCCCTGCCGTTCTTTTGCATCAAAACAAAAACATCAACAAAATGATTATAAAAATATATTTACCAAAAAAAAAAGAAGAAACAACAAGAAAAGATCCACTATCCTAAGCAATACGAGTATCTTCTGTTTATCTCGAAGGTACATTCATTTTTATTTTTCCTCGATTTGCTTGTCTTGGACAAGATACGATACGAATACTCGGCGCATATAACTCAGTGTCTGTGTTTTAATTATAAATTAGTAAATACACAAAATACAGCAAAAAAAAAAAAAACTAAAAAAATTCTCCTATATACTACAAGTAAATATGTACAGCCATTCGTACATATATTGGGTTAATGATGCATAAACTCACGGCTTATACACGTACGAGTGTCTCTTGTATCCATTCGTACGCGCATATGCATAGAATAGAACGTAAATTACGAAAATAAACGGCGACGTTCTTGCTGAACGGCCTGGGCTAAATAAAAACGACTCTCGAATATTCCGCTGCCGAATTTACGACTTGAAATGTGTTTTTGAATGTAAGAAGGGCGGGGACTGACCCGAGAGGAGGACATAGATATTTTTGTCGCCTAAAAAGAAAACTGTATATTCGTACATATAAAGAAGGCCAGGATAGATTTACGATATCCCAGCGCGATTGCGAGGTAAATGTACGTTTTCGAAACAGTGGTGATCTGCAGATTCTACAGCGATGTGAAGAGATCTACAGAGATCTATGTATATGAATCTACAGTGATAGGTTTATAGAGATCCACAAAGATCTTCACCAATCTCTACTGATTTACATATGAAGATCTCTACCGGTCTTCATCCATATATTGTACATCGATCTATAGAGATTCGAATGGACAAGAGTCTTGAAGACCTAAACAAGTTTACAGCGATCACCATAGATTCTCATAGATCTTGAAAGATCTTCGTAGATCCTCACTGATCTGCACCGATCGCCTCGAAGTCTTTTCTTGGGAAAAACTAATGGCGCGAGTAAGGTATGTCGTCTTTTCCTATGCTTGCTGTGCCATTGGGACCAATACGATCAGACTAACAGCCATAGAATCAGTATGAATTTCTATGTATATGTGCACATGTAGTTGTACATTTTATTGGATGGTTGCAGATAAAATAATTAGAGATACGATGATCGGCAAACGAAGAGTTACATCACCAAAATGTCTAATTAGATACGACCATCGAGCAGAGATGTTTTTTTTGTTGGTTTTGGTTTTGTTGTCTTGCTCGGCATGTTGTTGATTGCAAAATTTTAATTTTAGAACATTGACGCAGACCACGGATAGGTATGAGGAGCTTCTCTTATTTTCTTCTTTTTTTCTGTTTTTGTTTGAAATTTTAGACGGACATTTTAAGTGATAAATACGCTGTCAATTCTAGACAAAGGAGAGAAAACTGATTTATAATCCGAGGAAGTTGCTCCCATGGTAATCGTAAATAAGACGACATTCAGAACAACAAATTTTTGCTAACCATGTCTAATTTTGTTTAAAGTTAATGAGGTGAGAAGTGTTAAGCACAATCCAAATTAGCGAGATATTTATTTTGAATTATTTGTTTTGTGTAACAACCACAAATAGATGGTCACATTAGATAGGGTTAACTACGCTTTATGATTTGACAGTTTATCATTGGCATTGATGGCCAAGACTTCAATCAAAGTCCTTGAGCGTATGTTTAATGCATCCGCACCTTATCAAGGAGATGGATTTCTTTCGGCCAAAAGTAACTTGCTGAACAACAAATATTTGGCAGAGGTGGCACACTACACCAATGCTAGTAGGGGCCTTATACAGACATCAACGTGTGATGAAACACCATTTTAGTAAGTATACACCACAACTTCTGAGCGTACCTTAACACCCGGATAGTATGAGTCAACTCAGCTCTGAGGAAGACTTATTACATCTTCTTGGCAGGAAAATCTTGCTAAGCATCCCTAAAGGCTGTTTAACTATTTGTACAAAAACTAGTGCCAGGACTGAGGTAAACATAATAGGCTAAACATCTCGTGCTCTACCGAAGGATTTTGGACTTATTACTATATCATCCTTCCTCATAGAAACCCACAAAATAATTCTTGATGCTAGCATTCAGTGCCGCCTCAAAAGGCTGTACAACTCTCAGTTTACACTCTTTCTTACAACCCATTGCAAACTCACTGCCTCGCTAGGAGTATACTCGTACAATGTTGGCATTCCTTGATATCTAGGCAGCTTTCAATAATACTGACATTTCCTGGATTGTTATTTTTCTCCAAGATCTAGCCATAAATGACTATTCACCATATTGCCAACCGTAGAGTCATAAATGCAAAATTTGGTCGCTGATCTCCGCGAAAAAAATCCTACAGAAGGGCATTCCATGGAAGTGTACTCTCATATAAAACCTAGTCCACAACAGGTTGCTTCCCAAATTAGAGGGACGCCACTTTCGCTCATACACATTCTCTAAAATGCAGCTACATCTGACGTCAATCCGATACTAATCTAAGCTATGGAAATGACATCTTTCTGGGTTTCAAAAAGAGTGCCAAATACTTGAATACCGAGAGTATAAACAGATGTACATATATTGCAGAACGAAGCAAAAGAGTTTCAACTGTCCATTTCTCCTGAAAGAAGGCTGTAGAATCCTACTTTGAATCTGCACTGGGTATACACAACGAGTCCTAGACAACGGACTGACTGTATAAGTTTCACTGGTGGGTTTTGAACCTCTATATTGGCGGCACTAAAGAATCTAGGACACAGTTTACCAGTAATAGACAGAGCTTAATGGTGGGCATCATAGTCTACACATGCTGTATCGCGGCCTCCTCAATCAAGCGATCTTCAATTTACTTAGATTGAATGATTACGGAAATTATTGAATGTAGTATGTATTTCTTCTTAAAATTATTTTAAATCTAAAAATGTTTATAATTAAGTTATCTTATACGTGTATATACTTTTATTCCTGCCTTCTCCTTTTCTCCTTCTTTCCTATTCCATCTATTTTAACTCCTTGTGTTTTTCTGTCTTCGTCTTCCTGTTGCGTTTTTAAATATAGATTTATTAACAATATTGTGCTACTTTTATTTGTTTTTGTTAATAATGATGGCTCATAACAACACGTATACGTCTGATGGCAATAAATATTCTATCGAATGCGCATGACGGGTTCAAAATATGTTACTATAAATCAACGCACGTAGTTTAAATATCTCTAAGGAAGATTAGTTACGTCACATTTTTAATGGTTCGGGTGTTGATGTGATCTGTGTTACAGAAACATGGCTAAGGCCTGATTTAAGAGAAGCAGATATGTCTGATTTGAAAGATCCTCTGTACCATATTCCGGGGTACAGAATAGATCGGAACGATAGAATCACGGGCACAATAGGTGGTGGAGTAGCTCTTTATTGTAATATTTCCTTGAATTGCCGTGTAATTGTGAAATCCGATGCTAGTGCTACTTAGTATCTTCTTGCAGAAGTTACGGATGGCAATACCAAGTGCATTATAGGCGTTGTTTACGGTCCCAACCGGAGTTGTTCTCCTGAACCTATGTTCTCCGCACTCCAAGACGTCTCCCCATATTATGAACACATAACTATATGGGGTGATTTTAACGCTGACCTTTTAAATGACAGTAGATCTCACCAACTCTTAGATTTAGCTGCAAGTTCCGCGTTAGCTGTTGTTAACGCATATGTTACCCGCTTTGCACCTAACTGCTCTCCAAGTCTTCTGGACCTTTTGTTGGTATCTGATCGGTCAAATGTGTTACTGCAGGACCAGTTATCATTGGAAGGTCTAATTTTCTGCACCTATAACATTGTACATCTATACCATCAACTTTCCAATTCAAAGATTTCGCTTCAGTAGATAACTGCGCACTGTAAGTGGAGGCGAGTTTAATCCCCTGGCATAATTGTTATTTTGTCTCAGATGTATGTGATAAAGTTGACCTATTGCAATCGCAAATACTTCACCTATTCAATAATCATGTGCCTTTAAAAACAGTGGTGGTGCGCAATAGAATTTGTCCATGGTTTACGTCTGAGGTTCATAATGCCATTAAAGTTCGTAGGAAACTCTACTCGAAGTGGAAGCGAAATTCAACAAATCTGAATTGAATTTCTCAACTTCTATCATGAGACTCTCTAAGAAAAAATATTTTTTATCTAGGCTGGGAACAGACTAAAATCCCAAAAAGCTCTGGAGCAACTTACGCTCGGTTGGTGTTTCTAAAAACCATGTTATAGACGTCTTACCTGATCTTGATGATCTTAATGATGCTTTCTTATTCACCTCATTAGAAAGTACAACTTCTCTACCCAACCTTCAACATTTTTCTGAAACACCCATAGTTTTTGAATCGGAAGTTGATGTCATTAATATCATTCGATCACTCAAGTCAGATGCTGTTGGTGAGGATGAAGTTCCTATCCGATTTGTCAAAATGGTATTAACCCACATTCTTCGTGTAATTACTCACGTAATTAATTTCTGCATTATGTCATCATCATTTCCGTCTAGTTGGAAGCTAAAGTAATTCCTGTCCCGAAAAAACTTCAACCGACTTTGTATGCAGACTTTCGACCCATCAGTATATTACCTTGCCTTTCAAAAGTTTTGGTAAAAGTTCTTGCCAAGCAAATCCTAAGTCATCTAAATCATCATAAGCTACTTGTTTCGGTCCAGTCTGGTTTTCGAGCCAACCATAGTTGTTCTACAGCTATGGTTAAAATTCTCGGTGCACATAAGGATCAGCTATGACTTGGACTTCCTCACTATACTTTGCCTCCTTGACTTTTCAAAAGCTTTCGACACAGTCAACCACTCAATCCTTTCTGAGAAACTAAGAAGGTATTTTGGTTTTAGTGAAAGTTCGGCGCGTCTCATAACTAATTACTTAAGTAATCGCTGTCAAAGGGTTGTGGTTGGTGATAAATTCTCTCGTATTAGGAATATACAAGCAGGAGTACCACAGGGCTCAATAATAGGTCCAATATTGTTTTGCCTATTTATTAATGGCCTCCCCAAAGTTTGTAACGCTCACAGTGACAGTTTGGCCCGCGCTGTTCTAAAAAAAACTCGTTAATGCGCCTAAATCACTGATGAATTGTACATCAAAAACATGGTGACAAAGGTCAAAACCCAATTGAAATTCGACGCCATTTGTGTGATGTATGGCATTTTCCGACAGGGTCATAGTTTTAGCCACTACTACTACTCGTACTACTACTTGTCTCAGTCTGAATTCACTATGAACGCCATAAGATCGAGGATGGTTAAAGACGGCCTTGTGCTTCCTAATGAGATACCTGAAGAGATTCTGATGGCTTCCGGAACATTCGGAAATCCACGGGAACTGTATCGCTAATGAACTAGACTAGGATCCTAAAGAGTCCAATATCAAAACCAATTTGCCAATGACTTATTGCGTCACCTGTTGGGATCAATATTCGACCTTAAATGATTAAATTTAGGAGAGCTGATATCTTCAAATTAACAAATCTAATCACGGGACACGGTGCAATCGGAAGATACGCGCAAAGATTGGGTTTTCCTCTTTCTAGGCAGTTAGCACTTCCGAGATCTAAGCGATCTGTGCTCTGTAAATATCATCAACTTTGCAAAATTTTTAAAAATATCAACTTTTCAAGGGGGCTTCGTCTTCGTATGGCATTTTCCATTCCTATTCTTACTACTCTAACCTAGCCGACGCATATGGCTTTCACACTCAAATATTGAAATTCAGATCTATTCGGCCCTTAAGTAGTCATCCTGATTGATGTCCTTATGCTCCGGGAAATTCATAGCTCCGAGAAACATGGTTGGTTCTCGATTTATGAACAACCACTGCCAAAATAAATGATCCAGGAACGCATGTTAAAGGCGTAAACTAAGATTGAACTAGGAATTCAAGTATTGTAATTGAATTTTGTTCTTTAATAACTGGAATTAAGGTCAATGTTTGTCATTTATTGACTTTGGCTCATCTGATAGCAGATTCATGGGAGGACTTCTTGTTATTAACAGATAATCTTTATTTTACCAAGTAATGCAAACATCTCTGATGTAACCCAGCGAATCTGCCTAAAGAATCTGTGGGAGAAATGTCTACGAATAGATCGAAAATGGCTCATGATACAGAAAATTGATGTTTTCCAAATTCAAATACATAAAGGAGCAGCAACTCTCTGCATTATTTCTCATGGACACGATGCGAAAAATTCGTGCACGCGTAATCGTATTACTTTCCAGACGTGTGTGCGTAAAATAATCAAAAAATCTCACGAGACAGGCTCAGTACAAGATGTGAAGAGGCCGAAACGTTTTCGCCGCGGACGTTCAATGGAAAATATAGCCGCAGTAAAGGAAAGTATAGAAAATGACCAAAACACTTCCATACGTAACCGTTCTTAGGAGCTTAACCTCTCCGCAGTAAAGATTTGGGTCTCCAAACCTACAAGGTCCAACTAGTGTAAGAACTGAAGCCGGCTGACCACCGGATTGGGTCCTGGAAATCATGAATGCTAAAATTGATTTTTGCGAGAAAATCGTGTTTTCGGATGAGGCCCATTTCCACATTGGCGGCTACGTTGATAAGCAAAATTTCCGCATTTGAGATACCGAAAATCCCCAAGTGATTCAGGAGGTGTCACTGAACACAGAACCAGTAAGTGTTTGGTGCGTTTTATGGAACAGAGGTGTCAAAGGGGCATACTTTTTCGAAAATGGAGCGCATTACTGAGACATGATAAACAAGTTTTTGTAGTCGAAACTCGAAGACATGGATTGGGATGACCCCTATTTTTAACAGGATGATGCTATGTGGCATACAAGTCGCGAAACAATCGAGTTATTTCGCACAAAGTTCACTGGGGGTGTAATGACTTCGCGTTTCGGAGACAGGTCCTTGCGACTTAACACCGATGTATCGTACTGTGAAATTATTTGGGGATACACGTGGAGATACGAACGTCCGCGTTCTCTAAAGACTCAAAGCCCTGCAATCTGCAATCAAAGGAAAATCTCGTCGCTTTCGGTACATACAAAAGGCACGATGGAAACTAACTTAGATATAAAGCTATTTCGAGTTCTGATATCCCTGCTGATATTATTAATTTTCGCTGAAGCGTGATAGAGAATGTCCTATGGACCATTAAGGTGGGCACTTAGCATAAGAGGAAAAAGATGTTGAGTAAGGCTGTATGCCTCTTTTATGACTGAAAATGAAATTGAAATTGCTTTGAATAAAACTTAGAGACGAACACGCGGACGATATTGAGTTTATAGGGAGGAAAAGGATACAATAGTGAGCAAGAAGAAAACAATATCAATAACAGCGACGAAAACCTCACAATTTACAGCTATTTTACTTCAAGATTTTGAATTTGGGATTCAAGCAAAAAGAAAGGGTGGGCCAATGGGTAATTCACAATGAAAGAGGCAAACGCAATTTAAATTCCAAAAAATAGATCAACTGAGGGTACAATTTTGAATATGGAGCACAAATATCCCAGAAACTGGGTCGGCACTACTTACTACTTAGGGCCTTCTTAGCTATTGTGTCCATGAAGTTTCCCTTGCGGAGCATAGGGCTTTCTTCTACTCCTACGCGCCATGGTGTGCGGTTTCTGGAGATGTATCTCAGCTCTCTTCAACTTTTCCCCAGTTGCGCTGATTCCTCTTCTACCGTTTTTCGGCCCACTCGTCTGACTCTCTGTGTGAGAGGGTTCGATTTCATCGCTTGACTTCCAATCCACTCGTGACCTTTACAAAGCGTATATCGAACCCACTGCCACTTACCTCTTCGTATGATAGAATCAATGGATTACTGACCTGTTCTCACATGAAGTTCATCATACGGTTGGGGCATAAAATCCTCAAGATGTTTCGCAGACATCTATTCACCGACGTTTGCAGCTTTCTTGTGACAGCAGGTGTGACTTTCCAAGTGCTGCATCCGTAAAGAAGCACGGATTCAACATTGGAGCGAAACAGTCGTAGGTTGTCTTTAGATTGATAGAGTTGTTTCGCCATATTTTAGACAGCATTCCGAACGCAGCCCCTGCTTTCCCAATTCGGCCCAGTCGACAAAGCTGCATGCAGCACATCACTCATCACCAACTGGAACAGTATTGGTGACGGCATACAGCCCTGCCTAACCCCACTTTGGACTTCAAACTCCTCTGACAACCTTCATTTATGCAGAACGTGACTGTTGGATCCATCATTATGTAGGCTTGATAATAGTAATCAATTTATCTGAGATGCTCCTCCTGCGCAAAGCAAGCCAGATAATCGTAAATTCTCTATGGACACTGTCGAACGTCTTTTCGTAGTCGATAAACAGCAGGGGAACTGGGTCGGTAGAAGATGTGAAATCATTAGTACGTATTAGCACAGCCCGTTTAAACGAAAACATTTCTGCCGTCCGTAAAAGTGTTCCCAAGAGCCGAAGCACATCAAATCGTCATCATGCGCAGGAATTAAGCCTCTCAAGAAGCACAGTGCTTCGAATGTTAACGAAAGAATTGAAAATGCATGCTTACAAAATTACCGCCACAATTAAGGACTCCGTACGTTGGCCGATTGGATTTACGACCAAAGAGAACTTAAATGAAGATTTAAAAAAAAAAATAAAATGACATTTTCATCTCAGCGGTTACGTTAATAAGCAAAATTGTCAAAAATTGATGAAAACCCTGGAGAGATTGTCTAGAAACCGATTCATCTACAAAGAGTCACTGTGTTTTGGACCGTTTTTTGATGTTGGTAATGCTGTTATTCCGAATAGTGAACACTAGCTAAATAAAAACCAGGATAACCAACTTTTGAAGGCCCAAGTTTGGGATACGGCAATACCGGTGTAGATATGTGAAATCTGACGTCAGTATAGTAAAGTTTGTCGGTTTTAATGACACACGTGCTCAGAAAATTTTGTAGAACGAGTGCTGAAAGATTTGAAAAAATCATCTCAGCTAACAAGTGAAATTAAATCGTGAACTCAACAACAGTGTGCCTATCAACTCGCTTCGACTTTTGGTGATGAATAAGCGGTTCATGTGTTTAAAATGCGTGTTTTGGAGTTATCTCGTTCGGAATGTAAAAAGTGCTTCGAAAACGGATTCAAACGCATGCAAAAGTGTATTGATCTTCATAGTGAGTATTTTGAAAAAACAATAAAGCAATTTTCGATGACAAATATAATATGTCAATAAACCAGCAATAATTCAAGAGCTAAAGGACAAGCCAAAAAGGCATATTGGTGGAATTATGGAGCAATTATGCAAGGATATCAATCTAAATTTAGACAAACGATTTAATTTAATTTTTTGGCTGATATGAATTTTTCAAGCCTCTGTTCAGAACGCAAATATTACTCTCATGACAAGACGTTCTGGGCACGTTTACCATTAAAAACGTCAGACTTATAATATCGTATATTGATGTCAGATTTGACATATCTACACCGGTATTGCCATATCACAAAACTTTAAGTAGCAACCTACATATTCCGGCGAGTATTTGGTCAGATGATTACCGATATTATCTTTCACACATGACTATAATATTGTCGATGGATTAGGATTATTCAATAAATAAAACATCAAAATCATTTTAATGCAATAAGTTTTTATTTACTACTATTGTGGTAAAACTTTTATATTGGCCCACCCTGTATTAGTGTCAAACGGTGGAGAGTACATAAAGATTAACTTTAGGGTTAAAAAGACTTCGGTTGAAATAATCTTCAAGTCCCCACCATAAGACAAAGGCTGCATTTTGATTAGTCCGTATTTTGCTACCTGTCAGAAATGACAGCACACCTTTTGACAGATGACAGCTAAAAACTATGTCATCAATAAAAATGGTATGGCGGACGGTTCAACAATGCACTTAAATTGGTAAAATTCACTATAAAACGATGAAAATTTTGCTGAAACTGTTCGGAAAACTAAAAGTTCTCCTTCTGACCCAGAAATTGATAAATTGGTTAATGAAGTGAAGAGTCAAAATTGTCCCTGTCGCACTAGAACAACGGGTAAGATTGCTTATTTTGCTCGACGTGTGGCCAAAAACCCAGGTTCGTCGATTCCGCCTCGTTCTTAGAAATTTGACATATCACAAGCAGCATTCCACCGAATTTTGTATAACGACTTGAGTCATAGAGCCTACGAAATATCTCAAGACTGGACTATCACCAGTGTCATAACGTTGCCAAGTGGGTGTGAGAATGGGGGCGAAATTGGTCGAGAATTTAACCGAAAAATCATTTTGAGTGATGAGGAACATTGCCATCTTCAAGGCTTTGCTGGTAAGTAGAATTGCCATACTTGGGACTTAGGAGATCCAAGAATGATCATCGAGGAGGCCCTTTATCCACAATGTGTTACTGTTTGGTACAGTTTTTGGACAGGCCTTACTTTTTCGAAAATAAAGCAGGTGTGACTTTGTGAAGCTGGTCATGTGAAGGAGAAGGTCAATGTCAACGCACACTAATCAATTGAACCACTCAAAGCCAACATCCTTGCTGTTATTGATGAAATGTGTGAAAATGTACTGAAAACAATTTCCGAAAGAGCCTGAATGTGCAACAGGTCAAAATTCATGAAAAATTTCTTTGAAATATTTGTCGCAGAATTTTTAACCAGAACTGCATGAACTGGCATAGATACAGCTGGACCCCCAAAAACCACTTGGATTAAAGGACTTTACAAATCATTATGACCCGGATGTTTGAATCTTCCCGCAAGAGCTGTGAACTCCTCAAATTTCAAAGTATGGATCCTTATCACTGATTCAATGTTTGTATTTAATAAGTTCCAGATTCCGAAGCTGATTGAACAACCTTTAAGCACTCAAAATCTTGGAACGCCTGTTTTATATGTTCATAAACACAATGTATATTTAAAAAAAAAAATTAATAATAATCTGGACCCGTCTACCATTCAGGAGTGACTACACGAATTTTTGGCTATTCAATCTGACTCAACCGAATGAGAGTTCAACGACTGCGCTTCCAATCAAATTTAACAGAACGAAAAGAAAATCAAAATAATTTGTTTTCATAGGCCACTGCCAATAAATTTCCACCTCATCCAATTCCGAGCCAAAAAAAGAAATTTAGTAGCCTCAGCCAATAAATTTCACAATCGTGTCAATGTGCCCTGGTAACCTTCAACTGCTTCGCGACCTAAAGACACAAGGCATTGGTTAGCCTAGTGTTAGCCACCTGTCGGCAGTTGGCTATACGAAAAAGAAGCCTATTTTTGGGCAAAGAATCAATTGGCATTCTCAACCGATCAAACCTGTCCAAATTCATTTGACTTGCGTTTATTTTGTTGATAGATACAAGTACATACAATACATAGATGCTCGTAGCTTTGATGGGTCTGCTCAATCTGAAGGATATGCCAAGAATTTCTAGAATTGCAGCCAGAAAGGCACACGACCACTATGAATCGACGCCTTAGTCGCAATCGAAACAAGTGGGTGACTCTGACTCGGACTAGCTTACGCATAGCGTGCGCGCCAGCTCCTCAATGAAATTCAGGAAAGTGGCCAAAAAAAACCCACATGTGAGCTGGTATTGGTGTGTGACCATAGTGATGGCTTCCAGTGACTAGTGCCAACATTTTGAGTGTGTTGTTTTGTTTTGGCTTGTATCTATTCGTATTTGTTTTTCCTTCTTACATAACCTCTCTAGAGGATAGATACTCAAAGTCTTTTTGGCCAAGATTTTGGCAAGTCTTGCATTTTGAGTTTTTTTTTTTCTCATGTTCTGGTGAACTTAGGGAGAATGAACGATTTATTGTGATGTGTCCACAAATCGTTGAGAGGGTTACTGATCCAAGGAAGTGTAGTGAAGTCAGCCAAATTCAATCCTTTGCATATAAAACGTGGTAGGAGAGAGGAGGGACATCTTATTCTTCACGCTACTGCCAGACAAGTAGACGCTTCCATATCTACAGGGTTTTTCCTTATTCTTTTTTCTGATTTCTTGGCCCAATCCACTGTTGGCTCTTGTCTACGATGCATTGCGTCAAAATGCGCTACTGGCGCTGGCTGGCGATGACGGCACAGTAGTTCTTGGCTTTGGTCGAGGACTACTTTCAGCCGCCAAGAACCAAGCCCATAAGTCAGGGTGATGGTGCATGTGTATGAATACGAGTGTGTGCAGATACATTTTCCTTGATGTTGTTTCAATAATAAAATAAATTTCCCATTTCACAATGTGACATCGTTTTTGGTGGAAAATTTATGTCCTCATATGCGAAAGAGTGTAGATTTTCTGTTTCCGTTTCGATGTCGCTACCCATGGGGGGCGTACTTATACGTAAAATGAATCAAAAAATAGTTTAGCAAGAGGAGGAGGAAAATGGTAAATATTTAATTTTGGAAGAATCGTATGGCACTCGTTTAGTATTGGATAGAACAATTGTTCTGTTACGTATTGAGGGCTTAAATAAACATCTGATGTGTTTATGGTTGTTGAAGTTAAGATGGAAAGTTCTCCTGCGAATCCTAACACAAATGAACAGAGTCCAAGAACATTATGTTCTAGATGCCATATACTCGTATCAGCAATATAAATTTAAAACATGTTCTTTGTTGTCAGGGGCAATATGTATTTCGAAAAGTCCGATCAATGATGTACTAAATTCTGGGTTCCAAAGAAAAGGTTTTCTTCTATTGAAAGAGCTGGCATAGAAAACTCTACGAGCGCAAGCCTTACCATTCATCTACTTCACAACCGGTTATAACTAGGATGTGTTCGAACAGCAGCTTTTCAACAGTCGTGTCATGTATCTTATCATCCAGGTCTTATGAAGTCAAACATAACAAAATATTTGGATCATCCACAATTGACCAGGCCCTGGATTATAAAGGTCTTACATATTTTGATTCCTGTTTTCGGGATAAAGATGTGGAAAAAATGTCTTTTTAGTCCGAAGAAATAGCTACTGTAAGGAGCTATTTATTTGATGGGTTACGTGCGCGGACGACATGGACATAATTGATCGCTCCTATCGTGGTTAAGCTCGAAGAGATGAGAGTATAATATCATTAAGAATCAGGGTCTGTTTTCTTCCAGTTGGGTCGAAGAATACGAGTGTTTCAATAGGTTGCTATTTGATTTGTTTACTTTAAGTAAACCCTTATGCATCAACGATAGCCCCCATATCTCCAAAACGGGTTACTGGCATCGAAATCATTTGCCCTAGGGGTCCCAGAAGGGCCTGTGACTTTAGCTTGGGGATTAGGATGGACTCACTGCTGACGACTTGTTCGGATATCCTCATGGAATTTTCGCACATTGAAGAGTACACACGCAGACGAACAAATATCGGATATCGGCGCCATCTGGAAACACCTGTATTATTTAGTACCCTAACTTCTACAGAGAACAGAAGTAGCATCGATTTCGGTGGGGATTTGTTCAAAGCGCATACTAAGATAAATGACTTTGAACTTGCATCACACGTGTAACAGTCTCCTTCATGGCTTACATAATTAGCCAACATCAGTTCAATATGCGTGCATGCCCTCACAGAAGAAATAACAGATGCTGCCAAAGCATATTTCCACAAGTTTCTCAACCAAACGTACGAGGTTTAATATGTTCTACGTATGAAGTTCGAATCGTTTCAGGTGATTTTAACGCCGAAATCTAAACAGAGGATAGCACAGCCGGAAAGCACAACCTATACGACACCACATCTCGAAATTTACTTAAATTAATTGGCTTTGCTCCGGGGAGTGATGTCACTATGCAAGTACGTTAATCGACGCAAGCCACTCCTAAAGCCTTACGGATGTCCGAAAATTCTGAGTGGCCAGTGTAGATCAATACAATACACAACCTAAGTACCAACCAGGGTACCTTGAACGAAGTCTGAGACATCATAACAACAAGATGCTCTCGTAATGCTCTTAAAACCCTCGTCAAGTAATAAGGATCAGTGGCATCAGTGGCCTTCAGAAATGCACAAAACCACTGGTTTGATGAAAAGTACAAGTACGTACAGCGTAGCATAAAACGACAAAAATGGCCACGATGGAGAAGAACGTCAACTTCTCCGAAGAAGAAGGAGAGCCCGTAAGAAGCTCGAATTTAGAAACAGAGCACTCAGGCAAAGAACTAGTCGATTGTACTCTTTGTGTAATCCTTTTACTTAAATTTCTAAAATAAGTAAAAAAATGACTACAGTACCAGAACCCACCGCACCAGCGCCGAGCACTTGCAGCATGATATCAGCGTAGGCCAAACATTCATAGAGGTAGTACTCCGTAGTGTCATCATCAATCTTAAAGCACGCGTCGCAGGATGTTGTGACAGTTTTACCCAGCAGTCTTATGTAGGTTGTGGTGAGTATCACCAACGACTGAACTGGTATAAACGTAGTGCCCCGTCATGATGCCAATAGCAGGTTTTCCTACTGAGGAACAGCTGGAAAGCCACTGACCTCTTAGAGATACCAGTAAACATTCGCTTGATCTGTCCGCAACCTTAAAAGTTATTTCATCAGCAGTTAAGCTCATATGAAACCCAACTCTCAATGGAAGTAGAGGCCACCTGGGGCCCAAATAAAGGGCAGTGAATTCAAGCTTCCGACTGCGTTCAGGAAAAACTTTCATTCTCGAATTGGCTTACAAGTCTTGAGAGGGTCCAGTGAGATTTTAAGTGCAGCTTATCCTCTTAATTGGCATTAGGATTGCTTATATCTCCGCGTGCAAGATTAATGAAAGTTTTCCTAGATAGATTTTAGAGTCACCGGCGAAGACCCGACTACACTCCATTCTTATCTTAGATTCAAACCACAGCTAAAGCTGTTTGCGCTTAAAACCAGACAGCCGCTGGGCATGATCCAACAGACAGTACAGCTACATTATCTGCATATGTCTAAGCATAGACGTCAGAACTATTGCGAGCGTTAAACATTGAGTCAACCTACACGCTCCGTAGTAGTGGAAACAGGACACCGCCTTGAGGGCAACCTCTCTGTCAAGGTTGTACAACTTCAGAAATTGAACAAAAGACAGGAAGAACGAAAAACAAACCCCGAAGAAAGACTTGTAGATATAAGGAAAGAAATCCAGCATTATAGTCATAGTTGGTGCTGAGAATATTGAAAAACCACTTCCGCGGACTGTAAATTAGTGAGGGCAACCCAAATTCCATTGTCAAGTAGAGCGAACCATTCAATCGGAGTGCTGTTAGCTAATATTTCCATCCGTAGCATTACTGAGACTTAATTATAGCAAGGCTGCCACACCGGACGGTCTGATTAATGGACCCTCACCATCATTTTCCCGATCGTCAAGAAGTCCTTCTAAACTACGGCATCAATATTGCGTACAAGGCCTTGTCCATAATCCAAGTTAGGAAAAAGGACAAAACACAAAGAGGCAATAGATTTGTGTTGAGTTTAACACTCGAACTCTTAGTTTAGAGGTGGACTGAAAGTGCAAAATTTACTCGGCGTCGAAAAGTGGAAGAAGACCATGCAGACCAGCAAAGGCCTCCGTTCTCATCAGTCACCACACAATAGTGCGTGCTGGTTTCACCCGAAATCATAAAAGCTGGTCTGAGGGCGACTGGAAGAAAGCGCTCTTCCCTGTTGAGCCTAAATTTTGCCTGAAGTCAACGGGCAAAAATATATAAGAGTGATATGCAGCATCGTTGCAAGTGGGCATTTCTGTGCACCATATATTTGGGAGCACGCACGGAATAACAATTGGTGGAAGGCTCAAGAAATAGAACCCATTCACCTTGTAGATTGCTCAAAGCATGACATCAAATACATCCGGCTAACATTGATAAAATTAATAAAAGTATGCCAGGGAGAAGATTTTTGTCTGTATTCACAGCTCGAAGGGTAGTATCAAGCTCTAAATATTCTTTTGTACAAGTTGCCAAGGGAGGAAATGTCAGGTTATTTCTGAGATTTTTACAACAAATTGTTTGGGAGACTATCGACGAGTCGTGCCTTGTGGATCAGACTGCAAGTGCAAGCAAGTACTTCGAATGTCCCTTGCACTTGTCCTAGGAAATATTCATTAACTAGCATATTCCTTATTGGCGACAACACTTCTAGTGATTATTGCCACATGTTCATGGATTTATTGCACCGCAATTAATTACCTTAATTGACTACATATGCTTTATTGCCATCTGCGTCGACATGCCTACCATAACTTAAATAAACTAGCACTGTCTACAAGAACCATGTGCACCGCACCGAAAGCTAGGCACCGGCTCTACTTTACTGGAATGGTTCCAACTTGAATCCTCGACCTTCCTCAATCGAAAAGCTAGAATCGTTCCAAAATTCTGTATCTTCATGTCAATTAAGAAAAACACACAAACACACATGTGCACACAATTAAAAGTATCTGCGAGTCACACCCCCTTTTTTGCTAAAATCTAAAAATCTATTTGTGTTGGCTCTTCGGGTGTAGCGCACGAACGCACACTTATTGGCAGCACTCCATGGGGTTGATAGATTATGCACTTATGAACTGCGTACGATACGACTACGGATGCGACTACGGATACGAGTACTTCTCCATTTGAAATTTGTTTACAATCTGAGTGAGTGAATCTCCTGGCACACGCACAACGTTTGTGCTTCCTGCCAAGTAGGACGCATCTCAAATGGCCCCAAAGTGGCTATAGTCCTCTATCATCTAGCCGGATATTGGATGATGTTTAAAAGTTCATCTTAACATCCAGGCCAAACAGTTGTTAATCATGTTGTATTGGTATGTCTCGGGGTTCGATGAAACCCCGAACGCACATATGTACGAGCATACTCGTAGAGGACAGGGGCGGAAGAAGATTTCTGATCAAGTTCCAAATTTTCAAACAACATACACGTGAGTGTGTGCGTATGCCAGTTGGCAGCTTAATAATGAGTTCTTGGCAGAAGCTGGTGTAAACAAATCACTACGCGTGTTCCTCATCGCCAGCTGGGGAGGGAGTTCTGGTTTTTTTTTCCACTGTCGAGAGCCAAAAAGTAAAAATCTGCATACGACTCCTGGCAGGTTGCTGAAAGAGCCAACTGGGATATGTATGTACATATATCTTGGAGCTGAAGGGTGGTAGTGGTGGTGGTGATGGTGGTGGTTGCGTTTCATTCACCCAACAGTCGCAGTGGCAACAAATCTCTAAAGTTGGCACTTGGCTGGGATTTTTATTGCTTTTGGAACGTGAACCGTGGGAAAATTCTCACCTCTAGACGGAGACGGAAACGACGATGATGTGTGATATGTGTGCGTTTTAGGTTGAGATACTTTGTAATCAGTTGGCCATGAAGTCGACAAAAAAAAGGAGGAAGTGACGCATTAAATGGTTTTCGGGTGAATGAGTGAGTGAATTTCTTGGCATCAGGTGAAGTACGGATAAGAATTTTGGCAACTCTTGCGAAAAGATACCGTGAGCTGAGTGGTGTTGTTGATAGTTTTTGATCATGTGCCGGCCGTGAATGATTGAGTAATGAGTGGAAACCTGCTGATTGATGGCTGAAAGTGGTTATGGAATGTTTCGGTGACTTGATAATCTTGGAATCATCTTATTTGGAGGTAGTCTTTGAAAGATGTGACTGTTTGCGGACAAACATAAAAGCAAATACTGGTTGTAGGATTCTTTGAAAAGGCGGAATTAGCGGTGTTATATAAGAAAGACGAAAGAGCTATTTGAAACACCATTTCCTTCAAACGTATTTTTATATGAGGAATCTTTAAATTGTTTAAGGATAGACTGCCAAAGATTCCAATCGAGAATCACAAAATCCTTTGAAGAAGACCTTTACGAATACTGGCAGCATCAAGCGCAGAGTCTATCAGGACCACCCCTTCTGCTGTGCAAATCTTTAATTGGATGAAGAATGTCAATTCTGCAACACTCGTACTCTTTCTAGACCATTCGTAGACTCAGACGAGAGAAGTTGAAAGAGTGGAATTCAAAGATAAAGCGTATACTTCGCTTCCTAATAAGGATGCTGAAGTGGCATGATTGTCTATCTTGGCTTGGAAATTCGTTGAAACACACGGCGATTGACCGACTAGTCAAATAATTTTCATTTTCCCTTTTGTAAAAGTGCCCAGCTTTTTACTGCCTTCGACCTCTACGTCTTTCTAACCTGGAGAATGAATCAAAAAGTTAATAAAGTTGTCCGTAACTTGAATTCAGATTTCTCTAAATGTTATGAGCTGACCGGTACAGGTAGGAAACCCCACTGTCTGTTACATTGTGGAGTGAAGAACTGCAGAACAGGCAACTTCGTACGGGAGCCAAAGAACTTCTAATTTGGAAGAGTCTGTATCTTTTACCGAATTTCGAAAAGTGTTTCCAAAAAGACATTTGCAACCCTTGACCGCACATTTACGAGGGGCGTTCAATATATTCTCGGTATCGATATGAAGGAAAGTGCGAATTCAATTTAAATTGTTTTTATTTTTCAATATAATCTCCCATAACATCAATGCATTTGTTACATCTTGAGATAAGCTTTTTTAAACCCTCAAAAAAATAAATTTCCTCTTTCTCTGCAAAATACCCATTTATTGCCGACTTGAGTTCTTCATCATCCGAAAATCTTTTTCCACGAAGACATTTTTTCAAATCCGGAAACAGGAAATAATCACTAGGGGCAAGGTCTGGACTATAGGGTGGGTGTTGGATTTCTTCGAAACCACAATCTCGCGCAGCAGCCTTGGAAACTCGCGCCGTATGAACAGGAGCGTTGTCATGAAGAAGCAACACACCAGCAGCGAGTTTACCCCGTCTTTTCTTTTTAATTTCCTCCCGCAAATTATGCAAAGTGGAAGCGTAGGATGTGGCGTTGATGGTTTCACCTTTTTTTTTGTACTCAATGAGCAAGATTCCCTTTGAGTCCCAAAAAACTGTGGCCATGAGCTTCCCGGCAGACGGAGTGACTTTGAACTTCTTCGGGGGGTCTGTTCCTTTTTTATGCCACTGCATGGACTCTTGTTTGCTTTCAGGGTCATAGTGGTGGACCCATGTTTCGTCCCCAGTAACAATTCGATCCATAACACCGTCCGCGTTCTCACTACACATCTCCAAAAGCTCTCTAGAGCATGCGATTCTCACTTTTTTCTGAGGCGCTGTGAGCATTCGTGGCACCCACCTTGCACTGACCTTTGAAAGGTTAAGATGGTCATGAAGAATGGTGTGAATGGTACCAATTGAAAGCTTGGTGATCTCTGCCATCATTTTCACCTTTATTCGGGCATCCTCAAGAACAAGCTTTTCGACTTCTTTGATGCTTTCGCCCGTACAAGCAGTAGCCGGGGGGCCGGAGCGGGGGTCGTCTTCAATACTCTCTCTGCCTCTCTTGAACTCACTTGACCACTTTTGCACAGTTGATAAAGAAGGTGCGGAACCCTGGTAAACAGCCACCATCTCTTCATGAATAGTTTTTTGACTTTTTCCTTGCTTAGTGAGAAATTTAATTACAGTATTACTTGATAAATAAGTCAATTTATACATACAACCACAGCTTCACCCCGATACCGAGAATATATTGAACGCCCCTCGTATGTCTAGCTAGACAACATGGCGTAGACGAACCACTTGTCGTAATAGAGCACTTTTACTGGAATTGATTCAGTGGTTTTGAGAGTAGCAGCACCTACCAAATCAACGCCGTGTAGGCGAACTATCACATAAGATGTTGTGTCACGTATGCCTAACACACTTAGATGCTTACCAAAAGTTTAGTGTCATTGCACCAATTTACATTCTTTGCTACTGAGGGGTATCTGCCGGCAGCCTAGAGAATCATTCCATTAGCAGTTATGCTCATATGAAACCTTAGTATCAATGGAAGTCTTAAACGAGGACACAATCAGGGTTCAGATCCTGAAAATCTCTCCCCTGAGAATTGCCGAGAAAGTCATTTCATTTTCCTTGAATTCCCTCAGTGAATTTAGCAAAACGAATACGTTCAGAGAAGCTTTGCATTCTTGAACTGCAATAGCTTGGAGGTTGTGAAAATGTTCAGAGAGGCTTTAAGTGCAGCTTGGCTGTCGCTACGGATGCAAATGGTTCGCCATTAATAGGCTCCACCAGCTCTTCAGTTCGTTGCCATCAGAAAAGTGTGATATACGCAAGTTTTCCTAACACGGAGTACAATTTTTGTTTGTCGTCCCCTAGAATGACGCTAACGCCGTATCTCAGATCGGAGTTATCCAAACAAAAGTGGAGTATTTTCATAAAAGCTTGTCCGATCAGATAACTGATATTGACACATGTAACTGGCCTTATCATAGCCGTGTAGATCCAAACGGCCCTCCTCGATGGCAATCCCCAAGAGGGCTAATAGCGCAGCGCCTAAAAGCCTTCGACGTAACATGGTTATTAGGATAAAATCCAAATATTTACCTTCGTTGACTAATCGCATGAGAATGCTTTTAAGCACTACATGCGTCAAATTAGTCAGCTTCTTCCTTCTCGTAATGAGAACAATCAATGTTTTGAGAAAATTTTCAGAAAACCAATTTCTAGTGCACCAATAGCCGATTACGTCCAGGGCTGCTACGACTTTAGAGCAAACCGTCCGATGTGGAAAGATTTACGAGTAATTGATGCTATTGAATAGAACTTGGGTTGCGTATGCTAGCAGAGATGGTAAACAAAGACTGCCCGTACTTTGCCGTCCTGTTTTCACTACTAATGTACTTATTGGTCAACTCTCTGCTTGACGTTCAGCATATCGTCTAGGATAATCTGGATTGCTAACTTCTTCGAACGTTAAGAACAGCCAAATAGCTGTGGATTTTTTGGCCATATATCACGGCTGTGATAAAATCCATTTAATCCTTGCTGCTTTCATCCGATTCCAAAATAAATATTTGTGTCCTTCGTAAACACTGATAGACATCCATCATTCATATCATAGACCGCTCTCAAAGCCAAAGTAGGCAAAGCTATCCTCTGGTTAGAAATAAGTGGATCTTCTGACTCGCACTGAAGTCTCAATGGTATTGCAGCGATGACAGGGGATAGCAATGGTTGAGTCTTTCAGATGTGTCAAGGGACAGTCGGGGATTTAGCTTTGGCGCCCTCCTGGAGGCCGATTTCAATATGATCCAGAAACCAAGCGCTAAGTGAAGGCCAAAGGAAGGCAATTTGATTCGCTTTTCCGATTCCAAGGGAATGATCCAGATATTCGTTCTACCAGGCCAAACACTTACTACACATGTCTATCTTGGTGTTTTGAGAGTTTGGTGCATAGTATTCGTCGTATTCGGGCAGAATATCGCGCAGAAGGAAGCTGGCATTTTAATCGCATTTTGACTATCAACCACTCGCCGTATTCGCCTCATTTGGGAAGGTAAACCACCTTTTCGGGAAAATGCATTTGGCGATGAAAGGAAAACGTTTTGTGGACGTAGAATTCATCCATTGTACCGACATCCTAAAGGACATCCCGACCTACAATCTAAAAGAATCATTCGAAATGCTTTTAGACCGTGCAAATCGCTGTATTTAGTCGGAAAGGAACAGTTTAAATAATATAATTTAATGGTTTTGACAAAATTAACTTTTTGTTGTTCTTATTTTTAGAAAGTCCTGTTTACTTTGGAACGCACCTTGTATTGTATATCCAGGCAAAAGAGTGTTTACACCATCTCCTGCAGTTCTGAAGAAAATCGTCACTGGCAGCCTGGCACTGACATACACACCGAAACCCTATCAAATATTAAGAGTAGCCTTTACCCCGAAAATCGAAAAGTGTGACTTCATGGAGAGAATTGTTGAGTTTCATTTCCGTAAAGCTGCTTTGTGAATGCAAGGTACAACGTACATACCAGTGCAGAACACCTTGTCAAACTGCGCTTCAAGTGTAGCATCTTCACTGCTATGGTAGATGTTGGTATACTCTCTGCAGAAGGCTCTCAACAATTCCTACGTCGATGCTCAGATATATGCAAATCTTGAAGCTGTCTATCGGACAGTGATTGTCGGCTACGAGTACTTGTTGTAATACGATGGCAACCTTAGACGTAATTGACGATTGGTAGTTCTCAAAATGATCTTCCAACAAATCTTGTTCATTAGAAGGAGAAAGCTGACTAATCTAAGTCACCTACTCCTAACAGATGTCACCATCCATTTCTCCAAAGAAGAATAGTTGGATGTCAGAAGCAAAATTCTACGAACTAAACCTTTCGCGTCAAAGACTTCCAAAGCGCTATTGGCTTTTTTGCGTTGTAAGGGAGGTTTCGATAAGACATGGAGCTTACCGTCGAGGAGAGTCTTCCAGATCTGCACAGACTATGACCAGTCCGATTCTGTCTTATGGGTCAGTTGTATAATAGAATAAACTTTCACGCAAATAAGTCTCTGAGGTTTTTACCAAACTTTAAAAAACGGTTTGTCTCCGTTGGATCTTGGATCTTTTCCCTGTTCTAGAAGCACTGATAAACCTACCTGCCCCTTATTTTTACATCATATCGTGCACTCTGGTAAAATTTGCACTGCAGTTTCGTTGATCTTACGCCCTGTCATTTGATTATAAATTTATGGACCAGGTGACCCATTACATCAGAACTCGGGTCGTACCAGGAATATGAAACTGACTTTTCCAGTACTCAGGGCAGTTTATGGCTGGAGTCTTATCTAGAAAAGAATATAGTCGGATCTTCACCGATAGCAGAATAACCGATTTAGGATGTGGCGGTGGCATGCTTGTGGAGGACTACTAATTTAGACTATCAATTCCAAATGAACACGTGGAGGAGGCGAAGTTTTTGAGTAACGGCGGTGAAGCTGTCTTTAAGGCCTTGCTACTTCTAAGCGAGTACGAAAGTGCAAGGCTTCCTTGAACGCACTTGAATAATTGATTCCTCTGAGTCCTATCTTAGTCACTATGTGATCGAAACTTAAAGGAGGACTTCTTAGCACGAGAAACCGCTTTAAGACCGTAAATGCCTTGGATTGACAATCAAAACTCTAATGAGCACATCCGTAGGTGTTATGACACTTTATGTTACAGGCAGATCAAACTTATACTTCTGGACGTTTCTACAACTCCAGTGGTCTTTTGCCGTCTCTCGGCAAGAAAACCTGTAGAATGCTTGCTGGCATCTTAACGTGGCACTCTGCTTTCGCGAAACAATTCAATGCTTACTGTGAGAGTTATGGTGATACCATGGAAAGTTTCTCTTGTAAATGTCTGAGTTACACCTGCATTAGACTGTAAGTACTAGATGCTGCTGTGGTGGGCGCTGGTATCGGACGCTATTTGTGGTTGAAGCGATTTGTCAACCTAATAACTTTGCATAAAAGAAACACGACAGGACCACAAAGGAATAAAAATATCCCAACCGCGAAAAAGTTGGAGACTACGCAGAATTACTTTCTATAACGATTTTGCAGACCTTGTCCTTGCATATTCATAAGCTAAAGGCAGCTGTTAGCAAAAGGCATACCATTCCTTCCTTTTAAAATATTTTCATGTTCCTTATACTGACAATATCATCATCTATAAGAGATTTATTAGCGCGCTATTACATTCTAAGTGTCCGGCACTAAAACCACTAACAACTGGGGTTGAGGTTACTGAAATCCAAGACTAAGTGCTCTCTATTCAGGTGTCGTTTGCTGCTTTAAGTACACCTTATCAAAACCACTCTCTATCTGTCCATAGACATCTGATGGACTAAGCAATAGGAAAACTGTAGACTTTCAAATAATTTCATGGGAAGCTTGTAACGAAACCCATCTTTCTAAAACCACGACGACGACAACAAGACGGAAATTTGCATTACCGCCACAAAGCCATGTTTATGCACAATAGCGCATTCGATAATTTCTTTTAAATTACGCCACCACAAACGATTACCGCAGCAATAAATATCAACGCTGTCCCAAAACTAAAGTTGCCGAAAGTTACGAGGACTTCCTTCTGTTAGCCGACTCTTCCTCACTCAGTAATGTTATGCAATTATGACGTAACTCACACCCTCTAAATTTGTTAAAAAAAAAAACATACTTCTCTTTAGATTTCGATGTTTTGTGGCATTCTCCTTTCCATCTCTTACAAAGGATAACACAAAAGAAAACAAAGTGGAGCCTCTTCCCCATCTGAAGCATAAAAAATCTGCCACAAAATTATGACTCAAAAACGAAGCGCCATCGTCCAGTATGTCTCGCGCCATAAAGGACACTCTCACCATCGCCGCCCATCCAAGGACGTGCAATCAAAACCACCCACAATCCCTAATGTTTAATGTAATGATTTATTTACATATTTTTCCACTAAAGACCGGACCGGACCGACGGATATTCTTTTTCAAGGAAATTTTTCATCCGCAGGATTTTTGGACAAAACTTTCAACCGATGCCAAAATAAATTTGAGTTCTGCTACGAATAGATCGCCAATACTCATACACGGACATATATACGGATACACTTGGTCTTCCAATTAATTATTATGACTCTCGCCTACAAATTAAAAAAAATAAAAAAATATAAAAGTCCTTTGGTCCTTGTGTTCGCTTTGTGAGAAAACAAACAACTCTGCCAGCAATTAAGGATTACGCGAAGATTAATTTCTTGGCAGCAATTTTAAACACCGAATTGGAATAGACTCGTTCGTTGGAGCGATTTATGGGCCACCTAAGCAATTAACAATTAAGAAGATAGTACAGAGCCGGGTAGTAATTAAACAGGGACAACAATCCGCGACAAGGACTTGGAAGAAAATTTGCCTACAACAATTTTATTTGGCAAAACATTGGCATCAACACCGCTTTCCCAACCGGAAACGGAGTAACAAATCGTTGACATTCTTTGAATTCTCCAACACGGAAGTTTGATATGTCCAAAACTATCCAAAGGACTTTATGTCCTCTTTCACGAGCTTGGGTTTTTTGTTCTGAATTCCTTTTTTTATCGTTGACATTGATCGCCTGTTTCGGATATTCGTAAATTCAGTTTCCTGTCGTTTCCTGTCCAGCAGATACTTGCAAGGACACCTTCCCCTCTCTGGACTTGGAAAGAATTCCTTGTTGAACATTTTTTCTTGACTCCTTTCGTATGTTTTTTTTTTCTCTCCGTCTCTCTACTGCTTTTCTTTGGAAGATGGAAACTATTTTTTTTGTCATTTGCTTTCGTTGGACAACCCTTTAACTGCTATGTTGACACTTCAGGCGCTAAAGGACATTGTCGAGGATGCCTTTGTTTATTTATTGTTCGTGATTTTATATTAAATCGAATTCGATTCCAATTGAGACGAAAATAAATCTCAAAAGAAGCGAAAGACTGGAGCAATTAATTAAATTACATGCAGGACATTGAATTGATTTTTTTTTTGAGAGAAATACAATAGAAACGGGAAAACTTTAAAAGACTCTACAGGCTCCTGCATTTTGCTCTCACCCCGTTTCTTTTTTTCTGCAGTGGCGTCCAATAAATATTTTTCATCCTACGGCACGATATTTGTTATTTTCTAGTTTTATGTTGTTCTTGTGCTGTTCCTGTTCTGTCTTTTGGTCTTCCTTTGGTTCTTCTCGGTTGGATGCAGATCTAGAATGTGATTTACTTTAGTCGCATTGGGCGGCTATTGTAAGATGCGTACATGGATATGGCCTATGGGGCGTATTTCGGAGTTTATGGGGGCAAACTACTGAAAAATGTTGAACACGTTTTATTGTTTATTTACACATGGGTGAACAGAAGAATTGGAGATGGGAGATACATAGTTGAAGCCAAAGATAAAGGTTTATGATTAAGGACTTGAATCTTCTGCAACAAAGTTTATGGTAGAGTGGCTGTTTTGTCTTCTACCGCAGAAATTTTCCATGCAAACATATCGTCAGATATTTTTTGAATGTCTATCAACAGAGAGTTAAGTTTTTGTAGTCATTCTGGAGGATCTTCTCCATCAGACTTTATGCTCTGAGTCAACAAAGTTAGAGCAATCGACAAAGCCTGTGGTGTAAAATATATTGTTGGGCAACTAAGTTATCGCTGTTATTTTAATGAAATTATTGTGAAAAAATGGTTACAAATGAGTCATTTTTTCCATCTTTCTGGCAGACTTCGAATACCGCTAAGGTAAAAGTGTTTATCTTCTGATCCTATCCACGAATCAAGTCATTTTTTGATGTCTTCATATGAACGGAACTGCTGATCTGCCAGACCACGTGCCATCGGGAGGAACAAATAATAATCGGACAGCTAGGTTTTAACGGGCTTGGCTACGTGAGGCCGAGCGTAGTTATGTTGTAGAAACACTTTTTCGTGCCAGTGATGGTTTTGCTGCGTTGCAACAGTTTATAATAAATAACGCCGACCTGGTCCCACCAAATACACAGCATAACCTTAGCAGCGTGAATACTCAGACCGGGTAATCTCCATGACTTTCTTCTCTTTGAGTTGCTGTAATGAATCCATTTTTCATCGCCTGCCACCCGTTCCTCTTTTGCCAATGGAGCAGTTGTTCACAGGCGAAAAAATGACGCTCAACGTCCCTTGGCTTCATATCATAAGGAACCTTAGTTCCTTGTTTTTTAATCATTCCCAACGCATACAATCGCCTGAAAATGGCTTCGCGGGTAACTTCTAATGCTGAATCCAGCTCTTCTTGCGTTTGCCATGGATCCTCATCGGGCAATGCCTCCAATTCAGCGTCTTCGAAGGATTTTAGGCTTCCTTCATGCGGACGGTTATCAGCATCGAAATGTTTTTGTGAAGCGACGGAACCAATCACGGCACGTTGTTTCACTTAGAGCAGCATCTCCGTAAACTTTTAGGAGATCTCGATACGCTTCAGCCGCCGTTTTCTTCGAACTATAGAATCAAATCAACACTTCCCATAAATGACGATTATTTGGCACAAAATCAGACATTTTCACACAACCAACAGTAAATGACGTCAAAACAAAATCACTAATGTGTCAAAACGGTTTGTTTACCATATGTCTAAGCTTGGTTCATTACCTTTTGGATATGGCAAAATCGACCAGCACTTACTGCTGGAGCCATTTATTGAGAACTTATTTGCGCACATAATACTTCACTTCACCATGAAATTTGTCATGTGGCAAAATTGAGTTACACTACATTATATTCTGCGGAAGTCTAACTAAAATTCAATGAATAAATGCGGCAAAGGCAAAAGAAACTCCTCTTGGCCAACGAGGAACATTATCATTTAAAAAACTGTCGCAACTTTGTAAGTCGATTACTCAAAAACTAATAATCAACGAGCTTGTAATGTTCAATGACAAGATCGATTTAAATTTCACAAAACCAATTTAATTACCGAAAAACTTGGACTAACAATTCTACAACAAAGTATTTTAGAATTTAATTTAATTTAATTGCATTGCAACTACTGCTGCTGTCGACGACTGCGAAGAAAAGACCAGATGGAGCCAGAGAAAAACTAGATGACGGATCGACAGCTGTCACAAAGTGGGGTGCGTTCACTGATATGCGATTTTGTAGCGCTTTCTTTTGATCGTCATTCTTGGTTTCTACTTTCATATAATACAAAGGTAGCGCAATGGATTCTAGGGTTTTTACGCCGAGTGACAGCACAATATCCAAAAATTCAACAATTAGCGAATCGAACAAGGAGTATTTGGTTTCTTCCACTACTTCGTTCCATAAAACACCTAGTCGTCTTTTCAATCAGATTAACATGTTTATGATTCAAGTTTCATTCGGAAGATTTATCATGTCAAATCACTAGATTGGTAATTTGCGAATGCCAATGTAAACACAAATCCGAATTTAGTCATATTCAAAAAAAAAAGCTATTTGTAGCAGTTGTTAATTTTGTTAATTTTGAGTTGAATTCTGTGTAAAAGAACCATCGTCATCTTGATGAGCTCAAGGGGTATTGATAGATCACACAACTAGTTAACAATATCGAGCTAATATTCCATTGGACTTGACACTGAAGACTAATCACCAAGGCCAACCAATTAACACTAGCATAAGTCAGTGCCAAAATTTTGCTGGTACTTTAGCATACTCGTATTCGTACATGTGGTGGATAGAGGCCTGATATTCAAATGTGCGTTTAACCTTACACGGTTCTTTGCATTAAACGTTTTAATTAATCTTCAAAGTTGTATGACTATTCGATTTCAAGTAATGTGTTCCTGGTTATTTGTCTCCTTGCTTCATTGCATTCAAATTATGGGATTTTCAAACGTAAGTGAGTAAGAAGTCTGACAAAAATCACTGAAAATTACTGAAAATTACTGAAAATATTAGTGAAATTCTTAGATGCGACACTATCAAATGATCCTTAACACCCTTCTCTCTGATCATACTATGGGAATACCTGATTTTGATTTCATTAATAGGCAATCAGAGTCTTGATGGCGGAGTTTTCTCAGATAAGCCAAATATAAATTTCCTCTTCCGTCCTCCAAATCACTGTAGCGTGTTCCAGGCGGAAATGTTGGCGATTAAAGAAGCTCTATCCTAGCTGAAGAAAATCTTTCGGATAGTCAGGCCGCTGTCAAGTCAGTCTCATAAAATGATGAGCAGTCCAACCTTCACCTTTGTTGGGTGCCGGGTCACAGAGACATTCCAGGGAATTGTAGATCCGAAATTGGAACCAGTCTACTTATTCTACCGGAAAAGGGTAGCATAGGTATACCAATCGGTACATGCAAATCAATATTAAAGCTGGATGCAATAGAAGAGCAGTTCTTGGGTGGATTGTTGGATCAACATGACTAGCGACCAAAGAGATCTGTCCAAAGCTGGATCTGAATCGCTCTAAGAGTCTGATCCTTATAATTTACTATTTAGTCGTATCGTCATCGTAGGTGCCATCACTGGACACTGCCTTATAGGCAAGCATGCAAGAGGGCTTGGCGCCTTTACAAAAGATTACTATAGAAGCTGCTTGGACGAGGAGGAAGAGGAGATAGTCTTCCACCCATTCTGTACATATCCAGCTCTCATCTTCCCTTAGAAGCTTTCTTCTACAATGACTTAAACGATCTAAAGAATATAGACGTTAACAGTCACCTAGGCTTCATAATAAGCTCAATTTGGTTCCATGATTAAGAAGATCACAGATCCACGTGGCATCACAATGGACCAAAAGGTCTATGTGGGTTGGTCTTTCCAACAGCCACTTTCGCACCTACCTACCTAATACCATTGCATAGTTCCCCTCTGATTTTAAAGACCGTTAATATTTTCGCGATGTTGTTGAGGTCATGGATATATTTAGTTCCTTTCTACAAGAGCAAAATTTAGCATTCGATTTGTAAATCTACAGAATTATACATATATCGGGTCATTGGGTTCAGTCCTAAGGTAAGTCAAGTCTTTGAAACTGCTTGTTTTGGGCCAGCGAAGTGATTGCCTTAGTTCCTAGTAGTGTTCACAAGTAATTACAATAAACCTTTGCTCTTGCAGTTAAAAATAGCAAGGGCAACCTCGGCCCTTAGCATACTGGCCTACGCCGTCATAGGGCTCACAACGGAACAGGTTAAAACGATATGACGAACCAAATAATGGCATCCACCTTTAATCTGTGCGTGGAGAGTTCGGACCCACAAGGGAACAAGACAAGAAATCCATGGTTTGATGAAGAATGCCGCCAAGCTCACACAGCCGCTCGTGAGCTCCATGACCAGATGAGACGATAAGAACATCGCCTTCTCCAGAGAAAGGAAAAAGAGCACGAGAAACGTGCAATCGAAGATATTGAGAGGTTATACTCCAGGAATAATGTACAAAACTTTTACCAAGAAGTAAAAAGAAGACCCGTACAGAGAAGACTGTATAGATGGAGAAGGAGACCTTGTAGTAGATAGAGTCACAGTCGGTGCTGAAAATATGGAAATACTTTTTCTGGAGTCAGTATAATGGCGACCGAGCCCAACACCCCGCCATAAGGCAGAATAGACCATTCAACTTAGACGATGTTAGCCAAAACTTCCGTCCACCCGACCAAAATGAAGTACGGACCTGACGACTTACAGGACACCGTCTCAACTATGGAGGATACAAAATTTTATCCGTCACATTGCGTGAACATATGAGGTCGAATCGATACCCATATTTTCGTCGATTTTAAGTCCGCATATGAAGCATTTATAGAGACGAACTATATAGAGCCATGCCTAGTCTTGATATCCTTGCCAAGCTCGTCCGTCTGTGTAGAATGACGATGGAGAACGCTCTCTGCTCCATCAAAGTCGGTAAAGACTTAACCGGAACCTTTGATGTCGAAAAAGGTTTTAGACAAAGTGACTCACTGTCATGTGAATTCTTTAACATCATACTTGAAAAAATTGTGCGGAACTCACAGGCGAATACAGGAGCCACAACCTTTCAAAAGTTTAGCGTGCATCGATGATATCGATATAACTGGGAGAACACAGCTGGCTGTCACAGGTGCGTTCGCTAATATTAAAATGAAAGCTGCCAAAATAAGTTTACCGGTAAATAAGGCCAACACCCAGTATATCCTTTCAACAAAAAGGGACACAATCTTGGCTCTGCTACAAATTTTACCAACAATATCCCAACAAAAATGAAATGCAGAATCGCTCTTGCAATCGCTGTTTTGTTAGGCTAAGTAAGAAATTGGGTGGCCTTATCCAGAGCAACTAGGGAAACTCTATATGTGAACGACCTTGATAATCCCAGTCCTACCTGAGGACTCAGTCGTTTTGAGAGAAAAATTCTTCGAAAAATATTCGGTCCCGTTTGCGTTAACGAGCTTTCGAGGAAAAGATTCAACGACCAACTATACGAGCTGTTCAGCGACATCGACCAAGTCAGAAAAGTGCGTATCAGTCGCCTGCTGTGGCTAGAATATGTTTGGCGAATGGACATCAATACTCCAGCCCGAAGAGTCTTCAAATCAAACCCGGAAGGACAACGCAGTAGAGAAAAACTTCACCTTATTGTAGAAGCGGTCCTCAACCGACTTAGAGTAAGCAACTGGACGCAGTTAGCTAAAGACGGGACTAACTGGAGAGGTTTGTTAGTTGAGGCCAAGGTTCACTCCGAACTGTAGCGGTACTTAAGTAAGTAAGTAAGTCCCTCCACTTTGCTTGGTAGTCGACAACTGGGAAGAGCCATAACTTTCAATATGTGCAGAAAGTGCATCGTTACCGTGAAACGTAATAAAAAAAACTATCTCAGTTCTTAATTAGATCTTGTAGTACATTTTCATCGGTTTATTTCAGGAAAGGGCTTTAATATTTTTTTTGAAAGTATCTAAGTCATATTTTGAAGCCTTCATGCTGTGCATACCCCAGACTTGTGCAGCATAGCATAGTATAGAAAATAAGTATTTATAAATAAAATGTAACTGCAGTCGAAAGACATAGATATAAGTATTCAGAGTAGCTTAGAGTGCCTGTGTGGGGCCAGTAAGTTAGTATAAGTTTGTTAAGTAATTGTAAGCTAGCATTTAAGCATTTTTTGTTAGAATGTAAGAGTTAGTGTTAAGAAAATAAAATGCATTTAAAACTAAACTAACTGCAGCATAGCATACGATAGAGCTCATAGACAACTGAAAAACCTGTCTAGATGCAGCTCATTGGTTTCTGGCTTCCCCGAGTATTTTAGTCAGGTGGGCTTTGAATGACATTTGGAAATGAGATTAATGAAGTTATGTGTAACATAACGACGAGTTACATTTCGAATCACCATTGTCTTTGGCTTACCAGTATTGATTGCGAAAGTCAGCAAACTGCGTAATTGATCTAATTTATTGATCAACAGCTAAAGATGCAGATCTTCTTCCAATATTTCTTAAGGTAAAAATGAAGTGATGTTATCCCAAAATAATGAAAGTTAAAGCAAGCATAACAGGCAACCTTCCATATGGGATTTAAACCATTTGCCTGTCCTTATTTTAGCGACCAAGCTATGCAACAAATTCCTGAAGGCGCATATATGTACCTCCAAACCAAAGCTGTGTGAAAAAACCATTGATCCCTAAAACGGTATACCTTCATCAACAACCAGACACTTAACAAGACACTGACTAATCGTCAAAGCCTTTGTAAAATTATCGAAGATTGAAAGGCTAATTATGAAAATAAGGATCATCGTTCAAATCTTTGCTTGAAGCTTTACCATTGCTCACGGCAAACCTAAAACCAGGTTGCTTGGATAGAAAATAAACTGCAAATTGGGACAAGAGAAGATATTCAGAAGTAAATGGAAATATGAGCGCTTCTTGGAAGATTAAGCAACAGCCTCTGGCTTAAATAAATTTATCAGATGAAGGTATTTGGTAGAAATTCTTAATCAGTAGGTTAATAATATTGTGATCTCGAAATTAAATACGACGTGGTCACAATCTACTCGTAAGACGCCACTACCTCCACCTTAATAGAATAACTGGTGGGTACCAGGTACCAGGTGGTACCGATTGAAGTTCAGCTTCCCCTAAATAATGCGGTTATCTTGCCTTTTCGTTTTACGTTGATGTTTTAACTGACGCTACTAGCAATATTCCAGTTTTCCTATTTTTTGACGCATGTACTCAACGATATTGTCAGAAGCCGGCCACTCTCCAAATTGATCCTATAAAGCTGTCCTCTCGGTTTCGTATTGTGAACAAGGAAAAAACACGAATTCTGCATTTTCTGTGGCAGTTTCACAATATGAACAGTTTGGAAAATTTTCCTATTTGCCCGTTTATTTAACCGTGATTCATACATCGATCAACTGTATAAGACGGTGAGTCCATCTTGCTTTTAAGGATATTTTTCATTCTGTTTTGGACCTACAATATTACTCATCGGCCATGTAAGTGCCGTCACAGTTTTCAATGACTTTTCGCACATCTGCTCTAGGTGATGTATAAAACTTAGATAGCTGTCAATGAAGACTGTGAGCTACTTAAGAAATGCTTGAGAAATAATCTCATATTCTTCATTTCTTCATCGTAATAAGGACCGCTTCAGTTTTATGGTCGGCGAGTTGCAAAACGGTGGTAGCTTGCTAGCGAGGTACAGTTGCAATTGTTTCGTTGCCGTAGAGTTGAACTTTTGTATTTTTGTATCTTTGCTACAACCACCATGGTAACGTAATCTGCTGATCCGACAGACATAAAATTTCATCATGCGTGATGTTCCATAGTAGGGGACCTAAGACCGAGACTTCTGGCACACCACCAGTACGCTTTAACTCCATCGCCAGAGTGATAGAGGAGGATTCTATGCAAGAAATAGCTTTATTAATTGTCAAGTAATCAAGACATATCAGGATCTGTTCTCAGTTCCCCGAATTAAGCCCGTTCTCTCCACGTCCAGAGTTATAATGGCACAATGTTTCTTCGAGCTTTCTTTCCAGCGCCTACTCTGCCAATACAATAGGACTGAGACTATAAAAGTCTTGTTCTTATAAATGCTGTCATATGCACCCTTTAAATCAATGGAGAAGTGGTGAGTATCGATTTGAGGTTTCTGGACTTTTCTAATATATCTGGTTGATGGTGGACATAATAGGCCTAAAACCAGATTGAAAATGACCTATAAGGTTACTGATATAGGGTTTCAGACGCTCACTTAGCAGATTAGATAAGAGCTTGACAAGACTGATTGCTCTTTATTTGGTGCAGTTTCTAGGGCATACGATCTGAAAGGTTGGGTGGACGACGCTGAGATTCCATTTACTAGTCATACTTTCATCTGACCAATTTATCAGATGAGTTACCAATTCAATCTCTGCTGCTTTCAATTATTCAAAAGGAAGTTCATGTATTCCTGCAGCATAATCGTTCTTTACCTCAAATATCACTATTCAGGCTTAGTGAGATTGACGATGAAGATTTTATTCTGACTAACAACAGAACTTGATCCTATGCGCCGTTAGACAGTCTGCAAAGTAATCCTTCCAAATATTTCGCAGCGTTTGTGACTCTACTATAACGTTTGCATTTTATTCTCTGCATGCTTCTCTAAGAACTTCCGAGCGTCGCTTCTGTAAAATCACCTCTCTATGGACCCGATCGTGCACTCTCTTTGATCATAGAGTTTGTAAGAAGCCCTTGTCCTTCTCTGCAGCGCCTACTTGCACGTCATTTGTTTCGGTGAATGCGCTTGCCGGCACACCATATACGGGCGTCTCAAATACTCGTAGCTTGATGCAATAGCTACGATGACATTCGCTAAGCAGCGAAGCCGACTAATCTGAGTCTATTTTCGCAGCTGATTTCGCGGAGGCAAACAGTTGCAGCTGTGCCCCAAAAGTGCTCACCTTCCCCAATCTGGCATTGGTGTTACTTTAACATTAATGACATTGCTCAAACGTTTGACAAAATCACACTTTTCCTGCATTGGAGGTTTAGAGCCTGATAGGGATTGCAATAATGCGTTCACTTCAGACCACTTTTTGTCTAAGTCTTCTACTAATGAGGAACCCACATACAAACTGTTTATGTTACTTCTGCATACTAGATATCACTGTTTTCCACTCTTCTTTTTCTTCCTCTTTTTCTTGTTAGCTGCCAGTGATATCGAATTTAGGACAGTTCAGGGCTTTAGCTATTTGTTGAACATTCAACGTGCATAGCCGATTATTGTCCGTTGTCCGTCGTCAACAGTAAGTCCTTTGATATCCGAGGCTGTTTGTTGCTGAACAAAACTTAGTGTTTTGCGTGGTCGAACAACTAAGTCGCAGTCACAACTTACAACATATGTTAGATCACTCCCGCTGATTCGCTGAAAGCTCCTCTGTCAACACCTCTAAGTCGAGAGCCTGGGTCTTCTCTTGACCGATGAAACGTGTTCGATTTGCACAGAGTGTTCTGAGTTTACCTGTATGACGCCGACGTTGGCCATTTCGAGAAGAATACCACCACAACCATTCATTGCATGATGATGATGATGATGTAGAGCTCCTTTAAGTAATAGCTCATCACATTTAGTATCGAATTTGGCTAAGTCATTGGCACTTTGTGGTATTCAGCCAAAGGCATTACCACCATCGATTCCATTTGCTGTATTTGAGCCGATAGCCGATGCGCTTACCGAATGATGATGCAGGTGTTTTGTACTGCCATTGCCACCGAGCAGCAATAAGGCCGATTTTAAATGACGACTATGATGTATGTGGGAGTGTGCATGAGAATGCACATGCTACTAATGCCGCTGAACTTGTTGCAAATATAGTACCATCGAGTGTGTCCATAAATTGTGGCACCTTATAACGGAAGAGATTTGTAAATTGGCCAGGTAATTCGTTATCCTTTGATGCACCTGGCACACGTATAGGACACACACGACCGAATCACTAAATGAGTTTTTGCTACTCTGTCACTCCAATGTCAATGGAATACCGAAAAGACTTTGAGTTCCAGGCAAGACTGCTGAAGATATTGGTGCGCCGTTACCACAAGGGCTCAACCGCTATCTAAAGCCATACGTGGTGCTTTAATTGGAATGTATACTCTTTTGAATATTTAGCAATACAAGCGCGATCATTGCCTGCACATATCCTGAACACGTACGATGTTTGGTCCTGTAGTTTATTCACGTTACACATAGCTGTACACTTCTTGAAAGCCTTTTGCTCGATTCAGATACATTTCCAGGTAGTACTAAATTCTTAGTCTAAATTCTTACCATCGCTCCATTTTAGTTTGATGAAATTAAGTCCAACGCCGGTGCACTCGAGTTGGAGGTGGAGGTGGAGGTGGTAATGTTGTTAATTTAACATAACATGAGAATGATCCAGCGTCAAAGCCATTGATGACTTGTACACGGAAATCAAAATAAGTCAAATGAGATTATACTTGAATCAACCTCTAACGTCGCTGCTGACTCCATCTTGAGAGTTCCTCCTCCACAACCTTGGTATTTTGCTTTGTCTTTATCGCCACCAGCTGCTAATGTGCTGAAATTCAGAAAGCTGTTCTGAGTGAAACTCAACATCTAACAAAATTTTGTTTACCTTGATTGCGGCAATTCAAATTGCAAATATGTTGTCCTGCCAGATAAATCCAACATTACACTTTTAACGGTTCAGAGTTTGGAATTTCCTATTTCTAGTATTCATTCCAAGGACTTACGGACTTAATTTAGCTATTCTAGTCGCAAATTTATCACACGAAATAAGAAACAAGACTAAAGATCAACAGCCGATCTTGTGTTTTCATATTCTCCTCACTGTAGCCGAAAACATCTAATCACGACATCAAGGTGAAACGAAGTTTACTAACAGTGTGTTCTTAAAAATATTTAAAACTGAAACCAACACATGTTAGTCAATATCAAGAAAATTAATCGAATTAACCGGAATAATTTGATTATGATCGTTTATCTAAGTATCGGATTTGTTGATTCATTGATAAACATTCTAAGCTAAATTTTATTTGCATTTAGCGGTCGTTTCAATGTATATTGATATTGTATATGTTAAATACAATTAAACGATTAATTAGACCCTAGCGGCGATAAGACAAAGCACAAGAATTTAACTACTAATATTTTCAACAAACAGAAGTCAGTTTTTGTTGACCAGCTTTCGTAATAACAGAAAGTGTTGGAAGGCATCGACACGGTTTGTCGTTTTAATCTAACCCTTCGACTTGAAAGTGATAGTGTTAAATTTTTGAAATACGAGTATCTTTCAAAGGTGACAGTCGGTTTTTGTCAGTCGTGATAAGTCCGTCGTGACAATTGTGTAAATTGTATGGGATGCAATCTATATTTTTAAAATTTTAAAACGTCATCTCAAGTAGTATAAACTTAAGTTTAAATTTTTTTGGGAAAAAAATATTAGACTTAAAAATAATAAGTGGAAAAATATTGGAGTTCGTGCAAGTTTTGTTTTTGTATTAAGAAGTTCTGAGATATTGTATATTTTTTAAAGACTGCTGAGAATAATTTTACGGCAATCAAGGAAGGATTAAAAGAGTCTTGACGAAGGGGTATGTAGTACTATGTATTTATAAATTATGAATTATAGTGAAATTGGAGGATTTACCAAAAATCGAAAAATAACAAAAAATTCGAAAAGATGTACCCGTACATACGACCCAAACGCAAAATAGTTCGTCTATTCCTTGATTAAAACATTATTCCCTTATACATACTTAAAATTACTGGTAATAAGCTGTTGTTTATTCCAAAGTTTTTGTCAACGTAATAAAATATTTTTAATGAATAAGTTAGACCAAACAATTTTACTTTCAACTGAAACAAAGATAAGAGCATAACAGTTGGTCTACTCTCTTTTGGATGCACAATAGTTGGTCTATGACTATTTAAATAGAGTTTCGGTTAATCGTTATTAAAAAAAATGTACATGCACTTGTTTTGTGGTTGTTTAATCTATGCTTTCATGCAAGCCACCAACGGTTTCATGTCAACCATGCGCGTGGCGTTGCATTATCACGAGACCTAAGGGAATCAATTATTAAAGCATTGGAAACGGCATTGTCGAGCTACAAATGCAGAACATTATTTCAAAGTTCAAAAATTCTGGAAATGAGATAAGAAAAAAAACGGGACGTCCGCCAATAGCAAAACCCTGGGATTGTAGCATTTTGAAAAAAATAATAAAAGAAAATCAACGCCAGACTGCTGCTGAGCGTTTCGGTTAGTACTTGCAAGCGGACTATGAAAAAAATTGGATACAAATTTTATAAGATTTATTTTAAAATATTTGAGTTTTACATAAATTACATAAATCTAATTCGCTAAAAATTCTGGCAAAAGGAAAACTACTGTTGACACAAAAGCAGAAGAAAAGTCGCCTTGAGTGGGCTAAGCAACGCAAAAACTGGACTTAAAGTCAATGGCGGTCCGTTATTTTGAGTGATGAGTCCAGATTCGAAGTTTGTGTAGGTGACGAACGAAGACGAGTGATAAGGAATGCAAAAGAAGCCTTTCGCATAGACTGCCTTAAACAAACTGTGAAGTTGCAAGCATATCTAATGGTTTGACAAGTACTAGGACATTTTGGAACAGGAACTTCTTCCATCAATACCACGCCTGCAATCAACGTGCATAGCCGATTATTGTCCGTTGTCCGTCGTCAACAGTAAGTCCTTTGATATCCGAGGCTGTTTGTTGCTGAACAAAACTTAGTGTTTTGCGTGGTCGAACAACTAAGTCGCAGTCACAACTTACAACATATGTTAGATCACTCCCGCTGATTCGCTGAAAGCTCCTCTGTCAACACCTCTAAGTCGAGAGCCTGGGTCTTCTCTTGACCGATGAAACGTGTTCGATTTGCACAGAGTGTTCTGAGTTTACCTGTATGACGCCGACGTTGGCCATTTCGAGAAGAATACCACCACAACCATTCATTGCATGATGATGATGATGATGTAGAGCTCCTTTAAGTAATAGCTCATCACATTTAGTATCGAATTTGGCTAAGTCATTGGCACTTTGTGGTATTCAGCCAAAGGCATTACCACCATCGATTCCATTTGCTGTATTTGAGCCGATAGCCGATGCGCTTACCGAATGATGATGCAGGTGTTTTGTACTGCCATTGCCACCGAGCAGCAATAAGGCCGATTTTAAATGACGACTATGATGTATGTGGGAGTGTGCATGAGAATGCACATGCTACTAATGCCGCTGAACTTGTTGCAAATATAGTACCATCGAGTGTGTCCATAAATTGTGGCACCTTATAACGGAAGAGATTTGTAAATTGGCCAGGTAATTCGTTATCCTTTGATGCACCTGGCACACGTATAGGACACACACGACCGAATCACTAAATGAGTTTTTGCTACTCTGTCACTCCAATGTCAATGGAATACCGAAAAGACTTTGAGTTCCAGGCAAGACTGCTGAAGATATTGGTGCGCCGTTACCACAAGGGCTCAACCGCTATCTAAAGCCATACGTGGTGCTTTAATTGGAATGTATACTCTTTTGAATATTTAGCAATACAAGCGCGATCATTGCCTGCACATATCCTGAACACGTACGATGTTTGGTCCTGTAGTTTATTCACGTTACACATAGCTGTACACTTCTTGAAAGCCTTTTGCTCGATTCAGATACATTTCCAGGTAGTACTAAATTCTTAGTCTAAATTCTTACCATCGCTCCATTTTAGTTTGATGAAATTAAGTCCAACGCCGGTGCACTCGAGTTGGAGGTGGAGGTGGAGGTGGTAATGTTGTTAATTTAACATAACATGAGAATGATCCAGCGTCAAAGCCATTGATGACTTGTACACGGAAATCAAAATAAGTCAAATGAGATTATACTTGAATCAACCTCTAACGTCGCTGCTGACTCCATCTTGAGAGTTCCTCCTCCACAACCTTGGTATTTTGCTTTGTCTTTATCGCCACCAGCTGCTAATGTGCTGAAATTCAGAAAGCTGTTCTGAGTGAAACTCAACATCTAACAAAATTTTGTTTACCTTGATTGCGGCAATTCAAATTGCAAATATGTTGTCCTGCCAGATAAATCCAACATTACACTTTTAACGGTTCAGAGTTTGGAATTTCCTATTTCTAGTATTCATTCCAAGGACTTACGGACTTAATTTAGCTATTCTAGTCGCAAATTTATCACACGAAATAAGAAACAAGACTAAAGATCAACAGCCGATCTTGTGTTTTCATATTCTCCTCACTGTAGCCGAAAACATCTAATCACGACATCAAGGTGAAACGAAGTTTACTAACAGTGTGTTCTTAAAAATATTTAAAACTGAAACCAACACATGTTAGTCAATATCAAGAAAATTAATCGAATTAACCGGAATAATTTGATTATGATCGTTTATCTAAGTATCGGATTTGTTGATTCATTGATAAACATTCTAAGCTAAATTTTATTTGCATTTAGCGGTCGTTTCAATGTATATTGATATTGTATATGTTAAATACAATTAAACGATTAATTAGACCCTAGCGGCGATAAGACAAAGCACAAGAATTTAACTACTAATATTTTCAACAAACAGAAGTCAGTTTTTGTTGACCAGCTTTCGTAATAACAGAAAGTGTTGGAAGGCATCGACACGGTTTGTCGTTTTAATCTAACCCTTCGACTTGAAAGTGATAGTGTTAAATTTTTGAAATACGAGTATCTTTCAAAGGTGACAGTCGGTTTTTGTCAGTCGTGATAAGTCCGTCGTGACAATTGTGTAAATTGTATGGGATGCAATCTATATTTTTAAAATTTTAAAACGTCATCTCAAGTAGTATAAACTTAAGTTTAAATTTTTTTGGGAAAAAAATATTAGACTTAAAAATAATAAGTGGAAAAATATTGGAGTTCGTGCAAGTTTTGTTTTTGTATTAAGAAGTTCTGAGATATTGTATATTTTTTAAAGACTGCTGAGAATAATTTTACGGCAATCAAGGAAGGATTAAAAGAGTCTTGACGAAGGGGTATGTAGTACTATGTATTTATAAATTATGAATTATAGTGAAATTGGAGGATTTACCAAAAATCGAAAAATAACAAAAAATTCGAAAAGATGTACCCGTACATACGACCCAAACGCAAAATAGTTCGTCTATTCCTTGATTAAAACATTATTCCCTTATACATACTTAAAATTACTGGTAATAAGCTGTTGTTTATTCCAAAGTTTTTGTCAACGTAATAAAATATTTTTAATGAATAAGTTAGACCAAACAATTTTACTTTCAACTGAAACAAAGATAAGAGCATAACAGTTGGTCTACTCTCTTTTGGATGCACAATAGTTGGTCTATGACTATTTAAATAGAGTTTCGGTTAATCGTTATTAAAAAAAATGTACATGCACTTGTTTTGTGGTTGTTTAATCTATGCTTTCATGCAAGCCACCAACGGTTTCATGTCAACCATGCGCGTGGCGTTGCATTATCACGAGACCTAAGGGAATCAATTATTAAAGCATTGGAAACGGCATTGTCGAGCTACAAATGCAGAACATTATTTCAAAGTTCAAAAATTCTGGAAATGAGATAAGAAAAAAAACGGGACGTCCGCCAATAGCAAAACCCTGGGATTGTAGCATTTTGAAAAAAATAATAAAAGAAAATCAACGCCAGACTGCTGCTGAGCGTTTCGGTTAGTACTTGCAAGCGGACTATGAAAAAAATTGGATACAAATTTTATAAGATTTATTTTAAAATATTTGAGTTTTACATAAATTACATAAATCTAATTCGCTAAAAATTCTGGCAAAAGGAAAACTACTGTTGACACAAAAGCAGAAGAAAAGTCGCCTTGAGTGGGCTAAGCAACGCAAAAACTGGACTTAAAGTCAATGGCGGTCCGTTATTTTGAGTGATGAGTCCAGATTCGAAGTTTGTGTAGGTGACGAACGAAGACGAGTGATAAGGAATGCAAAAGAAGCCTTTCGCATAGACTGCCTTAAACAAACTGTGAAGTTGCAAGCATATCTAATGGTTTGACAAGTACTAGGACATTTTGGAACAGGAACTTCTTCCATCAATACCACGCCTGCAATCTAATGATGAAGAGTATATTTTCCAACAGGATGGTGCTTCTTGCCACACGGCTAGTTCAACATTTGCGTGGTTAACTGCTGAAGCAATTCCTTTAATGGAATGGCCTTCCAGCAGTCCTGATCTTTAACCAATCGAAACCGTTCGGCAGAAAATAAAGCAAAAATTGCAAAAAGAGCCATGTCGAACTCTTCAAGACTTTAGAGACAAAATATCAAATATTTGGGAATCTTTTGGTGCGGAAGAGTGTCAAAAATTAGTTGACACTATGCCAAGATGCTTCGAAGCAGTGATAAAGGCCAAAGGCAACGTGACACATTGGTAAAATTAAAATTAAGTTATTGGAGTTTTTAGATCATTTCATAACATTATTTTATTAAGTCACTTTATTTTTTTTTTGTCTTTTCCTATTTAAAATGAATAAATCTTTATAGATATTATAAAAAAAAATTAATTTTTTTTTCAAAAGAATTTAAGAATGAGTACATACTCGTATTTAGTATCTTATCCTCGGTAGACCAACTATTTTGCGTTTGGGTTCGTATACTGTAAACTCAAACATTGCTGTCACAATTTTCCCACATTTTTTGATTGTTTTTCTCCAAAATTTAATCAACAAACACATATTATGATTATTAACGGAATGCAGGTCTATTAAGCAGTTTACGGATTTAATGGTGCGCGAACATTGGAAATGTTGGAAAAGTGTTTCGGCAACGATTCTCTACAGAATACGGTCGTTTACCAGTGACACGAGCGGTTCAAAAGTGGTCGTGAGTCAATCGAAGATGACGAACACAGTGGCAAACCATCGACATCGAAAACCGATGAAAACATTGATGGAGTAAAAGAAATGTTGGCCAATAACCGCAAATTAACCATCGGAGAGATAGCGGAGAACTTGAACATTGCCTATGGATCCGTCCAAGACATTTTTAGTTAATGATTTGGGTTTTCGTCTTATAGCAGCAAACTTGGTGCTAAAAGACCTCAATTTCATGCAAAAAAGAGAGTGTTGACGTTGCAAAAGAGATGATTTGCGAGGCTGAATCCCATCCCACATTCATCAAAAGGATCATTACTGGAGACGAGACGTGGGTTTATGAGTACGACACGCAATCCAGACATCATGCAAGTGAATGGCGTTCACCAAATGAGCCGAGACCAAAAAAAAACACGTCGTTTTCAGTCAAAAAAGAAGGCAATGTTCACGGTTTTCACGGACTACAACAGTGTAGTGCACCGTCGCACAGTGCCATCATTATTCGTAATTTTTTGACGAAAAATGCAACAAATACCATCCAACAGCCACCGAATTCGCCTGATTTGGCTCCCTATGACTTCTTTCTGTTCAGTCGAATTAAAAAACCACTATGGAGAACGCGTTTCACCAGCCGAGAAGAAGTAATGGAAAAATCGCACGAAGCACTGATACCGAAAACCGAATATAAAAAATATTTCGAGGATTTGATCAAGCGCTGGCATAAGTGTATTGCAGTGGGTGGGGATTACTCAGAAGGGGACAATATAGATTTAAATAAATAAAGTTGTATTTTTAATTTTCTGAATAAATTCCGGGAAATTCCAGGAAATTTTGATCAAAGTGGTATGACTTTAAATGCACTAGAACCCTTTAAGTTATGTGTAAAGAATTGTGAGTTTTCTGGCTTCACTCTCCACACGGGTGGTAGTCGGAAATATTTAATGTTTTCATTGTGGCGTGAACATAATCGCTGGATTTTTGCACAAGTTTTACATGCACATTGGATGAGATCACTTCATCCATATCATCTGTGTCACTGTCCGGATGGCATTGAAGAAGACTCCAGTAGTTAGTTCTGGAGCCCTTACGTACCTACACCTTTTTTATTCATGTTAACACGAATTTTTTTTTTTAATATTATCCGAGGACAAACGTATGTTCTCGTTTTCTGGGGATCTATCACGTTAGGGAATTTTGAGAATTTACGAGAGTTGTGGGCGAGAATCAAATCCGGGTAAACTGGTCACAAATATGAAAACAATTCATCGGCTGTTGTGGATTTGGATTTAGATATAACTGGCAACGTTTGTCTAAAATCGCCAGATAATAATACCAAAGCACCACCAAACAATTCTTGATTTCCACGTAGATCTTTCAATTTTCTATCCAGAGCTTCTAATGATCTTTTGTGAGCTATGGTACACTGATCCCATGTAATAAGACCGCAATGTTGCAAAAGTTTGCCCATTTCCAGATGACTTTGACATATTACATGTGGGTGTTTCGTTAACTTGCATGTTCAATGGCAACTTGAGTGCCATCCAATAGAGTGGCTGCAGTGCCAGAAGAAGCAACAGCTAACACAATTTTGTGTTGTGCCCGTATTTGTGCTAGAAGCAATGAAAACAAGAATGTTTTTCCAGCAGCGCATCCAAAAAATACAATCCACCACCATCATTATCAACAATATGGTATCATAGGCAAATCTTTGCTGATCATTCAATTTTCCAGCGTTGTCTTGAACAAATGTATTCAATGCATTACGATCATGTTGTTGTTCACGTTGCAGATCCTGATTGAATAAGGCATGCAATGGACAAATTGTCGCTGTCTTTCCCAATTGTGCTAATGCCTTATTTGAAATCATTAAACACATATCTTCGGTCAAAATCAATACTTCATTGTAAATTCCCGGTGTGAAATCCATCTCTTGATTGAAAGTAGTACGACGCACGCGATGTAAAATATCTTCTGACATATCGTCTCAATACTTTGTCGATATTTCAATTGGATTGGTTGGAAAACATGTAGCTGATATGATCGCAAACAATGTCCGTATTTGACTTGGATTGGCTGAAATTGCTGCGTCGGCAAGTACGGCATCCCAATGCGTATCATTTTCACGATATGCACCACACACTCTTTGATCAACTGTTGTACGTAAATTTTCAAATGATGTTGGTCCACGACCATTGATCAATAACAAACGCAAATGAAAACACTCAGCATTGCTCGGATGAACTGTGTAAATACGACCTACTGAATCTGTTGAAAATAAATTTGGATGGCCTTCAATTGCTGTACCATATTGACGTCTTTGAAATTCTCTTTTCGACGCATTCCATGTAAAATATGTTGGCACTTCAGCATATAGCAACTTTTGAACAAATGTATCATTTTGACACAATTTGAAAAAAGCAGTCAATGTTGTATCTGGTTGTGCTGCTGCTCTTCGCGATGCATTTGCTTCCGTAAAATACACACGTTGGCCAATTTCGAGAAGGACTGCCAAATGAACAACTGTAGGATGTCTATCATGAATTTGGAATGCAAAAATTCGCCATATCGCCTCGTTACTATTGATGAATTAAGCCAACGGTAAATTTTTCGCCATTTTGAGGAATAATTTAGTTTAATTCGGTGACAACTTTTGAAATATGCCGATGTTACTTTATTTACTAATTAAGAATGAACGAGTAAAGTGTTTAGCATATGTTTAAGAAAAAATGTTTTCGGTTCGCGAATGCGCCGATATAATTTTCGTTTACGGTTCCTGTAATGGGGATGCAGGGTTAGCTAGATTAGAGTGCCAACGGCGATGTCCTAGACGGAGGATCCCTTCTAGGCCAACTTTTATCAATGCTTTTCACCGCCTTTCAACCGTCGGCTCAGCATATGGGTTAAGAAGAGAAACATGAGTGATCGCATTTTATTTCCCGATTGTGCTGGCCAAAGCGGAAAAACGCCGATTTTCCTTCCTACACAGAAGGTACCATCATTACAATCATGAAACCACATGAAATGAAGTTAGAGAAAAGTACCGCATCGCTAATTTAATGTCTTCGGTGTAGGCTGTCCAATGAAGTTGCCAGCTATGTACTCGTAAAATCATTGGAGCTCGTGCAGTTATTCCTGAAATGGCGAACATTAGTTCCCTTAGCACGATTTCCCATAAAGTGGACGGACAAAGGCTAAACTACTTTTCCACACATATAGTTAACGCGCTATTGGATGAGCCTCGTATAGAGTACATGCGTTGAGAAATAGTACGAGTACACATATAAAACACGACGAACAAACTTACGAGTAGCTGATCGATTTGTTTTTTTTTTATAAAGTACTGCGCGCTTAAGAGTTAAGGTTTCCACACAGCGCGGGCGAAGGAAAATTTGGGAGGGAAGAAATATAGGTACTGATGTACGTTGGTTTTAAATGTCTGAATATTATAATGACTAGGAAATAGAGAGCTCGGCAGGGCATTCCACAAGCCAGTTTTTCGGCTTAGGAATGAATCACGATATTTCAGAGTACGTCTGAAAGTGGGCTTGAGGGTATACTGATGAGCATTCATAGCGAGACAGGTGTTACCGTTAAAGGTTTGAAGGGGCGGAATGCTACTGGGGATTTCTATGGAATATTTATGGTGGAAAAAGCGATAAAACAAGTTTAAACACAAGACATTTCATCGGTGTTCGAGGGTGTCCATTGACTGGGTGATATTAGCATCACCTATGAGTTTTATCGCACGGTTTTGAATCCTATCTAGCAGGTGCAGAGATATTTTAGGCCCACCTGACCAGATGTATGCTCTACTCCAATTTTGGCGGCGGCGGCCTTATATATTGAGGCAAGATTAGAGTTACCCCCTCTGATTTCTTACATAGCTTGAGGAAAACTAGACATTTCACAGAATTTTTGGCGGCATCGAATATGTGGTCATTCCAAAGTAAGTTTTCATTGAAACACATACCGAGAATGGAAAGTTTTTCGGTTTCGACGATGCAAGTGCCATTCATGTATAATAGCTGGGTGTTTAAATTTCGCTTTAATGACAGCAGACAGCATTGTGTTTTGAAAGCACTAAATCCCATTCAGTTGATATGTAGTTCCCCAATTCGTTATGCTGTTCATATCGAAACTTAATGAGCTTAACATACGCTGGCGTTCCCGTTCTACAGCCGAAGAGCAGGGACGTGAGTCCGGGAATGAATATGAAAAGCAGACAGTACTGTCGTCAGCAAAGGAATATATTGGATTAGAAGTAGCAGACAAGAGACCATTAATGAAAATTAAAAAGAGTGTCGGAGACAGAATATAACCCTGGGGCACACCAGCATTTATTTTGTGAATATCAGACTTGAAACCATCCAATACAACTTGAATTGAACGTTTCGAAAGATAATTTCCAATCCATTGGAGAAGAGAGTCGTCGATCTCAAATGCACGCATTTTCGACAAAAGAGCCTGATGCCAAACTCTGTCAAATGCCTTAGAAATATTAAGCGCAACTATCTTGCTTTCGCCAGATTGATGTACGCTTTAGTTCCACTTTTCGGTGAGACATGCCATCAAATCACCAGTGGACCTGTTTCTACGAAAACCATATCGCCGGTCATTGAAAAGTTTTCATGTTTCGAGATATTTCATGAGCTGATGATTTATCAGCGTTTCCATGACCTTGGAAAGAAGGAACGTAAGTGCAATGGGTCCGTAGGAGGAGAGAGAAGATGATTCGCCTTTTTTAAGGACGGACTGGACAAATGCTGTTTTCCATCTACTCGGGAAGGATCTTAAAGAGTAGGAGGAAGAACACCTCTTCAGAATGAAGGGGAGATATATCATCTGGACCAGCGGATTTATGTATGTTGAGATCTTTAAGTACTCTTGCTACTACAGTAGTGCGAAAGTATTGGAGATTCGACGCACTCAAGTGTAGGCAATCAGGGAATGTTGAACTGGCCGCAAAGTGTGCAGCATGCGGATTGTCCTTGTCTAAGCTGGAATGTCATTGTGAATGAGCGTTGGGATGGAGGATGAGGCAGAATTTCCGATGTTTTTGGTTGGTAGGATCAAAAGAGCTGACATAAGCTCCTAAATATTTCGCGGATTGAAGACCGATTTTCAAAACAAATTTGAGTGTTACGGTAGGATTCTTCATGACGATTTATCAAACAGTACTAATCCTAAGTGCTGAAGTACTATCAAGAATGAGTGCACGGTTTGAAAGTGATTCCTTTTAGAAATAAGACCTTTTAAATGGTGTCCCAAGATTCACGCAGGATTTGATTTTACGCCATTTGTTCATGAATGGAATTTTTATTCGTTTTATTAAACTTATACTTCCACTTATCATTAATCCTTTGACGCATATAATTAATTACTGCATTACAACCTTAACATTTCCACAATCTCGGTAAACGCTAAGGTCATCCCGATTCCTAAAATGAAGCGTATTCAACTTTAAATGACTTTAGACCAATAAGCATATTACCATGCTTGCCGAAGGTTTTTATCAGTCAATTCCTTGCTCAGCCTTTTTCAATCAGGTTTTAGACCTAATCATAGCTGCTCCACTTAGGACCTCTTCTATTTTGCATATTCATAAATGACTTACCAACGAAATGTGAATATCCTTCCATCCATCTATACGCTGATGACGTCCGACTCTATTTTACACGAAATTGACGAGTCGGCTCACGTGATCAATAAACATCTGGCCAATATCCATTACTGGTCATTAAAGAAAAGCTTAGTCATCAACCCTGCGAAATCTCAAACCGTCGATATAATCAGAATTGCTGATTTTTGGCTTTGGAATAATAAAGTATAATAAGAGTCGTTGAATCTGTATCTAGCCTTAGTTTTACCATAAATCGCCACTTGACTGCCTACAACCACATGAATGTAATAATATGTCGAATCTACGGATGTCTTCGAAAACTATGGCTCACCGCAAATTTCATAACGTTCCCTGAAAATGTTTATTGTAAACTGAACTCCCTATGCGAGTACAGACTACAAGTTGCCTTCAATGATGCAGTAAGATACATTTATAATATGACCATGTTTCTGAACTATCTAGGAACTTATTAGGATGCACGCTTAAACCAGGTATTAAAGTCTAAAATGGCATATTTCTATTTAATATACGAGTAATAATGATTCAATGTGCTCAGTCTCCAAGAACGTTTAACATTATCTTACCAAGATACAATTATTTAAACTTTGGAACTCACTGCGATTGGCTTTAACGCTGCTAGATTTGAAGACGCAATTTTTCAACATTTTTCCCATGTTTTCTTATCCTTTTTGTATTTCCTTAGTTCAATTTTACTACCGAAAGTAATTTAACAAATTATTAAATTTAAGGTTAAGGTTTAGTTTTTATTTGTTATTATTTTGTTACCTCAATTAACTGCAATATCCTAAGCTAACTTCAATGTACAATAAAAGACTATGCCTTAATGTATTATATTTGGTAAAATAAATAAATATTGAAATATACAGGGTGTCCCCTAATTCGTCAACGGTAATTTGGGAAATGGTTTCTCGGTATATTCTAAGAAAAAAATCGTTCCACAGTAAGGGTCTATTTCCAATGCGATGTCAGATCGAGGATTTAAGGAAAGGCTTACTTTGCTCAGTTAATACTAACGGCAGAAACTTCGTTGATGACTTTGCTTTTAGAAGAGATACTACCCTTTTTAACTGCATTTCAATAAAGTTGGTATCTTGTTAGGGTGTTCAGATATCCAATTTCTAAGCCTGTTCTATTTTTCTTGCCTATTTATAAAAAAAAGGTTTTTTTGCTTTAAGCTCCAAAGGCTATGAATAAAAAATGATTTTGTGTAGTTTTAGATAATTTTTATTTTATGTGTGTACTAAAACAGTTATAACAGATGCCCAAAGTATCCTCCTTGGTTTTGTATACATGCTAGAGCCCGTTTTTGGATTTTATTACGAATGTTTATTGATGTTAACTGCTGCCTCACTTCTGATGATGCTTCGAGAATACGCTCTTCAAATTCACTTAAAGTTGATATTTTTGTTGAATAAACAAGTTCTTTCATTCTGATCCATTTCTTCCTACTCTTCATCTAACCAATTTTTAACCTCAAGACCATAGTGGGCTGGAGCCCCGTCCTGTTGGAAATATGATGAAGCCAGTTGAATTAGTCGAACGTCCTCCAATAGTTCTGGTAAATCATTTCGCAAAAACTCCAGATAGTTTGTAGAATTCAGCCTATGTGGTAGTTTAAAGTGGCCGATTAACTTGTTTCCAAGTACACCTGCCCACATATTGACGCTGAATTTGTGTTGAAATGATTTATGTCTCCGTGTATGTAAATTGTTCGTAGCCCATGTATGAAAATTTGTGATTCCATCTCTTGTAAATTGAGATTCCTCCGTCCAAAGAATTCTGCTAATAAACTCGTTGTCATCCAAGCTCCGCTCCAGCAACCAGTTAGAAAACTCAAATCTCTTTTCCAAATCATGAGGAAGCAGTTCTTGTACAGGTGTATGGTGGTATGGATAAAGGTTTTCTCCATGCAGTACATTCGAAATTGCTAAGTCTGATGCTAATTGACGGATCAGGTTTTTTTTTTATAATTTACGCGCGCCTACGGGGTTAGATACCCTTTCACAGTTGACTTGGCGCGGGCGGAAATGTAGAAGGAGGAGAAAGGAAAATTGATTTGTAGTGGTTTGAAACTCAGGTGTATTTGCTTTTGATATTAGCTCTTCAGGGGTGGGAGTCCGAATATGACGGAGAGTTTTTTTTTTCTTCACTCAGAGTGATTCGAAGGTTATAATATTCATATTTGTTTTTTGTGCTTGAAACTCTACAACAGCCAAATCTACGTGTCAATGTTATGCCTTCACACGCAGAATTTTTCTGTCCGAGTTCCAGTTACACAAATCAAAAACTTGAAAGACTTATCATGGGTAGGATTCGAACCTTGACCCTCCGAGTGAGAAGCGATTGCTAGTACCACTACACCAGGGCCACACCCGTTGTAAAAGCTTCCAGTATTCTTTAATCAACCGAAATTCTTCTTACTTGTGGAGCTCTCAAGTTAGGTCGTGTATTTGGAACTGATCCCGTTTCTCGAAGCCTTCGATACATATTTTCAAATACTCCTTCACTAGGAAGTCGTCGGTTAGGATAAAGTTCATGGTATCTTCGTCGCGCTCTAGTTGAACTTCCTGTGCTCAGTCCATAAACGTCAATAAAGTCTGCGTATTCTTGTTTTCTAAGTGCAGACATTTCAAATTTAGCGTTTCTAAGCAACTTTAATCTTGGCATAATAAATTAAACTAATGAATTAATTCTTTTTCTAATCTTTAATACCATTTTTGTTTGGTAAATTTTTCGAATAGGCCTTCACACCCGAACCTAACTCTTTCTGAGAACTTTTGGGGAACAGGGTAAGGAAATGAAGGTTTTGACAGGTAGACAAATAGACGAGCACGCTTAAAAACTTTTTAATAGATATGGAATTTAAAAAAAATTATTGGAAAATTAATAATTGTTGGAAAATTCCTTTTTTTTTCCTGTTGGAGGTTTTCTCAAATATCATAAAATCTATGGATTTTTCTGCAAACTTGCTGATAATTTTTTTATTATTATTGTTACGTTCATAAAAATAAAACGGTATGTTAATTAGGCATTTTATGGAGAAAAGTGACCTCAACATCAAAAATTTCTCTCGACAAGAAAAATGGAACAGGCTTAGAAACTGGATATATGAAGACCCTAACAAGATATCAACTTTATTTAAATGCAGTTACAAAGGGTAGTATTTTTTCTAAAAACAGAGTTATCAATGAGGTTTCTGTCGCTAGTATTAACTGAGCAATTTCCGTTAACATGCGTCAGGGTATACAAAAATAAACCTTTCCTTAAATCCTCGATAAGTAATGTCGGCATTGGAGATAGACCCTTACTGTAGAACGATTTTTTTCTTAGAATATACCCAGGAATCATTTCCCAAATTATCTTTGACGAATTAGGGGACATATTGACATCATGTCAAATATTGGCTGTGGTGAAGTCCGTTGAATAGGTTATGGAACAACAACAAGTGGATGCTGATTTTTCAAACGAAATCATCTTCAGTGATGAGACCCATTTTCATCTTGGTGGCCTTGTCAATCGTCAAAACTGTTGAATTTGGGGTTCAGAAAATCCAGTGATGGATGAGAAATAAATGAATCCACAACGTATCACTGTTTGATGCGGATTTTGAACTGAACCACCATGAATCATCGGACCATTCTTCTTTGAAAATGTGGATGGTCTGGCAATAAAAGCTAATGGTGCTCGCTATCACTACATGATAATCTAGTTTGTTGTGCCTTAGTTACAAGGTACGAATGTGGATAATACGTGGTTTCAACAAGACGGTGCCACATGCCATACAGCTCAAGAAATAATTCAATTACTCCATGGGTCATGGAGTCTAATTTCCCGTTTTGGTGATCAGACTTGTCCGCACAGATCATGCGATTTAAAGCCGTTGGACTTTTTTCTTTGGAGCTTTTCGGAGTCCACGAAACCCACGACCCCCTACGTCTTGAAGGAGCAAACTGAGCGCTGTATCATCGAAATTTAGCCATTTAATCCTTTAATCGGCATCGTTGATCAGAGTTGAAAGGCTTTTTAAACTAGGTCAATCCGTAAAGAATTTGACGGCTATTGAATGTGTTTATACCATTTTTGAACATAGCAACACTTGCAGGTGTCGAATCCAAGCGAGTGGCAGCTGAAGACAATGACAACCAAGGCAGTATAATTTAGGGTAAGACTTTCACCAGCGACATCCCGTTGGCCTTCCAACAAATTGTTGAAGAAGTCCATGGAGTCTTTGATTTTCTGAAAGTTACTATAGTAAAGTCATACCGGAATATAGACTCTTGTGTTGATGTGGACGCGCTTCTCACGGCACATGTGATAAAGCGAAACATCCTTGCCCTAACTTTGAGAATGGCTTGGGTCTCCACAAGTGTGCGAGTGGTGGAACAGTGTATTGTGAATGAAATGAGTCAATTTTGCTCACCTTTTTACGAAAGACATACAGAATAATAAAACATGTTTTCGAGCAGATTAAAGAAGGAAGATGGTTCGAAAACCACAACCAAAACCGATGACCCGTATGAATCCAACACTTCCAATAGAAGTCACTTTCAAAACAATGTCTAATTCAAAAAAGCACAACAAAACCTCAGAGACGTCAATAGAAAATCCAAAACCACAATGACGTACTTGCTGGGCCATTCAAAAATTATATGGTATTTTCGAAATGCGTCATTAACAAAACAAATTAGTTTTCTATTTCAGAGTAAAATATTTTTTTGTTGTTTCTAACAACACAACTTACCACGGGTGGTTGAATGTGAAGGAGTTTCAAAAACTTTTCCATTACTGTTGGTTTTCATCATCAGCATTTGAACTAAAGTTTTGGTTTCCAGATTGATATTACTTCTAGTGTTTCGTTGAATATAATTTTTTTTTTTTAATTAAACTTAACACTATTGTATCCTTGCGATTAACTGTTACTACGAATAACTAGATAGATTTTAATTTTACTTTACTTCTAAACTAAGCAGCAAATTTATTTAATTGTTTTAACACTACACTGATTAATTTGTATTTAAAGTTCAACTATATTTTTAATTGCTAAAAATTTAATTGATTAATTTTTTTAAGATTAACTTTTGTTTAATCACTACGGTTTCTTGAAATTTCTTAGATTTATTTTGTTAGCACTGAGAACCCAAAATACGAGTATATACGAAACCGGACATTAGGTTTTTATTTTTATTTTAGAAAAGGTCCTTTACCGAATTGCGGTTTGCGTTTGAATGTGGACACTCGATGGCACTTTTGTTTTAGCAGAATGAAACAGTGAACGACGCGTTTCTTGGATACGTGTCCACTGAAATTGGCCAAGTTTTTTCGGTGTCAATGGCGAGCCAGGAAAAGATTTTTCCCTGATTATTCGACATGTCGGTTGTTTCTTTCGTTTTTTTGTTGTATTTTTTGGGTAATAGCCAGTTGGCCAGGGCAACGCAACAAATGAACGACACTTCTTTGGTAGTGATGAGCAAATGCTGCTTCCAGCTGATGATGGGAGATATTTGGACATCCGTTTGATTTTGGTTGACATAAGCTGCAGATGGAGGTCAGCTGAAACTGTATGATCGAGACGGACGTATTTTTGTGGTATGTCAATGGTTAAACAATCGAAATTCCAAATAACTTCAAACATCAACCTGTTGACCGGAGAGCCAGTAGTGTAGAGTAGCCAAGAAAAAAAATTGATTTCAATTCAGTGCAAAATTCCCACTTGGCTGTGGCTAGGATTCTTTTTGGCCATCAACATCTTGATTTTGGCCACCAGCATTTCCAAGAATCATTATCGTTGTCATCATGTGGTGGACCAATAAGTGAGAGGAGATATCTTTTGCTTCTGTTCTTAAGCATCTTTCGATGAAGAAGAAGTTTGTAGTGATGGTGGTTGTCGTAGTGGTGTTGGAAGTGGAAACACTTGGACTTGGCCATCACAAGAATATCTGCTACTGCTACGGTTGGTGGTGCTATTTCTGTTGATGGTGATGATGATGATGAGTTTCTGAATCGGTGGCCAAGTTACGAGACACCGTCCAAAAAAAAGTTTTTTTTTCTTCGGTTTAACTCTTACGATGAGTAGCCCAAGTAGACGTCCATAAAGAATTTTCTTCGAATGGTCTGTCGGAGATGGTTTGTTGGCTGGCTCGAATCGTTTTGAGATTTTTTTTTTTTGTTATTTTATTTTGTTATTTTTTTGTTATATGTCAGGCGTAATTTTTCTTGGATGCGTCTCAATCGTGCCCGAAGGCACGATTGGTGGCACCGCACGTTGCCTGCCTGTGCCAGAAGCGGCACAACACTGCACTGGCAAACAATTCGCAAACAACTGGCTCCACTCCAAAATTGAACGAGAATCGGTCGCCTTGGTATCCGTAGCTTGGCTATTCGGTGGCAGTACAATAAGCAGCAGCACCAGTAGTAGAACTTATTCGGGGGATGTCGCTCTGTTGTCGTCTTGGTTTGGAGTCACCATATCATCGGTGCTCGTAGAGAGCCCATAACAACAACAACAACAACATCAGCGACAACTTGTAGTTGTCTTCTCTTCTATGAGTGAGTATCTATGTGGCTAGCTGGCCAGTGTACTCGTATCTATGCTGGTGTATGTTGGCCCCGAAATAGCACATCAGTTGTGGCTGTGTTAGTTTTGTGAGCTTGTGGCAAACACTATTCCTATTCGAGGTGGTGGTTGTTTTACTATGCATCACTATAATCGAGCACTCTCTGGGCCTGACAAAACAGAGGGACGTGAGTTGGCGGCGGATGCTTGAATTCTCTACTTTTCCGCAGCATTTTCTTTTTGTTGTTTTTTTTTTTGTTCGATTCATTTTCTTTCTTTTCTTGTTTTCCCTTTTCCTATGTTTTATTATTGTTTTCCCAGAAACGAATGCTCGCCGAATGCCCACGATCGAGTGTGTGGGAGTGGATGTGCTTGAATTTGGTGGCAGCTTATGTGGCTACACGGTAAAGAGGAGCATTTGTCTCTTGAAAAGTTTATGGGATTTAGCCCCGGTAGACAATGTTTAAAGCTTGTTCTTGTGGCGAACACACCCATACGTGTAAACGTTTAAATATCTAACGAAATGGTATTTTAATTTTAAGTTTAGTCAAACGGATGAATTCATATCTCAACAATTTGGTGAGGTACATGGGTGAAAAGTTTTTTTTCTATTTTTATGGTGACGTGCTTTTTTTATATATATATTACGAATACTTCCTTCCGTTGGGAAACCATAATTGAAATAGGATTACGTCAATATATCACTTTAGGAGGGCATTTAGTGTTTTGAGTTTGTTCAATCGCACGAATCATTAGCGAATTAATCTTTGGATTTCATCAACTACTCCCTGCTTTGTGTACATCCTTGTACAGTAGAATAGTTTTTAAATCGTTGTATCCAGAGCCTCAGAGGTTTACTTAAAAATGATGTAGAATAGGTACAATTCCCCAAAAGTATTCACGGGATTGAGCTGGAGAGTTCTACCAGACATCTGGCCCCAGATCTATTAATGAGTAATGATTTGCGATACCATAGTGCTGAATTCGTATATAATCAGAAGGCCCAATGGCAGCTTATGAAATTGGTAAACGCCTCTGAAAGTTTAACCTTGTTTTCTCTGGAAAAAGATGCGCATCTGAACCCGCAATGGACAAGTTTTTCGGGAGTAGACATTGGCCATGGTATATCAGCCCACTTCACGGCAAATGTGTTACAAAAACCTTGTGGAAGTATCACATTCAGAAGGATACGTCCCTCATTAACTAATCGGCGGGAAAGGCTGAATATCTGTCTATTTTCCACGTCATAGATGTCCTCGGAGAATACTCTTATGCTATGGGAAAAAAGTGTCTAGCTTCCTGGGCAAGTAATGGTCTGTAGCCCAGAGAGTCGCAATTCCCGATGAATAAAAAATTGAAGTCATTTGGTCATCGGTTAAGGATAACGATGAGATACTGAAATGTGGAGAAATTCTGGACAAATCAATGCGAAAGCCAGATTGCATCAGCTTGAGAGCAATATGTGGTCATGTTGAGCTTTAGTGCCCTAATGCAATTGAAAGAAGCGACCGTGATTGTTGCCCCATAAATCACTATTTTCCCCTATTTAGAAGACTTTCAGAATTCTTCTTCCAATCGAATTCTGAAGGTCCAATAGAAAATAGAAAAATGCTCTGACAGAAAACAAAACTCAAAACGAAAAGAAAAAGTAAGATGCCCCGTTGTCGTAATAGCAGATGTGAATATCAAGGTGAACGTTTTAATCACTCCTATCAGGGGTCTTACTTTTACTCTGGATCTGCCCCAAGACTAACTATATGCCACGTAGATTGGCTATCTCCCGAAATAACTTTGGAATGTCATGCTTCTACTTTGTGGCTTCCTATTCGTATTTGTAGAACAGCAAAAATTCAATGCTGTTAAGATCCAAAAGGTAGAATATCAACTAGCTTCGACGTTCTAAGCATTTCAAGACCGCTTCAGAGTTCACTTCAACGCAAAGGCAGATCCAAAGACTCGCCAATTGCGAAGTAAGATCTTTTGTACCATTTAGTCAGAACTATAGTTAGGCTTGTAGGTTTTCTACCGAACGAATGAAGTTGATGACATTACTAGCAGAGGAGTTCCTTAGCTCCTTGGAGACAAATCTTTCGCTTAATTCCGTTGAATTAAGCATTCACATGATTCAAGACAAAGTCGACAGCCCGGAGAGTCGACTAGATTTATTTTGTTGAGGTGATATCTTAGAGCGTGATGTCATGTGAGGTAACCTACTAAGTTTTTAACATCGTCCCGACTTAGATTTAGACATCTATTGGCAATTTTTGGTTGAAGGCTAGGATGGATCGTTTGGCCTTTCTTAGACCTGAGCTATTCTCCCAATATGAGGTGCATTCCGAATGCTCTCAGCTATTATCAGCTAAATTGACTGCTATCTTAGGAGTGAAGTAGAAGGGTTCAAGTCCATTAAAGGAAGTTTCTGAGCCTTTTCTGACCAGTTCATCGGCCTTTTTTATTCCCATCAATACCCTCATGACCAAGAACCCACCACAGTTTGATTTTGTTCCTAGAGCTTAGTTTTTGGCGGGTGTTGAAGCAGTGCATGACTAATTTGGAGTCAATGGCGTGCGAGCTAAAGACATTTATAGCTCCTTGACTGTTCGTGACTATATGGATGTTTCCGCCTTTGTTCCCAGATTTTTAAATATGTTCGACACCATATTTGAATGGCGTGGGGTTCTGCTGAAATACACTAGGACTTTTGCCCAAAGCTATGGTTATATTTAGGGTAGGTTCGTGGATTCTATCACGCTCTCCCGATTCTATTTTAGTACCATACGTATACCACTTTATGCCATTATGGCTGTTTGGTGGGTTATTGCTAATCCATGCTTCTTTACTGGATCTCTGCGTGAAGAAGACTTTATTGAAACATAATGTTTTTTGAAGGCTGTCTGCTCCCGCGCAGATCATATCAAGTTCCAGTGTTTCTGAGAACTGGATCCTTAGGTCCGTTTGTTCGCTAAGATAGAACTCTTTAATTTGTACCAGACTTGCTGTGTTGCCACACTGTTTATATTGTATATAAGGTGGCGCAAAATTAATCACTCTATCGGAAGATGGTATAATTTTTGCAAATGGCGTCGTACGTCAATCATATTTGACATTTGTGAACTGGACAGCCGAAGTATACAAACAGACAATCAATGGAGCGCTATACTCAGCAGGAGCATGGAATAATGTTTTTGATCAATAATCGATCGGTGGTGTTAGCGCAGCGTGAATTTCGACGTCGATTACCTAATCATATCGTGCCAACTGGGCAATCATTCCGGCGCTTAGCTACTCGACTCGAACAGAGTGGAACCACAGGAGACCATGCAGGGCGTGGCTGCCACCAGACTGATCGTTCGGCCGAGAAAATCGTGGCTGTGGTTGCCGACGTCGCCGAGAACGAAGAAACATCAACCAGACGACGGGTCACGCAATTGGGCATTACCAGATGGACCCTACAGCGAATTTTAGTGAAAGACTTACACATGTTTCCAAACAAAATGCAAACAGTGCATCAGTTAACGCCTTCTGACCGTCAGTCGCGTGTGAATTGCTGTAAAGCGCTCCTCAATCTCAACAACGAAGGGGACGATTTTGTGTCGAAAATCATCATGAGCGATGAGGCGCATTTCCATTTAAGAAAATCCACGTATGATGCACGAAGAGCCATTACATCCACTCAAAGCCACTGTGTGGTGCAGCGTTCAAACGGGAGGATTGACTGGGCCGTATTTTTTGAGGACTCCATCGGCAATACGGTCACTGTTACTGGCGAACGCTACAGGGCCATGATAAACGACTTCTTACTACCGGAATTGGATGAGCGGAGCTGGATGAACATGTGATTTCAACCAGACAGATATTGTGAAGAAAGCGTTTCCTGGTCGAGTAATCTCCCGTTTTAGCGATTTGGCATGGCCAGCAAGATCGTCTGATTTAACCATCCCAGACTTCTTTCTTTGGGGCTACTTGAAGTCGCGGGTTTATGCCAACAAGCCTCAGACAATCACAGTCCATAAGGAGAATATTCGACAGAAATGCGAATAGTTATCACCAGAGATCTTGCGGAAGGTCATGGAAAATGCGATAAAACGGGCACAAATGTATATCAACACTGGCGGTAGCCACTTGGCGGATATCATCTTTTCCACTTAACAGAAACAATATTTAACCCCGTCGGAGTACTCAATGATTGTATCGTTAAGTGAAACTGTTAGTGAATGGAACTATGACAGCCTTATTTGGGTTTATAGAGAGATTCTCTCTGGTGCACCTGTCTAGGACTGTCTTAAGGGCATTTTGCATACGTGCAGTGACTTCGTTAGTCTCTCTGCCTATAATGATGATGGCTAGATCATCGGCATAACCAATTGTGTTGTAGCCTAAGTGGCTTAATTTGTTAAGCAGATCATCTATGAGCAAAGACCACATGAGGGGCGATAATACTCCCCTTTGCAGGCAGCCCGGCTGATACTGGTACCGAAGTTAGTTCTGATAAAGTAGTAATCATCCGGCTTTCAAGAATCGCTTTGACCCAGTTGATGGTATGTTGATCGATGTTTCTATGGATCAAAGCATTTGATATGGAATCATATCCAGTATTGTCGGAAGCTTCCTCTACGTCAAGAAATGCGAAAAAACAATTTCTTTACAGCAGAAGGAAGTTTTGATTTCAGCTGTTAGCTTCATCAGAGCTCTCTTCGTCGATTTGCCATACTGAGATGGGTGCAGAAGCAGGCTATATTCTAAGCTTTCTCTGATATGTACATCAATAATTCTTTCCATTGTTTTTAGATAAAACGATGTCAAGGTTATACATAGGACGAGATGATTTCGGTGGTTCTCTGGGCTTGTTGTCTGGTTGGGATAAACACCATATTGACCTCCCTTCATGTGCGTGGTATGTAGCCCAAGCCGAAGCTGGACCTAAATAATACTATTAGGGACGTCCAAAGCTGGAAAAATTCCGTCCATGCCTGGTGCCTATGGTTTAAATGAGTTGACAGCCCACTTAACTTTATCGCGACTGAACAGTTTTCCGGATAAACTATTGGTTCTGCTGAGGTTTCTTGGAAGAGAAACCTTCGCTGACTTTCCATAAGACATATCACTATTAGAAGACCCTGGAAAGTGAACCTAAATCGAAGTATTCAGGGTTTCCTCACGGTCACGTGTGGTCGTGTCATCTGGTTTGATTGACAATTCCATGCAATTTGAATTATCTTGGGAAAGGGCTTTGTGGAGTCGTCCTACCTCAGGAAATGATTCGAGTAAAGTATTAGTGACGGTGTACATGAGAACTTGGATCATCCAGCCGCCAAACAGACACAAAGGCCAGATCTCTGTATTAATATTCACTCTTAGTTTAAGTCCAGAGTTTCAGTCACCTTTACCGGTACAGAACCAGAAGATTGATTCCCGATATTGCGCGAGGAAAGGTGATATGTTCTATTGAGTACCTCGAAAGTAGAAGAAACAGCAAGCTAGTCCGAGAGCCACCTACCATCTACAATACCACTAAGAAATTTATTGCCGGTTGTAGAAGTGTAAGATAGTTTCAGATATCTTAAGATACATTTCGTACGACAACCAGCTTAAGAAGTGAAGGGAGCATTTGCAAACAATGTTTTGTTACCCAACCCACAATTATGTTTTGCTCGATTCCAATAAACTCCTGAATCCCGAGTTCCCAAAGTACAATATCTCTTGGGCGGCAATATTTTTTTTTTTTCTTGAGGAAAGCAAGGAATTGCTGCTAGAGATTTCTAAGAGGCGCAAATATGGACAAATTGATTACTCCTGGTGATATGAAGAACTTTCCTTCAACAGATGAAAGACCACCCGGACTCAACATTTGATATTCAGAATGCAGGCTTCTGTGAAGGATGCTGTGTCGTAACCATACCAATTATTTGCCTCTGCTCTATCTCTACTGCACATTGGCGATGAAGAAGTTTTCGTGAATTTTTATTTTTTGGCTAAACTTACAGAGGTGTCCTCGAAACTGTAGGTGTAGTGTAGTGTTCTGATAAATGGTAAGGTGTCAAAATAATTGGGACTATTAAGACTCCATTCTCTTACAGCTGTCTGTCTATACATTTCACGCCGCATTTCCATCAATTTGTTCAGGATTTCGAAATCCACTTCCTTTTTCGTGATAATACAACCAGGGCCTCAATCATCAAAGATCTCCAGTAAGCTCGATTGTAAGTCAGCTGTGTCTAGTTTCGCATGCTGAGTTGCTTCAGGTCATCCTCCAAACTTAGATGCAATCTTCCACTTAGACAGTATTTATGAACTAAACTACTGGTCTTCTTCATCAATATATATCGTACCACACCTAAGTCAGGCGAAGAGCTCTTTTTCGAAGCAGCTAAGGATGCTTTCGTCCATCTGGGGAAGAGTCCATGTTTCTGCACCGTAAATTATGATTAGGGTATAACCATACAACGATCTTTCAATTCCTTCCTTAGCATAAAGAAACAGTGATTTATAGGATTTTCAGGAGCAGTTTCTCTTTTGATTCCAACACCAATGTTGTGTTTAAAGCTTACTGTGAAGCTTAAGTAAATGAACACTTCTTCAACTTCAAGTTCTAGATATCATGTTGACAGTTCATAACGTCGATGTCATACAATCTTATTTGAAGATAGATTCTCCTTAGTTTTGTCCCTTTATCATCTGCATTCATCATATTTTGTGTCTTCCTTCCCAGCGTGTACATATCATTTGGAAGTAACTATGTTTTCTTGAAGATGGGTATGACGCTGGTGTTGCCTCAAAAATGATTTGGAAAAATTGCATGAAAATGCATCGCCTTGTTTTGAATAGTTTTCTGACATCAAAAAATCTTGTGCAGACGATTGAATTCCGCAAAGACTCGCGAGCAGACTGTCAGCTCCAAGAACCTTGCCGTGTTTATGTGGAATGAATTGTCTATGAACTATCTGTGATGAGAAGACTAATCTTCCACACAGGAGACGTCTCCACCATAAGGCAGTCTGCTGAAATGTATTTTTAAAATGGTCAGCACCAACTGTGAGTCTATTATTAGGTTCCCTTGATGTCTCGGCAGCTTTCGTGCAGGCTTTGCATCCCTGGTATCATTTCTGCTTCAATAATACTCTAAATTCTCGATTTCAAGTATCTTATTTTTTTCTTTGTAGTGAGTCTGGTGCTGGTGGAATACGCAGGCTGTTTCTACTCACTTTTCCAAAGAAGTGTTCTAGTTTTGTGTGTTTGCTGAACAGCAGTAATTGCAAGACCAGGGGTGTCGTTATGTGAGAAGTTCGACACATCCGAAGCCAGAGTTGTTGATGCATTAAATATTGTTATTTGACGCTGATGATATAGAGCTTCCTAAATGTTGTCGCTACCCCTTGCGATTCTAACCAAACAGATAGTGGCTACAATTTGTAGGAATCCGAGTCAATTTTTGGAGCTCTGATTACAAAATGCAACATGGGTTGTCTGATTGATGTTTTGATGATCCGAAGATCCTCCGATCCTCAGCGTGTGCTATGGTCATGCGTCACCCGAAAACACATCGATCAGTCTAACTCGTTTAGCACATGTGGTCTCGTTTAAGCCCTAAGTGATATCGTGTTAACTTCATACTTAAGCTATTGCTCATATAACTGGTCAGGAAACTTGTAGAAGCAATTCTTTGCCATTGTCATCAGGGATTCGCTTGCACCTCAGAAGCTTAAGATTTTTCACATAAGTCTTCCTCCTCTGAAAATGAGTCCGTAAGGCAAAGGACCTTCTGCACTGCCACCAGATTGTCTATTGTGCTTCCCTCTTTCATTAGTTGTTCAAAATTTCCTGTAATTGGATCCGCCATTATGCGAGATCGCTTTCAAATCCTCTTCATGGAGAATGTATTTGTTTAGAAATGCTGCTCGTCTACATGCCAATGCTGGACAGTTGGTGATTAAGTGTTCCACAGACTCCTCAGTTTCACAGCAAAATCAACATATGCTGGTGGAGATGTTAAGATGTTTATTTCAAGAAAAGTGGCCCGCTAGTACTGCGCATAGTACTCTCATACTCCCATTTGTTTCGAAGGCGAATTGAAGTGAGTGAAAACCATCTAGATCATTCCGGTATTTTACTGTGCGTGGTCTTGCATTTGCTGTTTCAAATATCACTAAATCCAAAGTTTGGACAGGGTCCGATAAATGGGCTTTCTTTGGTCTGATGGTCCGCTTTTCTTTGCAATCCCGACCCTCGTGCCCTGGTATGCATACTAGTGAGACTTTGTTTAGGGTAGCGAGGATGTTGAGTGCTTTAAGACACTCTAGGAGGGTCTTTGATGATTACGACTAGCTTTAATGCTCTGAGTGTCGATTGACTATCCGAAAGTAGAAATTGTTTAACTCTTTCATGTGGTTCTGAGTTCATGAGTTCTGCCTGAAATATTGTGGCGTCCTTACTTTGTGCAAGTGAGAGGTAAGTCCGCATCTTAATGGGTGCTGCTTCCATCCTCAGTAATAGATGTCGCAGTTTTTCATCTTTTTTAGCCCACCACTCCTTCTCAATATGTGTGAGGGCAGCTCTGTAGCAATCAAGGGGCATTTCTACTTTTCATATCACAGTGTCATACTTATCAGATTGCAAAGCCTATCACTTTAGATGTCCCTTAAATGATGGTTTCACTAGTTCTTGTTCCAAAATAGGTCCACTGATATAAGGTTTCAAAGATCTTCCGAACTTAACTCGGCTGAAAGAGTCCCTTATTTCAATATTTTCTTCATCGTGGTACCTCAGGAAATCAGGGATCTCGAAATACCATCCGCAGCGGATCCACACTTGAGTATTTTTATTTCTTGATTCGGAAAACCTTACCAGTCGTATTTACGGGACATCTTAGGCTTGTAAAAAGTTAGCCCAAAATCCAATGCTGTTTCTGCATCGCAATGACTTATCCAGAGTTAAGAAGTTATGACAGATTAGGTACCGTACAGGGTTTCTGGCAAATCCAAACCCACTTCGAAATCTTTCAGGAGGATAATGGACAAAACGACCTTATAACCTCTAATTGTAAAATTTGAAAAATTTTCTGTTTAACACAAAGTCCAAACAAACAGATTTGGAAACTTTTTTCCCAGTGTACGAGTATCTATCCTCTCTACAACTACATGGAATGCACTTGCCAAGCTAGTGTGAGTCAAATTGAAATACTTTCTCTCAACTCAGCAAATTGAAATGCGCGAGAGTTCCAAATACGAGTAATTTGAATTTTCCCAGTAAAACCAGTCAAATTCGAAAGAATTCCGTTTCAAAATTACGAACCCAAAATCATTTATCCTAATTTGCCTACGAAACGAGTACATTTGAATGTCCTTAAAGAACACGTGTTTCATGTCCAGAAATTCGTAAAGAACTGCAAAGAAGTCCTTCTTGCAGTCAGGTTTTAAAAACCCAGCACACGTTTGAATTTGGATACAGTATTTACCCCCCATTGTGCTGGTCATGTCCTGCCAAAAGGATGTAAACAGCGGAAAACACTTCGTGACTTGAAGATATCTTCAAGCCTGCCAACGACTATCCTCATGTTTATCTTGATTTCTTTTTTCTTTTTCTGTTTCTGTTTATCCTGCTCCTTCCCTTTAGTTCTTGATGGGGTTGCCAAGTTGAATCTTTTGGACATCAACTCATCCTAACCAATGTTGGAGGGATTTTTTCTTTGTCGAGACAAATTACCCACTCTTTGACATCGGTCACCATTCAGAAGTCACTGCTTACCACCACTACCACTGCCAGAGACTACCACCAGCGTCACAGAGTATCCTTTTGCTCTCTGATGTTCGTTTGGAGTCGCCACATCGATGTGGCGCATGTTTCATGGTTCGCGGTGCACACGTTGTTTTTCATTGATGATGTGCTCCCCAGCACGTGGTTTCTCTCCGAAAAAAAAAAATAGAAAACAAAAATACGGCAAGTTGGAGCAGCTGGTGGTTGTGTAGTTCGATTACAGGGAGCATCCTTGTTGGTTTTTGTGCTGCTGTTGCTGTTGGTGTTTTGTGTTATTCTGTGTATCCCTAATCGCTGGAACTGTTTCTAATTCAATGGAACTATTTAGACGAGACTCTAATGGAGAGTAGATAGGCAGGGCGGGTTAAGGATGTTTGAATTATGTGGCTAATGTTTCGGCTGGAAGAGGATTACCGGTGAACTATGTATGCCATGGGAGAGGGTTGGCGAAAGGTTGTAGTCATTTGGTTGATATATAGCAACCGCTAACATGGTAAGTGTTGTGTAATGTTCGGCATTTAGAGGTGCAAACCAATAGGACTTTTTTTTAATGATGGAAATCCTTGTTACAAACTCTCGCTTTGGTAGTGTTGACGGGATTTTTGTTATTAAAGAATGTTGTAGGTACTTCAGTCAAAAATGTTTGCTTTAAGTCTGAACAGTTTGAACGTTGTAACAGATCTCAAAGTAAATAGGTCTCGTGGTAAGAGGGCTAAGTTGAATTGGAATGTGTCTTGACCTTCCTACACTAGATATAAGGCGGCGGCCGCTTTGGCAAGATCTTCTACTCATAGTACTCGTATAGTAATGATAGTGTTAGCTGTTCACCTACGGTATCACGGGTTTGACGCTCTTTCGGAGAGCCAAACTCTGTTAATTTATCCTTCTTCTTTAAGCATGTTCTTTAAAAGTATCGTTGATAATATACCAAAGTCTTACACGGGCCGGCTGTAAGATAATCGCGTAACTTAAATCGTAAATTACAAGAAAACCAGAGTCTTTCATGATTAGTCTCTTTTGCGATTCAAGATCCTTAATTCTAAGATTACTTTGTGATGCCTAGAAACTCAACCTAGTGACTCAGACAAGAAACAGACAATTTTCTGTAGTTGTTCAGAAATATAAAACTTCTTCCTGTTAGAGTATTCCAATGAGGATCACAGGCCATCTATAAATCCGTTCAGCGTCACTCAGCCACTTGTCGCCATTCCGTTCAATAAGCCATCAGGTTTGTAGGCTTCTCGTCTATTGTCCTTCGCAAATCCCATTTAAGGGAATTCCTTCCTGAACGCCTCTGTATTATGGTTGTTCTTGCTATAATCTTCCGATTTTAGCAAAGAATTTCAAGACTGCGGTTTATATCCTATTCCTCGGCTTTCTTCTCCACTACTATGCCGGCTTAGGACGCCCTCTGTCTGATTGGATAAAGGAAGCAATCTTAATGCTTCAATACCTATGTATTGCCACTTCCTCCTTCGTATGCGACACTTTTAACTATGTTGTTAGTCGGATACTTGATGTTACGAAATGTAGACATCTGGCATTGTCATGCAGCTGCTGCGGAGCCTTGTACTAGACGTAGAAGTATTCTTATACACTCTATTGTTATCTTCACTAGAGCGATACCATTTTTTGGCATGGCATGGCATGGAAAAGCCAGGACTTGTACGTTAGTTATGTAAGAATTTCTGTCAATATATTGCCCTTCAACAAGATAGTTCTTCTATCCATTCGCAAGGGCATTTCGCAACGGTGTTGCGGATGATGTCGCTGGATTATACAAAACTCTGGATGTAGTCTATGATTTGGGAACTAGGAATGGTCTTTCGTTCAATTCAGTCCGCGGTTTCAATGGCCGTGAACGTCAACTATATTACCTTAGTTGCTTCACACTTATAAAGTCGACTTTTCCTGCGCTCAACATCGACTTCGGCAACAGTCTAACCCAGGAAACGATGTAGTCGAATTTTGACGGATGGCTCCAAAACGTGATTAAATAATGACTAAAAGGTGTAAATCTTGGCCTTATGCCTGAATCAGTCTCTTAACCACTTATGATCTAGTTTGAGAATGCACAACCTCCCTAAATTCACCAGGTTTATTCTGGCACCCAGTCACAATTGAATTGAAGGAAATGGAATCGCCGGTGGTCTTGCTATACAAGGGTCAGCAGAGGACACAGGAAGAGCTAAAACTACACTAGCACTACCTGACTATACCGCGAAGCACTTGCTGTATGAGTGTTCATCTCTTATCTCAAAGTGCAGGTAGTGGATGCTGAAATAATCTGATATTCTGGACGTTTCATCACTGAAGCAGTTATCGAGTTTCTAAATGCTGTAGTATCTGAATTTCATTGGAGTGATGGTAAATTTCCACTTCTGCATTCATATACAACAGGACGGATTCAACGGTAGAAATTAACAGTCCGAGCTTGGTAAACTTATTTTATAGCTTCTTACATTCCAAAGGGAAACATTGTTTTGCCTTTGCTACTAACAGTGTCCTGTTCAGATCCGCCTTCAGGCAAGACCTTACTTTCAAGATATTGAAAGCTTTCTACAATCTGAACTGATTGTACAGTAATGCAAATTCGATCAGATGAGTTACTACCGAAGCTGATAACTTCTGTCTATGCCGAGTTAGTTTTGAGGCCCACGAGAATTCACCCTCGCTCCAAAGAATGTAAGCATAGTTCACAGTTTAGTTCACATGATCGAGAATAGATGTTAGAGTCCATAGAATTCGTACGTGTTCAGTCATCAAGGCAACATGCAAAATATTGTTAATTGCCAATAAGAACAATATTGGTGACAGTATGCAGCCCTGCGGTATCCCGATTTGCATCTCGAACTTCTCAGGTAAACTTATTCGCGAACATGCAGGACGTGATATTTCATAAATAGCGCTAATAATGGAATAGACTATGCAAGGGACCATCAGGTTATATTGCCTTGTTGTTAGTTAGTACTTTGATCACGGAAGTTGATAGGGGTTTTGCTATGAATCCGAGTAGTCGTTGCTTTTGGTAGACCAATCTGACGTTGATGTGAATCATAGGGAATCGTAGGGAATAATCGTTCCAACATTTGATATAATCCTCATCCCGAAGGAATAGAGCTCTGTTTCAAATTCAATCAGTTCGCTATAACTGTGACCATTTATCAGCCCTTTGATGATTCTCTACTTTTATTAAAGTTCTAATACTACCTTACGCTGCTTCCTATGATTTATGATTCTTATCACGTCGTACAGTTCGGCGGAGTTCCCTAACCTTAGAGTAATATAGGAACCCAAGCTCGTTACTGACTACTGCTGGGAAAGCTGAAAAGCGAACCTTCACCTAACTTTCTTATGTTCGTCAATCTCTCTCCAAGGTTCCTCAGGAAGCCACGTACTATATATTCCGTGTAAATGACTTACAATACTCTATATGTCCGGGGTAGACCAGCGCCTCAGTTAGGGTCCTCTCCAGGTAATGCTGTCTTTTCCATTTGCATCCAGTTGCGCACAAAAAGTTGGCTGGGGTTACCTTCCACTTGTGTGCACCACCTAAAATGACGTCGTCCCCTACAGCGTTGTCCCTTTTTTCGCCCTGGGGTCCTGCTGTCCATGCGCTCAGGGTGTCCTTGCCATATAACTATAGTTATCCGAGCTTTTAAAACAAGCTTGGCATCGCTGATAAACTCATACAGTTCGCTGTTGAAACGTCTTCTCCGTTCTTCATTGATGCAAATGGCCCCGAAAATTACCAGCAGAACTTTTCGTCAATGTCCAAGCTTCTGCGTCGTAAAGTATGACTAGGATGATCAGTCATTTTAGTTACACGAGGAAGAGCTTTATTACTCAATTGTCTTCTTAGCCCGAAGAAACAGATGTTAGCTAGAGTAATTTCCGCGCTGTTGTCGTTGTCGGAGTTGATAGCGGAGCGAAGGTAGATATAGTCCCTAACTATGTCAAAGTTGTAGTTATTGACAGAATACTTTGGTTTTCATTCGTTGGCCATTGCATATGCAAGTAATTGAACAGACTTTTGAAAGATAGTCCCTTTGGAGTTGGCTTGCGATTTTCGCACAATTCTTTCAAGAACGATGTTGAAAAATCTCTTGATAATGCATCGCTTTGTTTAAGCCCTTTTCTGACATTTAAGGTCTCGGTCTTGTTATTACTGACATTGACGGAGCAGCGTGTATTCTCCATCGCCACCTTGCATATTCAAATGAACTTGGCAAGGATACTAAATCAGTCTTCTTGATCGATTGTAGCCGTCAGCACAAGCTGTCAGTGCGCTACCGCGGGACTCTTTTTTTCTGTCTGTAGTTACGTACCTACGAAATTTTTACCACAAAGCATTCGGAAAAGTGTCAACACAAGTGTTTTCGGGTTTTTTCTTCTTTATATCCTATTGTGCTGTTTAGTCTATCTACTGGATGAATTCCACTCAGACGGAGTGAGATTCTTACACGTTCTCGGTTTGGAATACAATCATAGTGGTGAAGTGCAGTTTACCAAACGAAGTCTCAGTCGCCCTAATACCGATCGTATAACAACCTGCACAAGTCTTGCTGTCCTTCCGGGACTGCCAAAAACACACTTCCAACTGGATTCTATTGCCATGGAGGAGGCTGTTCCAACTTACATCAGTCAAGGACCTGCCGAGTGCACAGCCCTTGTTGGCGAGGCAGTAAGAATGCGTGTCACATTGAGGTTCTATTCAGTGCCTGCTGTTAAATGATTCAAAGCGGGTCGGCCAATTACCGAAAGTTCCAATATCAAACAAGTGTACAGTCGATACTTGAGCTGACATCGATCACCGCGGATGACAGTGGAGAATATACAGTAGAGATAATGAATGATCACAGTAGTGATTTTGCGGCCGCTTCTGTGATAGTAGAGGGCCCTTCAGAGCCACCAAGTGGTAAGCCAAGTATTTCCCCAGGACCTGATCGTGTTGCTGTGGCATGGTGCGAACCACTATACGATGGTGGCTGCAGGTTGACAGGATTTATAATTGAAATGCAAGAAGAAAGCGAAGGTGAATGGAGAGAAATAGCATCTGTGGTAGATTATCTTGCTTACACAGTGAAGAACCTTACACCACACTCTGTCTACCGTTTCCGAGTGCGAGCTGAGAATATTCATGGAAGAAGCGAACCAGGACTTGCTAGCGATAGAGTCGAGATTTCCGATCCAGAAGTTTCCAGCGAAGGCTTCTAAAAGATAATCTCCATCAAGGCTGGTGGATATTTGAAGAGTCGATTTGAAATTCTTGAAGAGCTTGGAAAAGGTCGTTTCGGAGTTGTATTCAGTGTCGAAGAGAAGGACACATCTCAAGTTCTTGCAGCTAAGGTCATAAAATGTATTAAATCGCGTGATAGACAAAAGGTTCAGGAGAAGATATCCATTATGCAGAGTCTAAAACATCCAAAGCTAATTCAGTTGGCAACATTATTCGGAACTCCTCGAGAGATCATCATGGTTATGGAGTATATAACCGTAGGAGAACTCTTCGAGCGAGTTTTGGCTAATGACCTTACATTGACAGAACGAGGCTGTATTTTATTTTTGCGACAAGTTTGCGAAGGTGTCGACTATCTGCACACCCAGTCGGTAGTGCATCTAGATCTTAAGCCGGAAAAGATAATGTGTCATACCAGGACTAGCCATCAAATAAAAATAATTGATTTCAGATTGGCCCAGGGTACTGAATACAAAATTTCAGAATACAGACTCGATGAGGGTACTGTTTGGCACAGCAGAATTTATTCCTCCAGAGGTCATCAATTACGAACCGATTGGGTTCCAATCAGACATGTGGAGCGTTGGAGTGATATGTTATGTTCTACTCTCTGGTCTATCACCATTCATGGTAGATTCCGATGTTGACACATTTACAAACATCACACGAGCCGATTATTACTTTGAAGACGAAGCATTTGATGCCGTGCCACAGGAAGCAAAAGACTTTATTTCGAAACTCCTGGTTCATCGTAAGGAAGAGAGACTGACGGCGAAGCAATGTCTAGAATCAACATGGCTAACGCAACACCATGACGAAAATCTAAACAACAATCGAATATGCACAGATAAACTGAAGAAATTCATCATCCGAAGAAAGTGGCAGAAAACCGAAAATTCTGCTGTATTTATAGCTGGATCAATACCAAGTAGTCCACGACCTTCAGTTTCTGAATCTATACCGATCATGCGATCGGATTTCTCCAACGCCATTAAGATGCGCTAGAAGTCACTCGAAAATAATTTGACAAAGGAGAAAGCAAAACCTCCAAAAGTGATCCCTGAAAGCGCTGGTAAGGTATCGATGCTGAAGAACAAATTTAGTCAAGCTCCTCCACCATCGCCGCAACTACCAAAATCAGTGAGTAGCAATTATGAATGCAAACCTAACCCCAAACCTAGCATGGATGTGAGTAAATCCAAGAACATTTTTGACAGATTGAGTTCCCCTTCAAAACACTCCATACTGAAAACCAGCGCCTCTATATCCCTGCCGAATTTTCCCGTACCAGTCCGCTCAGCGACGGCCGCGCGGCTAAGTGGGCGTATTCGCGAAGCCACCGAACGATTATCACAGCCTAGGACGCCTCAAGCCACACAGAAATTCATCAATACCCCGACAATCACCAGCAATGACGTAACCCTGAGGAAATCCAACTCAGATTATCATCAAGCGAAGAACCTCAAGACCTTCAGGGGTCTATCATAGAAATCTCCCTTCTTTCTGATCGAAAAAACAATGCTGCGGTTCCATTGATCGGGCATACTTTCATCGATGAGTTATTGTATGCTCCCTATCCACTCATCACTTGCTGCTTTAAATAGCCATCGGGACTAGCAGCTTTGTCGGTCTTAATCTTGGCAATTGCTGTCCTGATTTCATCTTGAATGGGTGGACGGAAATGTTGTCTGTCTGCGTCTAGATTGAGTGGTTCATTCCTGTTGTTTGTGTCTTCACTGTTTAACAGTCTACAGAAACAATCTTTCCACATTCACAGTAGCGGTAAGACTTTCGAATTTCATCCTTTTAGTTGCACCTCTCTCAGGCCTCAATCCAGCCCCACGAATCACTCTCCTTCTTTTCGACAAAGCCGCTCTGTACATCCGCTGTTTTTCTAGATTCGCCCATCTGGGAAATCAGAGATTATTCTGTTGGGGTGGGTTGAAACCCAGTACATCAGAGGACGTTGGACGTCGAGCTTGCTCACTATTAGCTGCTTCGAAGGTTCGGACATCCAAAACACTGGTCTTCTTTGTAGCAGTCGAGGAGCTCCGCTTATTGTTCGGCTCACGCTGTTAGTTAAGGGTCCGAACATTCCAACATCGGAAGTTCATTGTCCTTCAATCGGTTTCCAGGGTCATCTACAGTGAATCCGTCGTTTTCCGAGTAGCTTTTAGCTGATTCCTCACACTCTTATCTCTTCCGTATAGGGTTTTGAATCCTATGAAGGCGTAGTGCTACTGCTCGGCCAAGCACTTGCAATTTTAAACTGGATGCGTAAGGATTCGCTTATACATTAAAAGTATCACCACTGGAATTTAATGGAAGCACTAAGCTACGAACTTGATTGTTGCGCTGCTGGTCCGATCGAGGTTATAGGACAGTCAGTGGCTTCCCAATCAATCGCCTCATAGATCCTCATATATAAAAACGTTTCAACAGAACTCGAATAATTTTGAAAGTAAGCGGGTTAATGGTTATTTTAATGCCTTCTGCAAGATGGTGCCTTAGTTATTGGCGAACTGAGGAACCCTCACGCCTATCAATGTTATATCTGTGTATTCTGGCTATATCATGAGATATTTGGATTGGATTTCCATTTAACCTATTCCTGATATCCAGGAGACTGCTTCTTAAGCGGCGATAGGAGGCAAAATAGCCAATTTGGTTAAAAGTTGCTTGCCTGTCTGTTGACATCCAGCAGACTTTGTGGTAGGCCTTTTGCTCAAACAAGAATTAACAAAGCTGTATGTGCCGAACCGATATGGGTATTCCCTATACCATCACCTTCATACTGTGAATCGCTGGCACACACGAGAAATGAACGTCAATATTTTTATCCCAAAGGTATTGGTATTCTACTTTAGTCACGGTACCACATTGTAAAGTTCTCCATTGGCTGCACTGCAGAAACGCTGGCCAATATTTCAAAGTCACTGAACTCCGTCTGTTTCCTAAACATTTCATTCCTCTTACTCACCTACGAATAATTCTCAAGAAAACACCAAATGCACTCCAGCCGATGATGCACTTATACTTCCTGGCGCCAGTCCCAATCAACCAAAGCAACATACCAAATCGGCGACGAAAGGATTCGCATATCATTGCAAAAATCCTTACGACAACAATCCAATCAAATGTTCATAAAATTCTTAACAATACACGAGGACTCCCTTCAGAATTCTTTCAAAACAAAACCAAAGACTACCCTCATCCACTGAGCAACTAAACGTTCCATTTGTCAGGACTCACTCATGTCCTTTTCTTAAATTGAAATTTACATACAATTGCCATAAGACGGGACCCTTTCTCTGTTCGAGGTACAAGTATGCATGTCCTCGAAATTAAGCCATTCAAAGTCTTTGTTCGAAGGCTTCCTCGTACACCTCATAGATGACAATCCTACTTCAGTTATCTTAATTATTGGAGAGAATTTTTTCCCAAGGACCTTGTAGAAATTTCCATATTTCTAAGCAACAATCAAGGAAAAAGGATTAACTTCAAAACACCAGAAGATGTTTATATTCGTACGCCTCGCAGGAGTCAATGACTAACATAAGGAACAGGAAGGAATTAAGACAAAAAGGTGATAATTTGTGATTTCCTAATCCAGGATACCCACATCTATTTGGGTTTGGAAGCAACCAGGATTACTTGTGCATTGAGGATGCATAACCTTCTGCTATCGACAAGTTTTCAGGTCATTAAGTTTTGTGTGCCCAGGGGATGGTGAGCGACAAACAAAAAACTAGACCAACCCGGTAAGTTGTCTGTGCCACAGACATGGACAGGGGAGTATGGTAGGTTGAGATAGCATCTTAAAGGGATGCCTGCACGTACTACCATACAAATGCATACACTAGATCCTTAAAGAGATACATGTGTTTGTGTCTTGAATAAAATTAATATTTCCAAATTCGAATGAAAGAAGAACTCTCCTTGCCTTGAAGTTATCTCAGGGTTTTGGCAACACAAAAAGAAATTGTTTCGCAATGAAATGAGAAAAAAAAATGAAGCAATGTCCTTTGGCCTGAAATTTGTGCTGTTTTTGTCAATGTTGCAAAGGAAGACTGTATGTCGTTTAAATATTTTTACATCCTCAATTGCTCTGGCAAGTGAGCGTATTTGGATATGGTTGGTTGTTATTTGAGAGTGTCCTTTACTCACATTCGCTGAGATAGATGTGGAGAGGCAGAGATATCTTTGGCACTTCAAGTTTTCTTTCAAATTATATTCAAAATATAACAACATTTAGTTCCGAAATCAGGTCGAAATGATCAACCTATTTTTGGTCGTTCGGAATATAGATTCTCACCAAACGTAAGTGATTGGGAACAAATAAAAGTGTGGTTCAGGTTAAGCCCCTTTTAACTAACCCATTCGCTGACTCTGTCATAATTTCTGTAAATCCCAGAAAATTAACTATTGGTCGGTTAGAACTATTAAGTTCTTTGCTACTATTATGTTATTGTATTTCGAACATTGATCATTGATTCTACGCCTCGTCTTAAGATGTATTCGTTTCTGTATCAAAACAGAATTATTTGAATAAAAATGTGGTTAACTCCGATTAAGTAGGCGGTCTTTATGAGACAACCAAATGTCTAAATGTCATCGAAAATTTCGTCAAATGAACCAACATGTGTGGTCAGTCAGGAGGCGGCTTTATTAAAATAAAGACATCAGAACCTTTCAAATAAACACAGAACTGTATTTTTCAATACCAGAGATCTGTTCTGATAAGATTGTACCTAATTAAATATCTTCGGCATTATTTTTTATTTTATTTTTGCTTAAAAGAGATTGACAACAAATACAATATGGCTTTCATAATAACTTTGATTATCGAAGTCCAATAAATAGAAATAATCGAGAAAGTAAAAATAAATAAAAAGAGATTGGGCATCAGTTGTTTTAGGAAAAACGAATCGCAAATAATAAGCAAACAAAGAATAATACTCAATAAGCTTAAAATGGGAGAAGATGCTCTACACTTCATCTCCGGAAGCTAAGTGCGTTTTCAAGCTGGTTTTCCTGTTTATGCAAGGGTGAGCAATTTATAATAGAATAGAATTAGGAAGATTTACTGTGGAGGGATTTCTTAAAAATTAATACAACACGGTTTGATTTCGTTACCGCATACATTGGTCAAAGTTTAAAGCTTGAAAACGTTCAAAGATGAAGGTATATTTGGTTGATATAGAGTAGGTAATAAAGGGAAACAGTTTAGATGAAGAAAAATACTAAACAGAGAAACCTGAACAAAGACTTTTTCTCTTTTGAGACAGCAGTTAACTAGTATTATACTGGATTTCTGTGGAACAATTTAGTGGATGTTGGCGATAACGGTCATCGAGGAGCACTTTACTTATGGTCACTATAGTGTTGCAAGTTAATGTGACGCAACAATTTGGCACCGCAAAGAAGCATAGCTTTTAGGTTGGCTACGCTTTTGCCAACAGCTTCAGCGAAAGTGCGACGTGCACTGGGCTCGAAAACGACAGCTTCGGCTGAATATGATGCTCCGGCTACTACACCAGCTCCACCAACAGGTCCAGAAGCAATGTTGTCGACGATATTGCCATACAAATTTGGCGTGACCATGACATCAAATTGGTTGGGATTCGACACCAACTGCATGGTGGTATTGTTGACGATCATCTTTTCAAACTGAATCCTAGTATATAAGTTTGCCATCTCTTCGCATGAACGCAAGAACAAACCATCACCCAACTTCATGATGTTAGCTTTGTGTACGGCGGTGACCTTCTTGCGGTTATTCTTAGTGGCATAGTCAAAAGCGAATTTGGCAATGCGCTTGGATTTCTCAGCGGTGATAATCTTTACACATTCCACTACACCGCGCACTGATTCATGGTCTAGAGCTGAGTATTCACCCTCCGTCTGTTCACGAATAATGACTGTTTTTTTTTTTTTTTTTTCTATGCATTTTATTTCTATAACTTAAATTACTCTTATATGCTAAACAAAAAACGCTTAAAAATTAGCTTAATTAACTTAAAAAATAATCTTATTGTAACTTACTGGCCCCATGCGGGCACTCTAAATTAAACATAATACTTAATCTATGTCTTTCGACGTAACTTACAGTCTAATTTTATTTTTATTTTAACATTTATTAGAACTAAGAAAATGAAAGAAAAACTTAGTGTCTGGACTTTTTTTTTTTATCTATAAAAACTTAAAACTAAAACCTTAGTAAATAAATAAATCTTAAACTACTTAACCTATTTACGTCTAATACATACACATACATACATATATATATATATATATACATAATACCTATATACGTAATATATAAGCATATGTATACATAAATTTTTTTTTTTATGTTTTTGTATATTTTTTTTCTTAACACCTAACTTAAACCTACCTAGAACTATCTAGAACTATGTGGCTCTGGCCAGAGCAACATCTACATTCTTGTTGAAATATAGATATTGGTCCAACCAGATCCCAAGGTATCTAACTACATTTCGACAAGCAAGTGCCCGTGCTGCCCCACGATCGAACATTTTCGCCAATTCTTTCTGTTATCCCTAGAGGTCCCAGACAAAGGCGTCGTAATGGTTTCCGACATCTGAAAATTGATTCTCAATTTCCAGTCATGGCAATATCGTTTAATTTTATCGAAGTCACGTTGCAAAAGTATATTAATAACCTCAATCTTTGGACCTGATCTGTACGCGATTAAGTCGTCTGCGTACGCTATGGCATGATGAAGTGAACCTATGAGATCATTTGTGTAAATGTTGAATAGGATCGGGGAATTTACCGCACCTTGTTGCAGGCCGTTTTTAATGTTAAATGCTCCAGCAGAAGTCACATCCCCATTCTTCAAGATGAACTGCCTACTGGAGAGCATATCAAAAAGAATATACAGCAGTGGTTTACCAAGGCCCAACCTGTCCAGCTTGAAAAAGAGTCCTTTTAACCATACGGTATCGAAGGCCTTCTCCAAGTCAATCAGGCAGGCACCAGTGCACTGGTTCTTACCTTTGTTCCATTGGATATCAGAAACCAGTTTAGACGCAGCATGCATAACATCATGACCTGCCTTAAAACCGAATTGATTATCCGGAACTATATGTTTGTCCCCAACCCACTTAGTCAGGACTCTATTGATTACCTTTTCGAACACCTTACTGATGTTTGGAAGAAGACTGATCGAGCTGAGATTGGCCGGATTGGAAGTATCTTTGGGGATACTTTCTGGTTCGTCCCAGCGCAGTTTTGCAATGCGCTGGATAATGTGCATTATTCATTGCATTATTAAACAGGGTGGTATAAATGTCCATCGCTTCTAGTGGGAGATGTCGAAGCACAATGTTCGGTATTTCATCGGTTCCCACTGATTTCTTACTTCTAAGCGATTCGAAGATCGTTTGGAGCTCCTCCTTCGAAATGAACGGTGGTAGTATCCTATCGTCGGCGATGACATTATTTGCCATGTTCTTGTCACTGAACTGGGTGAAACCCGAGCTCTCGAATCGCCAATTCACTATTTCATTTCGAAGGTAGAAATTGTGCACAAGGACTCGATTTTCCAAGTCGTGGTTCAGGCCAACGATGTCATTCGCCTTATATACTTCCTGGAAAGTCGCTCCTATAGCCTCTGTCTTCTCCTGTGGATCCTCCATCACAAAGAAGTTGTCATCATCAACAGCTTCATTTGGATCGATACCTGCTGCTATAAGTATGTTCTCTCGATTTTAAGACACGAAAGCTCGTTTTGATCTTTTCTCCGAAATATTTTATTTATTTGCGGGAACATATTCGGGTTCCTGGTGTTTACAGCTCGAATTTTGTTGTTCCAATACAAACAATACTTGGAGGTTTTTGATCGACGACTTTAGCGTCATAATCTCCGGGTTATGTCTGTCAGTAAACTGTCTGTATAAGGTTTTTAGTCTTGACAGCAGTCTACTTTTATGTCGGTGCAGTGCGTCAATGGTTGCGTCGCGGAATAAGTCTTCGTCGTCAGTGTGTTGATACCGAGGTATCGTTTTGTCCATTTTTCGTTTAATTGTCTCGTCTATTAGTCTTAGATACCTGTCAATCTCCTCGTTTGAAAGATTTCTATTGAACGGTGGGTACAGCGAATTCGAGGGGAGTGCTCTCGTCAGTGTTCTGGAGAAGTTGTTCGCAATTTCGTTGGGAACAGTTATTTCGGTGCTGAGACCGCAATGGTCACTGTCATACACGAAAGTGCGTAGACAGTTTGTAGTTTGTTGGTTAGTGCACGTCAGTTATATTCGTGAGTCGAACAGCAGAAGATCCAAATAGGACCCGCGTCTGGGAAACGACGGACTATCCGTCGCCTTAAGGCCGAGTCGATACATTATTTCCCCAATCTCTATGTTTGGCTTTGAAATCTCCGCCGATAATAAAGTAATTCTCCTCCAATTCCAGTCTTAGGAATTGAAAAAGTGTCTCGAGCTCTGAGATGAATAAGGTGGATTGAGGAGCTTTAGGTGCATACACAGACACCATGTATAACTGCTTTCCACTACGGAGAGGGATATACACGATGCATGCTTCTAGTACCTGGAACCTTCGTACTACACGACTGTATACTCTTTTGAAACGCAGTCCTTTTCTTACAAAGATCGCAACGCCTCCTTCCTTAATTGAGTTGGGTCGGTTTCTCCGTACTATCTCTGCCTCATTTTGTGTCTTGTGGTAAGCTTAGTTTAACTAACCAAGAGCACATCAGTGGCTTGGTCTTTAAGCAACTTAAACAATGCGGCTCTTCGTTCGAACCTAATCAAGGACCTTCAAGGACTTTCAGGGTTTGCTCCGCCATGTACGTACCCATTACGACTGGAGGTGCGTTAGGCCCGGCAGCAGCGCGTATATTTGATCTACCCGCGTAGCCTGTTCCTCTATTTGACGCTGAAGCTGAGCCAGCTGCCCCTGAATAGAGAGCAAGATAGCCAGCATATCAGGTACAGGTTCCGATGCTCTAGGCGCTGGGGCCTGAGATGCTACCTTTGCTTGTTGTACCGTACTTCCCCTACCTGACGCCATTTGGGCGTAGGTAATTTGGGGAGTAACGGCTGGTGTTTGTACCTGTATGAGTGGTCGTTTAACTTCCATTTTCTGCTGTCGAGCCAGATTTACTCTTTTGATGTATTGGAATTTGGGACAACCCCGATAATTTGGGGTGTGTCCCGTGTTCCTACATAACGCGCAAGAGCGTTGGATTTTTTCTGACGCTCCGTCCTTGCCTAGAGCGCATTCCTCGGACTTGTGGTTCTTGCAGTGAACACATTGTAAAATGTTTTCGCTCCTCTTTAATTTCTCCCAGTGTACAACCTGGTAGTCTAGGACTTTGATGCTCCTTAGACCATCCAGTTTGCTGTTGGGATTAAGCTGAACCAGGAAGAACGCTAGTTTCCGATTCTCCCTTTTGGCTCTAGCCGTGACGAATGGCTTAACCCCTACGAATTTGAGCTCTTCGCACTCCTTCTCTTTCAGCAGTGCAAGGAGCTCCTCCGGATCAGTCGACGGTTCTAATCCCCTCAGCAGCATTGTCTGCAGCTTTTCGCCTTTCGGTGTGATGGAGAAGAACTCCGTCGTCGAATCCCTTAACAGGTTTTTAATTTATATCTTGACTTAGTCCTTTAATAAAAAAATTTTTGCCAATGGCCGACTTACATAGTTCAATGGTGTCCTTCAGGTCCAATTTGAAAGTGTTAATTGGAGGCACTTTCTGCTTAGTGGGTTTCTACACTTGCTGTTGTTGTTGTCTCTGCTGCTGTTGCTTTTGCTGATGTTGTTGAAGAAGCGATTGCTAGTACCACTACACCACGTCAGCATAGAGAGAAAGTGTTGAGTGTTGAATGACTCTTTGAAGGTCGTTAATAGTTAGGATGAAGAGGAGTGGACCTTGTGACCACCTTGAGGAACACCTGAAGTGGCCAAGAAAGGGGCCGATAGGGCAGACCTGAATCGAACACTATAAAAGCGATTATCCAGGTAAGAAGATATCCATTTTAGTAAAATGGGTTCAAAGCCCAGGACGGACAATTTGAACAGGATTAGTTTGTGAGATATCTTATCAAAAGCCTTACGTAATCAGTTGTTATAACTTCAACTTCTTTACCACTTTCTAAGGCTGAAAGAACGGAGGACACGAATTCGACGACGTTAGTGGTAGTGGATCTACCTTTTAGAAAGCCGTGTTGATTAGGGGAAATAAGAGATTTGCACTAGAAGCTTAAGGCTTCGTACAAAATGCTTTCGAAGAGTTTGTGTATATGTGAAAGTTTAGCTATGGAGCGGTAATTAGTGACTTCGCTCTTTAATCCATTTTTGTGTATCGGTGATATGAAAGAAGACTTCCATATCTGTGGAAATTCACCTTGACAAAGCGATAACTGGAAGAAATTTGAAAGGGGGTGGGAAAGTGTAGAGGAACACTTTTTAAGAAATATGGATGAAAGTCCATCTGGGCCGGGTAAGTATTCATCTTTAAGTTGTTGCAATATATTTTCTATTACTTTGAGAAATAGAGGAGCCAATGGGGAAGTTAAGTAGGTATTTGAAATAAAAGGAATCCGGCACGAAGGAATTATCGACAAAAGATTGATTAAAAAAAGTAGCAAAAAAGTTGGCTATGGTATGCGGATCGGTTGATGATATATTTTCATATGAGAGATTTTTTTTTGTAGTTAACGAATTGGTAGAAAGATTTAGGATCGTTTATAAGCCTTGATTGCGCACTATCAAGTTAGAGAACGTTATAAATCTGGGCGAATTGAAGGTATAACCCAAAATAGCTGGAATGAATTGTCAGCAAAGGAATTGGATCGATAGAAAACTGCCCATAATTTGTTTCTCTTGTTACGTACAGAGCGAAGTTTACGATTATACCACGAAAAGTAGAGAGAAATAGATTTGAATAATTCTCTGTAGAAGATAGAGACTGAGAGACATATTGGCGAAATTAGAAGAACACTTACTAAGATGTGCGTTAATTTTATGGAAATTCGCTTTATGAAAGTGGTAAGAAGAAGCAGTTACAGTTGGGGTCTGCTGGATAGGAGAGTGGTGGAAAAGCGAAAGAAGAAGTGGCGGGTGAAAGTTATGTGAAAGTGGAGCGAGACAGAGGAGTTTAATTGCCTACCCATATAGTTGGAGACCGCACTAACTTGGCAATAAGCTAGAGTCTGTAAGCTTATCCAACAAAAGGCATTCTTTACTCGAGTTAGGGCTTGCGATTAAAAAGTATTTATCCTCTGATTGAGTCCACTGCAGTTGAGGAAGATTGAAATCGCCGAATACGATGATATTATCGAGAGGATCATATAAATTAATTATTTGATCAATTACATCGATAGCGAGTTGGTAGCATTCGACCTGCAGAGTAGTGTTATCTTTATTGAAACGTAGTCAAGCTTAGAAGAAGTAGAAACAGCGATTGGAGAAGAGGTTAGGTCATTGTGGACGGCCAGTAGGACACCTCGACAAGGAGAATCATCTTTTGGGCGGGTAAGATCGTCGTCTCGATAAACGTTGAAATTAGAGGTGAATAATTCCTGATTCTTTATATCGGGAATTAGATTAGTTTCGGTCAGAGCATGGACCTCAAATGGGAGAGCGTGAGCTCTCCGTTCAAGCGTCCGTAGCAAACGATCCAAATCAGTCAATTCCACGGCGTTCTCAAGAATTGGGCATCGCTCAGACCACATTATGGCGTATTTTGCGTAAGGATCTTGGTTTACACCCATACAAGATCAAGCTGACTCAAGAATTGAAGCTGATGGACCATTTGAAGTGAAGTACGTTCTCCGATTGGGTTCTGGAAAAGATGCGCCAAGATGATGAATTTCATCGCAAAATCATCTTCAGTGACGAAGCTCATTAGCCGCCTCGTTCGTGCGATTTAACGCCGCTTGACTATTTTCTGTGGGGCTACGTTACATCACGCTGACTACGAAGAGCGTCATACACTTTTGATACAACTTTGTTTACGTGTAAATTCAAAGTAAATGTACTAGTGAAGTAAGGTTAGGTTATATTAGGTAAGAGTGGCTGTTGAAAATACTGTATTGTGATGCCACGTGGATCTATGATCCTCTTACTAATGAAATCAAAAGCTCATTTAGGAGCTTTCTTCTCTGGGAGAGAGCTGGGCATGTACAGAGTAGGTGGAGGATTGTCTCCTCCTCTTCCTCGTCCATGCAACTTTTACAGAAATCATTTGTAAAAGCGCCAATCCTTCTTGCGTTCTTGACTATGAGGCAGTGTCCAGTAATGACACCTATTATGGCGCTGAGATGTTTCCTATTTAAAAGGATCAGACACTTAGAGCGATTCAGATCCAGCTTAGGCCAGATATGCTTAGTCGCTAGACTATTTGCCCAGCAGTCCACCTAAGGTCTGTTCTTTTATTGGCATCCAGCTTTAGTGTTAGTTTGCACGTAGCGATTGGTATACCTATACTACCCTTTTCCGGTAGAATAGGTAGAGTAGTTCCAATTTTGGCGAGTTCATCGGCTCTGCAGTTCCCTGAAATCTCTCTATGGCCCGGCACCCAACAAAGGTGAATGTTGAACTGCTCTTCCATCTCCATGAGAGATGATCGATGACCGGCTTAGATTTAGCTTATCTGAGAAAACACCGCCACCAACTCCGCTATCGGTTTTAGATCCATCTGTGTAGATATGGATTGACTTGTCCTCCATGAAAGCATCTTCCTCCCAGAATGATCTAGAGGGGAAGCTTACATGGAAGTTTTTGTCAAACCAAAGTTCAGGAATGGTGTAATCGATGTTCTCTGTGAGGATTCCTAATGTATTAAGAATTCTAGCGCGGCCAAATAAATTATTTGTCCACTGTGCTGTCGCTTTAAGGCGAATAGCTGCAGTCGCAGCTACTTGCCTGCTGAAGATATCGGGGGGTGTCAAGTGAAACAGAATATCTAATGCCGCAGCTAGGTTTAATGCAGTTGACTGCATTTTCCAAGGCCGTCCACCAGACAACCACCCCGTAAGTGAGTATCGGTCTTATGACCGAGATGTATAGCCAGTGGGTTATGCGAGGTTGAAAGCCCCCTTTGTTCCCAATGGCTGTTTTGAAAGAGAATAAAGCTATTGTAGCTTTATTGACTCTTTCTTGAATGTTAGGTTTCCAGTTTATTTCCTGTCAAAAATGAGACCCAGGTCTATGATTGGAATTTTATATTTCCTAGAAAAGAGGACAAGATCAGTTTTATGGAGGTTTATTCCCAATCCACAGCGATCTGCCCAGCGGGTTAATCTATTGAGATTTATAGTAGTTCTTTAATGGTATTGAGATGCTTTCCTGAGACGGATTTGGCAACGTCATCCGCATAGGCAATCACTCTGCTACCACCCGCTTCCAGATATATCAGTAGTTCGTTAACTACTAAGTTATAGAGAAGGGGAGAGAGGACACCGCCTTGCGGCGTACCTCTGCTGACACATCTTTTAGCAGAAGTCTCACCCAGTTTGGAGTTGATTATCCTGCTTTTTAGCATCAGACCGATCAACTCCCCAAGTGAGTCGTCTACCTGCAGAGTTGACAGCGCAGTCGTGATTGCGGATGTGTTGACGTTGTTAAAGGCGCCCTCTATGTCTAAAAAAACAACCATTGTGTACTCTTTATATTGTAGGGATCGTTCGATGTGGCTAGTCAGAAAGTGCAAAGCCGTTTCCACCGACTTTCCTTTACAGTAGGCATGTTGAGCCGTTGACAAAAGTCTTGGATCAACTTTAGCTCGAATATGGATATCAATCAGTCGTTCTAGAGTTTTCAGAAAGAAAGATGATAGACTTATACGAGGTCTTACTTATCGTAGGTCTGAGGTCCTTTGGGACTACATGAGAACATTTTCCAGCTTTGGGAATGAATTCTACATTGACTTCTCTCCATAACAGTGGAATGTGGATAAGTTCTACACAGCTCCTTATAATATTTTGTAACTCTGGCAGAATAATATCTGAGGAACTTTATAGCTCGGCAGGTATTATACCGTCCAGACCGGCAGACTTGTATGGTTTGAAGCTATGCAGCGTCCAGAGCAGTTTGTCTCTCGTAATCAGACTATGAATTTTGGTCACGGTTGCAGTAGGCTTGTTTGGGCTGCTACTGGCCGCGAGATGGGAGCTACCTGGAAAGTGGGTGTCCAGAAGCAGGTTGAGTGATTCATCACTTGAGGTTGTCCAAGAGCCATCGGTTTTTTTCAAACAGCTGAGCATCATAGGATTTGTGTAGAGGATTTTTCTTAGCCGCGATGCCTCAGAGGTTTCTGTGATTTTGTCACAGAATGACCTCCAGGATTGTGGCTTTACCTTCCTCAGTTCTTTTTTGTATAATTTGAGGGATTATTTGTATGTCCCAGTCAGTCACTTTTCTTGTGCTATTTGCTACACTGAAAAGTTTTCTACAAGAGTTTCTGAGCAGTCCCAGTGCTAATGTCCACCAATGTGGCTTTTTCTTGCCTCTAGGTTGAATAAGATGGCAGGAAGCGGAGGCCAGTTTTTTGCCTTCCAGCTTCCAGTACCACCTTTTCTAGGTTATCACCAGGGAGAGGGTCCACATGGTCGTGGCCAAGGTAAGCCGATGCCAGCCAGTAGGAGCCTTTGGCAGTCTCTAGTGAAGTAAACTCCAAGATTTTTTACCTTATCAACATACACTATGGGAGAGTTGTTAAGAGATATTGGGGCAAAATCTCCAGTTTGTCTATTTCTATTAATGATCATCGTGAGACTAAACTCATTTTTTGTTGACCAAGCATGGATTCGCTTAAGATCATCATTAATATTGATTACCGTCTGATTTTTATGGGATTGCAGGAACAAGGAATATATTTGTACATCATCGGCATATACTCGTATATGGTGTACGGAGGTCATGAAACATTCAGCTATATCATTTATAAAGCATAAAAAAAGGAGAGGGCCTAGTATGGAACCTTGAGGGACACCCAAGGGGACAAGGAGAAGTGAGGAGTGTTTGGTGCCATTAGACACATATTGTTGGCGGCTAGATAAATATGAGGATATTAATTTGCACGCGGAACTTTCGAATTAGAATTGATTATGCAGTTTATTTAATAGTTTAGAATGATTTACGCTGTCAAACGCCTTTGAGAAGTCTAAAAAACAATGGAGCTCCACATATCACATTCTACACTATCGCTACGTTTTGCCCGCAAGCCCGACTGAAATTTTGTGATAAGATTCTTCCTATTCAGATAAGACTTAATTTGATCACTTCTTATTGTTTCGAAAACTTTGCTTAGAAAAGGAAGGATTGCTATGGGTCGATATTCACTACTATTCGAGTTTGGTAATGGAAGAATTTTAGCAACTTTCCACTTGTTGGGAAGAAAGGAAGTTGTTAATATAGTATTAAATATCTGAGTAATATGAGGGAGGAAAGCGGGAAGAAGAGTTTGTATGAAAGTCAGGTATACACCATCAAAGCCAACACCTTTTGATTTGATCTTTAAGATTGTTTGACCTACACATATATCACATCAATTCCAGAGAGTGAAAAAGTATCTTCTCGTTGGTTGTCGAAGGAGGCAGAGATGTTCTGTTGAATAAAGGTATTGTGGTTGCTTTGAACAAACTTCCTATTTAGTTCATTAACTCCGATATTGTTGGGAAGTGCATCTTTTACAGACTTAAGCCCTATATCGGAAATAGTACTCCAGAATTTGGAACTCGAGTCGCTCGGGTTGTTTTTATCTTGATAAAAGACCTTTTTGTTTGATCGTATTAGAAGGGTTACCGTGTTTCGTGCAATGGCGTATTCTTTATAAATAGCTGAGCATTTATATCTTCTCCATCTGGAGTATAGGAGATTGCGTTTTTTTTATAAGGCTGAAAACTTCCGAAGTTAACCATGGAATGTTGGCCCTATTAGTTTTGCTACTGTGTTTCAAGGGTACATATTTATGAAGTAAAAATAAGATAGAGTTTTGAATATATTCCACCTGAATATTGACATTGCTTGTTGTATATATCGGCGACCAGTCCAGATTTTGGCTATCGTTAGACAGTGCTTCTAGATTAATTTTGGAAAAATTGTATTTTATTGGATTTTCTTTTGCACAAGAAGGAAAGCATTAATTTTAATTAAAATTATGTCGTGATGTGAAAATCCTGGAGCAGGAATTTGATCGTAAAGCATTACCGAATCAATATTGGAAACTATGAACACATTAAAAGAATTGGTTGAGTACTATTTGTAAAATAAAGATTAAAGGACTCTACCGTACTAATTAATTGCTTATTATTACCATCTAATATATTTAAGAATAATTTTTGCAAAAAGCACAGACAACTCCTCTAAAATAACTCTAATATACCTAGTCCTGGCATAAGTTTTGTTACACAATTTTCAGTGCTTATCGTTCAAAACGTCTTGCGGGAATAGAATCGTTAACTTTTTTCAGAACACATGCACTGAGCAGTGAAGAATATTAGTCAGTTTGGTTTCAGTTTGCAAACTATTAAAATGGAGTGGGGCGTTAAAGACAATCGAGTCGCGGTAATAGCATTGCATAAGTGCAGAAAGAGTGCTGTTCAAATTTTCGAGTTGCTAAAACCACTCGGAATATCGAGAATAATCGTTTATCGGACTATTGCTCCCTTCGGCGAATTGTCTGGAGTGGTGGACAAGAAGTGGTCGTTTGTATGAATGCGGTGGTAAACGCAGTGCATGAACGAATTATTAGAAATCCCCTTAGGAAGCAAAAGGTCATGTCGATGGAATTGGATGTATTAACTAGATCCATGTCTAGCCTGATTCGGGATGATCTGCATATGAAAGCTTATCGTCGGTCCACGGGTTATCTCTAACTCAACAAAAAAAATAGGCTGGAAAGATGCATGTGACTTTTGCAGTGGCATGCGGAAAATATTTTGTGTACGGATGAGAAAATTTTTACCGTGGATGAAGTTTTCAACAAACAAAATGGCAAAATCTATGCGATTCATCTAAAGAAGCGAAAACAGTTATTCCAAGGGTTCAACGTGGACATCATCCCGCTTCCGTATTGGTTTGGTGGGGGGTCTCAAACCATGGTGTCACATCCCGCCATTTCTGTGAACTGATGCAATGGTTTACCAAAAAGGTGTGCTAGAGGGTGTTGTGAAGGTTTTGACCAATACCCTTTTCAATTGATACAGATCCATTTTCAAACAGGACTCAGCTCCAGCGCACAAAGCCAAAATCACGAAGGAGTTGCTCAGAGTCAATATTCCTTTCTTTATACTAGCAGAAATAACTACTGAGCTCAAACATCTTCCTCTCTATCCAATTTTTCAAAAACTTAACACGTGCTCCGACATTTTAACACTTCCGTGTCGTCTCGAAACTGGGGGATGGGTATCGAAAATCCTCTTAGCTGGAGCACTATTTGTTCATTCGCTCGATGTGGCCGAGCCAATGTAGTCGATGTATTTTGGCTTTTTGTACACATCACATCTTGATACAGCACATACAGCTCGATTCGCCGTCCTCGTACATAGGACCAAAAATCAGTCGAAGAAATTTTCTTTCGAAGAAGCCAAGTATTAGTTCCTCCCTCCTACTGATCGTCCAGCACTCGGCGCCATACATCAGAATTGTGGGACAGAAATGGTATCAGTCGGTCTGCTGGCTGTGGAATTGCATTGCAACTGGGTGTCATGAGCCACAGGTTGGTGAAGATATTAGATAGGCCTCGACCCTTCACCAAAACGGCAGCTCGTGTCTTACTTACGACTTCGAACCTGGTACTCTAAGTAGTACTTGTACTACTCGAAGGGGCATTTTTTTAACAATGGATGGCTTTAAGAGTGCGACTTAAAAGACCCTATGCAACCAAGGAAGACGATTCTTTGGAGTATGGTAAACGAAGCAATCATCTAACTTCGTGAAAGCTATTCCACAAAACAACTGACACATAGGATAGATTAAGATTTATCGTAAACATGTTGATCCCGAGAATCACATTACCATGACTTGCTGAAAGCTCCGTTAAGCTGCCAGAATTGCCAACAGATCCGAAGAAGTTTGCTAGCCAGGATGATACCCAAATACTATCTTGTTGTCAAACTATTCAATTTCCACGTAAAGAATCTAGCAGTGGAGACAGAATACCGCACTGCTTGCGATTCTTTTTACCCCGTTCTGTTCTGTTTACTAGCACAACTCAAACCCGCAAAACAAGTTACACATGCCGCCAAACCGAACTCATATTGCCCTTGCCGAGTGCGTTCAATTCCGTTGACAAGTTCTTCCATTGTATTTTAGACAGATGCAGGTCAACCATTGTTTCCTTGTTGCTCATCAGACAGGAAATCAGACTGATGAGTCGCAGGCGATCAAGTATAAGTCAAGTCAAGTCATTTTTGTCGATTTTCGGTATAAAAGCTACTCTCACTGCTCGATATATAAGTTAGTGCCAGGCTAGCTATGAAGATTCTCTTTAGAGTTCCCAAAACTTAATCTACTCCTCTTTGAGGCATTTTTGGAAATATGCCATCAGTGCTAGGCAATTTGAAACTATCAAAGGACACAGAAGTATAGGAGAGGTTTGAGCTTTTCATCTGCTAACCAAGGAAGTGAGCTTCTAGTATGAGATTGAGAATTTCTACTTTCAACTCAGGCACGGCACTTCAGCTTAATACACTTGGTAAGAACCGTGTTCATGTTCTTAACTTCCTACCTGTTGTACTTTTCCTTAAAGCGTGTACAGTTGGTTTTTCTCGGATTTCTCCCCTTCAGCAAGGTCGAGATCTATGCATCCACATTGCTCCATCCATTCTCCAACCTTCTTAGAATTACAGGATTCAATGAGTTCAGCTATTTCCTTTGGTGGTGGCAATAGTAATAGAAAAAAAAAGAACAGAAGGACGCAACGACGAACTTATACTAACCTTCGTTCGTTGCGTAGCTAATAGCAGCAGAAGCCAAATCTTGATATCTTGATATATGTTCAAGTCGAATTGCATAAAATATGAGTAGTGTGAGTTTCATATTAAATTCAAGTGATTCATGGTTTATCTCTTGTCTCTCTACTGCCAACTTTAAAGTTATTTTTCTTTATCACTAAATCCTATTGCAGCCCTGAAAAAACCATTCCCTCAGTAACCTGTTGCCATCGTCCCCGGAGGCCAATTTAAACACATAAATCTCCCAAAAGAGTTAATCTCAAAACAACTCCCACTCCCTCCTTGTTCAACTACAATACAATAACCATTTCGACAATAAAATCGCAATCACTTGTAAATTATGGTTGAAGTAATGTCCTTTGTCTGCTGATCCCAATATACCACCAACACAACTGCCCTGTCATCCCCGGGGTTATAAGCCATAAAAAAATGACTAACTACACCTGCAAAACAACGGCAAATGAAAAACACCAAAACCAAAACCAAATTCAAAATCCTCTCTAAACTGCAATGACATCCAAAACATCTCCATGTCCTGGGAGCACTCCATCCTGCTTCCAGCTCACAACCAATAAAAGCAATACCACTACTGCTACTGCTACTGCTACTGATTTCTTGCTTATGATTGTCAACATAGTGACTCCGGAGCTGCAAAACGTCGTTTTTTCGGTTGTTTTTGGCCATTTCAAGTGAATCGGGACCGGTACCATGGGGATGGCATCATTGTTAGTGGTTTGTTTTTAGATCTCCCTGGACAGCATTTTCAAATTTTTAGATACAGACTCCGATTCACTTTGAAATCTTCTCTGTATAGAACGTCCGATGTAAAAATTTCGCTTACATTCACATACGAGTATTTGTAGTTTCCAAGAATCTAAAAAGTCAATTAGAGAGACTGTATGGCATCTGTTGGATACACGGCCTGATGTAAGATACTTAGATAATGCATACAACACCAGCAGCCAGTTCCGGGCAATTTCGAATTTTTATTTATAGACCGGGTGCCATGCATTGCAAATAAATGTGTGCATCTTCGTCTTCGTCGTCGATGTTGTCGTTGTCGTTGTCGTCGTCTTTCCCGCCTAAAACAGTCATGGGCCAGAGAAAATGCCGTATTTTCTAATTTCACATCTGCCCGTCCATTCCTCGGTTCGGCCGCTTGCTCGTCCCGTAACGACATGAAACGAATAAACTATTAGACTACGAAAACGACACGACACACACAGATGCCTGACAAAGTGGCAGCGCGCAAAAATAATACAACAACAACAACAATGACAAAAAACGCAAACAATAACAAAAAGATAAACCAAAATTCGTTACAAGTACGAGCAATCGTACGTTAAGTATGTTAAAATAACTGCACAACGTATATTTCAAAATTTTCGCGTAATTTTGCTTTTTCCAGTTGTTTATAGGTGCAGATTCAAATGCCCCTACAGTGGGAGCGACAACTAAGCAGACATATTCGTACTGCAAAAAATGCTCCAAATTCTGAATAGAGAAATGTCTGGGTATCTCGTCAGTGCCACTAAGTCCGTCACTTACGACTTACGAGCGGTCTAAGACATCCAAGAAGAACTTGTCGCCAGCTGTTTAACAGTGCTAGAGCTGTCATGGAGCAAACAGCATGGTTCGATGCATCGTCTGTCTGAGTTGCAATCTCCATACCAATGCGGAGATCTTCGAAGACCGGGCTTCGAATCTGGTGAGCAGAATTGGATGTGTTTAACTTGGAAGAACGACATTGTGTAGGCGAATCACTAGTTTTGTCGTGAACGTCTAGCAATGCTAATGGACAGAACTTTGATTACAGGGTGGAAGACAGCTATTACCTGCAGTTGTGCATCCTTCTACTCCTATGGCGCATGTTGGTGGACTCTCTACTCAACGTTGTCAATAGTTCTGAGGCCTATATGCAGGAGATGTAGCTGTAGCTGTCTGTAGAATCACGCTGTTACTTTTTCAATCGGACGAAATAAAGCGCCAGCTAGAAAAAGACTATAAATTCCAGATTCGAGACGATTAGAAAGACTCAACTTACTTCCTGAAGGCCATTCTTTCGTTATTAATGATGTCGAAGTAACAATTTCAAAAGAATTTGGACATTTGTAGGGCATCACGTATAGAAATCTGTGCGATCAGCTTGTTTGGATGAAAAGCTGTAACATTGTCAATATCATCATCGCAAATTACACATATCGATTAGCCCTGGCTTCCTGGATTTGATTGTATTTTTTCAATGAAGTCCTATCTAACCATTTTGTTTTCATCTTGACTTGATGATGCTGTTCTCTGTTCTGATGATTTCTGATTCTGAATATGGACTTGTATATTGTACGCCATTTATCTATCATCAGATTCTAGCAACTGTAGCCTAGTGCGAGCATAAACCAGACTTTCATTTCCACAACAAGCAAGATGATACTTAGCGAAAATGATGTCACTTATGCCCACCTACATGGGTGTTTAGCAAAAGCGCTGTGACCCATTGATGCTTGTAAGCAATCTACAGTCTTTCTTGTCGACAGGGAACAGAACGGCCACTGGATTTCAAAGTTCATTCGGAAGCTCCATTCGGTCCTCCTTCAACCTGTACAGTCATGCTATCTACGGTTGTGCTCACTAAAAATCCAGCATTCAATGGAAACCCTAACCGAGAACGCACTCATTCCTAAAGCAGGCTTAGGATATTTGAAGCCTAAGCTTTGCTTAGAAAGGTTATTCTCGATCTCGTTTCCTGTGATCCTGTGATATATATCAAGGGTGCAACTTGTGAACATATGGCTTCGAAAACATCTTAGACGTGAAGTGTCTAGGCTTTCACCAGACTCAAAAAATCGCTGCTTCTCTTCGTTTCTTGGTTATTTTTTCTAGAACAACAAAACTCGGGATTCTGCTGTCGACCTATCCGCTTCTTGGTTGTCTTTTCTAGGACAACGTAACTCCGGTTACTGCAGGCATATAAAGTTGACATTTGCCTTATTCGAAATTGGCTGCGACCAGAATCCAAGCCAGGAAAGGAATATAGTCAGTCCGTTTGCTGGTTGTAAATGATGAAAGGATTCAAATCGACTCTTTCTCTCTAATTACATCAGCATCATCTTTGATTGTGACTCAGAAATTCAGAGTGGATACAACAAAAATACGCGGGTCTCGAAATTATTACTATTACCTTAGTTTACGTGTGTAAGAAGAAGAGAGCTGTTGTGATATTTAGTAAAACACAGGTTGTACCACGCCGATATTGCTTGGAATGATCTGATTTAAAACTGCCTGCATATGAACAAGTGCCATTATTGTACTTCCGTCGCGGTCTAGCCATTTACGTACATTTACTAGCACCAAACTACACTACAATGCAATGTGTGTTCCAATTCAGAATCCAGCTTCGTGTGGCTAAAAATCCATTTCCGAAACAAATTATTGTATTCTCCACTGCTTGTTTGCTTAGAAACAGAAAGTCAAATCGCAGGTCGGCAAAAAATTGCACCCCAGTAGCCTCATATTTAAATTGTTAGCGCGGCCGATTTCAATATACACAAATCTATGTGGCTCCGACACTCTGGACAGACAGCACCTGAAGCACCTAACCCAGCTTCTGTATCTGCCTATACTCTTGTGTTAACTTCACACTCTGATAAATATGCTATCGACATGCTTTCCCCTCTAGACTAGCCCTACACTGTGTCGCATCATCTGATGTATCGTATTCTGAATACAACATAAATATGTTTCTACAGCCAGCTCAACTCCTAACTACATATGTTCCTCCATTTACATACACCGAATTGGTTGAGGTCCCCTGCGTGAGCACATTTTCCAATGGAGTGAATTCAAAGATCCTTTGGGCGAGTGTACTGATGTCCATACGCTCTACATGGCCTAGTAATCTTAATGGTTATGTCACTGAACAGTTGATAGATGTTTACGTTGTATCTACACTCCGACAATGGGGGGTCACACGTAGCACTTTTCTTTCGAAGGAGCTTAGAGAGCTAGCGTCTCCTCTTGAGGGTGTCCAGGCTTCAGCGCCGTATTCATTGTTAGAGACAAACTTTTTTTCCTACATTTCCTTCCTAATCCCTTGAAACAACGATTAGTAATTGAAGTTTACTGCAGGCCCCAGGTTAATAAATTATTTTATAAATAAATAATCTGTTGGTGTGGCAGTCCGGGATGAAACAAGGCCGAATCTCATTAGCTCCCTGTGTTGTTCGTCTTTTCATTTTATACGCAGTGAGAGGAGACCTTCGATTATTTGCTGACTTCCAACAGCAGGGGAATGATCGTCTTTCTCAAGGCTAGGATGATTTCTCTGATATTTGGTGTTGTAAGGGTTTTTAACCAGACATGGCTCTGTACAGATCATCTCTGTAGACGCTATCATAATTTGGAATTCTTAGATCTGCTTCCCGATCTGATGTAAAGTGATGATTTGGTCGATGATTGACTTATCAGGTCTAAGACCGCGCTGATATGGTCCGCTTTAGAGGTTTAAAAAATACGAGATCAATGATCTTGGATGTTGCGATGTTTAGGCTTATTAGAGAGACATAAGTCGGCGAAATGCAGAGGATATCCTTCCTTCAAAAGCGGACAGACGATTATCAGATTTCATTCATCGAGTACACCACCTTGATCAAAATAACCACCGTGTGGCGCTCCTATTGTTCCGATTTGAGTTTTTTTTTTGTTAAGTTGGTAAATCTGTTGTTGACATTCCCTCTAAATCTTCGCGTCATAGCTTGACATTTGCAAAAGTAACGTAGCAAAGAGTACATCTATTTCTGTGTGTGTTGGCGATTTTTACAATTTTAGAAATGGTTTTAAAGTTGCAACAACGAAATTGTATTAAATTTTGCGTAAAAAACGGATTTAATGGTGCGCGAAAGTTGGAAATGTTGGAAAAGTGTTTCGGCAACGATTCTCTAAAGAATACGGTCGTTTACCAGTGGCACTAGCGGTTCAAAAGTGGTCGTGAGTCAATCGAAGATTATGAACGCAGTGGCAGACCATCGACATCGACAATAACCGCAAATTAACCATCAGAGAGATAGCGGAGGACTTGAACATTGCCTATGGATCCGTCCAAGACATTTTGGTTAATGATTTGGGTTTCCGTCGTGTAGCAGCAAAGTTGGTACCAAAAGACCTCAATTTCATGCAAAAAAGAGACCGTGTTGACGTCGCAAAAGAGATGATTTGCGAGGCTGAATCCGATCCCAAATTCATCAAAAGGAACATTACTGGAGACAAGACGTGGGTTTATGAGTACGACATGCAATCCAGACATCAGGCAAGTGATTTTGCAATATGATAAAGCACCGTCGCACAGTGCCATCATTATTCGTAATTATTTGACGAAAAATGCAACAAATACCATCCAACAGCCACCGAATTCACCTGATTTGGCTCCCTGTGACTTCTTTCTGTTCAATTGAGTTAAAAACCACTACGGGGAACGCGTTTCACCAGCCGAGAGGAAGTAATGGAAAAATCGCAGGAAGTACTGATGGACATACCGAAAACCGAATATAAAAAATATTTCGAGGATTGGATCAAGCGCTGGCATAAGTGTGTTGCAGTCGATGGGGATTACTCTGAAGGATACAATATATATTTAGATGAATAAACTTGTATCTTTAAATTTCTGAAAATAAATTTATTTCTAATTAAATTGCGGGAACATTTTGATCAAGGTGGTATGTATACGAGTATTCCGCTGACCAAATTTTGCAGATGAACTGGTACGTACTCCTCACCAAATCACCAGATGAAAATCTGGGGGCTAAGTTTTCGGTTCTGGAAGATTTGGATATTGCAATTCTCACTCCTTTTAGACCAGATGGACAGAAGTTTTCACGATGTTTGTCCAAGTTGTATAGTGTGTGCTACTTAACAAGTAGTACATTCTACAAAAGTGGTTTTCGAAAATTTTTAGCACCAATCGCGTCTCTAATAGCATGTTCCTGTGGTCATTATTGCAGGCTTCGGTCCTCAATCTTACTATTTTATCGTTCAATCAGTACTCGACAACTTCAGGCCACCAATGATCCAATTGCATTCGCTTCGTCTTCACAATATCTAAACGAGTATACTACGAATTCACTACAGTTCTGTGTTACACCATCAGAAAGCAAACGGAGTGCCACGAGGTTCCTTCCTTTGACCCTCTCTAAGACAGAGCTCTCATATGTCAAACTTGGATACTTGATATGAAGATTTAAGCCGAATTGGAAGACCATTCCCGCAATATATTTTTAAGCCACAGCCTCAACAAATGGATCTAGTTAAACAAGTAAAGTTGCAACCGTCGTTCAAGTTGCTCTTGGACAGTCATTCAAACAGAGGCTGCTCTTAGACAGTCGTTGATTCTTAATGACTTCTGGATTAGTTCCTAAAAATACTAAAGGTTTTTGAAGTATAATATATTTTTGGACCTGCAGAACGCAGTAATAAGTGCACAAAGCACCAGCACCCATAACATTAGGCCCAAGTGCCTGCAGTTTGATATGAACATAAGCTGGACATTCTTAGAAGTCATCACTTTCACAGAAGGAGGTGATATTATTTATGGCTAACTATGTAGATACTAAGCGAAAGGAAGGCACCAACAAACAAACTATTCTCTTTTCTAATGAGCCGCTTACTAACGTTGGAGAATATTCCTTTGGTCGGTTTACAACGTGGAGAGTCATGCTACCTTAGCTTAATCGAGGACACAAACAATCTTAATGCGTGGTCATGTGCTAAGAAGTCCTGTCCGGAGCTTCATATATGTATATCAAGATCTCGTTCTGGCTTGTGAGCCAGAAAAGAGTAAGTGAATTCTGGTTTCACAATGTGTTCGGAGGAGTACCTTGCATTACCAGACTATTTTAGCCTAGAAGTGGTGAGAGGATTTAGTAAGGAATTAAGTATATCTTGACTATCGATACAAAAGCAGACCCTACCATGTTGTGAAGAATAGGTGTTCCTTGCCATCGGAATTGCCTATTTCCCCACTTGACGAACACAAATTTGCCTTACGATGAGTGAAGTCTAAGGTTGACAAGGACATTTTCTAAGTACAGGGAGTACCGACTAGGTGTTCTCGCAGCAACCGAAGTTCTACTGTCATTACGTCAAATGGCAGCTGCAATATTAAGGAAGACATTCCGATCAAACAATATATCATTCATGTGGTAAAGCTCCTTTCAGTTCGGTTTAACCTTCATGTCTATCTTTATCGTCTATGCATTGCAGTTTTTAGTTGCATAAGGCGAGTGATGCGATGAAGGTTGACAAAATTAGTGCAATGCTATGTCACTTCTGAAATAACACTAAGGGAATCAGGAGATCTAACCTAAAATAATTTGAAGAAGAAATCAAAATCAGACAAAGAATTCCAAGCATTCATCGTAAAGATTCTCTAGACGGCTGAAAAGAATGCCTGGTGTTGAGGCTAGAAAATGTTTTCTTTGGTGATCCTAATACTAAATTTAATATGCGAGTGATTTGGAAATTTAAGAGCACTTCAATCATGCTCAAAAGTCCTACAAAAGTCTTGCTGTTCCCTGCACGTATACACTAAAAGACCATCGAAAAGCATAAGCGGCCAATAAGTCCTCAAAACTACTGCAAATGTTGGCTATGAGGCGGTTAGGAGTGGATTTACTTCAAGGTTCACTCGGGGCAGTGACTCTACCAATCTTATACATATCCAAGCCTATTTTACCCTATTTTGTTCCATCTTCTACCTTCGTAGGTACAAAAGCATTCCAGGCAATGATACGATAGGATCAACGTTCTTACCCATAAAAGTTCCATGATTTCATGACCTACTCTGACAATTATGAAATAGTACTTAGTTGTGCAGGACTAAGCGAGATCTAAGAACTTTAGTCAATATTTCCGCTGACTAAGTCCTTCACCGTGCATTTGCATCGGAAATGTTTCATCAGAGCTATGTGAATGCTTTCTTGGGAACCGTTCACTAGAGCGACAGATTGAAGCAGTCTTGTTGAAGTAAGTTAGGAGGGCTAGTTAATATGGCTGCAAATTCGTCAGATCATTTGCGTTTGCCATGTTAATTAAATTAAACCAATTCTAGTTTGATGCTACTACGAGTGTTATAGGAGGAAGCTTTTAGGAACATCCCTCCATTCTTTTGAAATTTCATCGTAACTGGTTCGCATTCCCTTAGAACTCATCAATTTGCCTGTTGTTCCACAACATCACTTTAAAAGACATTTGCCCAAAACTTCAAAGTAACAGATTCGTTTGCATCTTGTCCCAATTTCATCCGCTATAATCCGTTATATTTCAAAACTGTCATTAACATATTCTCAAGCCTTATCTTGTCACTAAAAGAAACTTCGACCTCACATTACTTAGAGCTTAGGCAATACAACTTATGTATTGCTACGCTAAAATGTTGAACAGCCCCTTCATCTGGAAATTTTCTCTCCGACAAAAAGTATCTCATTTTCAGCCCACACTGTATCTGCCGTTTAAGTATGTGTGATTTAAATTGAAAAAAAAAAACCAGAGCGCGTCCGCATCAATGTTGTGCCTGTGCGCGTCTAATATGATCGTCTACACCTGTTTGGAAAATGTCATCTAATGCGACTGGCATCATGCGCTGCACGTAGACGAAAGTGCACTCAACGGATTGTCTTCGGACGGATTTGGACGTAACGCTGTTAGTTTCGCTATCTGAATCTTCGATTCATTATGTACTACATACCCATACGTCCTAAAGCCGCATAAGCATGTCTTTGGCCCGATCTACCTTAATAGACTTTCACAATGTATCTTCCAGTATGCACTTCCACACCTCCTCACGATGGACTCATAATGTGTTCCCATTTGCAAATTACGAACGAGCGCATTTGGAATTCATAATTCAAGCCCGCACACTGGACGAACGGAGAGCCAAACGAATATCGGATTGGCGTTCAGGCATTCTTTTGATTCGCACAAAACCATGTCTAGTCATTCAGTGTGTATCTAAATATCTGAGCGATAAAAATCGCAACAAATGTTATTTGTTTTCTATATGAAAAACCGTTGGAAGGTTATAAATCGTCCGAGACGCGTTTTGTTTGCATTTATTTGTTCGATAAATTCATCTTAAGGACGTCGCTGACTGGTGGTGTTTAGGAGGAGAGGGATTAAGTGATGGTACTCTGTGTTGTATGTAATATGTTTGGAATAGAGAGATACGAATATTTGCTACTGAATATTATTTTGAAGAAACAATTGCGAGACTTATAAATCACACGATGAGGAAACCATTCAGAAAAAAATTACGATGGGTGCGGACGGGTGTCGATGGTGTCATGCGGTGAATGAGTGCAGAGCAAGGATTCATTTCTAAAGGTTGCTTTCGAGAAACATAACCAACAAGACAGAATTCATGAGTCAGAGAGCAACCCTGAGTGGGTCAGTGAAAAGGTGAAGGGTAGATTTGGGGTACATAAATATATTTAGCAGGCCATTGTCCTTAAGCAGTAATACGCAACGCGAATTTCGTCATGAGGTCCGTCGTCATCATGGATTCAATGTGCAGGCAATTCGTCGTACTCTCTTTTGGATCTTACGCCACCAACCAGACAGAATGGCGTAGCGGCATCATCGGACCATATTTCTTTCGAAATGAGGAAGGAAACACAGTTACAGTCAATGTTCTCAGGTATAGTGCGATGTTAACCGACTTTCTGTGGTCAGAACTCGACAAAATCGATATATCCGAGCTTTAGTTCCAACAAAATGTCGCTACATGCCATACAAGTGACGCAACGCTTGAAGTTGTGAATGAGACATCTGGCGACTGGGTCATTTTACGGCGAGTATTCGTCAATTGGCCGCCGTGATCATGCGATTTGACACCACTCGGTTATTTTTTCTGGAGCTACGTCAAGTCCTTAGTCTACGCTAACAAGCCAACCACTTTGGACGAGCTCGAGGCCAACATTCGATACACTATTGCCGGAATAACGCCGCACATATTGGGCCGAGTCATCAAAAATTGGACCGGCCGCGAAGTCGAGGCGGCCATTTGAATGATGTGCCATTCCACCCTTAATGGCAGGAACGTAGCATCAAAATAAAGCCAGAACAAATTGTATATCTCACACCGGTGTTGTTTTATTTAAATTCTTTTTCTTGTTGTTCCTATCTGGTCACCCTTGAGATCTTCGAGTTCAAATTTCCAGGTGTACCATCTTTTGAAGTGCGACATCCATATACTGCAAGAATCATTCCGCCTGACCATTAACGACAAAGTGATATGGATCAGAGAGCTTGTGATGAATTCTATTTATTCTATAAAACTATAAAACGAACAAATATGTATTTCCAGGAAAACGGCTGTCGGATTGGCGCAATTTCCGGACACTTTGAATGATCGTCGACAACGTACTTCCTTCAACTTGGTCTTGGGTCGTCTTCTTCGATATGAACTTTTGCGTAAATGGAATAGGTTGGTATGTGAGGTCATTCATTTCATCAAAACACTTCAGTTTCAACGGTTGCTACTCAAGGACATCTGCATTGGAATATTCGTCCGTTTGTCGGAACACGATGTCGTAGTCAAACCCTTGAAGGGATCGAGCATAATATAGAGTGCAAGTTGCTACCACAGTCGGTAGAATGTCCTGAAAATGGCATCCAAAGGCTTGTGGTCAGTCCGTACGTCCGTAACGGGAATGAAGAAAAATATTTCAATATCTAGACAATCGCTTTTGGCTTACTTGTCAGTTCCCATATATTTGCTCCAGTGGCCATTGACAACGGTAGGACTGGATCATATGCAACCAGTGCTACTTCGATAATAATCTTTTTGGTTGAATATCTTCTGGCTTTATTTTTTTCAGTTGAAGGCAACGTCCTTCTGCAGCAGAACCAGGAATTGGTGCGGATTTTTCAAGAGTTCTGCATAATATTTGCCAACCCTAGCCAGTTTCTCACATCCATTATTGCCTGTAGCTTGTGTAGAGGAAGCCTGCTACTCAATTCGTGGGGTCAGCACAGTGTTATTTACTGACTCGACCTTAAGGTCCCGACCCATAGAATCCGTCGATCCATTGCTCCGTCGTTCCACTGACGGTGGTGTCACCACAAACCTACGTTGACAGAATACAGCCGATGACATTTTATTATTGCTGAGAGTATTTTCTCTTCAAGCGATGGCAGTTTCTCTATAATCTCTCAATCTCAATTTGTGAATCCGTGAACCTCAATATGTGAATGTGTGAACTGCCAGCTGATCAACGGATTAAAAAGGTACCTACATGGAAAGTTATCCTACTTTACCCGTCGAAGTTCAAACATCCGTTTGTTATGAGCCACCTTCCGGATCGACGGATTCTATGGTTTGGAGCCTTTTAAACCGGCGATATTCGATACTAGGATACAATACAATAGACAGTCATGATCCAACGTACTATAAATTTTCTACTCACGTTCGTGTATGACAGTGACCACTCCATCACTTGTCAGCACTAATAGTTTACTGACAGATATAACTCGAAGTCATGACATTGAAGTGTCTCTTAATTTGGTATTGTAACATTCGGGCTGTAAGCCCGGAAGAAGGATCAAAACGCTCGAAAGACAGCAGGTAAAGATCCAGAAGAAGGCGACGAAGATGACAGCTTCCAGTAATTGAAAATTAGGAGGAGAACGTAGAGACCAAACCACTGAATGGAGTATCGAATTGCTTTAGACAACTTCCGCCTTACCTTAGAGAACTCATGTTTCATTGTGTTCAATGACGAAAAAACAATATCATCACCGACGAGAGGGTGATCCTTTTCGAAAGAAGAACTCTATGCGATCTTTGGGCCACTGAGAAGTAGGAAATCAGTGGGTACCGCTGACATACGGAACATTGTGAATCGGCATCTCTCCATAGAAACTGTGGACATAATGTTCAACAATGTACTGAATAATGACCCTTATGCATCGCATTGTTGGACAGCTGGTAGTGCATCCACTTTCCAAAAGCGATAAAAACACCATCCTATCTGACGAATGTCCAATTGATGAGTCAGTATTTCAGCAAATACTGGTTCAATGTGGGAGCAGGTTAACTGGAAAAGTTCTTAGGTGTGTGAGAGGACTTGTCTTCGCTTGTACGGAACACCAAAGGCAGAGTACACACAGCGAACACCAAAGTCATTGAGCTGACTCGAAGACACATTACAAGAAAAATGACGTCGACGAAAAACCCGATCACCGCTGCCTACTACCCCAGTTATTTACGAGAGCGTGCGTTTCAACGGCTTTGTTCCACCAGAAGTGTTCTTCCATCGGAATAAAAAAAAGGTGCTTATTCCGCAACTACCACCACCAAGAAATACCTGATTTGATGAAAAATGCTGGGAAGCACATGGAACTAACATAAACAAAACGGGAGAGCGGGTTGTGGGCTTTACGAGCATCAGAGATGGCTTTTTCTGGCTTCTCCAGAAAAAGAAAAAGGGGACGAGAAACATGCGATCACAGATATTGAGAGGTTGTACTCCAGGACCAACGTACGGAAGTTTTACCAAATAGGTAAAACGAACGTGTCCAGGCAAGAACACCATACAGAAAGCCTGCAGATATGAAGAATGAAACCTTGTAGTAGAGTCACATTCGGTGCTGAGAATATACAGACTACAGACTGTATAACGGTATAACATCCGGCCATCAAGCAGAATATACCTTTCAACGGCGATGATTGCCAAGACGAAGTAAGGATATCAATATCCACTCTGAAATCCAATAAAGCAGCTGTACCTGACTGGCCTTAAGTGACTTTGTGGAGAGCATACATCAACCCATTTCTCAGACCTGCTAAAAAGATTGCGTGCCTGATGAATGGAATATCAATATCGTTTGCCCGATCCACAAAACAAACAACAAACTTCACCAACTATAGAGGCATAAATTTCTTCAACATCTCATAGAAGATCTTATCTGTCATTTTATGTAAACGTTTAAAATTCTTTGTCAACAACCTGATTGACCCCTAATAGTGCGACAAGTTAAGTCTACAATCGAGCAAATCTTTCCACTCCGGTAAGTCCCAGAAAAAACTCAAGAATGCCATATCGATACCTACCATCTCTTCACCAATTTTATGGCCACACAGGACAGCATTTATAGAGCCAAGCTATATAAAGCCATGTCGAGTTTTAGCATCCCTGCCAAGCTCCCTGTGCAGAATGACGATTGAGAAAGCTCCATCCTCTGTCAAGGTCGGTATTAACTTAACCTAAACCTTTAATGTCAAAAAAGATAAGGTATCACGCTGCCAAGTGATGTCTTTATCATCATACGTGAAAGAATTGTGTGAAACACACCAGAGAACACTGCAGACACAATCATTCAACAGTCTTGTGCAACTATAGCGTACTACTACTAGCAGTTGCCAGTACAAAATTTAGCTGGGTGCAGCTCGATTGGCTACTGCTGATTTGGTTTTGTCAATACGTTTCATCACTTCATCCTAATCGGTTGCAGCACCTTAATCATTTGGGCATCGTACGCTCGAAAATCCGTCGAAATTCGATAGTTGATCATGAGCCGCGCGTCTGCTCCACAATTTGCGCGACCTATTGCCCTCATTGGTACCTGACTTAAGTGTCTTAGCAGAAATAGGGTGAAATTTTTCAACAGCTATTGCCAGAACCTACAGTTGTTGAATAGTATTTTGGATAGAAATGCTGATTGCAGCAAAATATTTCCAACACTATCATACAACATAAAGAAAGCCGTCCATTGAAACCGAAGGACAATTTCCTAGCATTCCTTCGTCTTTAAGGATTGATGACTTTGCGAGAAAAGTTTTCATTTTCTTCCTCTCCCGTTCCACTTTTTGACTACTAGACAACTTTTGACCTACGTACGTTTTCAAAGTCTTGCCAAGTTCTACAATTTAAAAGAAATGCCAACGCAGTTGTACTTTGGAATAAATAATCCTTTTGTTCAATTGACCAAATTTTACTGAATGGTCACCTCCAATATTGGCGTGCGATCAAAGTGCAAGTTAACTCAGAGTGTTTCCCTACAAATCCTTCCCAAAGAAAACTTAACCTCGTTTCCATCTTCCGAATTCTACCCCAATCCACGTTCACCCATCTGAAGATAAAATTTTACATAAACCATAAGACTGTAAAAACTATGAATATGTCCTCCATATCCTACTATTCCGGGCATTCATAAATTAGGCGACAAAAATACTCTCAAAAATTCAACCCACAGAGCCCACACATGCTGCAGGAAAATAGGAATTGTCGAAAAATTCCATTGTGCGGAGTAGTTCTTGCCAAAAAATGCCAACCGCAAAAGATGACAGAAAAGGATATCGCTCGTCTCTAAGTGCACTGGCTAGGTCATAGTGGGTCGATTGGCCTTTTTCCATTTCATCTCCTTTAGTCAGGAATGAGCACCATCTATAAAATATTCATCCCTTCTAGTGGAAGTGGGAATCATAGATTTATGAATGAAGGATGGGCGGAACTATCAGCAATCTTGCTCCACTCCCAGAGAGGATATTTTATCCTCTTACATGCGTTAAACGATGTCGTAATTAAGTGAAAAAGATGCCCTCACCGCAAATGGTAGGCAAAGGGAGGTTGGTTTGGTCTGAAAAATCTTCTGCCGCTTACGACTGCCGATAATCATTTTTGCGCTTAGAAATTATAATTTATTGGTGCAGTCAAATGGTGGCAGCTAGGAGATTCTGGTCAGAGTTAGACTTTATTCCTACAAATTGACAAAACCGCTTACATTTCTGACTAAAGTTGGAAGTGATTAAGCCCCTCGGAAAGGGTTCAAGTGCCATAAGTCTTATCACAGACGTGTAGAATCATATCACTGTTGTCAGGGAAAGGCCACAAGACTTGTCGAAGAACTCCCTCATCCTGGACTGTTAAAAACTTAAAAGCAAGACTGAGAGCGAGATCCCAGCGATTTTCAATGACACGACTCTAGGTTTTCTGCAAACTTTGTACCCGAAAATTATCTCTTGGTTTCATACTATGATAGTTAGGCCTATCTCCACATATTCTTCTGTAATATGGTAAATGAAAGTTAACCAAACACAACAATCATGAAGCTACAACACCTCATATCATTAGCCTGTTGCTCCATCCCTACCAGCCTCAACTGAGGCGGTAAGACACATGGACAGAACTGGGGAGAACTGACTAGACAATGAGGTCACTTGGCAAATTTTCTTGAAGCTTTGTGAACTTGAATTGGTGAACGTATCTCCGACTTCATGCCTCATACACTTTACTTTGGTTCAGAAAAAAGGACCCCTATTCAACCGTAAAGGACTGCGGTGTTGGTGTTGAATATTTTGTCCAAACCATAAAGTCTCAAAGGCATGATGAATGTACCTTTCAGACCGAGTTATATCAACCCTGAGACGGACATAAGGGGTGCAACCATGAGTATAATCACTGATATTCCAGCAGTGCTTAAGGCGCTGGGTTCCTTCTACAATATATGAACTCTAAGACTATTGAAGACTTCGTGTATACTTTCTGATAGCTATCCTAGCACAAAAAGTTCAGATCTAACAGTAGATCTTCAGTAACAGGTTGCAGATGCATTGATGGTACCGAAACGGTTGACACAAGCGATAGTGAATATGTCCCGATTGTTCTGCGGTATCACAAACTCTAAGCTCAGGTGGGAAAAGAAGCAATCTTCTTATTTTTAGACCAAAAAGAGAAGTACAATATCTACCCCATGGACAACGATATCAGGCAGCTTTTCAAATTCCTATTTCGTACTCTTGACTAAGATAATCGTATCATGCTCACAATACTAACCTGACTTCGAAACTTAGTCCCCACTATGTTTCGAGGATGATGAAACCACACAACACATACTATGCAACTCTGGAAGAAATGCTTTTCCACGCCTTGAAATATTTAAATCAGTTTCCTCTTGAGTAGCGTACTGTGTTTCAAGTTTATTGGCATTCATTTGCCGACACGTGCTGGTGTAGTCTCAGTCCATCGGATCATTGATACTCCAATCCTTCGCACTCAGGTAAATCTTGCAAGGGATTTTTGAATCAAGACTCAGATCCTTTATCGATTTCAAAGCCGCATATGATAGCATTCATTATCCATACTCGATTTTGCGACTACTGATGGCATAGCGCTGCCTCCTCTTTGGAACTTTTTCATTCAAATGCGGCAGTTTAACAGAGTAATAATCTGTCATCAATCAGACAAGTGTAAACGCAAAAGTCAAATATGTTCATCTGTTGTGATACTTCCATGGGCCGAGAGCTACGGTTGCTTCCGGCATTTCGTCAGTTCACATGGCACTAGAATGGAAGGTGGAACGTTTTTAATTTGTAGTGAATCGAGAATAGTAAAAGTATTGTAGGTAGGTACGCGTTGTCAACAAACAAAGGAACCATCGGGATTTGCCAACTTCGGAAGATGTCGACTATACGGATGATACACTAGTGGAGACTTAACGAATATTTAGTCTAGAATGACTACTGGATAATGGACAAGAAAACATGGCAGCTACTGTGTTTTATAAAAACTTTTTCGTTAAGTACTTGATTCTGCATGCGAACGACAGAATGATTAAACCGCGAACTCTATTACTTGTTAAACTAAAATACGCGGATTATGTTTCAACAACATTGAATGAGTACAAAGCAATATTCAATTCAAAACTACTTTCGGCTCCCAGTACTAAGATTCAAGGCGACAAGAAAGAACGCACTTTCATTTTAATGCTCTTGATATCATAAACATCAGAAGGTTTGGCCTGGGTAACTTGAAAAACCGCACTCGATTGGGATTAACTGTGTCTCAACCAGAGACCACTCTGTAGATAAGTAACCTACAAGCAAAAGAGATTTAGCGGAAGAAGTAAGTATAGTACAAACGTCTGGTGACTATCGTTCCCTCGATACGAAGCATACGGTAACGATAAATGACGAGCATTTAGAGTCATAGAGCCGCGGAAGGACACTCCTATTTGTCTTCTAGGGTATGTGTCGAAAATATCTCTTCATTATCTTGACTTGAGTTGATACAAAAGAGGAGATTTTCGTAGGGCTCTAATCCCAGGCCGCTACCTTGAAATGTTTTGATTTCTGAAATCCTAACTTGAAACTTGATAGAACTTTAATAGTGGAATTATCAAATAAGATCGCATATTGCATAACACCAAATATTAACAAAGCTTTAGCGCCTAAGAATGATATCCAAAGCCCAAGGAGTCTGACTTTGACGAGCCACGATTTAGGCCAACAGTCATCTCCCGCTAGCAAAGCTCTTGAAACATAACAAAGGAATAGGAGTAAAGAAGCATTGCTCTACTTGTCTTAGCAATCTTATACCAGGGATGCACATTTTTCTGTCCACGACGATGTTGCTGAAAGCTCGTAGAGCATTACTTGCTTACTTACTTGGGTATTTGCCATTGATGTCTACAGCAATGCGAGTTGCATTGGCCTTTATTTTGTAAACGTTACTGAACCAACGCACTTTAAACCAAATTGTATGCCATCTCTGTTAGATGTATTTCTTGTAAGTGATGTGAGGCTTGTTAAATGTTCTAGCCAAATATCTGTCCCCGTTTTTTCGTATCATGATCTAGTCTTTGCAATCTTTGACTCATACTTTCCTAAATATGTGTCTCAGACCATCCAGTATCGTGATTTTCGCAATGTCAACGTTGAAAGTCTTTTTAGCGATTGTTCGTCCATTGATTGGTACTTAATCTACTTGACACCTGACGTCAATAAACAAATTGAATTCCTGACTATGGCTAAAATATGAAAAAGTCTAAAATCATACGGATCCCTAAAAAATGTACAAACTCTAAATACAGATCTCTAGTTATCCTCTCTTTTTTATCCAAAGCTTTTGAATCGATTGTAAGCCACCAAATAAAAGAGCTTATTAAAAACAAACAGCTTCTTAATCCTTTGCAGTCAGGGTTCCTGTGCGGACATAGCTATACACCAGCTTTCCTTAAAGTTTCTGATGATGTAAGACAAGCAATAGACGCTGATTATACAATTGTGATAACGCTACTTAGTTTTCTTAAAGCATTTGACTGTGTAAATCCCAATATTCTCTGTGATAAACTTACCACATATTTTAACTTCTCTGACACATCTAACAAATTAATTTATTCATATATTACAAATCGCTTAAAAGCTGCTTCATGTAATAGTAAACTGTCTTCGTTTCTTCTTGTTAATCGCGGTGTTCCTAAGGATCTATCCTTGGCCCATTATTGTTCTCTCTTTTTATAAATGATTTACCCTCCATCTTATTGCATTGTCAATATCATATACCACCTTGATCAAAATGATCCCGAAAATTAAAAATACAAGTTTATTCATCTAAATCTATATTGTCCCCTTCAAAGTAATCCCCGTCGACTGCAACACACTTATGCCAGCGCTTGATCCAATCTTCGAAATATTTTTTATATTCGGTTTTCGGTCCATCAGTGCTTCCTGCAATTTTTCCATTACTTCCTCTCGGCTGCTGAAAGGCGTTCCACGTAGTGGTTTTTTAACTCGATTGAACAGAAAGAATTCACAGTGAGCCAAATCAGGTGAATTCGGTGGCTGTTGGATGGTATTTGTAGCATTTTTCGTCAAAAAATTACAAATAATGATGGTGCGTTATCATGGTGCAAAATCCACGAGTTTTCTGCCCACAATTCTGGTCTCTTTCGGCGAATTGCTTCACGCAAGCATCTCATAACGCCCAAATAATACTCTTTGTTTATTGTCTGGCCTTCTAGCAAAAATTCACTATGCACTACACCGTTGTAATCCATGAAAACCGTGAGCATTACCTTCTTTTTTGACTGAAAACGACGTGTTTTTTTTTTGGTCTCGGCTCATTTGGTGAACGCCATTCACTTGCCTGATGTCTCGATTGCGTGTCGTACTCATAAACCCACGTCTCGTCTCCAGTAATGTTCCTTTCGATAAATGTGGGATCGGATTCAGCCTCGCAAATCATCTCTTTTGCGACGTCAGCACCAACTTTGCTGCTACACGAGGGAAACTCAAATCATTAACCAAAATGTCTTGGACGGATCCATAGGACGGGTCCATGTTCAAGTCCACCGCTATCTCTCTGATAGTTAATTTGCGGTTATTGACCAACATTTCTTTTACTCCATCAATTTTTTCGTCAGTTTTCGATGTCGGTGCAGTGGCGTTCATCATCTTCGATTGACTCACGGCCACTTTTGAACCGCTCGTGCCACTGGTAAACGACCGTTTTCTTTAGAGAATCGTTGCCGAAACACTTTTCCAACATTTCCAACGTTGGCGTACCATTAAATCCGTTTTTAACGCAAAATTTAATACAAGTTCGATGTTGCAAATAAATCCACACAGAGATACTCGTAGATGTACTCTTTGCTACGTAACTTTTGCAAATGTCAAGCTATGACGCTAAGATTTAGAGGGAATGTCAAAAACAGATTTACCAATTTAACAAAAAGAAAAAAGAACTCAAATGGGAACAATGGGAGGTTATTCCGGGAACTTTTTGATCAATGTGGTATATGCTGACGATGTTCAATTGTACTTTAGCTTTGCTATTGGCATGATTAAAGATGCAGTTGCAAAAATAAACTACGATCTACGAGTATGTTCTATTCTCGAGTGGTCAACACACAATGGTCTAAAGCTGAATCCTGACAAAACTAACTGTGAACTGTTTGCGGATTCTGACTCGTACTCGTTTCAAAAGCTAAAAGTTGGTTTCAACTCAATTGCGCGGTATATTTTCAATGTTCGTAGACTTGATCATGTTTCATCTGAAGCTTGTCAACTCCTTTGATGTAACTTAGAGACTTTTTTAAAATATCGTTGTTGTGCTTTGAAACTATTCACGTGAAGGAATCTATCTATCTGTTTAACAAAACTCATTTATGTTCATCAAATCGCTACATAGTCTTGCATCCTGCTATATTCATCTGCATAACATCGCGCAGGCAATTTTTTATTTATGCTGTCAAACTCTGGAATGGTCTACCCATTCGTGTGAAGTCCTTAATCGAACACCGTAAATTCCTAGCAGCTTCTTTCGAATATCTCTCCAGTTTGAGATCATTTAACTTGTTGTTTTAATAAGTCCTTTTTCTTTTCTCTCTTCCTTGGTTGCGCTGTATTTTCTTATTGTTCTCTTTATTTTTAACTAAGCATTCTTTTCTTTAAATGTTATTGTATATTCTGTTATTTTATATCCTATGCTAATTATAATTTTACCTTGATGTACAGCGTTGTTTTTGAACTATTAAACTAAACTAAACTAAATAGTTGCACAGACTTTGGTGTTGGCTTTCGAGTTTCGCACAATTGTTTTTTTTAAGTATGTTGTTAAATCGCATCAGCATGCCTAAAACGACCTTCGAAGATATCAAAGGTGTCGCTGAGAATGCTTCCTAACTTTACAAAGCAGCCATTCAGCACCATTCGACGAGCTTGGTAGAGATGCCACTTCAAGTCGCTGTATAGCTCGTCTATACACATACTCGTATTGTCAATAAAATCAATAAAATCTGTGAAGAGGACTTGTTGAACTTTCTCTAAGATCTGCCGTTGTGTGAATATTTGTTCAATTGTTGACTTTATCGCAGGGAATTGCTACGTTACATATGATTTTTATCACTTAGGCTCTCGGCATGTAAGTGAACGCCTTATACCTATCTGCATGAAATCCGAATTCGGATATATAAGCCTGATTTGCGTTCATGCCCCTAGAGAGGTGAAGTGTGACAGCATCTAAGACGAATTCTATGGTCTCCTAAACCAAACATATGCTCAGTCCCCCAGTCATGATACCAAAATAGTCCTATAGCTGGGTAAGCAAGCTGTCATCGGAAAACACAGCATCCATAACATCTCGTCCAAAAGTGAATTCATTTCATCATTTTGCATGTCCGAAATTTTCGAGCAGCCAACTTCGACTCGGATCATTACCATGCACAATGGAGCAAAGTAAGACCACAAATTCCGACGACTTAATCTTCTATAAAAATCCACTGTCCTGCAGAATGGGCCGATAACGACTTCCCTAACGACTCCCTAACCGAGACGAAGTTAAGGCAGCAATATCGAAGAATCTAAAGACTATCAAAGCTACGGGCGTAGACGAACTGATTTATAAGCTATGTGGCGGGGTGTTAAGACACGCCAATCGGAGCGTAATGGCAACGCCGAGCACCAACTGACACCCACATGACAGCAGCCAGCTAAGAGAAGCCACCAAAAATACCACGCGTTTTTCCTCTATACCAGCATTTCGCTATAACCGTCATCGAGACTGCAGACCTTGATTTGTACTAACTACTTTTTTGGATATATTTATTATTGGGACTAAAACTATTTAAAGCAGTCTATTTGTAAAATATGGTCAGAGGAAAGCATACCCGATGCTTGGAATCTCAGCATCGTTTGTCCGATCCACAAGAAATAAGTTGGCGCAACTACAGGGGAAGTAGTCCCCTAAATATCATCTATAAGATCCTTTCTGCTCGATTATGTGAGCCTGTGGTCTATATCAGTGAGGGTTCCATTCCAAAAAAGTCTACCATAGATAAAATATTCACAGTATGACAGACCTTGGAAAAGACCTGAAAATCTCGGATTGACTATCACCAACAAATTATTTACTTGCATAGGGACGTTCTATGCAACTCCATGTCTGGTTTTTACCTCCCTGTCAAATTCGTCAGGTTGTGCAGGTTTACTTTGGAGAATAATCGCTGCTCCAACTAGGCCGGTAATGATCAAATATCAAACTGGCTTTATACAATACCCTTATCACCCCAGTGTCCTTCTCTATGACAACTTGGACCTTGTCGAAAGCGGATGAAGGACCACGACAAATTTTTTCGTCCATAACGTACCTCCCTTGCCAGCCCTTAAACCATCCCGCCTCACACCTCTACCCCAAAACATCCCTCTTACATTTTACTACCAGAATGTAAGAGATCTTCGCTCTAAAACCAATGCTGTCTTACATCAATCGCATGCTTTTCCTTTTGATATTTACGCCTTGACCGAAACCAATTTGATTCCCGACATAGAGAACCAGGAATTGTTTCCCCTACTTTTAATGTTTTTCGCGACGGCGATCCTACCCACACAAATTATGACTCCCCCTGTCGAGGCATCCTACTGGTGATCAACAATAGCCTTAAATCTTCTACCATTACAATTTCTTCATCCTCTAAAGTCGACTTTTTCACAATAAGAATATCACTCCCCCTCAAGTCCCCTTACGTTATATGTTGCTACATCCTACCAGCTCAACCTATCGGATCTTACCAACTTGTTATCGATGCGATCGACTATTTAACTGACCTGTCATACTCTATTGATTATATCCTTTATTTCGGCGATTTTAATCTTTCTCAGCTACAGTGGACTTCATCAGATGATCAATTGTTTTTCATCGCTTCAAATGCCAACTCAGCTAAGGAATGTCTCTTCTTAGATCGCTTAACTGACTCAAGTCTATGCCAAGTCAGTGGTATATCCAATTATATGGGCAGGCAATTAGACCTTATTTTCACAACAGATCCAATTAACTCCTCAGTCTCACTTTGTCCCCTATCTCTCTCAGCAATCGAGAACTACCACCCCCCCTTTCACTTTCATTTTTTCATAACTCTTTATTCCAGGCCCCCAAAACTCTCTCATCCCACGACTTTCATAAAGCAAACTTTCACATAATCAGTGACTATCTCAGCAGATCCCTCTTTAACTTTCACAACCTAAGTATAAATTATGCCTTATCCATTTTTTATAAAGAAATATTTAATTCTTTTTCCCTTTATGTTCCGCTTTCCCGCCTTAAAACATCTTCTACTAGTCCTCCCTGGTATAATCGCAAGCTTCGTTCCTTACGAAATTAAAGAAACAAGAAACAGATCCTTTTCCGACTATTCCATCTATCTTGGTGCTTATCTTCATTTCACCGAACTTTACGATTCCCTTTGCCAGCGCTACCTTAACAATGCGCAAGTCAACCTTATAAACGACGCTAAGTCCTTTTTCCAATTTGTTAACTACAAAAGAAAATCCGATGGTTACCCTCCTTCCCTCTCTTTCAACAACAGGTTATCAACCGATCCACCATTGCCAACCTATTTGCCATCCTTTTTAAACAATCCTTCATCAACGACTCCTTTGTGCCAGATCCATCCTGAACTTCTCCAATGGTCCACTTCTCTCTCACAACTTGGACCTGTCTTATATCGAATTGTAAATTACACCAACTCAAGACGAATTCACACCCGGCCCAGATGACCTCCCTGCCATATTTCTTAAAAAATGTTCTTCCTCTCTTTCCCTTGCCCTTTCTAATCTCTTTCGTTTATCCCTTTCACAAGGAGAATTTCCTCAGGCTTGGAAAACCTCCTTCATAACCCCGATCCACACAAGAAAGGATCAAAGAATGAAATAACCCACTATAGTCCCATCACTAAACTCTCCCATATACCTAAACTTTTCGAAAGTATTTTGTATGAAGCTCTAAGCTTCCAATGCATATCACTTATTTCCCCTAGACAACATGGCTTCCTAAACGGTAGGTCAACCACCACAAATCTCGTTGAACTCGTATCCTTTGCCCTCACTTCCCTAGAGAATGGCAACGAAGTCGATGTAGTTGCAACCGATTTTAGCAAAGTCTTCGATAAAATCTCTCATTGATTAATACTCTTCAAAATCTCTGCCCTCGGCTTTGAACCCATACTATTAAAATGGATATCCTCTTACCGTCTTTACAGAGTTCGTTTTAGGTCAGCCCACTCGGCTCCATTTTTGGCCACCTCTGGAGTTCCACAAGGCAGCCATCTCGGTCCCCTTCTTTTTATATTAACCATAAATGATCTCGATTTGATCATCAAACACTCGTCTATTTCCCTTTACGCCGACGATGAGAAATTTTTCAAAACCATTTAATCTCCCCATGACTCTTTCCTCCTTCGACAAGGCCTTGATAGTTTTTGGATCTGGTGCCTCAAAAATTCTTTGGAACTTAATCTCGCCAAATGCCAATCCACCACCTTCTCACATAAACGGAACCAATCTCCTCCCTGACTCTATCTTCTCCATAACCAACCTACGAGTATCTCCTCCGTACAATCTCTTCGCGACCTCGGCATTTTGTGTGATAGGGAGCTCACCTTCCGTTTACATATGGATGAGATAATCCTCAAAGCCAACTCTGCACTAGGCTTTGTAAAACGGTGGTCCAAAGAATTCACCAACCCATACGTGACCAAGTCCCTCTACATTACCTTTGTTCACCCCCTCCTGAAGTGTGCCAGTCAAATACGGTCCCAATATCATCGTGTTCATATCTCGAGAACTGCAAGCATCCAGCGCCGTTTTCTTCGATTTGCTCTTCGAGGTTTACCCTGGGACGATCCTAACGATATATCAAAACCGTCTCAACCTAATCAACTTAAACACCCCTGAGTATCGCAGAGATGCAGCCGACTTTCTCTTCATTCATCGACTCCTTTCAGGTCACGTTGAATGCACGTCCCTTCACAACTCTATTTTTCTAAACACTAACCCTCGTAATCTACGTACCCCTCGACTCTTCTATCTACCAACCCACCACACCTCTTATGGCGCGAACGAACCAATCTCCCGTATGCTACAAAAAATCAACTCAAACCGTCTTTGACTTCCACCGCACAACTTCTTACCTCAAATCCATTCTTCTTCACCACTCCAACCAACCTTAGTTTTAAGTTTTAATTTAAGTTTAATTTTTAAGTTATGGTAGCTTGTATTAAGCCGAATAAATGGGGGCTTTCGCCCCCACCAAAATTAGTGAGACGTCTACGGACCCAACGTCTGGGTTATGTGGAGCATATATGCTCCGACCCAAAGAGTCTTCGAGTGTAACCCCGACTACTATATGTAAGGTGGCGCACTCAAGTAGAAGCGATAGTGATTCGTGAGGAAAATGTGAAGAAACCGTGTCCTTGCTATTGTAATGATACGACTCGCAATACCTTTAGTTGCCGTCGGCGTATGCCATGCTTTCCGAATACAACAAAGATATCCTATTTTGGCTTTAGAATCACCTTAAACGATTTTAAAGATTATACTTAGGTCATAACTGGTATATCCACTAGACGGCACAAAAGTCATCATTTTTGCAAATGGTGGCAAATCTCATTTCTAGTTTGTCATTTGTAAAGTAAACAGATGCAAAATACACGTCAACAAGACATGGATCGCTATACACCTAAATAACGTGAAATAATTGTTAAGATATTTCTGCGGAATAATTCGTCGGTGGTGTTGGCGCAGCGTGAATTTTGGCGCAGAGAGTGCAACGTACGCTCAAGCCATTCTAAAGGGAGGCAACTTTTCATCGAAAATCATCACAAGCATCTCTGTGGATATGTGAATAAGGTAAATTATCACTTCTAGGGCACCGAAAATCCGTGTATAACCCACGAAGAGGCATTACACTCGCTCAAAGTTACTGCATGGTGTGCTGTTTACTCTGGGAGCGTCATCGGGCCTTATTTTTTTGAAAACTCCGCAAAAGACTACTGTGGACGACGAGGGCTACAGAACCATCCTCAACGACTTTCTCCTTCCTCAATTGGATGAAATGGGACTGGAGAACAAGTTGTTCCAAAAGGATGGAGCAAGTTTAGGGCTGCTCTATATTCAAATCCGAACGTACATAGGCGGTCTATTCAGTAAATCTGTTCATATTTGGAATGTTGGTTATTTAGCAATAGTAGGGCAGTAGCTAAGACCCACTGGACGAGTCAGTAACACACCTTTAAAATATAAGAGCTACCGCGGATCATGCCTCAGAATCACTATTTTTTCACTCTGACTACTCCGAAAAAGGGCTTATTGATCTCAGTTCCAAATAAGATAAAGTAGCGCATGTAAGGTATAATAGTTTCTCTACGGACCGACAAAGCCACCGTTGATTCAGCCATGGAAATTCTACGTGAGAGGTACTCATTTGCGATGGAGTGCTATGAAGTTGCTATTTTATACATTCTTAAGACAATCAAGTCCTGTTGGACTAAATTGCTACCCGATGGATACCAAAGCAGTTCCACGGTACAAAGAAGATGCCAACAACTACCACTTTGCTTGCAGGAAAACCAAGAACTAAATTTACCAGATTAGCTCACCCGAAAAGAAGAAAAGGAATACTTGCACCTAATTCGCTTTACAAATGAATTTTCATTTCCACAGTATTTTCAAGAGTGGAAGGTCCTTGAAAAATCGCTGCTACTCGTATTCACATGCCCGCATGCATAGACAGATTTCTCACAAATTGCAAAGGATTTTCTCGGGTGGAAACGATTTCAAATCTGCGCAATTTCTGGTGCCAAAAATCGGGATAAATTACCACAAACACCGGCACACCAAAATAGATAATCGCCTTCTGACTTAACCGAATGAATTGTTAGCGGAAACCATATGAGAACACCACACCATTAGAGGTTCCATTCAATTAATTACTCGTATCCGTACAATTGAGAGTGTTTCACTTGTAACTTTAAACGATTTTTCAACTTTCAGGCGGATAAATTTATTAAATTCACATCCTCCCAGAAAGTTCTACAGGGATTTGAGTAGAAATTTATATCTGAACTTTAACTTTTGCATTACTAAATCCCCCAGAACCCACCCTCGCTTTCAAGGACAAATAAATCCTTCCAATTAATGTACATTTGCCTTTTGGGCACATAATTTATCCCAAAAATGTAATAAAGACAACATTGTCTGTTGCTCTCATGTATCGTCCTGTCTGGAGTCTAAGTGCTTCACAAAGACTGCGACAGTTGGAAGGAGGTGGCCGGGAAAACCAAAAATCAAAGGCGGAAAAATCGCGTGAACTTTCCATAAGCAAACATTAAAATATTGCCGAAATCCAGATTCACATCTCCACTTGGTTCCATGGTTCCTTGGTTCCTTGATTTTGGGCCTTTTCCGTTGTCGTTGTTGTCTAAAGTGATGTCCTTATGATTATTGCATTTCGTTTGAGGGAGGCGGAGCGGCGTCTTACAAGGAGGAAATATAAAAATGACACATGCCCTTTTGAATACGAATTACTCGATTGTTTTGAGCCTACATGTGGATTGAACAGACACACTAGACTGAGCCAGTCGTCCTTGGAAGGCAGAACTACAAGACTGGAGAAAAAAAAGGAAAGGAACCGGAAACGAGACAATTCATTTGATGAGATGTAGTTTGCCGGAAAAATTCCATACACTACGACTACGACAACCGCCAGCAATGACGACTCTGATGATGGGACTGGGACTGGGCCTAGTTAATGCAGAGAAAAGACTCACTGCAAGCAGGAAAGTAATAACAGAGCATCATGGATAAAAAGTCGCGCAATTGCTGGGATGGGTTTGGCAAATGCAAACAAAAATTTGAGTTCATTTGATTTCCGGCCTGAATTGGGTTGCCTTTGAGGGTACAGATACACAGATAGACGTGTAGGAGTTGTAGCCAATTTTGTGGCAAGACTTACAACTTTCTAAATGGCCCATGAAAATTAGCAAGAGTACGACAATAAAGCTGTATATATGTGCATGGAAGGTTTTTTTTTTTCTTTAAGTGGCTGATGGCAATTTGGAGAATTCGGATGCTAATTGTGGATCGTTTTACTCCTAATGAGTAATAATGTGGTTCTACTTAATTATGGAAATTTTTTATGTGATTTTAGCCTTTAATGGGGGCGAACTGACGGTTACGTGAAATCGTAGAGCGGAACACTATATCTCCAGGAGCGGTGCATGGTCTGCAAGGTGTTCATGCCAATTAAAACATACGAGAGTCCAGTCATTGAGAGTTCCATCATGAAAGTGGGAAATGTTCCTTTCAATGTAATTTCTTAGTCTTTCGAAGAAGGATGGGAAATCGCTTCAGTGATAAAGTCCTCACAGTAGCAGCACCTAAAAAAGCAGTAAAATATCCGTCGCCTAGAGTAAGCGTAAAAGTGTCATTATTATCACACCAAACGTCTCACTTGTCACTAGCACACTTGTAGCAGTAGCGTATTTAGGTACGAGTATTCCAGCAAAAATCTGAAGCACGGAATAGAATTGGTCTTATCGTAAACGTTTAGTTCCAAAGAACCTTTCTCGTTGATAAGCCCCATATATAATCAAAAGCTATGTACCCTTCCAAGAAGCCAATAATGCATGAATATCTTTGAAGCGGCATGTTAAGTCTAAGGAAGTTTGTTGCGTTGGAGAAAAGGATGGTGATGCCTACAGCACTTGATGAGTCAGATCAGTCGGCTTTGCGCCTCACGTGAAGAGAAAAATCTCAGTTTAGAAAGGATTGACTGAAAGCCCACTTCTGGTGCTCCAATCGTTAAACACGTATCGGGCTCTCTGCATTGTAGAGCAACCAATTACTAGGCATGGTCCGACAAGTAGTGCAACTACATATATCAGCATATTCCTAAGAGGAGTTTTTAGAGCTGTTGAGAGTGTTAAGAGGAGATTCGACCAACATGCACCATGGCAGTGGAGATATCACGCTCCTATGAGTAGATCTTGTTCACCCCCGCCATCTCATATTGGCCACAGTCAGCATCTAGTTCTATTCACTTGGATTGATTTAATCCAAAAAAAATTGCAATACGTCCACTAAGGTTTGTTTATCCGAGTTACAGTCAAAAGTTGCCCGCTCAACCCGTGATCCTTCTTGCGACCCATGATGGAAGGGGCAATGTCCAATTTCTGAACAGTTTTCTCTACCTTCTCTCTTATTCTGAGTCTTCAGAATCCGGTTAAAAAATCTGGGTCAAAAGCAGAGACTGTAAACTTCATGTTCATCTTCGGTGACGGATCGGAACGGATTTGCAACCAGCTCCTATCACTGGTACTGCAAAAGGGCTGAGTAATACCACCTGCTGCGGTAATTGATAACTTTCGTGATGTTACGGTGATTCATGGGGCAATTAAATATGTTGATGTATCCTTTTGTCGAGTTACCTGGAATCAATGGCAGCAAACTCCATTGCTAGCCCGGCACGGAACTATACACAGAAAGCTTGTCGAACAGTGAAAGAAGTAATTCATTGCGGAGAACGGTTTATGGGCTCGACAACTCCAGGTATATGGCTTCCGTAGTTGTATTTGACGACGGACAGTTTAATTTTGCGTCACTCTTTCGAGCAATATCGCCCTGAATAAAGGCCTGTTGATGCCTGCATTTTACTTTTACACCAGAGGCTGCGCATAGCCCCACAAGAAGTAATCAAGTGGCGTGAAATTGCCCAATCTCCATGGTCAATTCACTGGCCATTTCGAGGAATACTGTTGTCGTTCAATTGAGTCCTTAGAAGTCAATTGTTTCACGGGTAGTGCCATCCTCCTGGAGCCAGGTCAGTGTCGTCCATATTTCTAAAGAAATAATTGCTGATCATTGCCAGCAACATTGGCGATTGACTTTTCAATCTGCGCAAGAGCCCAATCCGCGAACTACCGTCGCAAGTGATGGTCTCGTAGCTTTGGTTAGTGCAGCAGCCTGCTTTTATATGGATGTAAGCCGAGATCTTTCCACATCGCAAACGGACAAAAGTTGAAATGACAATTCCGAATCGTGCGCCACACTTTCACTGCCATGTTGTCGCAAAGCCAGTCGTTCATAGACCTCCACGGACATCACACTTGTTTTTTGATTCGGCTTTAGAAGTGCGAAACATTAATAATTATACTTGTACTCAATAGTTTTTTCCAAGTGTTCGGTAGCCGAGGTGACAAAGACCCGCTCAGCAAATCTTTTGCTTCTGCAAAAGTTTTTTTTTTTAGTGAAAACACAAAGTGATAACAAAAAAAGAACCAGTTCCATGAGTGGAAGTAAGCGGTCCGCTATCCCAATAGCGGGATCAGCAGATGGTATGATATCGTCTGATGATCAAACCATTAAGCCAGTCCACTCAAAACCAACAACAACAATAACAGACATCGGCACAAAGAGGAGAAGGTCGCTGAAGCCGACTTCGACTCCGAATCTCGAAAAGAGCGCCATTTCAGCATCGTTGGAAATGCTGCATGGCAGAGTGAAGGAGAGGGCTGCGCTGATATCGGCAAGCGCAGCAATAAAGCGAATGAGGCAAGAGTCGGACAATAACGACTGTACGCATGTACCTGACGGAGGGGAAGGCCAATACATGGGAGCAGACAACTGCTTTGCATCCCTAGCTGCATCGGAGTCAGATGACGAAGAGGAAGAGGTCGAAATCCTGTACAGTAGCATCAAACAGCTACAACAAAAAGTGCTGGCCATAAGAGCTAAGAAAGTGGCAAGGAGGGAGATGGAGAAGCAGCAACAACTCCAGAGACCTCAGCAGCAAGAAACCATAAATGCGGAGCTAACACAAAAACAACAACAGAAATAACCGATGGAAAAACAAAAACTACAGACACCTGTACAAGAACTCGCAAGAACAAGATCACAAACTCAACAAAAACATAAACAACAAAAACAGCAACAACAAAAGCCACAACAGCAGCAAAAGCCGCAACATCAAAAGCAACAACGGCAACAGCAACAACAACAGTAACAATTCAGTGGAGCGCTACTAAAGGGTCCGCCATCTAACGTTTTTTTTTTTTCAACTAGTGCTTATTTCGTGAATGGTAACACTTAGCTCATGTCTGATTTGACAGATAATTACTTTTGTCCTTCCGCTGAACGAATATGGTTATGTATACGCTTGAACAACGCTGGGAAATATTGCCTGCGATCGACTTAGAGAAGATGCCGATTTTGCCAAAAAAATCATCTTTTCAGATGAAGCTCATTTTGATCTTGGCGGGTATGTAAACAAGCAAAATTGTAGCACAGAAAACCCGCACGCATATATTGAAAAGCCGATACACCCAAAACGAGTCACTGTTTGTTGCGGATTTTGGTCCAGAGGCATAATTGGGCCATTTTTCTTCGAAAATGAGCAAGGAGTTTTTTTTCAGTTTTTTTATGCATTTTTATTTTTTTTTAACTTAAATTACTCTTATATGCTAAACAAAAAACGCTTAAAAATTAGCTTAAATTACTTACAAATAATCTTATCCTAACTTACTGGCCCCATGCGGGCACTCTAAGTTAAACCTAACACTTAAACTATGTCTTTCGACGAATCTTACATTATATTTTTATTTTAACATTACTTAATACTAGAACTAAGAAAATAAATTATAAGTAAAAAACTTAGTGAATGGACATTTTTTAATTTTTTATAAAACTTAAAACTAAAAGCCTACGGACTACCTAAAAATAAATCTTATTCTACTTAAACCTATTTACATCTAATACGTACGCACACACATACATATATATATATATATATATACATAATACATATATACTTAATATATAAATATATGTACATATATATATATATTTTGTTTTTTTTCATTTTTATTTTTATTAATTTTTTTTTTTGTTTTTTATATTTTTTTTTCCTAAAACTAACTTAATCCTACCTAAAACTATGTAAGCCGGCCATGGCTAAAAAAAAATTAGGCTGACCCACTTTGCCTCAGATGAAGCTATCTATTACTGGAGGCATTCGACGACGAAGCATCCTCCCCTTCAACTAGCCACCAAAATTGCTGGTGCTGCTGAGCAACATCCCTCCTGTCGCGACTCCCTACCGCCCTACTGAACCGGAGACGCTCCGCACTGCCATGTGCGACGTCTCTGTCGTAGTTGAGTCGCCTGTCTGCAGCTGTTCGAGCGACGTGGAAGATTAGCGGGACCGCCAATCTGTCCTGGATTAGACCTTTACTATCTAGATAGAGGAACGCTTCTGGAGGAATAAAACCGTCAAAGCGAACTCTCTCGTGATACATATAATTGGGGTAGAAAGACCCGGAGATCAGGTTGTTCGATGAGGTCATTGCTCTTGCAATGTGCCTTCGAGTCAACTTAATGACGAAATTGTCCACTCTTATTAGGTTCGCCCTATTGTACAAGACCTCATTGGGATAGAATTTGATGTACTGAGACTCTGGTGCTCTGTATAAGCGAAGACAAGTCCTAAGACATACCCTCTCAAGCACCCGAACCTTTTTCAAAAAACTTGCTCTCACGTTGAACCACACGGGACATCCAAATACAAGCATGGGCCTGATAAGGGCCATGTAGCAGATCACCTTCACCCCCGCATCGAGTTGGCTGTTATAAAACAGTCTCTCTGTAAGGGCAAAAGCACCTCTGGCTCTGGCCAGAGCAACATCTATATGTTTGTTAAAATACAGATATTGATCTAGCCAGATCCCAAGGTATCTGACTACATTTCGACAAGCAAGTGGCTGCCCGTGCTGCCCCACGATCGAAAATGTTCGCCAATTCTTTCTGTTGTCCCTAGAGGTCCCAGACAAAGGCGTCCTAATGGTTTCCGACATCTGAAAATTGATTCTCAATTTCCAGTCATGGCAATATCTTAGTTTTGTTTTTTTTTTTTTTTTTTATAATTTACGCGCGCCTAAGGGGTTAGATACCCTTTTACTGTTGCCAAGGCGCGGGCGGAAAGATAGAAGGAAGAGAAAGGAAAATTGTTTTGTAGTGGTTTCAAACTCAGGTGTGTTTGGTTTCGATATTCGCTCTCCAGGGGTGGGAGTTTTTGCTTCACTCAGAGTGATTCGAGGTATAATTCACAGCAATTTTTTCTGTGCTTGAAACTCTACAACAGCCAAATCTACGTGTCATTATTATGCCTTCACACGCAGAATTTTCTGACTGAGTTCCAATTACACAAATGAAAAACTTGAAAAACTTGTCATGGGTAGAATTCGAAACTTGACCCTCCGAGTGAGAAGCGATTGCTAGTACCACTACACCACGGCCACCCCGTGGTGTTTTTTTAGATGGAAGATGACTTTGAGATTGCAGCCCGTGATCTGAATATCAAGGGGAGGGAGATTCATCAATGCGTTTAGAGCGAAGTCAGGAGTGCTGGGGAAAACCCCCATGCATCCGCGACTAACCGTTCTTTGGAGCCTGGTAAAAGCAGCAATCACGTATCTTTGCAAGTGCTTATTCCACAACCGACGCATAGGATATAATTGACCCTATCATACCCGTGTAGATCCAAAGGACCCTTCTCGGCGACATGCCCCATGTCTTGCCGATAGCTCCTCTGCACTGCTAGAAGGCCGACAGCGCCTTAGAGGCTATCGACGTAACATGTTTAGTCCAAAGAAATTTGTTATCCAGGATGACACCCAAATACTTAGCTTCTTTGGAGAATTGGATGGTGATGCAGAGCAGACAGCTTCCTTATTCTCATGAAGAGAACAACCTCAGTTTTGAGAGGGTTAACTAAAAACCTATTAATAGTGCACCAGTCGAGAGCTTTAGAGCAGACAGTCGCTAGACACGATACAACGCAGCCAGGATCTGCCATCAATGTCCTACTAATCAGCATTGGTTTTATCCACAAAACTAGTGATTTTCCTACGCCATGTCTGACCGAGTTACACATGCCATCAAAAGTTGCGTTCCCAGAAGAACCCTCAACGTCGATGAAATACCCAAAGCTTATTCCTTCTTGGCGAGTACGCCTTCAATTCTGCCTACCAGATTCTGATGCGTACTCTTGCAGGATCTTCCGAGAGGATGCATTTGCAAACCGGTTTTGCGCGCATGGATCTCGACCATTCCCTCAATGCTTTTCAGCATAATAAAGTCAGACTTATAGGTCTGATAATCTTGGCGAGCGAGTAGTCCTCCTTTCCGATTTTCGGTATAAAGGCTACTCTCACTGGTCGCCAGGGATTCGGTATGTGTGCCAGGCTAGCACTAACAATTTTCTTCAGAGTTACCAGCAGCTGGTCCATACATTTTTGTAATATAACTGGGTATAAAAGGATGTTTTTTTTAGAGGTATACAAATTTAATATAAAACAAAATACTTAAAGCTAATATTAATGTTTATGATATTAGCCTTTATTTAATAGATAATCTTATGCCATTAATGCTTAAATATGACCTTGGGCATATGCGAGCCACCGCTAGCTCGAATGAATCGCAATCGTGAAGTCCAATTTTCGACAACTTTATCGAGCAACTGGGGCCGTATATCAGCAATAACGCGGCGAATGTTGACTTCCAAATCGTCCAACGTCTCTGGATTATCTGCATAGACTAGTGACTTCATATACCCTCAAAGAAAGTAATCTTAAGGTGTGATATCGCAGGATTGTCGAGGTCAGTTCACAAGTCCATTCCGCGTAATTATGCGCTCAGCAAATGTTTCCCCCAATAAATTGACGGTGTGGCGCGCCGTGTAGCATGGTGCGCCATCTTGTTGAAATCAAAGCTCTGTCACGTCAATGCCATTCAACTGAAGAATGAAGAAGTCAGAAATCGTGTTTCTATAGCGCTCTCCATTGTCGGTAACATTCTGGCCGGCATCGTCCTTAAAGAAATATGGGCCGATGATTCCACCAGCCCATAAAGCATACCAAACAGTGAGTTTTAATGGTTGTAAGGGCGTCTCGACAAAGGCATCTGGGTTTTCTCCACACCAAGTTTGGCAATTTTGCTTGTTTACATATCCATTTAACCAAAAATGGACCTCATCGGAGAACAAAATTTTGCGTTAAAATGGGGATCAAGCTGAATCATGTTCTCGGCGCATTGACCGAACCTACGACGCGTATTCAACTCTTACACAAGCTGGATCTTATAAGCTTTTAAGTCAAGATCTTTCCGTAAAATCTCCCACAAAGTGGATGGACATAGCTCCAATTGCTGTGCACGATGGCGAATCGACTCATTCGGATTGTACTTAAGACTGAGCTTCATAAAGGCAATAACTTCTTATGTTCGCACTGTTTGTCGTATTTGGGGATACGTATTATCCACTAGAGTGTACATGGTGCGAAAATGATTCATCGTGTTCCGAATAACTTGCTCAGATGGACGATTATGTCGACCGTAAAATGGACGTAGCGCACGATAAGTTTGGCGAACCCAACCGTGGTTTTCAAAATAAGTTTGCACAATTTGCACGCGTTATTCTGGCGTTGATATATTTGTCGTAAAATGGCAAAACGTACTAACCACAAATGAATTTTCAACTGTCAAATTGATAATCTGTAGAAATAGTGTTGCCAGTATAAAAACCAAACTTCTAACAAAAACACCCTTTACCATCGGTGCCAGGCATCTTGAAGCCATCAAAGGACCTTCTAGGTAAACCAAGCAAATGATTTCCGGTGTCGTTAAAAGAGTACCTGTGGTACTGCAGAAATGATTATAGACTGTCACTGAAGCCTGAATGGGGCACTACGCCTTTGCAATTTGTTATGCGTGAGAATAAGGACGATTTTTTCATATAAATGAGCGACTTACGCTTGCATTAGGCTGCCTAACTGGAGCGATGTTATTTCGAAAGCAAAGTGAGTTAGTGTTAGTGAGTCAGTTAGTAAGTGATTGCATATCAAATGCTAAGGTTAGACACATCAAATCTCTAAACAACAAGCTACAAACCTGAAGCTGCCCTGAAGATGGACGAATAAACTGATCTTCAATATCGAACTGGCACTAACAGCAGAGCTTCTTGTGTGTCTTGGCAAAGACATCTCTGTTCTTTCAAATAGCTCATTCCAGAAACACAGTCCTTGAGAAACGAGCACATTTAGGTTCGAATAGATCTTTTCACTTTGTAGCGCCACTTCTGTAAATCAGAAAAAAAATTTAAAGTCTACTTTTAGGAGTGAGCAAATTTCTAATTTCAAATATTTTTCGTCTTTTTTTCAGTTAAAATCAAATCACAAGCGCACCTAAGTCGCATACAAAGCAAAACAAACGCCAGAGTCACCTAAATTGGTCAAAAATTCCACAGGCTAGAGGTTAGGAAATCTTCATATCTGACTGAATCTAATCGAGTCTAATCGAGAGCTTTGGAGGAGCACTTCCGCACTGAACTACTACCTTACAACTCAGACCATTTGTAAGAGCTCCCCTGGACGGACAACAACTGATTTAGGCATTCTTACAACACCAAAACATTAACTACCACTGCGAGAGTGTCTGTGTCTGTTATTTGACTTCAAATAATTTCGCGTAATTCATCCAAAAATCAAAACAAACTCATCTACGTAGCCAATTTCGGTGACTGCAAGGCAATACTTCGATTGCGATCTTATCATCACGAACGAAATACCATATTTCAAATTAATGGCGATTAGTATTCCGCCAGCGTTTGCGTCATGTTGGCCAGCGCGAGTTTTTGTCAACACCAATAGCAGTAGACTGCTCTGGCAGTCAGTTAGTGATCGGTATGTGCCAGACCGCATAGAACTACAATACTTGTGTTTGAAGCTTGTACTACTCGACATTTAGATACTTGTACTGAGGTTGTATTTTCTTGAATTTTTCTTTTTCTTCTATTTCAACAATGAGTGAGGGTGATCATTGGACGCATTTCCTAGCCATCGTGGGCCTATATGCACTAGTGTGCTACCTCTATGACAATCTACTGTCAGGAGTGCTGATCTTAAAGTCAGTCATCGAGGGACTGGTGTATCCTGAGAGGAAATTGGATTTGAGGAAGAAGTATGGAACATGGGCTGGTAAGTCTTACAAGTCCTTTTGGCAAATCCAAAATGAGGAAGGTGGGTCCTTTTTTAGTTATAACAGGTTCGACCGATGGCATTGGCAAGTACTATGCCTATGAATTGGCTAAAAAGGGTCTCAACATTGTCCTCGTAGCGAGATCTAAGGACAAACTAGTTAGCTGTACTGAAGAAATTGGTAAGTCTATGGTCAGAGAAATGTGAACAATTCCCAATTGAATCATCCTCTTAGAGAGCCAGTATGGAGTCGAAACCAAATGGATTCAAGCCGACTTCTCTAAGGGCGCTGAGATCTATGACCACATCGAGAAGGAGTTGGAGAATATTCCAGTTGGCATATTGGGTAAGTTAACTCCATAAGCAAAGGTGTTGTTCCCATTGAGTGACATTTGACAATCCATTGCAGTGAACAACGTCGGTTGTACATATGGACGTGTCGATTGTGTGACCGAATTTCCCAGTAAAGTCCTATGGAACGTGATGAATACAAATGTAGGTGCCGCAACGATCATGTGTCAAATGATGATCAAGAAAATGAAAGCCAATGGAGGCAAAGGTGCCATTGTTAATGTGTCGTCGGCAACAGAGTCACAACCAGCTCCATATGGAGCCATTTACGGAGCGTCCAAGGTGAGTACTCCCAAAAGTGTTTTGTTGAAATCCAATGATTTAGACCTTTCATTGACCGAATCTGAAACCATTCCTGAGCTCACTTTGTTAGTGAGTAGTGTTTTGTTCTCATTGCACTTTTGATATCTCGGGAGGGTTTCCCTCCGTTCCTGTCTTAAAAGTCGATGACATTGGCGAGGCCTTAAGTGTATTTCAGATTCCGATGGGTCAATATTTGGGTTCCATTCCATCAACTGGCCGTTAATTGCGATTTTTGATGAACACTTTAATTTTTTTTTATTGACTCATGTGCAGTAGACAAATAGCTAAAGTGTCTGTAGCTTGTGTGGAATATTAATGCTTGCAAATATCCGTATTTGCTAAAGTATTTAGGAAACATTAACGTTCAACTGAACGATTAATGACTTTGCGGAGATAAATGTTTGCATGTCAAATGGTATTGTGCTCTCACTCAGTGTACAATAAAAACGTTAATTGCCAGACAATGATGGATTTTGTTTTCCTTTTTTGTTTCACGAAATTGTCACTTGATTTTGGAACGAGGATTAAAGTTTAGTGATCCTTAAACTTGAAAGAAATTGACAATTCTTTAGAAATGCAAAAACACTTGTAGGAAAAGGTTGGATAATAGTTAGACTTATGACAGCCTCGGGAGCAAACGATCCCAGATCAGGAATGTGAACCAGGCCTAAAGGTCAGTGTGAGACTTTAACCGCACTAAAAACATGTTCTCATCTTCCGGACGGGAACCACCGTTAGGTATTTCCGCAGAAGGAGCAAAGGCTCAAAGCGTTCGTCTAGTCGTCACTGTCAAGTTTGTGGAGAAGTTACTCCTCGCTGGAAACGCTCACTCTCCCGGCGTCGTTCTATAGCTCTCAGCTCAATCATCAATAGCCTGCCATTTCCGGGGGCCGCTTAATATCCTGGGCACCAGGTTTATCGCTTCGTTAATGGAGCTCCTGATGTGCTCGAATCTCGGGCGAGAAGAGAACATGCTCCGCATCCTCTATTGTTCTCTCACAGTTTGGCCAGTGAGGATCATCTTCAATACCGAAGCGATGTAAATAGCCGAAGGCTTGCGTGAGGTAGTAGTTTACCTCTCCATGCCTCCTCTGCAGCCATTCATCGACGTTGGGGATTAGGGCATACGTTCATCTACCCTTTTGGGAACGGCTGCATCTACTTGCACGAATTATATTACGCCGGGCATCCTATTTTGGCAGGTTGTCCCGTCGGATCTTCTCCAGCCCTTCCGCAATCAGGTCTATCGGCGGCATGCCGGCCAGGATGCCTGCAGCATCATCAGAGACGGGCCTAGATGCGCTCACTATACGGAGCACGCTCAGGCGGCGTGTGGAAATTATTCCTGCCGCGTCAGAGCGCTTAGCCATTGCCGATGACCAGATGGGAACCGCGTACAAAATCACCGAACTGGTGACCCTTGCTAGTAGTCTTCGCTTACTAGACCGGTTGCCCGATGTATTTGCCATTATCCGGGACAGAGCCATCGTGATCCTGTCGGCTTTACCTTTTACTTGCTTTAGATGCTCCTTAAAGCAGATCCTCGCGTCTAGGAGGACTCCCAGGTATCGCAGGAAAGGCTTCGGTGTGTCCGTAAAATCGCCACTCTGAAAGGAAAACACTTCGCTTTTGTTCCTTGTGGTCAAGAGGACTCCTTCGGTCTTCTGTGCCGCCAGGTCCAATTCATTTCTTTGCAGCCAACTGGTCACCATGCCGACCACCTCCGTGCTTCTAGTCGCGATTTCTTCAATAGTCTTGGCCACAACCACTACGGCCAAGTTATCCGTGTACCCCACGATCGTGCACTCCTCGGGCAGTGCAATCTCGAGCACGTTGTTGTACATCACGTTGTAGAGGGTAGGGCCCAGCATCGAGCTTTGGGGGACTCCGCATGTCACTCTGTAACGCTGTACACCGATATCCGTTATGTATTGCAGCCTTCTATCCCTGAAGTAATCGCGCACGATTCTCTGGAGGTAGTTTGGCACCCCAAGGGCCTCCAGTGCGTGTACGATACGGGACCGTCTGGCTGAGTTGAAAGCGTTCCTCACGTCCAACGTGACTACAGCACATTATTTCTTGGAACCTCCATCTTTCTCCAGCCTTAGCATCTCGAGCTATGCTGACGACCATCTCGATGGCATCCAGGGTCGATCTGTGTTTTCTGAAGTTGAACTGCCGCTCGTTCAGACCGCCGGGGCGTTCCAAGGTTTCATTCAGACGATTCACGATGACACCTTCGAATGTTTTTCCAAGTTCGTCCAAGAGGCAGATTGATCGACATCCGGAGGAATCTTGGGGATTCTTCCCTGGTTTGGGAATCAGGACCAAGTTTTGTCTTGGTTTCCATTGCTTCGGGAACGTGCCTTCCTTCAGGCATGCCGTAAATAGCCTTGCAAAAAGAGCCAGTTTTACCTTTATGGACAAAGCAAGTGCCATGCTCGGGATGCCATCTGGGCCCGGGGCCTTATTTGGCTTAAGCCAATTTTGTTCATCAGCCACATACCCTGCATGTAGATTGCAGCGACCTACCTCCTCTTACAGTGTTTACAGCTATCTTGTAGGCCATTCCCCATGGGTCCTCTTCTGTGAACGTGGCCTGACCTGCTGTCAGCGGTTTGGGCAATTTCAAAGAGTATGGCCCGATGGTCACTATTCGAGAAAATCCCTCCTACAGACCAAGAGGTACGTGGTGAAAGTGTATCGTGGACCCAGGTGAGGTCGATCGCCGAACGGTTCCATCCCGTTTCGAATGTGTGTTCTCTGTGATGACCACCGGTGACTTCGAGCTGACTTCCGCGACTATGTCCCGCATCAGCTGCTCAAACTGCTCCTGATCCAGCCTAGGAGAAGCGTAGCACGAAAGGAAATACACATACTCCACCTTCGTACACGTGAAGTGGTTGTGCAGATTTGGAGCTGTGGACTGGTAGGCACTCCCGTTATCTATCCAAATCGCTGCCTTTCCTGTCGCGTCCGACATCCATGATGCATTGGGTTTATTGACTTGGCAATACTGTGCTCGTCTACCATCTGGAGTAGCAAGTCTTCCGCGGCTATGCAGTTGGAGAACTCTCATTTCCGGAGCTTATCCACAACTTTGCGGAATTCCGGGCAGCGCGCACTATCGGCCGAGTGGTTGCCTCCGCAAAGGGCGCACTTACACTCATTTTTACATGCAGCCGTGAAGTGGCCCTCCTCGCCGCATCTCCTGCATGTTTTCCTTCGGTCCACGACGGACTTGCAGGTCGGGAGCCTGTAGTCGTACTGCCAGTATTTAAAGCACCTGCCGGGCTCTATGTACTCTACGATACGGCCGGCCGTCCAGCCGATATGCACCTTTCCTACTTTTAGCAGGTTACAGCGTCTGCTACCGGCAGTCTGATGGAGGCTGTTTGGAGGCCTCGCTGTTTCCTCTCTGTGAACCAGGCTGTCTATCTGCCCTTCCAAATTTGTAAGATTTAAAGACTCAGTAGGTCCAGACCTTGTTAGATTTCTACTAATATCAGGTAATCAGGGTTTAGTGCCTAATAAAAGTCCCTTGGTTTCTTCTACGTATATTTCTATCGTGTATATGGTCTTCTCTAGAGCGGTAGGCAAAGAGAAGGAACACCTGTGCTGTGGCTTCCAGAGCATGACGGCAAGAAAAGAACGTGGACGACACGAGAAAAGGTAGGAGGTCAGAGGAGTGAAACAGACAACAAAAGGTCATAGGGAGTGGAGGATTGTTGTTTAGTAATTTGCAGACAACAAACCCCACACTTACCTCCTGGAAAATGCGCCACCACATTTCTGCTTAGGGGCGAGCTACTAAATCCAAACGTGGCCAAAGCGAATACAAGAGAAGAGAGTAAAAGACAACACAAAGAGGAGACTACTATCTCGACTACGGGTGACATTCATCTATGCATTTAGTGTAGCGATGCTTAAGCACATCTTCGAGTGAACCCATGACCTCTGTATCACTTCGCATAGCGACCTTGTTTCGCTGCGCGACTTAGATCCTCTTGGGGTACCTCAGCCTCGTCCCGGTGCAGCTTGAGGTTTTTCACGTGCCACGTTCCTCGGTCTTGCCCTATGGCGTCTTCTAAAATGTATGTTCACGATGAGACCCTTCTCCGTATAGTGAAAGGCCCGACGTATTTCGGGGCCAGTATCTCAGTAGTTCGCCGCGTTAGAGATCATAAAGTTCCTACGCCATACAAGCAACATCTTTATAACAGTTTCTCGATAGCGATATCTTCTTTATTGTGGTTTAGAACCTCCTCTAGTTGGGCTGGAAGTGGCCTTTTCATGGTCCAAACAATGGTAAAAGGAAGGCCGTCAATGGTAAATCTGACCATATCTGAGCCTGTTGGTTATTTTGAAACAGATTGGCTCTTGCGTGAACATGAAGTGCGCCTCAAGGACCATACCCAACCTGAAAAGCCATGCCCTTTGTAAGACTCGTTGGAGGAGTCAGCAACTTATTTTAGAAATATTAGAGCTACCATGGCTCATTCGACAAGAGGTGATGTGAAGCCATAGTTACAGCACTGGGCATCGATAGATTGACGCCACAAATTGCCTACCCTAATAGTGCAACACCCAACCAAAATAAGTAACCTCGCAGTGATGTCCCACCCTTGCAAAGCCAGCATATCGCTCTAAGATATTTGTTTCTGCAGGTCTCGGCAGGACGCCTAAGTGAGTTCATTAGCTAGTTGGCTTCTGGCTTAACTATTGGTTGAAAATTGAAAATTGCTCACATTAGAACTGTTCGATATGAAATAACTTAAAGGGAGTGGAGCATATGCTTGGAGCTTACTAACACTTTACGCCTTTCACCACGTAAAGATGTATGATCAGCGAAAGATACGAAAGAGCTCTTAATCGCTAGCATTATACGCTTTAACAAGCTTACTACGTTACAAAGAAATACCCGTCGAACATTTAAGTATACATCACCTGTCACTGTCTCCGAATCACGTTTTTTCGAAGCTGAAATAAATAAATCATACAATTCTATGTCGCACCATACAAAAACAAAAGAAGATCGTTGTCATTCCACGGTCGTCTAACCAATATGCCAAAGCCATTCATCATTTATTTAAGACTCATCTACGAGTACACTACACCGGCTAATTACGACATACTTTCGATTATCACCAACCATCACGTACTCAACCAAAAGTGTACTTCAAACTCATTACTTACTCACAACCAACTTCTACTTCCAGGCCTACATAAAGAGTCTAACGCACTCACTACAATATGAAGTGGCAGATACAAACATAGACATTCAACTGCTGTCGCCCTTCTTCGTCGTCACCAAGATCAACTCGTACTCCGCTAAAATCATGCAAGGTGGCATCACCATACCCAACGCTGAGACCTACTCCCGCTGGGCTGTTTTCACCTTGGGCAGAACCAGCCAAACCAGCGGATACTTTTTCCATGCCTTCCAGGTAAGCAATATCTAGTCAAAGTGAATCCATGGGGCACTTCAACAAATTTTCTTCTTCCTTTCAGAAAGCCATAACGAACCTGGTGCCGTACCGGGTGCGTACTCTGGTGGCCTGTAGGATAGCTGAGTCGCTGCGAGAGAACCAGACAAATAGCGAACTCATGACGAATTAGCTGGAACCTGTAGTTTATTTCTTAAAAACAAAATAGTTGTATAGTCGTCGTGTATATCATTTTTGTGTATATAACCTCACTTTTATAAAAAAAAAGAAATAAATCTAGCTTTTGTAGGTGACCGGAGAGCTTTGGATGTTTTCTTGTCGGTTCGTGTCTACGGTGGTGGGACATTTTTCAAATAAATTTCCCAACAGCCGAACAAGTCTCCAAAAAAAGCTCGAAATCAATTCGTCTGATAAAGGAAAGTATATTTTAGAAGTTCAACTTCGGCTGTTATCGAAAATCCTTGGCAGTGGTAAATTGAACGTGGCCTTGACAATTGATATGTCTTCGATACTTAAACGGCTTTCTTGAAGGAGGTGACCTTCTTGTAAACAAGCAACCGCGGCGCGGCGCTGATTAGTTAACCAATTTCTAGTATACGAGTATCTGTTTGTTAGTATCGCGAGTGCTAATCAAGTCAACTATTGTAGTACGAGTACAAATATGTATCTCAGTGTAACAGTGTTGTTCGCAATGATTTGCTTTTCCATTTGTCGCTAACGACATCTTGATGGTGAAATGGGTTTTCTCTCTCTCTTGTTAATGATTTGGGTCAAGATTGAGTACTGAAGATACTCGTACTAAGTGCCTCCTCTCTAGTTGCGCAAAATTTCGTTTGCGGTTTACCACTGTTTGGTGCTTCATCGATTTATCAAACACCAGTTACGGGTAGCAAGTGAACATTCGATTGTAGGTTGGCTACTCGAAAATCGATAAATAAAGTGTACATAGTAACTACTTTGAATTGAAAGATGTTTTCGGTTGAAATGAAGGGATAGCAATGCATGAACTCTTGAAGTACGAGTATCTATCAATAACATCGGTGGAATTGTGGTAAATGTTGCTCTTCAATTGCATTCCGGAGGGGACTTTCTGATTTCCTTCCAAGTTAATATCAGTTCAACTTGAATCTTTTCCAAAATTAAAGGGAATAATAGTATATCTCGTTAGATCGCTTTTAAACATACATATATTCTCGCCGACGTCCGTAACAGAGGACGTGAATTTTTCGCGTCATGGCCGCCCAAAACTCACTGCATGTGCATAGTTTTCGTCGGAATGCGCATTTCCTTGGTTTAAAGAGTAAATGGCTTTGGTAGGTTTGTGATGGTCTTCATTAGCGTATACGAGTACTCAGGCCAGGATACGAACAACATGCTGCTACGGAAATGGATGAATCACATAGTTCCGTCCTACAAATATTTGCTTTTCCCAACGAAATTAGGAATGCCAGCCATAGTGTCATTCTCAGATCGTTTAGATCATGGAAGAAGTAGTGGCCAAGTAGTGCCCTTTTCTCCTTTCTCTCCTTTCTGGCCACTGCACCATGAGTTAATGAACATTGTAGCTTATAGCGGTATTCAGTTTACATTACCTTTCACTTGATCAGATTGGATTATTTGAGAGATCTAGTAGGCAGCTAAGTGTTTGTGTTAATGTCAGTTCACTCAAACAGTTCACTCTTCAACCTGAAGCTAAGGTTTATCTAGGAGACTTTGATGTTCTGCTAAGGTCGTTACAGAGGCAACGTATATTTTATGCTCTTTCATTGTCTTCGTTGCACATTCGGCAGATATATTGTCGTGACCTATTCCCATATCCATAATATGCTTCAACTTTACAGTGTCCCTTTATGAATCCTGTTACTGTGTGTGACTAGCTTCTAGGTAGAAGAAGCAGAATTTGTCTTATTATTTTGAGATTCCATTCCGCAATGAAGTGCTCTAGCTTGAAGTCAGTTATTGATGCAGCTGGTTTTGGTCCTAGTCTTGGCATAATTATGTTCAAGCAGGCCCTTTCCTAGTTAGTTAGTCTGCTCATTCTTTGCTGTCATAGCCACAACGGCCTTGCCAGATTAAATAAAGTCTATTGCGGCTGGCTAGTATTGTAACCAGTTTGAAGCAGTCGTAGATTTGTTTACCTCAAAAGCGTCGAAAAACGTGTTTAGGATCTCTCTGATCCAGAGCCTTATTGTATATCATTTGTTCATTAGACGACACTACAGTCAGGATTGTGCCAAAGCCGCGGCTGACATCTCACTCCAGTTAGCGCGATGTTCCAATTGCGCAAGCGAAGTTGGCTGAGGTCGCCTACCACTGCGTTGCCCATTGTTGCCCACTGATCCATGCGCTCAAGGTGACCAAGCTATCTAAGCTGTGTTGTCCGAACTTTTCTGACGAGGTTGACTGGACCGGAAATTACCCGAAGATCTTTACTGTCGAAGCCCCAAAAGCATTTTCATCCGCCTCCGTCAATTTCCACGCTTCTGCGCCATACATCAGGACTGGTGTTGTCAATGTCTTGAATAAAGAATTTTTCGTTGCTCGATAAGGGGCTTATTACTCAATTGCCTTCTAAGCGTGATTTCCGCTCTGGTGTCGTTGTCGGAGTTAATAGCGGAGACAAGGTAGATAAAGTCCCTTACTACCTCAAAGTTATAGCTGCCTATTGTGGCGTTTACTTTGGTTTTCCTTCGTCGACGGCTAAACTTATCTTTGACGCTTGTGCCCCAATAGTCGCAAATGCTGTATTGCAAATGAGAGTAACTGAATAGACTTTTGAAAGATGGTGCCTTTGGAGTTGGCTTGTTGAAAAAATCGCATGACAACACATCGCCTTGCTTGAGCCCTTTTCTGACAGAGCCGCGTGCATACTCATTCTGCATAGTCAAATGAGCTTGGCTGGTATGTCAAAACTAGATATGGCTCTGTATAGCCCATCTCTATAAATGGGTCTTAGGCTCACACAATACGGCAGACAGGGTTTTACATATATGCGACGATGAGGAGATTTACTTCTGTGTAATTGGCGCAGTACAAGGGATCTCCCTTCGGACAAACAATGCTGAGGTTTCATTCGTCGGGCATACATTCACTCAACCAGATTTTGGAAATGAGTTGATATATGCTCTGTACCAAATCATCACCTGCTGCCTTAGATAGCTTCGCAGTTAAGCCATCAAGTCCAGCAACTTTGTTAGACTTAAAATTAGAGATTACTGCCCTGACTTTATCTTGGTCGGGTGGAAGGAAATGTTGTCTGTCTTCCTTCAGATTGAATGGTTCATTTGGGATGCTGTTCGTCATCACCGTTTAACAGTCTACAAAAATAATTTTTCCGGATTCCGGCTCTCTATTATGAGCCTTCCCCCTCCATCGTTGGACATTTCTGTTTCGGTTTTGCAGCTATGGAATATTCATTATATTTTTTCGTAAAACTTCCGTTTCTTTCTTTTCTACGGAACCGCTCGGTACTTCTGCTTCAATGGCAGCAAATACCTCACTTATTCTCGTGGGTAGCGTAGTTATACTAGTTGCTGTGCAGACATTGGAATATTTTCTCTGATACTCGTATTGACTGGTAGGTGAAACCTTCGTCACGGTATAAGTTCACACTTCCGACGATAAGAGTCTTGTCCTAGTGAGTCCTAATCTTTTACGAAGTATTGAATCTCGATCCTATGACATGGATTCTGGTACAATTTGGGACTTATTCTATGAGGGCTTGATATATTAAGTTACAGCGATATGAAAACCCGGTGTCATAAGTGTAACTGCTCGGAGAGGAAGTACACATAGCTCCTTTACTGGAAGTTGGGACGTTTGACGTTTATCAGATTTTTGTTTTTGCTTTTTATCGAGAGTAACATTGAACTTATTCGCAGTCTAGCGATGTGAGCTCCTCACTGACGGTGCCCATCTCTACTTCGACTCTTTGCTTAGTTTGTCCAGGATGCTGAATACAGCTCGAGCTCCGCAGGTTAGAAACCTGCTATACGAGTACTTCTTTTGTTCACCACTCCTGGCTTATTTGAAATCTTGTCTTAGAATAGCGAGGCGACGACCTCAATGTAGTGTTTCTAGATACCTAAAGTGTCTTAAGAGATACTGCCGTATTCAGGTTGTACACCCTTAAGGTCTTTTTGATCAGGAATAAATGTCTCTGATTTAGTTATACGAGTACTCCTTAGATCTGCTATATTGAGTATTCTGAACGGACAGCATACATCCTAGATCTACACCACGTATGGACGGGCTTAGAAGTCGAATACCGATATGGTGTTATGCCGACTAGACTTATGTCAGCTCGTTGTTGCATTCTACGATCTCAACGACACCTAAATAACTTCGGTGATGAGGAGGATTATGAGGACACACATTTCCTGTGACACTAATTCTCTCACTGGAGAAACTAATCATCGGGTAATCGAGGCAAGCACTTATTAGTGTATTAAGGGGGTTTTAAGAGTATTTGATTGTCAATCCGATACCTACCAATACAACCTAGTCTACTGTCTTCTCTCGAATAGAGCCCTTTGACCGGCAAAGTTTTCTGTTTTAGGGTTTTGATTTCACCTGTATTTGATCGAGGTCACTGCAAATTTCCAAAAGACGACAGATTTCCAAGGCAGCCAAACATCAAAAACATATAACCAGGTTAAGCACTTTTCTGATAGTACCGATGAAAAGAACCTGACGATGTCTATATTTGCCACCTTTCTAACCGATCAATTCGAACTGTTCTCTAGGAATTCAAAGATTCGATCTTTGTCACTACGAAGCACCAAACCCTTCTTGTCTGAAGACTGGTTTGACTTTTTCAAAAGCAGTGCCAAACGCCGATTGCAACTTTTCGGATTGTGTTCACATTTCGAGTGCCCTTAGGATGCACATCAAGGGGGGCGTTCGGGATTACGCTTCGGTTCAAGTGAGTAATGGCAATTTTTCATGCCGATATAGTTTGAGCCCCTTCAAAGTTTCTTATTAGCCTGCCAGATACTACTATTAAGATCGCAAAGAAAACAATTCTAAGAGTTTTGGTCTTTAGTTGCTATTGGCTATAAAATCAAAGCATGTCCAGAAGGCTGTTGGAAAGACCAACCCAATTAACCTATTTTTCCATTGTGATGTCACGTGGATCTGTGACCCTCTACCAATTTAAGCTTATAATGTAGCGTAGGGGACCGTTAACATCTACATTTTCCAGATCGCTTAAGTCCTTGTAAAAGAAAGCTCCTAAGTGAAATTTCCTTCTTTGGGAGAAAGCTGAGCATGTTCAGAGTAGGTAGAGGATTGTCTCTTCCTCCTCATCCGTGCAGCTTCTGCAGAAATCATTTGCAAAGACACCAAGTCTTTGTGCATGTTTGCTTGCCTATAAGGCAGTGTCCAGTGATGACACATATGGAGGCGCTGAGATGTTTCCTATTTAGAAAGATCAAACTCTTAGAGCTATTCAGTTCCAGCTTTGGCCAGATCTGTTTGGTCGCTTCACATATTGGTCCAACAGTCCACCTAAGCATCCAGCTTTAATATTAGTTTGCACGCAGCGAGTTCGTCGGCCCAAATATTCCATGGAATGTGAAGGTGAAGGTTCATCTGCTCTGCCATCTCCCTAAGACGGTTCTAGAATTTAGTGGGACTGAGTCCAGATGTGGATATTCCTTGCAGATATCACGTTTTTCTTCAGCCAATACAGGACTTCTTTAATCGCCATAATTTCCGGCTGGAACGCGCTACAATGATTTGGAAGACGGAAGGAGCGGCTTAGATTAAGCTTATCTGAGAAAACACTACCATCAACCTCACTATCAGTCTTACATCCTTCTGTATACAAGTGGATTGATTTCTTCATCTTCTACCAGAATGATCCAGAGGGGATGCTTACACGAAAGTCTTTGTCAAGCGAATGCTGGGGTATAGTGTAATCGATGTTCTCTCGGAGGATTCCTAGAATATTAAGAATATTAGCGTGGCCAATTAAATTATATTTGTTCACTGTGTTGTCCCTTTAAGGCGAATAGCGAATAGCCGCAGCTACCTGCCAGCTCAGCTGAAGAATATCCAGTGCCGCATGACTAAAAACTCACCAAGAAACTTGCGGAAAAACCACCTCCTGCATTTTTTTTGCTCCAGTTACATCTAAGCAGTGGATTAACACATAACCAGCGTTAAACTCTGTTTACATTTTGCAATGCCCCATTCTCATCCAGCCGTGATTACAGAAGCCAAAGTCACGACTGACTTACTATGCCAACTGCTGTCACTTCCATTCAGTGAAAGTGGTCACCATCTCAGTGCGAGACAGAATATAACCGAAACCAAAGCTACTCGTAAGTGATGCCAATTTTATGCCACACTAGTCCACGGGTTAATGCACTTTGACAGCACAGCTGATCGCAGTGTCGCTTTATCATTATGTCACCACCGTTAACTGTCGGATAGTCCCAATTCTTATCTACCATGTGAAACCGGTGGCATTATCAGCAGTCAGACAAGTTTACAATAAGTACGAAGTGCGAGTTTACGACCAACATAATATGTACTCGCACTCATACTCGTGTGTCGTACGTCGTTATATTGTCGTATCTGCAAGTATCTGTTACTACTCGTACTAGTACATCACCATCAAATAGAAACACCAGCTGGGGATGGGGATTGGGGAAGGCATATGTAGGTTTTCGACGCCGATTTGGACATTTTAACGAATTTCCTCGAGTCGGGTAGTTTCAGTCGGGTGTTGACGATCTTTGTTTACAGAAGGAAGCCAAGTAGCGCAACGAATCGGTTCGTCTTACCAACTACTACATACAGTGCGAGTACGATTGTCCATATTTGGCTTATAGAGATAGCCGTATTTTTTTTTTTTAGATATGCAAGTCATCAAACATTTCTGATTTCAATTAATCGGGAACTATTGATAACGAATTGGTTTAACTGGTAGTTGATAAGAAGTATCTGTACTTCTGTAGTGCAAGTGAAATTTTCTGTGAATTCGTGCTCTCTCGGGAAGAAATCGTTATATAACAAAAAAACTTCAACAAAATGATTGAAAGAGTCCTAGGAATGCTGCGGATCGGTCTTCTTTGTGAATACTGGACAACATTGATCTATTTCGTTGGCCTGTATACATTAGCAATTTATGTCTACGATAATTCAAAGTCGGTTCTGTCTATAATTAGATCAATCTTGGAACCATATTTCCAGCCGCATCTACAAAAGACACTGATAGAAAGATACGGCAAATGGGCGGGTGAGTACTCACATCCATGCGGATGTAAACTAAATTCATTTCAGATACTAGGGTAAGTGTACCAGTACCCGGCCACCTAGCATTTTTTCTTACTTCGATGTTTTATGGCTGTTTACCCCGACCACTTAGAATAAAAGCTTACCTATATTGTTTAAATGAGTGAAACATTTATGTCTTAAAAAAAAATTAATGCACGTTTTTGTCCTTACGCATTTGTAATTAAAATATATTTTCCAAAAAAAGAGACCAGTATCCGGCCACCAAAATTCAGTCTTCGGCCACTTCAAACCAGAATCCGGCCGGTTTAGATTTATTTTAAATTAATTTTATTTAATAGATGATGTTTAACAACATTGAGTAATTTTTTTTTCATCCCTCTATTGAGTTTAAAACTATTAACTTGTTTCTTATCTAAAATTTATATTTGTGAAAGATATTTCGATTTAAGCCTATATACTGAGCCTAAAAAAAAGACACGTATTACCTTAAATCTAAACTTTTTGAGCAATTATAAACATAAACAAGAATAAAGTAAATTATAAAAAATATCACAAAAAAGATTTCTTGAAAGGAGCTTAAAAAATCATAGATAAAACATAGTACGTTAACACCTTTTTCATTTAATGTTATTGACTTGATCATAATGTACATTTAATTAATTTTAATTTTGGTGGGGGCGAATGCCTCCATTTATTCGGCTTAATACAAGCTACCATAACTTAAAAATTAAACTTAAACTTAAAACTAAAGTTGGTTGGAGTGGGGAAGAAGAATGGATTTGAGGTAGGAAGTTGTGAGGTAGAAGTCAAAGACGGTTTTAATTAATTTTTCGTAGTTAATTTTTCGTAATTAATTTCGGGAATTGGTTCGTTCGCGCCATAAGAGGTGTGGTGGGTTGGTAGATAGAAGATTCGAGGGGTACATACTCGTAGATTACGAGGGTTATTGTTTAGGAAAATAGAGTTGTGAAGGGACGCGCATTCAACGTGACCTGAAAGGAGTCCATGAATGAAGAAAAAGTCGGCTGCATCTCTGCGATCTTCAAGGGTGTTTAAGTTGATAAGGTTGAGACGGTTTTGATAGGGGGAGGGGGGGGGAGAGATTAAAAAGATCGTCCCAGGGCAAACCTCGAAGAGCAAATCGAAGAAAACGGCGCTGGATGCTTTCAATTCTCGAGATATGAACACGATGATAAAGAGACCATACTTGACTGGCGTACTCTAGGAGGGGGCGAGCAAAGGTAATATAGAGGGACCTGGTCACGTATGGGTTGGTGAGTTCTTTGGACCACCGTTTTACAAAACCTAGTGGTTTTGTGAGGATTATCTAATCCATATGTAAACTGAAGTTTAGCTCCCTATCACAAAAAATGCCGAGGTCGCGAAGAGATTGTACGGAGGAGATAGGTTGGTTGTGGAGAAGATAGAGTCGGGGAGGAGATTGGTTCCGCTCATGTGAGAAGGTGATGGATAGGCATTTGTCGATATTAAGTTCCAAAGAATTTTTGAGGCACCATATCGAAAAACTATCAAGGCCTTGCCGAAGGAGGAAAGAGTCATGGGGAGAGGAAATGGTTGAAACAGACGAGCGTTTGATGATCCTCTCGAGATCATTTATGATTAATATAAAAAGAAGAGGACCGAGATGGCTGCCTTGTGGAACTCCAGAGGTGGCCAAAAATTTAGCCGAGCGGGCTGACCTAAAACGAACACTGTAAAAACGGTTTTCGTGGTAAGAGGATATCCATTTTAGCAGTATGGGTTCAAAGCCGAGGGCAGACAATTTAAAGATGATTTATCGATGAGAGATTTTATCGAAAGCTTTGCTAAAATCGGTTGCATCTAGGGAAGTGAGGGCAAAGGATACGAATTCAACGAGATTTGTGGTGGTTGACTTACCGTTTAGGAAGCCATGTTGTCTAGGGGAAATAAGCGATTTGCATTGGAAACTTAGAGCTTCATACAAAATACTTTCGAAAAGTTTAGGTATATGGGACAGTTTACCGATGGGACGATAATTGGTTGTTTTATTCTTTGATCCTTTCTTGTGGATCTGGGTTATGAAGGAGGTTTTCCAAGCCTGAGGAAATTCTCCTTGTGAAAGGGATAGATGAAAGAGATTAGAAATGGCAAAGGAAAGAGAGAAAGAACATTTTTTAAGAAATATGGCAGGGAGGCCAGCTGGGCCGGGTGTGAATTCGTCATTGAGTTGGTGTAATTTACAATTCGATATAAGACAGGTCCAAGATGTGAAAGAGAAGTGAACCATTGGAGAAGTTCAGGATGGATCTGGAACAAAGGAGTCGTTGATGAAGGATTGTTTAAAAAGCGTGGCAAATAGGTTGGCAATGGTGAGTGGATCGGTTGATAACCTGTTGTTGAAAGAGAGGGAAGGAGGGTAACCATCGGACTTTCTTTTGTAGTTAAAAAGTTGGACTTAGCGTCGTTTATAAGGTTGACTTGCGCATTGTTAAGGTAGCGCTGGCAAAGGGAATCTTAAAGTTCGGTGAAATGAAGATAAGCACCAAGATAGTTGGAATAGTCGGAAAAGGATCTGGTACACAGGAAAACAGCCCATAACTTGTTTCTCTAATTCCGTAAGGAACGAAGCTTGCGATTATACCAGGGAGGACTAGTAGAAGATGTTTTAAGGCGGGAAAACGTAAAGGGAAAAAGAATTAAATATTTCTTTATAAAAAATGGATAAGGCATCATTTATACTTTAGTTGTGAAAGTTAAAGAGGGATCTGCTGAGATAGTCACTGATTTTGTGAAAGATTGCTTTATGAATGTCATGGGATGATAGAGTTGTGGGGGAGTGGACTGGAATGAAGAGTTATGAAAAAATGAAAGTAGGTGATGGTGGGGGGGGGGAGGATTATCGATTTTTGAGGGGAAATGGGGAAAAAGTGAGACTGAGGAGTTAATTGGATCTGTTGTGAAAATAAGGTCTAATTGCCTGCCCATATAACTGGATATACCACTGACTTGGCATAGACTTGAGTCTGTTAAGCGATCTAAGAAGAGACATTCCTTAGCTGAGTTGGCATTTGAAGCAATGAAAAACGATTGATCATCTGATGGAGTCCACTGTAGCTGAGGAAGATTAAAGTCGCCGACAGTACGGATATCATCAATAGAGTCTGACAGGTCAATTAAATGATCGATCGCATCAATAACAAATTGGTAAGATTCGATAGGTTGAGCTGTTGGGATGTAGCAAAATATAACGTAAAGGGACTTGAGGGGGAGTGATATTTTTATTGCGACAAAGTCGGCTTTAGAGGATGAAGAAATTGTAATGGGAGAAGAGTTAAGGCTGTTGTCGATCGCCAGTAGGACGCCTCAACAGGGGGGAAACAATAAACAATAAATAATAGCAATTCATAAAAAAATATTCAGCTTATGGTAAAGATAAATTTAGTTAGACATTGATTCTAATATTAAAAATTCAATGATTAATTATAATTAAGATATTTATGGCAAAGTTAATCCATATTTATGGCATCATTTTGCCGTACAATGATGCTTATTGAAGTACATTTAAGATGATACCAAAGTGGGCATGTGTCACAACCATTATTTTTTAGATCTCCTTGAAATTAACAGTTTTTTCTGTGTTATTTACGGTTTTCTTTCTTCAGTTTTAAAGCTTCTTTCTCTTGTTTTTTTTAAGCCTTTTCTTTTCTTTTTTTAACCACATCCATTTTTTTGGCTCAAAAATATCCCTCCAAGCTTGTGAAGAAATTGCACTGGGAGACCTGCAGGCTAGAGACATATTTTTTCTTGTAATTGAATGTGGATAGAAGAAATGAGTTGACAAAATATATGGTGATCGAGACATGCAAGGGGAACAAGATGTTGATCTTGTGTTCGAAGAAACAGCTGTTTTAAATCCTTTATGTACGGGATATGTTTTAATATTAACTTTCGGAGAGGTTGTTCTTGATGAAGATGTGGTTAAGAAGTTTTTATTTGAATCGGTTAAGCAAAATGTGGAGCTTGGACTTTGCAAAAATTGTTGGTCTGTTAGATTTATCGGAGCAAGAGGAGAGCTTTTTGAGGAAGTTGGTGTGGATGGATGGTTCAATGGCGATGATGTTCGCGGTGTAATAAATATGCCAACTCAGGTAATATAGTCCAATTCTCGTCAGCACACTGTAAAGTTCCACCATCGTTTAAATCAAACAAAACATTTATAGGCATTGACGAAAATGCTATTGTCTCTGTTACTGTCGTTTGATTCTTTGCCGATTTTGCGTTCTGTAAGACCTTCAATATTGTTTCGACATTAACATCATTTCTACTTCCTTGTATTACAGAATCAGCTATGCAGTAGCGATCTTTTTCAGGAGGTGGAAGAATTGCCGTTGTTTCTGTTCCTTTGAAAGATATGTTTTCAAGTGCATCTTGGACACATTTTCCGTAATCGACCGCGTTTGAGTCAAACCGAAACAGTCCGCATTTCCGAAAACAGTTTTTTTTATAGTTTCGTGCAAGTTTTTTTTCTTACTAAGAACACTTTCAAGAAATGGACAGAGATCCCTGCGAGTTACAACACTTCCTATGTTGATCATGTGAAATTCTCTAACCATCTGCTTCCAATCTTCCTTAAGCGGTTTAAAAACACCTACATCTGCTTGTTGCAGGGTATGGGTTGCGTTCGGTGGAAGGGCGAAAAGAATAATATTTTTTTCGTGACACAACCGGTTCAACTGCATGGACATATAGTATGAGATGTATGCCCATCTACAAAAAGTAACAAGGCTACAATAAGGCTTTGGTTGTTGTTCTCGATCCATTTGCTTACACAGTTTGCTATGTACTCGTATTCATAGAAAGTTTCACTACGCATTCACCCTGATTCTGTTTTTCCTAAAAACCAATCTTTTCGAACGCTCCTGATTATATCCACCATAGGTGGCAGAAGTTCCCCGCTGGCTGTCATCATTACTAAGACTGTTAAAGTGTCCTTTTCATTTGCCATTTGGATTTGGTAACATTTAGGAGGTATAACTTTTTCTGTTCTTTAGGACAAAGCGAGAAACTTGTTTCATCTGCATTCAATATTGTCCTGTGGTTCAACAAGATTTCTTCATTACCACCTTCTTTTAGGAAACCATGAAGATCGCTAAACCATTTCCTAATGGTATTTTCAGTAACCACTGCTCTTCCCTTAGAAATTGTTTCCATTTCTCTAAGGCTAAGGATGGAATTCCTTTTGAAAAACAGTTTTAGCCATGTTCTTCCTGGGTGATCATCTTTAAAAGGATTATCTCGACTTTCCGCCTTTATTAGTTTTTGGATAGTGTTAAGGAGGTCAGTTGTTTTAAGAGGGAAACCACATCAATGCACCAATCTGTAATAGCCTTCTCCTCTTCAGGGTATAAAATAGATTGCGGACCTTTCGTGACACAGTTTTCATCAACTTTACCATGCAGTCTATCTAGCAAAGTACTGTTCGGTATGTTGTACTTAGCTGCACCCTTGCGGTGGCTTAAATTTTTTTGCCGAATGTCGTCCAAGGCAAGCTTGATGTTATCAGCACGGAAGGCCCATTTGAGTAATTTTTTTTAATTTCTGCATTCATTGTCTACCTATATTCTACGAATATTCAACGAATTATTACTATGGCCGCATACTGGATCACCAAGTACTAGATACCGGCTACGGTAACCTTTGGAACAAAAACAGTGGCCGGATATTGAAACCGTGCACTTTAAATGAATCTTATTCGTTTTTTCCAATAGAAGAAACTATTCCACTTCAATTGAGCCGAAAAGAGACAACAAATTTATTTACAAGGATAAATCTAGTACCCTAGAAGAAATGCGGTTCGAATAATCGGTCACCATAAATTATTAACACAAAAAGGAAAAAACTAACTATCTAGCAGGTGCAGAGAAGTTTTGGGAGCACCCGACCAGATGTGGGCATTGTACTCCAATTTCGGGCGGATAAATGCCTCAATATATAGAGGCTAGATCAGAGGGGTTGAGGAAACCTAGACATTTCACAGCATTTTTGACGACATCAAATATGGTTCATTCACTATGGTTCCACTTTTCGGTGAGTCATGCCATTAAATTAACAGTGGAGCTGTTGCTACGAAAACCATATTGCCGCCCTTTGAGAAGTTTCCGTGTTTCGGAATATTTCATGATTTATCACCGCTTCGATGACCTTGGAAAGAAGGGATGTAAGTGCAATGGGTCTGTAGGAGGAGAGAGACGATGATTCGCCTTTTTTAGGGACGGGCTGGACAAATGCTGTTTTCCATTGCTCGGGAAGAGTCCTAAAGAGTATGATTGATGAAAAAGCTTACGCAGTGGTTTTGCCAGCCTAGAAGAACACCTCCTCAGAAGAAGGGGAGATATACCATCTGGACCAGCGGATTTATGTATGTTGAGATCTTTAAGTACTCTTACTACTACACTAGTGAGAAAGTATTGGAGATTCGACGCACTCAAGTGTAGGCGGAGACAAAGCACAATCTGGAAGTGTTGAACTGGCCGCAAAGTGTGCAGCAAGCAGATTGGCCTTGTCTAAAGAGCTGACAGCTAGAATGTCATTATAAATGAACGTTGGGATGGAGGGAGAGGCAGAATTTCTAATATTTTTGACGAACGACAAAAAATTGTGCATGGTTTTAAATTTGTTCAGCTTGCCTTGAAATCACGAAAACCTAAGCTGCTTGCAAATTCCAGAGCTTGTTTTTTTATGATTGGACCACTTACCTATCTTTTTACCTACTCAACGGTATAAGGTTGCCTTAAGAAAAGTTTGTCCCATCCATGGTTGCCTAGATTTTAGATGTTAAGTTTTCAGCGAAGAAATCATCGGTAATAATAAAGTATAGTAAGTTACATCATGAAACTATTCTCCTGGTATAAGGCTCTGTTGTTGAAGTTCGCAGTGGACAAGAAACTCTCTGAAAATGTTGCACTTTATAGGAGTGAATACCTTTTTCCGATAGACCAATATGCTCTTTGACGGTGGAAATATAATTTTGGCCGTTATGCTGTGACTAAGTGCCTATTTTTGTCGTGCTGATATGGAGTCTGCTTCAAGATTTGACGTTAATTTATTAGAGGCATCAGCATTAATAGTCTGCTCTAATGTTAAGTCAACAGGTGATCTGGAGAAACCAGATTTGGTACGGCGGATACCAAATGCTCCTCGGCTAAATTCAGATACCGCAAGCGGATTGATACTCCGCACCTTCATAAGATTGCTTACGTACATAATGGACATAATTTTACTGGTTCAATGAGAAGAAAAAATCGGACATATTGTAACTAGAGTACAACTGAAAGTCACTGCTACGGATGCTTCTTCAAATTAATGAACTCACAGTACTGAAGATAATATTGAGCCGTCTTCCCATGTTCACCATCCGAAGTTTTTTACCAATATTCTTTGTAGCCATCTACGATTCTCCGCAGTAAATCAGTTAAGCCAATTTGGTGCCCAACAAAACCTAAAATTTGGTCCTTCGAAATCTGTAAAAGTTCATCCAATATCTCCATGCATATGTATAAATACTGCTCGAAGTGAAGTATTTGTAACGCAGCTGAAGTCAATTGATGTAGACGCTTGCAGCGATTAAAGTGCTTACTATCTAAAAAGCTGTTTGTTGAACCTCCTGCTAAAACCTCTGCTGATCCGCTGCAATCTATGTATATATTTATTTACCAATAGCTTTGAAGAATGCCATCTGAGTGTGAAAAGCCCCTAAATTAATGAATATATTGTCAAATTTCGGCTTTTCATTTTACTTGATTTGCATCGCCATTTTAGCTATGGCTAAGTCGTACGTGACAATAATTAATTTTTCATTGCACTTTTCAGCAACTTCATTTGCTATGATGAGCGTTTCAATTACTATAGCATACGACGATGGCGAAGAATTGATTGGAGACAAATAATGTACGGTTTGAATTTTGCTACTATCGGTCGTAACCGTGCAATTGTAGCCTAACCACATGGGTACTGAGTCAAGCCTTGCCAAAGCCATCATCCATAGTAAATCTATTTCAATCCAAGGCGCGGTCAATTCGCCGATTCTATTTAACATTTATACAAGCGACTTGATAGGTTCACTTCCCCATACTATTGCGTACGCAGACGATGTGGTAGCGTACAGAACAGGTCCAAAAATCGAGGTCATTAATACTCTCTTGCAGCGTGACTTCGATAACATAAGACGATTTTGCGATGACTGGAAGTTGAAAATCAACTTTCAGAAGTCGGAAACCATTCTCTTTAGGACGCCGTTGTCTGGAGCCTCTAGGGATACCAGAAAAAATTGGCGAAAGTTCTCAATCATTGGACAGCACGGACAGCCTCTTGCCTGTAGAAATGTAGTCAGATACCTTGGGATCTGGCTAGATCAGTTTCTGTATTTTGGCAAAAATGTAGATGCTGCTCTGGCCAGAGCTAAAGGTGCTTTTGCCCTTACAAAGAGACTGTTTTATAGCAGCCAACTCGATGCGATCGTAAAGGTAATCTGCTACATGGCCCTTATTAGGCCCATGCTGGTATTTGGTTGTCCCGTGTGGTTCAACGTGAGAGCAAGCTTAATGGAAAAGATTCGGGTGTTTGAGAGGGCTTGTCTTCGCTTGTACAGAACACCAGAGTCGGAGTACAAGAAATTTTATCCTAATGAGGTCCTTTACAACAGGGCGAACCTAATACGAGTGGACAACTTCGTAATTAAGCTGACTCGAAGGCACATTGCAAGAGCAATGACCTCGACGAATAACCTGATATCTGGGGCTTACTACCCCAATTACCTTTACCACGAGAGTGTGCGCTCTGACGGCTTCGTTCCACCGGAAGCATTCCTCTACCTGGATCAGATAGGGTTGATCCAGGATAGATCAGCGGTGCCGTTAATCTTCCATGTCGCTTGGACAGCTGGGGACAGGCGACACAACTACAACAGAGACGTCGCACACGGCAGTGTGGATCGCCTCCGGTTCAGTAGGGCGGTGGGGAATCGCGATAAGAGGGATGTCGTTCGGCAGCACCAGCATTTCTGGTGGTTGAATGATGGAGAAGATGTTTCGTCGTCGTTTCCGTCAATTATGGACCAGCCTCACTAATGAGGCAGAGCTGACCAATCTGTTTTCTCTTGTAAAGCGTAAAAGCGATGGCCAGCTTACATAGGTTTAGGTTAGCATCTAAGAAATATATACATACGAGTATATTAGTATATACAAAGGTGTATACTGATATATGTATATAATTGTGTATAATGTCTATGTGTGTGTATGTGTGTTTTGTGTATGTAGGTTAAGTAGAGTAAGGTTTATTTTAAGTTAGATATTAAGTTTTTATAAAAAAATAAAAAAAAGTCCATATGCTAAGTTTTTTCTTAACGAATAATTTTTCTTAGCCTTAAGTATACAATATAAATAATTCTAAATAAAATGTAAGTAAAGTCGAAAGACATAGATATAAGTATTTAGAGTAGCTTAGAGTGCCTGTGTGGGGCCAGTAAGTTAGTATAAGACTGTTAAGTAATTGTAAGCTAGCATTTAAGCATTTTTTGTTAGTATGTAAGAGTTAATTAGTAAGAAAATAAAATGCATTGAAAACTGAAAAAACTGATCTATTTCAATCGCAACCTCTGTAGCACTTTGGACGTTGTGTCGACAAGGCGATCAAAGTTATCAAACGCTACGTGCGTGCTTCGTCCATGAACTGCATCGATGCCGGATGGTATGACTTTATCTTGTTCAACTGCTGTGTAAGTCATTTCAGTCTCTAATTCTTCTGCCAAGTTATACCCTATTGTATGGCCATATCTATTGAGTATTGTGATAACTTGTCGTGAATTACTTAGAAACTTCAAAGACAATCCAAGATTTAGGTTTTTAGCAGGTTTAATTCGACCCATTGTTAAGATGTAAATTAGGACACTACCTAGTCCTGCCACAAGTTCTGTTACGAATATAAAACGCTATAAAAAAAACAGTAAATATATTGTATTCAAAATTGTTTCATTTATTAGACCACAATGTTGATTATTAAAAAAAATTGGATTCACTCCAAATAACTGCCTTTTGCTTTAACAGAAGCTTCCAAGCGGTGTGGCCATTGGGCTATATCGTCACGTACGGTTTCCATGGAGATCGTGGACGCTGATCTGGTTAATGCTGTTTTAAGGCTTTCCAAATTTCAGTGGGGAGTCTTGCAGGCCATGTTCTATAATTCTGACCACAAACCATAATCCCGTGGATTCAGATCTGGACTGTCTCACGGCCAATCTTTTGCTGCTATAAAGCCAGGACTATTGACTCTGAGCCACTTCTGCGTGTTTGTGGCTTTGTGCGCTGGAGCAGAGTCCTGTTAAAAGATCCATCTGTATCTATTGAAAAGGGTATTGCTCTTCTTGGTAAACCTTTGCACATGCTTTTAACCCCTTTTTCACAGAAATGGAGGGATGTGACACCATTGTGAGAGAACCCCTGCCAAACCATTACGGAAGCGGGATGACGTCCACGTTGAACCCTTGGAACAACTTTTTTCATTTCCTTTGATGAAGTGGTATAAATTTTGTCATTTTGTTTGTTGTTTTTTGTGTTTTCATGGCCATTGTCCGCGTGCCACTGCGAAAGTCGCGTGCATCTTTCCAGCCTAATTTTTTTTAGTTGAGGAGTTAGAAGATGACCCGTGGAGTGACGATAGGCTTTCATATGCAGATCATCCCGAATCAGGCTAGACATGGATCTAATTGATACATCCAATTCCATGGACATGACCTTTTCATAAGGGGATTTATTCGAATTCGTTCATGCACTGCGTTTACCACCGCATTCATACGGACGACCACTTCTTGTCCTCCACTCCAAACAAGGGAGCAATAGCCCGATAAACGATTATTCTCGATATTCCGAGCGGTTTTAGCAACTCGAAAATTTGGCCAGTTCTCTTTCTGCACTTATGCAACGCTATTACTGCGACTCGATTCTCTTTAACACCCCACTCCATGGGGTGACTAGAATTCTTCACTGATCCGTGTTGTGTGTTCTGAAAAATAGTTAACTATTCTATTTCCGCAAGAAGTTTTGAAAGATAAGCGCTAGAATTTATGTAACAGAACTTATGGCAGGACTAGGTACATAATCACTTAATTTTAATAGTGGTCTGATCTGATATATCGCGAGAAGTGCCTGGTCCTCCGATTAATTGGTACATAAATTCGTATAGTTGCTCTGGAATCTCGCATTCTCCCTTTATCACATCATTTACGGTTAAACGACTATGTAGGTAGCTTTCGACAGGGAATATTTTTAACACAATGTCTCAAATTATACGTTACTTCTTGAAATCTAACATCCGCTTCTGTTTCTAGTTTTATAGCTTAATTTTCCAATGTCGGTACGTCCATATTATTGTGGTATACGAGTATATAGTAATCCTTTTTATTATGCGGTCCGGTAGATCTTTCAATTGTGAGGCGGTCACCGAAAGCTTTAGATATTTGTTTCAAGGTATTCACTCCTATAAAGTGCAACATTTTTAGAGAATTTCTTGTCCTCTGCGAACTCCAACAACAGAGCCTTATACCGGGAGAATAGTTGCGTGACGTACATTACTTTATTATTACCGATGATTTCTTCGCTGAAAACTTAACATCTACAATCTGATCAACCATGGATGGGACAAACTTTTCTTAAGGCAACCTTATACCGTTGAGTAGGTAAATAAATAACCTTTTAGTTGGATAAAAAAATTATCAAATAACAGATGAGGGTATATTAACAACGATTGCTCACCTGTTTACACTTGGCAACTTCATGGTTGTACATGAAGAAAAAACATGTAGGCAAGCTATATTTTTCCAATTCCTTGTGTTATATTCTCCCATCTAATGCGCGATTCCTTATGAATAACAAATGGAGTTTAAGTATCATCTACCAGATAATCTCTTTCATCAGTGAATAACAGATGAGGGTATACATTTCTTACGTCGGATCTTATACCCAGTTTATCCGACAGCTCAATGTGCATTGAAGCAATCCGTATTGGCTCAATACCCGTAGAAAAGCTGGCGTTTATATGAAATTATCCAAAATGAGCGAAAGAAAATTGAGAGAAATTTAACAAACAACTCATTGAACTGACACTTGACACTAACACTGATACATTGTTCTTATTTCTTTCTCTTTCCAAATATTTCGTTTGCAACCCCACATTTTAAATACGCAACTAATACCTGCCCCATGATGAAAGAATGAGAGCGCGATGAATGATGTTTTATAAGCAGGAATGAACGTATGCGTGTTGAATATTTCAATGCGATTTGAAGCGGTGTTTATTCGAGCGTATTGAGCCAATGTGGATTGCTTCAACGCACATTGAGCTGTCGAATAAACTGGGTATAAGCGCATCTGGTCGACCTGAATTATTGGTGCACTTAACACATGAAAGTAGCTTTCGTAAATGCGCCAATGACACGAAAAGTTAACCTGATGGGATTGTTTTGCTTTCCATTATTATCTTAAGTAACTGTAAAAAAACAGTTACACATATCATCACTCGTGTTACCAAAACCTTGTCACGCTGTGATTTTGGCACTGAGACCCTGGAATTCATGTGAAAATGCACTTCGTCCCGTGCCGGCTTGGAACTTAGTAATACTTTACCGTGTCCACTTCAAGCGACGATGATATCATAAAAATACAATTAAAACAGACAGTTGACAGAATCACAAGTGGTCGCCTTAGATCAGACAAAACAGTGTGTCAATTCCGTCCACTAATTCTGTAAATAAGAAAATCGCACATCACATCGATGCTAGTTGCTATTTACTGTGAATGTACTCGTATAATGAGTTGGCATTTTGAGCGAGATTTAGGCTATTTTCACCCCAAAAGCTGGTAAAGCAAACCACTTAACGGCCACACTCATAAAGCCCCAGTTCATTCCTATTAAAGACCAGTTGATTGATAAATGTTATAATGGGTGATTTTTTTAGAAGTTTGATTTTTAATTGTAAAAAAAATACAGGAAAATTGCAAAAGTGTATACAATTTTTAATTCAGTTGATAAATAAATGCTTGCCATTTTTATTTCATGTAAATATTTATCACGTCTACGTTTTAAGTGGTCCAATTTTGAATCATTTTTTTGAGCATAATGACTGGTATTTCTCTAATAACACGTGTAATGTTGTCTCCCAAGGCTACAATTGAGGCCAGTTTATCGGTAATTTGACGTGTCTCCATAAAAAAGGGTCTAAAGGCGTCAAATCGCACGATCTAGCTGGCCAATTCACCGGTCCAAAACGAGAGATAAATTGTTAATTGGACCAAATACGGCAGTTTTGCTTATTAACATACCCATTCAGCTTCGTCGCTGAAGATAATTTTTCGATAAAAGAGTTAATCTTCCTCCAGCTTTTCTAAGGCTGTGGCAGGTCGTTCGAATTCAGTTCTTACACGAGCTGTATTTTGTAAGGTTTTAGACCAAGATCCTTGAGTAAAATCTTCCACGTAGTCGAGTTACACAATCCCAAAGCTGCGAATGGCGACGAATGGACAAATTACGGTCTTCATTAACACTGATGGTTACAGCAGCAATATTTTCCTCTGCATGCACTCTACTTATACGGGTAGGTGGTTCGATGTCCAATAGCGTAAAATTCGTGCGAAATTTGATCCTTATAGCTTGCTCAGTAGGTCGATTATGACTACCGTAAAATGGTCAAAGTGCGCGAAAATCATTTTTCACAGAGCACGAATTTTGATAATAAAATTTGACGGATGTAACATGTTTGACTTTGACACATGTCACGAATCATGCGTGAGCTGTCAAAAATAGAACACTGAAAAACCATACAGCAAAAAAATCAAAGAATCAGTGTTGCAAAAAAGCAATAGAATCAGTGTTCGCAAATTTCAAATACCCTGCATGCCTGTAGTGTAGGAGCTACTAAAGTGATGTCAGTAGGATATACTGACGGCTTACGCGACAAGGGCCACTTCCTCTACTTAAGATTGAGCACACAGCAAAATAATCATTGCGGAACTATAATCTGTACGGGCAAAGTACCTCTCTGCCTCTAGTGTTAGAATAATCAGGTGAACGTAATACATTGTTGCAGCTAATGTAATTCTACGGATATTTCAGACACCTCACTGCTTAATCTGGGCGTAGAGCGAATGCAGAAGACTTGTGAAATTCGTGCAAAAAACATGGCAAAAAAAACTAACCGCGGGTGAGTGAACAAAAAACACTAGAACAACCAAAAAAACCTTACTTACACGGGCAAAAAAAAAAAACAACAACGCCCGAGTGCAGTACAATCAACATCTACAGTGCGTGCATCCCAACCTTCCTGCCCCTGGTTATACTGTTGCTTGAACTCAGTCACAGCCGTTGCTGTATTACGTTGTCATACAACGCGTGCAGTGACTGAGTGTATGTAACAATTTTGTTGGTGTGCTGTTTCCTATTGTTGTGAGAGCATAACACCTACAACAATTTGATTCCATAAACCAACTATGAATTTTTACTTCAGCCAACTGGAGCGGTTTTAACAGCCAGGAATAACTGCAACGTCTTTCTTTCCAATACGACCAATGTCAATGACAATGTCTCAAGGGTAGAAAAAATTAGTAGTAATAGTAATGGTAGTAATAGAAATTCTGCTTCATCCTCCATCCCAACGCTCATTTATAATGACATTCCAGCTTTCAGCTCTATGGGCAAGACCAATCTGCTTGCTGCACACTATACGACAAGCTCAACACTCCCAAATTGTACTTTGTCTTCGCCTACACTTGAATGCGTCGAATCTTCAATGGAAGAAGTCCACTTTCGCAGTTCTTAAAGATCTTAACATTCACAAATTTGCTTGTCTAGATGGGACACCTTCTGATGAGGTGTCCTTCCTCGCTGGCAAAACCAATGCGTAAAAGCATCTGCACCGAGCAGATGGAAAACAGTATTTGTCCAGACCGTCCGTAAAAAGGCGAATCATCTTCTCTCTCCTCCTACAAACCCATTGCACTTCCGTCCCTCCTTTCCAAAGTCATGGAAACGCTGATAAACCGTCAGTCCATGAAATATCCCGAAACACAAAAACTTCTCAAATATCGTTTTCGTAGCAACAGGTCTACTGGTGATCTGATGGCATGTCTCACCAAAAAGCGAAACCAAAGTGACATCAATCTGGCGAAAGCAATATACTCGTAGTTGCACTTGATATTTCTAAGCTATTTGACACAGTGCTGTTGGGTTCGATGAATCTCTTCTTCAATGGATTAGAAATTACCTTTCGGAACGTTCAGTTGTCTTGTATGGTTTCAAGTCTGATATTCACAAAATAAATGCTGGTGTACCCCAGGGTTCCATCCTGTCTCCGACACTCTTTTTAATTTTCATCAACTATATCTTGTGTTCTACTTCTAATCCAATATATTCTTCCTTTGCTGAGGACAGTACTCTCTGCTTTTCATATTCGTTCCCTGACTCACATTCCTGCTCTTCGGCTGTAGAATGGGAACGTCAGAGTATATAAGTTTGGTCGGACTATACAAAACCTATATGCTGATGTTAAAGTTCCTTTATGAAATGGCGATGTTTCATCGGAATGGTTCCAATCGTGGTCTGGAGTAAGGTAAGAATGTGCTTTGATCCCGAGTTTATTTGTACTCTTCATTGAAGATATAGCAGATTTTCTAACAAATGTTTGTGCCTTCGCAATCCAGTTAGAACCTTTAACCTCTAATCACACGTTTAAGTTCCACAAGCTTTGTTTCAGGAATTAGGAGCTACTTGGAATGTGTGTGCCCATCGTAACGTTAAGATCAGTGAATAGATTTAAGTTGCATTTGATCTGAGTCAGAAAAAAAAAAGAATGAGCTAACAAGCCGGCTTTTGAGCAGTAAGGCCCTATCCCGAAACGCAGTCAGAAAACCGCATCAGTCGCTAGGCTAGGACGGGTAGAGCACATGGTAACCCATGGTCCAGACCGCACAGAGAAAAATCTCATCTTGCACAAGTAGAAGGGCAACTCAACTGACTTGGAGTGCGCAACTCTAGAGAGTTAGCTAAAGACCGGACTAACTGAAGATGCTTGTTAGTTGAGGGCTAGATTCACCCCGAACTGTAAGTAAGTAAGTAAGTAATTAAGTAAGTAACAAGCCGGTGGGATCATACATTTTTTACAGTTTCGAACTATTCACATCTGGCCATCTGGAATGAAATTCTTCTGGGATTTGAAAGACTATTGCATTGCCTGGTAAGAAGCCGAAGACTGATAGTTTGTTGACGTCTGTTTTCCTCCCTTTGGACTATAAACCCTTAAGCTGTCTCACATAGACAAGTTGGATTTCTCGACTCATGACCTCTGGGAAATCCCAACTACTCATATTCTGACTCAAAGATACGTTGGTTCAATAAATGATTGCTCATAAGTTACATGACCCTGACCAACATCATTTTAATCCTTTTTTGAATGGCATCTACAGTCATGAAGTACGCCTAACTATACTCGTATCTCAAGAATAATTGTCACCTGATAAGAAAAGCGATCATGCAGCAGGAGTTACAGCTCTCTTTATGGAATGTCACACATTTTTAAGGTCAGGGATATAAGGGAATGTAGTGAGAACCAGTTTGTCATCCGATTAATTACTTCACCTATACATCCCTACTACGAAACTACTTCTGCCTCTTTCAAAGCCAATTAAATTGATCACCCAAAGCCTGGGGTCTATTCCTGACATTTAAATGGATTTACACTGCAATCTAAAGTAGATGCATCTACAAAAGGATGGCCTCTATACCTCTTCTAAGGGTAAAACATGCTCTTGGTACGCAAGTCACTCTTCTGGACCTTTGAGATGAACAGCACCTAGAATCTCACCTAACGAGCTGAAATCTGATAGCTCCATCAAGATGTTGCAACTAAAGCTGCACTTGGCAAATACCACCGCCAATCAATGCCAATGCACATTGGTTATACGCTCCTCTGGCTCCAACCTCCGTCAAGGTATTCTCACATGTTGCTCAAAGATAAATCAAGAGGTAGCGATGCAATACCAAGCTGTTGCAACAGTTTGTATAGATACATTCCATGAGTCAATGCCTAGCTGTTTGACTAGATTTTTAATTTTTTTTTTACCAAAACGAGTACAAGAACACCGTTTAGCAATCGGATAGTTATCGTATCTATGGGAAGTCACTGACAAAAAAGAATTGATGAATCGCACATATGAGTATGAGTAAAGTGAAGAAAAGACTCTCTGATTGGTATAGACCGCCAGTGTGCTCTTCATGCTGTTGGTTCCGATGGTTCCATTGTTCGGTAAAACTTTTTGTAAATTGGGCAACTTTATGCCAATTAACCGTCATTTACTGGGCTACTGCCGGCAGTGCGATTACTCATATCATTGAAAACTAAGAAAATATCCATTTTTAATTGTATCTTAAAGTTGCGTCGCGTGATGATGACGGTAAGTTGGTACCAGATGAGGTGTAAATAGATAGGTTGGAGAAGACGATGGGTTGTTGGCTTTTATTGAATTGTTGTCTACTAGTCTGTAAGGTTATGTATACTCAAGGTCATGTGATGGTTGCAGTCTTGAAGTCTTGAGATGAAGATATATGCGAGTACCTTTAATTGAGGTTCCAATTTCGTGATAGTTTGTCATTGTTCCTAGATGGGAGAAGAATTGTTGATGAGATGCAAAGAAGATGCAGATAGGGTACGATGCGTGACTAAGGGTCATGGTTAAAGACGTTTGTCATTTAAGAAATACAGAGATGCTCTTTTAATTGTTGTTAATTGTGGTGTCTTCCTTGTTAACAGTGAACTTGAAAACATCTTGCATCATAGGGCATGGATGACCTTTACCTTTACGGCTCTGCGCACCCAAACATCGTTTAATAGAATGAGCAAGTAACGTAAACATTGTGGAGACGTCACGAAATATCGTGAATTCAAGTAGCAGCTCGATTCACTGGTGCTAAGAAGTGATATCTACTTCAAAAATCGCTCGTTTCGCCTTACTCAAATCCAAGCTGACTGGAAAAGCATCAGAGGCAATACGTAATCTGGATCTTACTGAAGAAAATTATCACCCAGCCTGGTTACTTTTAGATAGAACGTTTAATAACGCAAGGCACCCAACAAAAGTAAAGTTGGGGGCGTTGATGACTTTACCCTGACGCCCAACGATCCTGGTGGATGCCGAATCAATCATGTCCTACATACTCTACACTAAAAGGCGGATCTCCAGCTAGGAAAAAATAAGGTAAATGGAAAACAGATCTTACATTTTCTCATCCTTCGACGCTTAGACTAGATCACACGCGGAAAGCTGAGAGATGTTGTTAATTTTAAAACCAGATCTTCCACATCGTGAGAAATAGAAGATTTCATGTTGAACGAATATCAGCGCCATCTAATGCAAGGCGATAGCCGTAAAATTATGTAACCACACCAAAAGATACAAAAGAAGGCTGTTGTGTTCCGTACGTGGTCTTTTTCTTTATTTTTCTTTTTCACCAAGCAACATCAAGTGACAGATTATCCAGAAAACTTATACGGGATTGTAAAATCTGGCTATTTTGCACGATGCATCGTTTTGATTATCGCATCAAAAGAGTTTTTGAAATGTGGAATTTGTCAAGGGCTTCACATTACGACAATGCATCCTCAACCAATTTCGATCCAGAAGCGCAAGCTACAAGCAAGACTTACCTGTGTAAAAATGAGTCTGAAAGGTCCTCTAATGTGATTCGCTTTCAATGAATATTGAAGACGTCGCTCTTCGCGGCTTACTAAATCAGAGCAGCCCAGCATATCCTAGGATCTAGTACCAGAATTACGATTGCCAAAAAAAAACTGTCAGAGCAGGGGGAGAGGATTCCAATAGAAATAGCATCAATCTAAAGCTTAATCATCCGGAACTACCATTTGTAAATATAAAACTCCTTCTTGTCAAACGTGTTACCGCATCCCTTGACAGCGTGTTCAGTCACATTGCCTCTAAGTTCTCATATGACAAGCCAGTTGCAGATCCACATTTTAATAAACCTGCTCACATACATACGCCTATTATTACGTGGACAGTGTTATGACCCGGAAAGCATTGTTGGAAATAAAACCTCTGTCTTCACGACACTCTCTGAATATAATAGATTTCTGGGATATTCAAGTTGGCAAAGAAAAAATTGGTGAGGACGGTAAGTCATGCCGTTCGTCGAGAAACACTCCCGAAATAATGACGGTCGTTATATCGTAACCATTCCTTGAAAAGCTAACGCCTTTGTATAGGGTGGCCAGGTAAGAACGATAGGAAAAGAAGCAACAGAAGAAAATAAAAAAAATAAAAAATATATATTTCATTGATATTTTTTTATTAATTATTTGTATATTTTTTGTAAAATTGTTTATAACTCATTCATTATCATTACTCTTGTTATGGACTGAGTCTTCAGATCCGAAGATTTTATAAGATTCTGTAATTGAATTCAGGAATGAATTCATTCCAGAGGAGGTGATGGGACAGTAGGGCCAACTAACAAGGCCATAACTTCTGCGGAAATATTGGCTGTTGGTTTCTTCGGTACTTCTCTAAAACTATTTAATAATGGATCCGAAGTAATAAGTAGCAAGGCCAACAAATCTTTGTTAGTAGCAATTCAACTGGTTTTGCTCGTATGCCTTTCCCTGAATAATGCCCGTAAAATGACAATACCAGTTATAGAGGCACTTTTAACAGGTTCCTTAAAAAATTTGTCATTTGTCGTCCCGAATCCGGGTTTAGAGATGTCTACTAATAGACCCAATTCATTTTTAGAACGTGTTTGTATGTTTCGTTTTTTATTCTTATTTTCTCCTTTAGCTTGCCATGTTTTAAAACTTAATCTATAACTTATATGAAGTAAGCACTCAAAAGTTCTTATCCAAGCATGAAGCGTAGATATTCCAAAGGCGTAAGTATTAGGGTTCGGTTGCCTAAATATATGAGGTAAATTCATATCTTTGGGTGTAGCGTTACAAATGTAGCTGCGTTGACTAGATTTGGTCTCTGTCAAAGAGTTGCAGACCTTACCATCAATCATAGTCAAGTGAAATTCATAATAATATTATAATAATAATATTACTCATATAATAATATTAAATAAAGTGAAGTTTAATAAATATCGTCGTTGTATTTTAATCCAACAACAATATTAATATTATTATAAATTACACTTTTATTAAGTTAAAAGTATTTACATAATCGTATAATTAGGTATCTTGACACCAGGCACACACCACGTCTTGACGCCTCGAATTCTCAGTACAAAAAGGAAGGAACAATATATATAGATACCCGTCTTAGCCTAATTTACATAGGTGTTTCATTTCCACCATATCATTTCCTTTTTCCCAATCGGGTCGACGTAGTCTACATCTGCAATTGCCTACTATATTGTAGTAGATTTATGACGGATTGCCGCTACATCACCCCCTTCCTAGCGAAGCGAGTAAATGTCAAGTCGTTTGTCAACAACTTTCAATTTTCAAATGGTTTTATTCTGTCGATCGACACTGATACTAATTTACTTCGTTTATCAATAATGAAATGCTTTCGCAATTTTCGAACTACGTTATACGGACCCTCATATGGAGAATCCAGACTTCGTTTGACCTTGTCGTTTCTTTCCAGGACCTGGCTACAGCTGTGGAGACTACTGGGCAAGTGAACAGACTTGGTGCTTTTCCTAGTTTGCAGTGAAAAGATGGGAATTTTGTTGAAAAAACTTTTTAATTGTTCTACGAAACTATGTTCATCGGAGATTTCCGTGGATGGAGATAAATCTGGTGGTATTCTAATATTTTCTCCGTATAGGAGTTCAGACGGTGTGAGATTAATATCTTCTTTCACAGATGTTCGGATACCTAACAGTACTAAAGGCAATCGTTCCGTCCAATTTACTCGATCTCCGGACGCGCGTAAGGATGTTTTCAGTTGTCGGTTTAATCTTTCTACCATTCCATTGGCCTGTGGGTGGTAAGCTGTGGTGCGTATGCGCGTTATTCCGAGGAATTTGGTCAGTTCATAGAAAAGTTTTGACTCAAATTGAGATCCTTGATCTGTGATTATTGCATCTGTTACACCAAATCGTGAAACATGTTCGTGAACGTATGTTCTAGCGATAGTTTCAGCGGAAATATCCCGGATTGGATATGCTTCCGGCCATCGTGAAAATCTATCGATTATTGTGAGTAAATATTTATACTCATTTGATGGAGGGAGCGGACCAACTATGTCCATGTGGATATGTTTGAAACGTCCTGACGGTATATGGATTCGATCACATGGCGATTTTGTGTGTGTTTGGATCTTTTCTTTTTGGCATGAAATGCAGCTTTTTGTCCAAGTAACACATTCCACTTCGACTTGCTGTAAAATCATTTGCACGCGTTTAAACAAAGAGTAAATGTTGTTTACTTACCTATCAGTTATCCGTTATCAAGACTGCATTAGCAAATACTCTCAATTTTGTCACGGATTTTTTTAATTTTGTCCACTTATTGGAGTGAAATGGAACAGTGTGGGTCGGTCCAATTTTTGATGACTGGGTCCAATATGTGCGGCGTTATTCCGGCAATAACATGTCGAATGTTGCTCGCCCAAAGTGGTTAGCTTCAGATCCATTCCCCATCCACATCCTAAACCTGACCCCAACTGGAGTCTTAAAACCAATATATTTCCCAATTTTTCCCCTCCCGTTTATATCCCTAAGTAACCCCCTTAACGTATCTCCACAAAAGCACCAAGTGCCTCTCTTCCATCCAAGCCCCAACGCGTTCCATTCATTTTAACCCATGCCCCTGATACCGTCACTGCTCACCCACACCCCTCCACCAATACTAACAACTGCTTTCCCAATTTTGACCTTACAACAGGAGCCAAATACCCAAACTTTATCAGCTCGCATATCTTAAATCCCGCTTCTAGCTCGCCTTCTCCCTCGGTTTCAAGGGCCCCAATCCCTGTTTTTAAGTTAAATTGACCCAAAAGAATATAGACACCACAGAATTCCGTTACGCGCTCTCTAGGCTAAGGGATAAAAAGATATACGAAAATATACGTCTCTTTCTTGCATATCTTTACGACAAATTCGACTCTGTTTATCTCATTTACACTCCCCTACTCCTCCACGCAACACACTACCTCTTACATTTTACTACCAAAACGTAAGAGACTTGCTCTCTAAAACTCGTGCTGTCTTGTCTAAATCACAAGGTCTCACTTTCAACGTCTATGCTCTTACAGAAATCAATCTGATCCCCGACAAAAAGAGCCAGGAGCTATTCCCATCTTCTTATAATGTTTTCCGAGATGATGATCACTCTCTCCTTATGTTTAATGATTCTGCCATCCCTAAAGTTGATTCTCCATGTAGAGGTGTCCTACTTGCCTTCACAATAACCTCAACTCTTCTCTCATTGCTATCTCTTCTTCTGTTAAACTTGACTTTGTTTCAATTAAAATAACACTTCCCAACAGGTCCCTGTACGTTATGTGTTGCTACATTCTCCCAGCTCAACCTGCTGAATCCTACACCCTTGCTATTAAAGCAATTGACCTAATTGATTCCATCGACGATATATGTACTTATCTTTGGTGACTTTAATCTGCCCCTGCTAAAGTGGATTCCATCGGATGATCACTTATTTTTTACCGCGTCAAATGTCAGTTCATCCAAGGAATGTCTTTTCATTGATAGCATAACTGACTCAAGCCTGTGCCAAGTAAGTGGCGTCCCTAATTCTATCGGTAGGCAACTAGACCTTATTTTCACTAGTGATCCCATTAACTCCACAGTAACGTTGTGCCCATTTATCGTATCAACCGTCGACAACTTTCACCCCCCTCTTTTTCTATCATTTTTCCATAACTCTGCATCCCAGCCCACTTCTTCAACTATCATCTCTTCTTACAATTTCCATAAAGCTAATTTTCGCAAAATCAATACCTACCTTTAGCAAATGTTCCAACTTATCCATATCTGATGCGGTCTCCATTTTCTACAGTGAAATATTTAATTCCATTTCTCTCTACGTCCCTTTTTCCCGGCATACAACATCATCTATTACCCCTCCATGGTACAACAGAAGACTTCGATCTTTACGAAACAGAAGGAACAAATTATGGGCAGTTTTTCTTCTCACCAAATCTTATTATGACTACTCTAACTACCTTGGAACTTACCTGCAATTCACCCAGCTCTATAACTGCCTTTATCAGCGCTTTCTCGACACAGCGCAGGCCAACCTTATCAACGATCCTAAGACATTTTATCAATTCGTCAACTATAAAAGAAAATCAGACGGTTATCCCCTTCTTTCTTTCAATAATATATCATCGACAGACCCACATATTATTGCCAACTACTCGTATTTTGCAAACTTTTTTAAAAAGTCATTTGCAGACAACCTCTTTGTACCCGACTCCATCTATTTCAAGTACCTTCCCAATTTCACCATTGGCCCCTCTCTCTCTCAACCTTTTGATCCCACCCTTATCGAAGAAAAGTTACAAAATCTCAATGATGAATTTGTATCTGGTCCAGATGGGCTCCAGCAATATTTCGCTTTCAGCCCTAGAAAATGGCAACGAAATTGACGTTATTGCTACAGATTTCGCTGATCCTTTTCAAATTGTCTTCCCTCGGTTTTGACCCCATATTGTTAAAATGGATATCTTATCTGGAGAACCGTTACTATAGCGTTCGCTTTAAGTCAGCTTTCTCAACCCCGTTTATAGCCACTTCTAGTATCCCACAAAGCAGCTACCTAGGTCCCCTATTTTTTATTCTAACTATAAACGATCTTGAAAAGATTATCAAACGCTGCTCCGTATCCATTTACGCCGATGACACTAAGCTCTCCAAAACTATTTCTTCACCCCAAGACTCTGTTCTCCTTCAAGAAGACCTCGATAGGTTTTCTACTTAGCGTCTAAAAAATTGCTTTGAGCTTAATGTCTCCAAATGCCAATCTGTGACTTTGTCTCGTAAGTCCAATCAAACCCCCTCTCGACCTTATTTCCTGCATGACCAACCTGTACCCCAGGTTCAATCCCTTCGCGACCTTGGAATTTTATACGATATAGAGTTAAACCTCCGTTCGCATATTGATGAGATAATCCTTAAAGCCAACTCATCGCTCGGTTTTATCAAACCTTGGTCTAAAGATTGGTCAACCCTTATGTGACAAGGTCACTTTACATTGCCCTTGTCCGGCCCCTCCTTGAATATGCCAGCCAAGTATTGTCCCCCTTTCAACGAAATCATATATCCCGAATCGAGAACATTCAACGTCGTTTTCTTCGGTTTGCTCTTCGTGGACTGCCCTGGAGTGACCCATTTATCTCATCTCCCTATCGCGACCGCTTCAAACTCTCACCGCGGTCTCGCCATTTACGCGCGTAGGGATTTAGCTTAGCAAACTCCGCCACAATGTGATCCATGTTCCAGTCCGGAATTTCATATCTGACAGCAAATTATCGATCTTTAACGAGATCAATGCGCTGTCTGACTCCATACAAAAAATTATATCCCTGTATCTTCATACTGAGATCGTTATTACCCGAGATTTCAATATACACAATTCTAGTTGGCTTCGATATTCTACCTGAATGACCTGACCGAGCTTGTAAATGAGCCCACGCGAATACCAGACGTTGGCAACACAATGGACTTGGTTTTAACTTCTCACTTTGATAAGTACACTGTTGATGAGTTTCCCCCTCTAGGCTCATCGGACCATTGTATCATATCAGCTAATTCCACGTACATGGACCACACATTTAGTAAAAAGATTCCTAAGGGAAGCGTATGGCAATTCGAGAAAGCCAACTTCAGCGGTCTTAACAGCTTCTTTAGGAATTTCAACCGGTCATTATGTTTCCTCGATAACGACGTGGATGCCGCTGCTGATATAATCATAGACACTATTCTCTTTGGAATGAGAACCTTTATCCCCCATCGGATGAAGAGTATCAAACCAAAAGAAAAGGCATGGTACGAATCGAGCTGTAAAGAGGCTATCAGGGTTAGAGAAATGTTTTTTCGGTCCTTCAAGACCAACCCGACAGAGGAAAATCGAAAAAAGCTTAAATGAGCCAGGAATGACTGCAACGTCTTTCTTTCCAATATGACAATACGACCAATGTCAGTGACTATGTTCCAAAGGTAGTAACAATTGTTGGTCGTTCGTCAAAAATATTAGAAATGCTGCTTCATCCTCCATCCCAACGCTCATTTATAATGACATTTCAGCTCTCACCACTTCGGAAAAGGCCAATCTACTTGCTACACACTTTGCGGCCAGGTCAACACTCCCAGATTGTGTTTTGTCTCCGCCTACACTTGAGTGCGTCGAATCCTCAATGGGACGAATCCACTTTCACGCTCGTGTAGTGGCAAGAGTTCTTAAAGATCTTAACATTCGGAAATCTAATCGTCCAGATGGTATATCTCCCCTCCTTCTGAAGAGGTGTTCTTCCTCGCTAGCAAAAGCACTGCGCAAACTTTTTCATCAATCCTACTCGCCGAAAACAGCATTTGTTCTGCCTATCCCTATAAAGGGCGAATCTTGTTCTTTCTCCTCCTACAGACCCATTGCACTTATGTCCCTTCTCTCCAAGATCATGGAAACATTGACAAATCGTCAGTCCATGGAATATCTCGTAACACGAAAACTTCTCAATGACCGGCAGTACAGCTTTCGTAGCAACAGGTCCACTGGTGATCTGATGGCATGTCTCACCGAAAAGCGAAACCGCTTTGGTTTCGTACATCAATCTGGGGAAAGCAATATAGTTGCACTTGATATTTGCAATGACCGGCAGTACGGTTGTTGCGGTAGCCCATTCCTCCAGCTCCTAACCACTTCACTTTTGACCCATCTTGTCTATTATGTCGCTTCGGAGGAACGTATTTGCGGTACCTGTGGATTCTTCCAATCCCATACTTCTGCCTTTACGCTCCTCAGAGGTGACAACAAGTAGGTCCCCCGGAAAATGCAGAGGCAGGTGGACTGCCTGGAACACTCTCAGCATATGACGGACGGTTATGTGATTTGCGTCATACGCCTAGAGCCGGATGGATAGTCTGATAGACTCTGTGTAGTCTTACTAAATTACTTAACGTGGTCCTACAGTCTGGGGTTATGCTGGAGCATTGATGTCCATCCATTCTATATGACCCAGCCATCAGACCTTCACTCTTCTCACTCAGAGTCCATGCCTCTACGCCATAGGACAGGTCTGGGATTATTAAGGTCTTATACAGGGTCAATTTTGTCGTTCGAAAGAGGGCTTTGCCAGTCAATTGCCTTCTTAGATTAAAGAAGCAGCGATTGACAAGAGTTACGAGAATACTTCATTCATACTTCGAAAGCGACACTGACATTACGCTGTTTTCTTTAGATTATGTCAATGTCATTGGCGCATGCGAGTAATTAGAAGAAATTTCGAAAGAGTGCTCCTCTTGTGTTAGCGCGTGAGTTTCGCACAACTATTTCTCGGAAATCATTACCGGCCTGAGGTCCAAATATGTCCTAGTAGTCCGGATAAGCCCTTATTTTGGTTGTTCCGGGAATTTACTTCACCATTGATTTCATGAGCGCCCTATGGTTACCACTGGAAGGTAAAATAAACACAATTCATGTGTAGAAACAGTTACAACACCGCTACGATATCGCTAGGTTGATACCTCCAACAAGACTAGCCTACTATTATTAAATCACTTATCCGCAATCAGAGGATCGATAAAAAGGCATTACAGTATGTCCGGCTCTTTAACTATGATAATCAAATACTCTTGCACTCATACATCAATTATTCGTAAACGTCGCATCGAGATACTCTCCCTGATATCTATATGTTATCTATCGAATTAAACTATCAGTAAGTAGCTAATTGTTAACGTTTTCTCTTCAAAAACACTGGAACTGCCACACCACTTGAGAAACGACTGGCATTCTAATATGCTCTTAGAACCCTTGAATAACGGTGTAAAATAGTTTCAATGTCGGAATTAATGAAACTGCAGCTCATGAAGTTGTCAATGGCTTTGTCAACATAGACATTTTATCCCACATAACCTTAGAAGTAAAAATGTATGTGCATCTCAAATCAATCTCTTGTGATGGCAGTTTGTTAGAGTAAATTTGCCGACATCTTCAAGCAAATGAACAATAGACAAAGTAAAAGCGTCACTTTATGTAATTACTCGCTAATCGTTGGGTTTTTGCACGATGCTTCAACAATTTGCAAACACTAGTCTCCACAGACTACTTTGACTACGAGTATGTCCTAACATGTGACAGAAGCAAATATGGATACCAAAGCCATTGGTCAACACTTCCGCTTACCATTCATGCTCGTATGTGTGCAATTATTACTATACATCGAAAACTGCATCCAAACGGTCTTAAGAGCGATTGCTTTCTCCGAAGACTTCTTGCATAATTTGCTCGCAGTCCAAACTGGTTATTGGTTAATCAAAGATCAAACAAGATTCGAGTATTCGCGATACTTCATCGCGCTGTGCATGCTGCACTTTTCCTGAATCGAGCAGGACGTAATCAATTGAATCCAACTGCGAGTGGAAATAAAATGTGCTGTACACTGACACAACAACTGGCAGTGTGACGCAATTCTCCAGCAACTAATGCGGCAAAATGCCAAAAAAATTAAATACTGACACTCCGCTGCCTCCGCTGCTGCCATTAAGCCCAACCAAATAAATGTAACTACGAGAACGAGTATCTGGGTCATTTGAGTTTGCTAAAAGTGAAGTGTAGATACATAGAGTATATGGGTACGAGTACGGAAAGACTCATTCCGACAGCCTAGGTACCGTGTGGATGCAAGAAATTAGCATCATTAAGATGAATGAATGCTGAGATGGCGGTGTGTTGTAATACGGACAGGATTGAGTGAAATATTGATGCTGAAATGGCAAACGTTGACATCGATGCTTTTGAATGTGGGCTAAGATGTTACGAATTGGAGGCCGTTTTAGTTGAATGCACTCGCTTGGAGATTTTTTGTTATTCAATGAACGGTAATGAGTACAATAAAAGTGAAAATATTGGACGTGTTAAACGAAGAAAAGGTTTCTGCGCAGAAAGTGAGTAACTCCAATTTTTTTTGTTACGAAAGATTCCAAGGACTTGAGTGATATGAAATTCTGTAGATGCTCCCATACGCGGCCTTAAAATTGATGAATAGGTGGTTTGTATCGATTTGAAGCTCATGAGTTTATTTCAAGATCTGGCCTAAGGCAAATATTTGGTCGGCGGTGGATTTTCCTGGCTTGAAGAAACACTGATATGGACGAATCAGGCGTTCACACAATACGGCAGACAGGATCTTGTAGGCGATGTTAAGAAGACTGATATCTGTGTAGTTGGTGTAGTTCAGAAGATCAGTTCTTGAAGATCGGACAAACAGTGCTGAGGTTCCTTTCATCGGACATAGTTTAGCCCGACCATGTTTTACACATGAATTAGTGTATGCTCCTTACCAAGTCATCATCTGCCACTTTAAAAGCCCGACTGCGTCCGTCTAGCAGCTTTGCTTGACTTAAGCTTATATATGGCTATCTTCGCTTCATCCAGGTTGGATGGAGGGAATTGTTGGTCTACATCTTTCATATTGAAAGGTTCATTGCGCCTTACAGCTGTATTTTGGTTCGTCATCGCTGTTATACAGTCTACAGAAACGCTCTTTCCAAATCCTCAGCATCAACTGAAACTCTACTATGTTCCCCTGTTCGTCTCTACAGGGGTTTGTGGCATGTTTTTTTTTATACCTATTGGTAAAACTTCCGAATCTCATTCCTGGCGTAGCATCTCTCAATTTCCTCGACCGCGCGCCGGTGTGCATCTGTCGGCGGCATCTCTGATAGCTTTTTGGCAATGCTGCCATTTATCTTCGGTAATCAATGCTGACGGAAGAGGACCTCCAAAGAGATTGAGGGAGACTCGTTCGAAAAAGGATTTGGTGATATCTTGCGATTGTAGCCGTCCGACGTCAAACTTCCTCACAGTATTAACTTGTCGGGATGTTCGACAAATCCGCAACCGTACCTTGGCTAAAACAAGGGCGAGTCGATGTTGTCCCCTCAGAAGGTTTGGACATCCATAATAGTGGTGGAGTGCCTTGCGTCGATCGCAATATGATCAATCTGGCTGACGATTGTTTGATCAGGAGATCCTACGCTAGCTACGACAATGTCGATTAGCCTACACGTCATATCTGGGGCACTGCTCGTAAGTCTTGTCCAAGAAGCTATCTTTTGTGTTGTCATCGTTCTCCTCTATGGAGGCACGCGAGCATGTAAGGCAAATTTAGCTTTAATACAGATTGTTCACATGCCGGAAACTCTAAATATCTTGCCTAAGTCTGCTTCTAACAAAAAATCAGCATCCAAATATTCGCTGTTTTGCCGTTGATAACAATCGCCGTAGTAGGTAGGCAGGTAGGTAAGAGTGTCTGTTAGAAACACCAACCCACTTAAGACTATTGGCCTTTTGTGATGTCACATAGATCTATGATGTTCTTACTAATAGAACCAGTTTGAGCTTGTGATGAAGCGTAGGAGACTGTTTACGTCTATATTTTTTAGATCGTTTAGGTCGTTGTAGAAGAAAGCTCCTAGATGGAGCTTTGTTCTCTGGGAGACAGCTGGACATGTACACAGTAGGTGGAGGATTGTTTCCTCCTCTTCCTCGACCATGCAGCTTCTACAGAAATCATTTGTAACAGCGCCAAGCCTTCTTGCGTGCTTGCCTATGAGGCAGTGTCCAGTGATGGCACCTATTACGACGCTGAGATGCTTCCTATTTAGAAGAATCAGACACTTAGAGCGATTCAGATCCAGCTTTGGCCAGATGTTAGTATTTTCCGACAGATCGCACAGTTTTTTATCCGGGCCATACTATCGTATTTCTTGGATGGCGGAAATATCTATTTTGCAGCAGTCCATGACCTCCGCTAGTTATTCGGATGCACGTGGCGTATTAAGAGACCTAACATTCCACGTACAGATCCGAAGTTCGTTGTCCTTGTGTTTCGTTTGCAGGGGTTGACAACAATATATCCATTCATATCCGAGGATTGTTGTTGCTTCGGTCGTAACTGTGGAGTTTTTTTTTCATGACCGGCCAGTTACTTCAACGGCACAACCCCCAACCTGGAGGGCCAGTTCCATTATAGATACCCCTAGGACGAGGGGTCGGTTAAACCGAAGTCAGTAACCTGTTCGGGAACGTGAGCGCTGCCGTTGGTCCATTACAGCTCATCCACCACCATATGTTTTCCAAGTCTCGGAAATCCCTACTGCCCTGAGCTGCAACTATGTCGGAGTAGTCCGGATAAAGTCTTATCTTATATTTACTTGAGCATCTGTATGAAGTTTAAAAGCGATCTGCACACCTAAATTTGCTTGCCAGTATGAAGTTTTGTTCTCACCATCGGGTCTACATACCACCTTGACAAAAAAGTTCCCGGAATGTGTTCAGAAAATTAAAAATACAAGTTTATTCATCTAAATTTATATTGTCCCCTTCAAAGTAATCCCCATCGACTGCAACACACTCCATTACTTCCTCTCGGCTGCTGAAACGCGTTCTCCGTAGTGGTTTTTTTTAACTCGATTGAACAGAAAGAAGTCACAGGGAGCCAAATCAGGTGAATTCGGTGGTCGTTGGAACTTATTTGTTGCATTTTTCGTCAAAAAATTACAAATAATGATGGCACTGTACGACGGTGCGTTATCATGGTGCAAAATCCACGAGTTTTCTGCCCACAATTCTGGTCTCTTTCGGCGAATTGCTTCACACAAACGTCTCATAACGCTCAAATAATACTCTTTGTTTACTGTCTGGCCTTCTGGCAAAAATTCATGATGCACTACACCGTTGTAATCCATGAAAACCGTTTTTAACTGAAAACGACGTGGTTTTTTTGGTCTCGGCTCATTTGGTGAACGCCATTCACTTGCCTGATGCCTGGATTGCATCTCGTACTCATAAACCCACATCTCATCTCCAGTATTGATCCTTTTGATGAATGTCATCTCTTCTAAAATTGTAAAAAATCTCCAACACACACAGAGATAGATGTACTCTTTGCTACGTAACTTTTGCAAATGTCAAGCGATGACGCTAAGATTTAGAGGCAATGTCAACAACAGATTTACCAACTTAACAAAAACAAAACAGAACTCAAATCGGAATGCTGTGGTTATTCCGTCAATAAACAATGCCTCATCACCACTATCATTATCATCACCAGAAGTGCATGCAACAATACTAACAATACTAGCTGTCGGACACATAGCTGCGAAATGGTTGCTTCGACCTCATGAAAGACATTTTGTTTATTTTCAGTCTTTAATCTATCTGCAATGTTACTTCCCCTTTTCGGCCCTACCGAGTCCACTGTCAGACTATGTTTTACTGGTCCCCCACCTTGCATTACTCTACTCTGTACCCCTGTAACTTCTGCCATGCGATAAATGTCAACCGCCAAGCCAAAAGGTCACTTGGCTTCAGCATTTGTGTCCGCACCGAACCATCTGTAATGCCTATTAAGAGTACGATGCTGTCCCATAACATTGGCTCCTTTTCTTCACCAAAGGTACAGTTCTCGAATAGTAGCGATAAGTCCTTAAAGAAATGGTCAAAGGGCTCTTCTTCTTTTTGAGTTCTTGTGTAAAATAAGGCAATACTCGTCGAATTTTTCAACGCCCCTATTGAATTCTCTCCTCTCATCGTCTGTTAGGGTAAAGATGATGAGGTCCTCTTTCCATCCGTTGGTTCTTACTTTATGCTTAATTTTTTTATTTTTACGTTTTACCGACTGCGACAAGTAATATACGCGTTTTTTTCTATTTTCGTAAGTGACATTTCGATTAAAAGTGAAGTTTCCATCTCACAAGTCTGGATAGGTCACAATAGACATAACTATGTGATATGTAAAGCTGAGCTTACATTAATACTGCAGTATCATGAAATTTCGTCATGACAACTGTGCCCTGTGCAAGCGTCAGTTGTCTTGACGGAAGAGCTCTTTCTTCTTGTCCAAATGCTAACGTTTGTCCTTTAAATCGTCGATGAACCGCTGCAGTAAGTTCTCTTTTGAAGGTAATGGATGTGGATTATGCTGCATGCATCTCTATAAACTCTCGCCAAGACCTTGTTTGCCAAGGGGCCTACATATCTTGGCCTTATTCAGTGCCGATTCGCCGGAGAAATTCACTGTTCCGATTGTTGCTAAGTCACCGGAGTGATGTAGTGGATCCATGTTTCGTCCGTACGAAATAGCGCAAAAACTCGCTCAGATTGCATTTTCGCCAAAATTCACGTCTGCTCTTAACGACTGGCATACACAAATTAAATTATAGCTGTGAGCCGTTGGTGTAGCTTTTGGGTTGGATGGACTGCAGCGGTGGTTGTCGCTGGTACTGCCACTATCGTTAATGTCGTCCTTGTGGCGTCAATTTAGTTTATACTTTACTGTTGTTTTTCTTTTTCTTTTTATGTTATTATTTGTAACAAAACTAAAGAGGGGTACGAGGTGTTAAGTTCCCTTTCGTAGCAGTGGTATGGCACGCTAGCGGTTTGCCGGGCTAATTCTCGACGGATGGGGGAGGTTCGTTTCTGCTACCTATTACTCGTTACATTTAAAAAAAATATACGTGCCAAAGCATGTACACCACACGGTGCACATGCCAGAAATAAGGGAAAGGATATCGTCATCGTCCAAGGATAAGGAGAATTAGGGAAGGGAAGCAGGGAAAAATACGGTTTGGTCAGGTATTGTGACCGAGCAGCGACAGAACTTCTGCTGCTTCTTTGGCTTAGCCCGCCCACAGTTGATGAGAGTTGTCATCAGCTCCATGGCTACTTCGCGCCATTGAATCTATGGAAGTAGCCCCAAACGCAGTTAACATCACGCCCTTAATTCATACCAAAGTTATTCTCACCTGATAAACCAAAATTTAGAAACTAATCACGACCTCATTTCATCGGTTGCTTTAGTCGACTGAATGCAGAAAACCGAGTGTTTCATTTTAAATGTTTATTACAAAAATTTATTTAAGATATGGGTATTTTAAATGAAATACAATTAGAGAGTAAGGAAACGAAAAGAGCTATTTGATTTATAGTAGTAGTAAACAAAATAATAATTCGCTGCATTAATGCAGATATGTATGTATGTATAATAGATATAGGAATGAATCGAAAGTCATATCATTTTCATTTGGAAGTCAGTTAAATGTAAGTATATGTCAAAAATTTAATTCATTTTCACATGTAGTTAAATCTCTCTTAGGTTAATGGTGAAGATATTTTATAAATATTTTTAATTAGGTTTTATCGTTTTTAATTAATAGTTTGTAAGTATGTATGTAGTGATAAATATATTTTATATGTACATGTGTGTTGCTCCTTTTTTTGTTAATAATGGATAAGTAGTAGAGTGGAAGTTAAAACTATGATATATTTTAAGTAATGAAGGTATAATTAGGCGGATCTATAAATTTTAGAATTGTATTGTACATACTTTAATTCAAAGACTCACTTATTTTATTCCTTTGCTGTATCGATGTTAACGGATTGTTAGGTTTGTAACGGTGTCGTCGACGATGTGCGCACAAGATCGAGCCGCTATCTTGGTGATAAATATATCAGCTGTATAGATATGAATAAGGTTTAGAGGAAAGAATTTAAGTATGTACATATGTGAAACGATTAACATTACCTTTGGATGGCTCAAAATTAATTATTACAAAAGAAATTCATTCTTACAACTAATGCTAAATGGCTAGATGGATAGGACAACACATTTACACACTTAAAATTTTGAATTGATGACGATTTCTGGTTGATGAAGTTTTGAAGAAGATTTGAGTCCGGGACCTGGATTTTATTCTTACATCTTCGAGGTCAATTGAGAGTGAGATAATCTTTGATGAGTCCACTCATCTTGGTCAGTCGAATGCCGAGAAAATAACGGCGATCTGGTGGCGGTCTAATAATCGATTTGCTTGTGAGAAATTTTGTCTTTAAACAAAAAGAAATCTTCCTCTTATGTGATCCATCTGCATTTAGATTCTCTTTTGGGTGGTGGAGCACCTGGCCATATTAGCTGTATATTTTCCCACGATATCGGCCATGATATTGGCCACTTCATGTGCGAAATATTTTGGAAAATGGTTTTTTTTTCTTTTTTTAGAGCTCACGCGAATATGTAATCAGGCACTTGTTCTACTAAGACAAGTTCTGCACGGCTTAGAAAAACAACAAAGTACTCTTTATATTTTATATTTATATATGTATATACGTTTTACTTTTTGACACTAACAGACGTGTTATCTGATCACTGCATAAGACGAAAAAAGAAAAGGAGAGCTTCAGCTCGACGCAGAGGGCTTTTATACGAGTGCAGTAATGGAAGCGTGGGTGGACTGAATGACAACTTCCTTCGTTAAATTTAACGAAAAGAATGTGTTTAGTGACATACCAAGCCAATTCGCCGCGAACGAGATGTCCGCCATTTTGGCAGTTGGATTTTGATAAAATCATAAAAACAAAAAAAAAATGTCGTCGTGCGATTTGGTTTTATAATTGGTTTGACATGGGTATAAGGCATGTCAAACTTCACTCGATCACCGCCAAAAACAAAAACCAAATCTCACTGTCTCCTTGACAACAACTGGCTTGACCTTCATCCGAACCGAAAGACGAATTTCATAATTTTTATTTTTTTCCTCTCTTTAATATCTTGTAGGGTCATTCACCCTGACGGTCTTTATGATATAAAACAGCTGGTCACTTATGTGTGTGTAGGCGGTGCTTTTCAAGGCATTCTAATCGATTAAGAAGGTGGAAAGGCTAAGTAATGGGGGGAAATAAAGAAAGCTTCAACCAGGATGGGAAATTCCTTTGGTTTTCTCTTTTTTTTTATAATTTGTTTCTTTTACTCTGTTTCAGAACCGATTGACCGATAACGGGTTGTTGTATTCGCTAGGTTACTATGTTGGTCGTCCTAGTTTCAACGCGGAAATTCAAGAGATTAGCTACTTATTGGCCCACCCTGGTGTTTTCAGTGCATCTGCCATAGAAATGCTTTTTTTTGTTCAGCACAGTGATATATATTTCATGGATTATTGTTTTGAGTTGTAGTTCTACAATTCTTGAAAAAAGAATTAGAATAGGGTATCATCTTTTCCCCAAAAGACTACAGTATGTCATGTCTTTTTATGAGAATTTTTTTATTTGAACTTTGATTTGAAATTCCAATGCATCATTGGCATTAAACAACAATGATCCTGCTGATCTCAGTTTTAGCAATAAACTTGCAACAAATTTGTTTTGCATAATTAAACTTTGCGCCCTAATAAAATTAGTTGTTTACTTATTTTTTATTTCTAATTGTGCGCTCTGTTCTATTTGATGCAGTAATCACTGGTGCAACGGATGGCATTGGAAAAGAATACGCCAAGGAATTGGCCAAGAAAGGAATTAATATTGTGCTTATATCGAGAACGGAAGAGAAGTTGATTGATGTGGCACGAGAAATTGGTAAACTATTCAGTTGCATCTTCAGTTGCATACACAAAGTTATCTTTAATGGTCTTTTTTGCAATTTCAGAATCTGAATTTAAAGTTAAGACAAAATGGATTGCGGCCGATTTTTCCAAAGGCCGGGAGGTCTATGAACACATTCGAAAGGAGTTGGATGGTATCCCAGTCGGAATTTTAGGTAAGTTTCTACAGTGCCGTGTAAAATATTAAGACCACTAACAAAATTTCGTGAGGTCATGACTTTTTTTTTCTCGAATTATATGCTGCTCTACTGATTTACTAACTTTTTTCAAATCTATATACGTACTCGTATAATATATACGTATGAGCTCAAAAGCGTAATAAACCTCCCCAATCGTATTACGTGTTTAACGGTGAGTTGTATCGATCACATCTTTATTCGAACTTACATACATAACGAAACAATTTTTTATGGTGAAGTTCATGACTTTCAATTAACAGATCATCGCTTGTGTTCCTTAAATGTATGTGGTAAACTGGACTATCCTAGTTCCAGTCGGTGAAAACTCGAAATTAATTATGAACTTTTATATGAGAGGCTTCGGCTAGAATTTTGGGAAACAGTGTTTTTAAATTGCAGTGTATCATCTGCATATGACGACTTCATCGCTATACTAAATGGTCATATTAAGGCTTTTACTTATGAAGTCTTCAATAGGCCAAATCGTAAAAAATTTCTTAAGCCATGGATGACTACAATGTTATTACATAAAATAAAGTTCAAGAACAAACTCGCTGTAAAATGCAAAAAACATCCGCATAATCACAGCCTTCACAAGTACTATTCCAAACTCTGCTTGTTTCACTGACCCGTGACAATTATTATGCTTCGCGACTGTGCAGATCCAGAGGTAATGTTAAACAAGAATGGAAGGTAGTTAATCAGATCTTGTGTAAAGAAAGGAAACCTCAAGGAGTCTATAATTTATATGAAAATATTTCTGACCCAACATTTTCAATGATTACTTTGTTGAAATTTCTGATAAGCTAAAACCTACCACTCCGCTTAAGGATAATTGCTCCTGTAGCATTTCTAATGGTCTCATACAGGAAAGTATTGTCACAAATAGTTTCGTTTTCGACCCGTTTACGTCTTTTGAGATTTTGAAATTAATAATGTCAATGCAAAGTAAAAGTTCGTGCACAAGTGATGGAATCTCTGTTATTGTTCTCAAAAAAATTGCTTGGTATGTTATTGATGTGTTGTGTTACTTGTTCAATTTTAGTGTTAACAGTGGTGTGTTTCCAAGTCAGCTGAAATGGGCAAACGTTATTCCTCTTTTTAAGAAAGGGAACCGCAAAGCTATTTCTTCGTACAGACCGATTTCTCTTCTGTCAACTTTCTCAAAAATATTTGAGAAACTCATAAGAAAACGTATGGTTTCGTTCTTAAATCGAAATAATTTGTTTTCAAATAAATAGTTTGATATTAGGTCTGGCTTCTCAACAGAAGATGCAATTTTGAACTTCAGTTGCAATCTTTTTAAAGGAATCAACTAAGACCATGATGGCCCTTTTCATTGACATGACAAAAGCATTTGACATGGTTGATTACAAGTTACTTTTAAATATACTCTACAACATCGGTTTAAAAAAAAAGAGACAGCAAAAAGTTTGTAATAATGGTATTTTTAGCTATTTTCGTAAATTAAATTACGGTGTACCTCAAGGGTCGGTGTTGGGACCTCTTTTGTTTCTGATTTACATAAACTAACTTCTAGAGCAAAAATTCAATGGTTTATCTTCTGCTTTTGCAGATGATATAGCGTTTACTTACGAAGGGTCCTCTATCTTTGATTGCATCGTAAAAATTGAGAAGGATTTGGACACTCTAAGAAACTGGTTTACATTGCATAAGCTTGTGCTAAGTGATAAAACCAAAATAATGTCCTTTAAGATTACTGGTCTGTTTTTTCATGCTGCTGAGTGCAAAAAGTTCTCTTTGCCAAGCCATAACTGTGGCAAGATAAACTATTCTTCATCTGTCAGTTGTTCCCCCTGTTGCTTTAAGATAGAAGAAGTCGATTGCTTCAAATACTTGGGAGTCCTTATTGATTCTAAATTAAACTGGAAGCCTCATATATATTCTGTAAAGGCACATTTAAGAAGCGTTGTCAGGAAGATGTATCGACTCCAACCCATTTGTTCAAAAAGTGTTCTCACCATGATTTATTATGGTCAGGCTAATTCAAAACTGCAATACGGCCTTTCGAGTTGGGGAGGAGCTTATGTAAGTTATTTTGGGTCCATATTTACTGCACAAAAACATCTTGTAAGAATAATTAGTAGGAAAAACCGTTTAAGTCATCCATTGCCTCTTTTCTGTGTACTTCGTATTCTCCCTATAAGACATCTCTATGTTTTTAAGGTTTTAAGAGAATTTTTCAAACAAAGTGGGAATCTAGCCACTAGATACTCTAGATTATACAATCTGCGCATCAATAACATATCACTTGTTTGTGTACCAATTGCACGCAGAACACATTTTTCTCGTTTCTTTTTATTTTCCGTCCCTACATATTTTAATAAGTTGCCGCTCTCTATTAGGAGAACTCATAATTACCGTGCTTTTCTAAAAGTTGTTAAAAAATGGTTATTCACGATTGACTACAGGCATATAGAATCCTTTTAAAATATAGTTACGTAATGTTCTGAGCTACAAAATATTTCAATAGCTAATAGATAAAAAAGTTTTTCTTTTATTCCACCATTGTGTTATGCAATTTTTGTTTTTTCTTTTATAAATTATTATTGAAGTTTTTGTTAATTTTTCTCTGTTAATTTTTATCAGAAATTAAGTTGTAAAATTTCAAGCAGACCATTCGTCACTGATCGTTTTTCTTTCAAAGAATGGTCACTTTATTCTTTTCGCATTGTAACGCTTTTATTCTTAAGAATTTTGTATTATTTTTTAAGTGAATTCGAATAAAATTTAAATAAAAAAAAATATTAAACACCTTCGCACCCAAAAAAAAAAAAAAAAAACTTTAAGTTTTTTCTTTTGTTACCTAATGGAATGAGAACCGCTCGATACATTCGGGTGAAATTTGTTTTTAAATGTTTCTTAAGACCCCATAGCATAGGCTATGTCGTTTTTTACTCAGCCTACTTTTTATGAGCGTTTCTGTACTGTATTATTGTTTTTTTTTACTGCCTTTATCCTCCTATTACTCGGGTAATGCTTAATCAATACAAAAAAAATAATACATAATGGGGTCAACACTTCCCTTAATATTTTAAGCTATCCATCAGCTTTCTGCTTCGTCTAGAAGCTGAGCTACAGACCAAAATCTGACATGATAAAACTAAATTGAAAGACATTAACAAAGCACATTACCTTCAATAAATACTGTTTGTCGTTCTCTCTGTTGGATCGGAACGAAAGAGAAGTATGCACATATGAGCGGTGTAAATACAAATTGAGTGCAAGTGTATTCCCGGTTTTTTTTTTTTTTTTTTAAGAATCACTCTATTTAGTGTGAGTAAAAATTGTATGCGGATGTGCATGATTGTTACTGAATGTTGTTCTGCTTTGAGGTGGTGGATGCACATCGCTTGACACAGGGCTTACCGTTTTATTTTAGATAACGCCGTTTATTTTATAAAAATATGCCTTTGAGGAAAAATTCTAATCTTTCTCGAAGCTCAAAACGTGCTAGGACAATTCGTCAAGCTCGATCACATAAAAAAAATGAAGAACGTCATATTAGGTCCGGTACCGAAGATGAACGTCTTCCTACAACTCGCATGTCACAAACAAACACACATCTTCAGTGGATCAATAAAAACAGAAGTGTGTTTTATTACACTAAAGGAATTAATTATGTATGCCGAATTTGCTGGTATCGGTGGAATGAACAAGGCCTGTGATCATTGTCAAGCTCTTAAATGGACAAAAGAGTCGAATGGAGTCTGCTGCTCAGGCGGAAAGGTACGTTTAGATATTTTTCAAGAACCACCAGAACGCTTGAAATCCCTATTGACCGGGGATCACCCACAATCTAAAAATTTTTTAGAACAGTGCATTCCAGATGACTTCGTTCGGGGCAAACCATACTGTAGAAGGGTCATTTATGCCCACCTTCAAAATTCAGGGTCAAGCTTATCATTTAATTGGATCTCTGTTGTCAGCAGATGAAGTGAAATTCCTGCAAATATATTTTGTATCCGACTATTGCGAACAAGCTAATATCAGGAATCAACTTCAAGGCTGCACTGAAGTCTAATCAGCGCTGATAAACGACCCGCAACAGAACATCGCGGCCGATACAATTCCCTTAGCGCGAACGAAGTCGACGTTGTTTTGGTGGATCAGGAGTGCGATAGGCATGATATTGTGATGCGCACCCGTGACGATCGCTTGCAACGGATAAGTGAAACGCATAGGGCCTATGATAGTCTTCAGTATCCACTGATTTATTGTTGCTGTGAGGACGGATATAATTTTGCCTTTTGCCAAGTCAATCCTACTACCGGGGCGCCAAATTACGACAAAAAAAAAACATCTGCTCTGCAGTTCTATTCATACCTCATGCATATACAACGCAACAGTTTTGCTCATTTGCACCGCTTTCGAGGTATTTTGAATCTATTTGTGGTTGATATGACGCTAAGATCGAAACAGAGCGTTTGGTATACATTCGAACAAATCAAAAAAGATTGCGTGCTGAAAATGATATTGATCTACAGGACGCCATGAAGCAGGATGCTAACGTTGAGAAGTGGGGCGGTTGGTAATTCTGTCGTCGAGTTTCACGGGTTGGCCGCGCTACATACACGACCACACACAAGATGCATTTTGCTATGTAAGGAAGTATGGGCACCCAAACCAGTTTATAACGTTTACCACTAATCCTAAGTGGAACGAAGTCACCCAAGAGCTTTTCACAGGTCAAGATTCTTATGATCGACACGATGTCATAGCAAGAGTTTTCTATTTAAAATGTAAGTTAATGATAAACTTGCTGACAGAGGAAAATGTATTCGGTGCGTCCTTATGCTTTATGTATAGTGTTGAGTGGCAGAGGCATGGTTTGCCCCATGCGCACATCCTTCTATGGTTGAGGGTAAAAATCCGTCCCAACGATGTCGATAATATAATTAGTGCGGAATTTCCGGACCCCAACGAAGATCCAATATTACACGACATCGTAAAGAATCAAATGTTGCATTTCCTTGTGGTACATTGAATACCAACTCTACCTACATGCATAATAACCGCTCCACAAAAAAATATCCGAGAGCGCAGATCCAACAGTCTGTAACAGGAGAGGATGGGTATCCATTATATACCCGACGTTATCCTCAGCAAGGTGGATTTACTGCACAAATAAGACTGTGTGGACAGTAAATCGTGGTAGACAATAGATGGGTCGTACCATACTCGATAGTACTGTCAAAGACGTTTTGTGCTCACATAAATGTGGAAATTTGTAACAGCGTTCAGTCCATAAACTACATATGTAAGTATGTAAATAAAGGTAGTGATCAAGCTACTTTTCCAGTCTGGCCGTTATGTAAGCTCTTCTGCGGCTATGTGGCGAATTTTCAGTTTTCCGATACACGAGAGGTACCCACCGGTCATACATCTTAATGTTCACTTAGAGGGCGGACAACGCATATATTTTGACCGTGAGAACATCAGAGAGCGATTAGGCAACCCAAGAACCTGGCATTTTTTCTGTTATGTGAAGCAGACAACTTTGCTAAAACGCTACTGTACGAGGAAGTTCCATCCTACTACACATACGAGTCTGACATGATCAGCAATATGGTATTTTTAGTCGTCGAAAACGAGGTGCTACGGTAGAAGGTGTTCCAGGCGTGTTCAAAGAACACGTTATAGAAAGGGTCTATACAGTTCATCCAAACAATTCTGAATGTTATTATTTACGCTTGCTGTTGCATACAGTACGAGGACCAACTTCTTTCGCCTCCTTGCGAATGGTTGATGACGTCGAATATCCCACCTTTCAAGCTGCTTGCCAGGCACGAAATATGCTGGATGACAACCAGCACTGGGACGATCCGCATTTGTTTGCCATAATGTTGGTATTCTGCGGACTTTCTGATGTTGCTCTATTGTAGCAAAAATATCAACAGAGTTTATCAGAAGATTTTTTCCGAGACACGAGGTAAATTATTGGCGCTGGCGAACCAGAACGACGCGCTGTGTTCAGCGTGTTCTTAATTGCTGTTTAAAAGCTATACAAGATACAGTTTTGTTTTTTGGTGGTAATATTCTGTCAAAATATGGATTGCCCGAAGTAAACTCAGATAATGAGTGTGGTAATAGAGAATATACCATATATCCGAAGCCAACTATGACCCCGTCGACACAGCACAAGCACTTCGAGACGAAGTCCCTAGCCTTACAGCAGAGTAGCGGAGTATTTTCGATCGTGTTTGTCAAAACGTCACCAACAGCTTTGGAGAATTGTTGTTTTTAGATGCGCCCGGTGGGACCGGAAAGACTTTTTTAACAAGGGTAATACTATCGCAGATACGAAGCCAAAGTTATATTGCATTGGCTGTGGCGTATAGCAGCAACATTGGTACCTGGTGGTAAAACTTCTCATGCAATGCTTAAAAGACAAACGTTGCCTGTAGTGACACGAGGCACAAGAGCTGACAAAGTAAAAGCCTGTCTGAAAAAATCAAGTCTCTGGTCCAGTGTTATTCAAATGCACTTGACCATCAATATGCGGGAACGAACAGGAGGTCATCCAAACGCACAACATTTCTCTGATTTATTACTTAAAATTAGTGGAGTAAGGCTTCCGGAAGAAAATGGCAAAGTAAATTTATCACATCATTTTTACCAAACAGTGTCTGCTACCGAAGAACTTATCTCATCCGTTTACGATGATATACGAGTATAGGAACTAATAAACCTGCCGGGCTTCCAGCACATACACTAAAACTAAAAGTGGGTGTACCTATTATTCTCTTAAGAAACTTAAGTCCGCCTAAGTTGTGTAACAGCATCCGACTTAGAGTTAAAACTTTGCAACGAAATCTTGTAGAAGCGGAAGTGTTGACGGGCTGCAGTGCCGGCGAACATATATTTATCCCTCGAATTCCGATCATACCTAACAGTTTTCCGTTTCAATTTAAGCGTGTGCATTTTCCCATCAGTGTCTGCTTCGCAATGACGATAAATAAGGCGCAGGGACAAACACTGCGTACCGCGGGCGTAAACGTCACCACCGGCTGCTTCTCACACGGTCAATTATACGTGTCTCTTTCGCGTATCAGCGATAGTAAAAATGTATTTGTTTATGCTCCAGGCAACGCAACCTCAAACATTGTTTACAAAGAAGCTTTGTAAAAAATGTTTACTATAATTAATTACAATTGTCCATAATTTATAGTAGATATTGTATTTTTTATTACGTTTGATAACATTATGGGCTGAAAGCTACCCATTGGAATGACATTGATAAAATGCAATTAATCCACAAAATTTATTGTACACAACAATTTTATGGACAAATACTTTGATGTTTTTTGACTCGTTCTGATATTACATACAATTTGTAGGCATGAGGAAACCTTTATAGGGCGAAGCAAGGCGAGCACGGGTTCAGCTAGTTACATATAAAAGCTTAATTTAGAAATAAATAAATGAAGGGCACACACCTGTTTAACATATGGTATTAATACCACCACATCTACTGTGTATCGGAACAAGCGAGATCAGCACAAAATAAAGAGAAAGCACTTAAGCGAATCACACTGCTGTGCAAATTTAAATGTCCCGTTACTCCGTTTGTGCATAAAAGATGTGCACACGGTGGTGTAATGGTATTTGTTAAAAATGGTCACTTCACTGAATACTCGAAACTAAAACTATGCCGCGCTGATGGTCTAAAAGTTTGTTTTAATTTCAATAGCCTAAATTATAAAATGTTGTGTTTCTATAGACTTCATGAATTTAGTAAATATATCTTTGTTGATGAATTAAGTAATGTTCTTGATTGATGTAGCGATAAAAACCTAATTTTGGTAGTTGATATAAACATTGACGTATTGAATCATTTTGAAAAAGATTCTAAAAAGTATTTGTATCATGGTCTGAGGAGTTTTATTAACGAACCAACACGGTATTGGCCATATTTTCATACGTCTTCACAAAAATAATAAAAACATTTTTCAAGGAAAAGTATCTTAGATGAACTGATCATTGCCTCAGTACTCTTTGTTCTGTTCCAAATAACATATTAAAAAATCCTAAAAAATCCATTAAGCAGAAGGTAATCATTGACTTTCCTCTGTTAAATGAAAAATTATTATATGAAACATGGGACCAAGTCTTATTAGAATTAAACCCTTCAACTGCTTGTGATGTGTTCAATACTTTGAAAGGCCATTTAAAAGATTCTTCTTATGCATCCAATCATAAAACCTTGGATGAATAACAAACTATTAAGACTCATTAAAAGAAAAAATAACTTAGCTCAAAAATATAAAATAAATCCTCAAAACGCTAATTTAAAAAAAAGTTTAAAAAAACATTCATGATGCACGTAATAAATATTATCCAGATTCGTTTGATAAAGCTAGGTGATATGGGAAAAAGGAGTGGATGGTAGTAAATAACATTCTAGGTAAAATCAAACAAAATATAGAGATAGATAGCCTTGATATAGACGGTTATAAGTTTATTGATAAAAGAGTTATATAAAAGATAAAAAATTTAATAAATGTTTTACGGAAATTTGTGAAAAACTTAAGCCAACATTGGAAAGTTCAACTTGCTGCAATTGTTCCTCGTCATCTGCGCGATTTTACCAGCCGGATAGTTTTGTATTTCAGGAATTCTCTTCTTGGGAAATTTATAGGTCTATCTTATCCTTGAAAAATATAAAGTGATGAAATATCTAGTTTTCTACTTAAAAAAATTGTCTTAAATATTGTTGACAAACTTAAATACTCGTACTTATTCAATCTTAGTGTTTTAAAAGGCTGCTTTCCTAGCCCGCTTAAATGCGCTGAAGTAATAACTCTCTTTAAAAAAGGCTCAAAAGATAATATCTCCAATTATAGACCTATATCCCTTTTGCCTACGTTTTCTAAAATTTTTGAAAAGTTAATGAACTTTTCACGAGTCTTATCATTTTTAAATCGAAACAAATACCTTAGCACGAATTAATTCGGATTTAGGAACGGAAAGTCAACTGAGGATGCTATTTTAAGAATTTGTACTCAGCTTCGTGAGGGCGTTAACTGTAGCAAATCTACAATGGTTCTCTTTGTTGATATGACTAAAGCGTTTGATATGGTCCATTGCCGGGCACTCATTCTGTTCTCTGGTGTGTAATAGTGGATCCAAGTTTCATCAACAGTTACCAATCGACGCCAAAAGTCCGCCCGATTCCGCATCAGCAAGTCCAAACACTCTTTCGAAGTGCTTTCGCGTTCGTGTTTTTGGTCAAAAGTGAGCATGCGCGGCACCCAGCGGCAGGATAACTTTTTCATATGCAGAATATTGCCCAAAATATGGCGTGTGCGCTCAGTACTAATCTTTGTGGTATCTGCTAGCTCACGCACCTTCACTTTCCGATCAGCCAACACCATTTCATGTATTTTTTTGACATTGTCCTCTGTAACCGCATCGGAGGGCCTGCCGCTGCGGACTTGATCTGTAGTGTAGTTGCGGCCACCACGAAACTCTCGAAACCAATATTTAACGGTGTAATCTGACGGAGCATTAGCCCCATAATATTTATCCAACTTTTCTTTTGTTTCCTTAGCCGTTTTGCCTCTCAAAAAAGAATGTTTTATGAGAGAACGAAAATCGTTTTTGTCCATACTCAACATGATGTCAAACACGTGAACAACAATCAGCTGTCAAAAGAAAACTAAAGACAGTATCGCACTGAAATTTGGCATGTCTGCCTAAATATGAACGGACTTCAAGACACCATAACCTTTTTTGCAGTAGCAGCGCATTCTGGAGGTGAAGGAGTAAATGATTCTGTTCTTTTTTAAAATGAAGGGAACAAAAAGTTAAATTAAATCACATTCTTAGTGAATCTTGTTTCCTTAAAAATGATGCTCCCCAGGGTTCCGTTCTCGGTCCCTTGTTATTTTCAATTTACATAAATTCTCTATTCAACTTGAAACTAAATGGGACCCCTACTGCCTTTGCAGTCGATATCGCTTTCACTTATTAATTTGATACAGAACTAGAAACCGTTGTAAAAATCTCAGAAGACTTGAAAACACTAAGACTCTGGTTTACGGAGCACAAACTTATCGTTAGTGATAAAACTAAACTTATGCTCTTTAAATTATCTGGTAATGTCTTGTATCTTTACAAACTTTCCTTTTATGCACATGATTGTAAAACGTTCAGCTTACCGATACATAGTTACGGAAAAAGCAACTTCAATGACAGCCATCCATGTTCATTGAATTGCTTTAAAATTGAAGCAGTGAAAAACTTTAAATATTTAGTTGTTTTGATTGATTTCAATTTGTATTGGAAAGATCACATTCAAAGCATAAAAACATACTCGTATATGGTATTGGTCTTACGAACAATGTATCCTCGGAAACAATTTTGTTCGAAAGAAGTTTAGCGCAGTCTAGGTTACAGTACGGTATTGTAAGTTGGGGTGGTTCGTATTTTATCTCCTACAGACAGTTGTTGGTAGCCCAAAAACATTTGATACGAATTATTTGCAATAAAGATCGTCATTCTCCAAGCATGGCTTTATTGAAAGACTTAAAAATTCTACCACTAAGACACCTTTACGTATTTAAAGTACTAAGAGAATTTTATAGGCAAAACGGAAATATTCCAATCAGATATTCTCATTTTTTTTAAATCTAAAAGTAAACAAATTGCATTTAGCGTACGCTCCAACTGCCTACAAAGACCATTTTTTACATTTCTATACCGCTACAGCTCCCAAGTTGTTTAGTGTTCTACCATTTTCGGTTCGTTTAACAACTACTTTTACATTATTTTCAAAAAATGTTGAAGACTGGTTATTAACCGTTGATTTTGATAATATAGAATCCTCGTTTAGAACCACTACATGATTATCAGCACAAGTCATCCATATATTTTTTTCTCGCAAAAAGCGTCCACCAGAATCGGAATCTACGATGAAATCTTTATGCTTCTCAGCGGGAGCTAGGAATTGATTGTAGAAACATAGTTTCATGGTGAAATTATCTTAGAATTCATCGTAGATTACGATTCTGGTAGACGCTTACCACGTTTTTTTTTTGACTCGAACAAATTGACCCGCTCTAATGTATATGCGAGGGTTGTCTGAAAAATTTCCGACCGAACAATGATACAAGACATTTTTTCTCAATTTTTTTATTTTATTTTTCTACATAGTCTCCTTCTAACTCAACACACTGCTCCCAGCGATGCTCCCATCTCTCTAACCCGTCCAAATAGTACTTGGAGTTTTTCTCTGCAAAATAAATGTTCACGAAGGTGGATTGCCTCCTCATTTGACCAAAATCGCTGTCCTCCGAGCGCAGTTTTTAGATGAGAGAACAAAAAGAAGTCGCTTGCGGCTAAATCTGGTGAAAAAGCAGTTCAAACCGTAATTCATGGTTTTTCGACATGGCAACCGCTGAGGTGTGAGACGGCGCATGTTCTTGGTGAAACAGGATTTTCTTTTTTGCGGCACCCAACGCGCAGCTTTCTCATGCCTAAAACATTTTCATAACCTCTACTATCTCTCTCGCTTTAATTCGGCGGTCTTCTAACACCATTTGGTGAACTTTAGGAATGTTATCGTCAGTGGTTGCAGTTTTTGGACGTCCCGAACGTTCATCATCTCCCAAGCTCTTACGGCCACGTTTAAATTCAGCCACACAAAATTTCACTGTGGTAAATGATGGTGCAGAGTCCCCATACACAGAGTTCAACTCATTTTTGATTTGCGTAGGCGTATTGCCTTTCAAAAATAAGAATTTAATAACAGCTCGATACTCAATTTTTTCTATTTTCACAAAAAACACTCACATCGACTCACTCAAACGACTGTCAAAAACTGCGCATCCATGACTGAAACTTCGCTAAGTAACTGTCAAAAGATGCACAACTAGAATTCAATAGCTTTTATTGACGAGTGCCGCTATCTTTACGTTGCGGTCGGAAACTTTTCAGACATACGAGGGTTGTCTTTTTTTTTATTTATTTTTTCTTCAACTTGTTCATTCTAATGGATTCAGATTTAGATATTGTTACCCCACATCAATTGCATTTTTATAAATTGAGGAGTCGTTCGGCACTAACTTCTGTTACATTCTGCTTATTTCATTATTTTTTCTTTAATTAAAATATAGAGTGTAGAAAATTGCAATTGTATAAAATGCATAATGGAAATAATGTAAAAATAATAATAATAAAAAAAACAGTAATCAGTTTATCATTAGCATTCATTGGTGAATGAAAAAGAAAAAGGGAAAGAAATCTGTTGACAAAATTACTTTGTACCATGTAAAGCAATTGCCAATAAATTAGCATTGAAGGTTTTTTATTCCGTAGATTATTGCACTCCAGAATAATGGATTAAGCGAGCGATCAATAGCTGACCAGCTAGAAGTAAGCTAAACCTATATTCATCAAGCCATTGAAAGACATAATTTATAAGCAATTAAAAGGAGGAGGAGTTTGAAAACCCCTCCCAATCTCACAAAAAAGAGAATAAATGCCGTTTTAATGGCTGATGAGGTCCATTATGAGGGGGGGCAATAACAACTTTGCCTCTCTAGCGGCATTAGCGTCGGAAGATGAGGATGAACAAATAAATGACATCACCAGTAGCATACAAAGTCAGAGGTAGCAAATAGAAGCAGCGAGCTCCCAACAACAAATCCAGCAGCAGCAGAAACAACAACTGCAGCAAACAAAACAGCAGCAGCAGAAACAACAGCCGGATCAGAAACAACAGCAGCAGCAGATACAGCAACAGCTGCAAAAACAACACCTGAAACCACAGCAGCTGAAAAAAAAGCAGCAGCAACAACAACAACAACAGCAGCAGCAGCAGAAGAAGAAGGAGAAGGTACCTCCTATCAATACCTATAAATTAGAGGTAGGTGCAACCAAGGACCTGTGTACTCGTAAGTTGGTCATTGGTAACAATTTTAACATTAAGAGATTGGGGAATGATCGTCATGCCATCCACTGTAATACAGTGGAGAGCTACGCGAAAGTGAAAGAGCTCTTAAAAGAGACGACGACGGAGCACTTCTCATTCACACCGATGTGTGAAAAGCGGCAATCAATGCTGCTGAAGAGGTTGGAACCATCTTCTGATCCTGAGGAGATCCTGGCACTGCTCAAAGAGAATCCGATAGGTCGCAGCTCTCGTGCGTGTTATGTAGAAACGTGGGACACACCGCAAACTATCGGGGTTGTCCTAAGTTCGCTGACATTAAGAAAGCAAAACTGGCTCGGCAGCAGAAGGTGGAGGTCAAACGTTCACCTGTCAGGTTTCAAACACCAGCCGTCACGTCCTAAATTTTTTACGCCCAAATGGAGTCAGGTAGGGGGGCTACGGTACAGCAAGCGACTGTTGCTTCTCCGGCGCCAACGCCGAGAACAACGGAAGCTACACCTAACATGCTGACCATCTTGCTCGCAATCCAAGGGCAGATGGCTCAGCTGAAAAAGCAGGTGCAAGAACAAGCCAAGCGGGTGGACCAGATCTACGCGCTGCTGCCGGGCCTAACGCAACACATACCGTAATGGGTACGCACATGGTGGAGCAAACTTTGAAGGTCCTTACGGTGAATGTTAATTCACTGATTAGGATTGAACGAAGAGCCGCGATGTTTAAATTGCTACAAGACCAAACTCTTGATGTGCTTTTCGCTAGCGAAACCAAGCTAACCGATAAGCACAAACTGGAGTACAATAATTATATTGTTAGAAGAAGAAATCGGCCCAGATCCAAACGTGGAGGCGGTGTCGCCATCTTCATTAATGAAGGTATAAAATTTCACAGAGTGTACAAGGGAGTGTTGCGCAGGTTCCGGGTGTTTGAGACAGTCGTCGTTTACATCCCGCTCCGCAGTGGAAAGCGGCTGTACTTGGCCTTTGTTTATGCACCTGAGGCTTCACAATCAACCCTATTCATTACAGAGCTCGACACGCTTTTTCGACTTCTGAGGCTGGAATCGGGGGAGAATTATTTTATAATCGGCGGGGATTTCAACGCTAGAAACAGAGATTGGGAAACTAATTTGCCAAATACTAGAGGGAACCTACTACTCGACTGGTGGGGTCAGCACGATATCATGTACAGACTCGGTCTTAAAGCGACGGATAACCCGTCGTTTCACAGATGCGGTTCTTATTTGGATCTACTGCTGTACGACGAACGCATACGACTGACAGGTACGAATTTACAAACGCTAAACTGTCTGCGCACATTCGTGTATGACAGTGGCCATTGCGGTTTTAGCACCGAAATTACAGTTCCGAATGAAATTGCGGAATTGGAGGAGTTTGTCCAAAGATATTCTTACAACTACAGTAAAACTCGATGGACACGCTTCTCCGCAACCTTGAAAAGAGCGCTCTCCTCGAACACGCTCCACCCACCGTCCAATAGGAATTTGTCAAACGAGGAGATCGACAATTACCTAAAACAAATGGACGAAACAATTAAACAAACTATGGACACTACAATACCGTCCCGGATAATCAATTCGGTTTTAAGGCGGGACATGATATCTCACATGCCGCATCTAAACTAGTGTCCGATATCCAATGGAATAAAGGCAAAAAACAATGTCCTGGTGCCTGCCTTGTTGACTTGGAGAAGGCCTTCGACACCGTATGGCTAGAAGGTCTTTTCTATAAGCTGACTAGGCTGGGGATCAGTAAACCCCTCTTATACATTCTTTATAATATGCTAACCAACAGACAGTTCATCGTGAAAAATGGTGATGTGACTTCTGTTGGAATATTTCAAATTAAAAATGGTATTCAGCAAGGCGCGGTCAATTCGCCTTGATGATAGCGACTTGATAGGTTCACTTGCCCATACTATTACGTAGGCAGACGATTTGATAGCGTACAGAACAGGTCAAAAAATCGAGGTCATCAATACTCTCTTGCAGCGTAACTTCGATAAGATAAGACGATTTTGCGATGACTGAAGTTGAAAATCAACTTTCAGAAGTCGGAAACCATTCTCTTTAGGACGCCGTTGTCTGGACCCTCTAGGGATACCAGGAAAAATTGGCGAAAGTTCTCTATCATTGGACAACGCGAACAACCTCTTGCCTGTCGAAATGTAGTCAGATACCTTGGGAACTGGCTAGATCAGTTTCTGTATTTTGGCAAAAATGTAGATGCTGCTCTGGCCAGAGCTAAAGGTGCTTTTGCCCTTACAAAGAGACTGTTTTATAGCAGCCAACTCGATGCGAGGGTAAAGGTAATCTGCTACATGGCCCTTATCAGGCCCATGCTGGTATTTGGTTGTCCCGTGTGGTTCAATGTACGAGCAAGCTTAATTTAAAAGATTCGGGCGTTTGAGAGGGCTTGTCTTAGGGCCTGTCTTCGCTTGTACAGAACACCAGAGTCGAAGTACAAAAAATTGTATCCTAATGAGGTCCTTTACAACAGGGCGAACCTAATACAAGTGGACAACTTCGTAATTAAGCTGACTCGAAGGCACATTGCAAGAGCAATGACCTCGACGAATAACCTGATATCTGGGGCTTACTACCCCAATTACCTTTACCACGAGAGTGTGCGCTCTGACGGCTTCGTTCCACCGGAAGCATTGCTCTATCTAGATCAGATAGGGTTGATCCAGGGTAGATTAGCGGTGCCGTTAATCTTCCATGTCGCTCGGACAGCTGGGGACAGGCGACTCAACTACAGCAGAGACGTCGCACACGGCAGTGTGGATCGCCTCAGGGATGTCGTTCGGCAGCACCAGCATTTCTGGTGGTTGAATGATGGAGAAGATGTTTCGTCGTCGTTTCCGTCAATTACGGACCAGCCTCACTAAAGAGGCAGAGCTGACCAATCTGTTTTCTCTGTAAATAGCGATGGCCAGCTTACATAGGGTTAGGTTAGCATCTAAGAAATATATACATGTGTTGGTATATACAAAAGAATATACTAATAAATGTATATAATTGTGTATAATGTCTATATGTGTGTATGTGTGTATTGTACGTGTAGGTTAGGTAGGCTAAGGTTTATTTTCAGTTAGATATTAGGTTTTTATAAAAAATAAAAAATTATGTCCATATGCTAAGTTTTTGTTAGCAATTTTTTTTCTTCGTCGAAAGACATATTTATAAGAATTTAGAGTAGCTTAGAGTGCCTGTGTGGGGCCAGTAAGTTAGTATTTTATGCAGTAAGCATTTTATGTTAGTATGTAAGAGTTAATGATTAAGGAAATAAAATGCTTTAAAACTGAAAAAAAAAGTGAAGACATAATTTATACGGTACTGTGTCAAAAGAGCTTTGATTGCAACAGTAAAAAAACAAAATAGAACTGCGAAACAAAACTGGCCCTAATATACTCGTATCACCGCCACACATATGCAGGATCCTCTATGAAGAAAACTTGCGAACTCGATCTGCGGCTAAAAAGTGTATGTTAACAAAAAGATATGTCCACGAACAGCTGTCTTGGTGTAAAACGCAAGGAAATTGGGGTACGGAAAATTGGAGTTTTATTTTCAGACGAAAGTTCTTTTCAATTTTAACCGAGCGGCCAAATTAAAGTGCGACGACTTCCATCGGGGTAGTACCTTCCGTCCTGTTTGTAATCACATCAACAAAGTGGCGGAGGAAAAGTTAAATTTGATGGTTATTTCAGGAACAATTGACCAAGATGCGCACATCGATATACTGCAAATGAATATGCTGCCCTTTTTTGAAAATGATATGCCTCTTAGGGGGTCTATATTCCAGCGAGATAATGCACGAATGAAATAATGTCGATATTCTCCCTTGGCCTGCATGCAGTCCTGACTTGAACATTCTCGAAAATGTTTAGAAGATGTTGGGAGACAGGTTGCGACCAAAATGTATTAGGGACTTAAAAACGTTTTTAGTACAAGAGTGGAATAACATTCCTAAAGAAGCACTATATAATTTAGTGGCTTCCCTGCGTCGGAGATGAGAATAATTGCATTCAAGCCAAGGGTTATTGCTTAGGAGGCTAAAGTTGTCTAATCATTTTACACAGGAGTATATTTTATTTTTTATTTTTTTTATCAAATCTTCTACTTACTCGTATGTTCGTATGCTCTATTCTTGTTTGCCGTTGATGAAAAAAAAAACCAAGCCACACCAAGCTAAATTTTGTTGTACAGCTTGGTGTTGTTACCAACTAATGTCTAGGTAGGTAACAATGATGATGTTGCTATGAACGTAACTCCTGCATAGTGCATTCACAAACGACGACCCCTTTACCGCTCACGATTCATTCCGATCGCGCGTTACCCCCTCTCTTTTTGTTCCCATATCTCATACTGACCGAGTTGCCTCACAACGCGTGTTACTTCCTCCCGTTTCCTGTCGCTTTTTCAGTTTATAGAATTTTTAATATTCACAACGAGATGGGTGTTAAGGAGTGCTTTATTTATTTTCTACGAAGTAGCACTATTGGTGAAAATAGTGATACAAGATCGTGAAGCAACGAACACTTCAACCCTGTTGAATAATTTTAGTGTCATATCGCACGGAGTTCGGAATCACTTCCTGTCGCTTTTTCGTTTCATCGAAGTTCGGAGTTACTGCCCAACGAGCGATAAAAAGTTTCACTTCAAATAGATTCTGATTACCGACGAGGCTCATTTCACCCTCTTTAGCCGAGTAAACAAACAAAATTTTCACCTTTGGGAAGGTGATAATTCTCCTATAATTCATGAAACACCATTGCACAATGAGAAAGTGGCTTTTTGGGTATTTTCTCCAAAACCAGCATTGGACCATTTTTCTTTAAAGTTGGAGAGACGTTCGATAGAGAGCTAGGCAATCGGTATCGGTGGGTGTCGGGGCGCATTTTGAGTGAAAAAGGTCTACAGAACTTCTAGTTTTTTATTGTTTTTTTCTTAAAATTATTAATCATTTGTATAACGATGTACGAGTACCATCTGCGAATCTGAAAGGAGATGTAAATAAAACAGCAGACAGCTCTGAGAGGCCATGGGAATAATAACTTCCTAAATTTTTTTATGTCAAATTACTAAGGCTGAGACAGTGTCAGAGAAAGTGGAAGGTACGAGTATCTTCCCGTGATTCCACGCCGCCAGAGCCTCTGTAGAAGTTGTCGTCCGTAAGGCGTAGCTTGCACCTCGAGATGATGATAAGTAGACAACAAACGTAGATAGTTTACTATTGTACTTCTGCTGGATTTGCTGAGTTGTGGTCATAATTTTCCTGAAGTTTTACGGGTTTGAAGTGTTTGTATCGATTGGTCCACTTGCATTCTGAGAGATGGGTACTTTGATCTACCAGTTGTTTATCCGATACTTTTCGAGCTAACCCATCTGTTGTCCGACACCCTTTTGTGGCCAGGGGCATAGCAGAGTTGAATCTTACGCAGAATCTTAATCTCCACTGAAGCGATGATCTTGATGGCAGAATGGCTGTAAATGTATATGGTAATAGAACCGACGGATATTGCTCTTACTGTCGTAAGTCTGGCTGTAATCTGGCAGACGATGTAAGCATCTTAAGTACAATTGATCGCAGAAGATCCCAGCGTCGATTACCATCTTCATCTTTGATTCATGCGTAAGAATGGATATCGACCTTGTGGTTTATATCCCATGAGGTCCCAGTTCATTTGAAAGGATTAAGGTGTGGCCCTTCGGGTTTGGTTTTCATCCATTAAGCTGACTGAATCTTACAGCACTTTTCGTTGCCGATTCTTGCATGTAGAGATCTATGGGCAAGAGACCAAATATAGTTTCTAGCCCCGCATTGGCGTCGTTCTCATAGCATGAGAAACGTGCAAATACATGCAACCCTCTGTGTTTTTATATTTCCTGTTTCATTTGTGGCTTGCCACCAAGAGGGGTCTGACATAAGATATTCCTGGGGCTAGGTCCCCAATTTCTACCAAATATACGACTGCAGATCTAGAAAGCAATCATTGCTTTCCTTGCATGTTCTTCAACATTGAGCCTCCAATTCGCTTACTATCTAATGCGATACCTGTCTATTTAGCACTGCTGGATAGTTGGAGAACTGTCCCATCTGTGGAGGGAAGGTCGAATTTTGAATTTGATGTGTAAAGAGGACAAGCTCTGTTTTTTTTCGGGTTGATTCCCAGCCCACAGAGCTTGTGGGGAGGAACTTGCCAGCGTGCATAAGAACCACATCATCCGCGTGCGCAGTGGCTTTATTTCTTAGAGTCAGAAGTATTTCGTTGACAACTTGGCTCCACAAAGGAGGTGATGTCACTCATCCTTTTGGGGTGCCTTTTTGTGGTAGTCACCCTCAATTCGGTGCTCCCGAATATTGAATTGATGTTCCTGTTGCGGATTAACTTTCGACAATTTCCAGGTAGCCAGTATGTATTCTCTTCGGAAACTTCATGCAAGGACGTTTCGGTGCCTGTACCTCTTATGTAGGCATGCCGGTTTGAGACTAGATCTCTTGGGTGCATTTTACTACGAATATGAGTGTCAAGCAGTTTTACCAAAGTTTTTGAAATGAATGATGTTAGGCTTATGGGCCTGAGGTCTTTTGCATGGGTATGGCTGAACTTACTTGACTTGGGAGTGATTGAAGGTGGTCAATTTTTGAAGCATGATTGGTAGGATTCCGTCCAGTCCAGGGATTTGTTGGCGGAGAATGAATCTATAGCCCAGCTGCTTTTGTTTTCTTCTTATATCCCCTCTGAATTTCGTGTTGGCTAGGATTGAGATCCGTGTGGATCCTAAAAATATATTCTTCATAAAGGCAAAGGCTTATAAAATATTGCCATAGATCATTCCCTTTTTTTCTGTTGGAACATAGCACTCAGACAAAGAACTAGTCCATTGTCCTCTTTGTATGTTCCTTTTACTGAAATTTCTCAGTCTTTTAAAGAAATTTGAGTAAGCGCTTCAGTGATAAAGTGCCTACAATACCAACACCCACTATATCAGCGCCGAGTGCGTGCACAGGATCGCAGGTCCGATTTTCACAGCAAGTATTGCAGGATGTTGTATCACGTATGCCCAGCACGGTACTGTGTCAAAAGAGCTTTGATTGCAACAGTAAAAAAACAAAATAGAACTGCGAAACAAAACTGGCCCTAATATACTCGTATCACCGCCACACATATGCAGGATCCTCTATGAAGAAAACTTGCGAACTCGATCTGCGGCTAAAAAGTGTATGTTAACAAAAAGATATGTCCACGAACAGCTGTCTTGGTGTAAAACGCAAGGAAATTGGGGTACGGAAAATTGGAGTTTTATTTTCAGACGAAAGTTCTTTTCAATTTTAACCGAGCGGCCAAATTAAAGTGCGACGACTTCCATCGGGGTAGTACCTTCCGTCCTGTTTGTAATCACATCAACAAAGTGGCGGAGGAAAAGTTAAATTTGATGGTTATTTCAGGAACAATTGACCAAGATGCGCACATCGATATACTGCAAATGAATATGCTGCCCTTTTTTGAAAATGATATGCCTCTTAGGGGGTCTATATTCCAGCGAGATAATGCACGAATGAAATAATGTCGATATTCTCCCTTGGCCTGCATGCAGTCCTGACTTGAACATTCTCGAAAATGTTTAGAAGATGTTGGGAGACAGGTTGCGACCAAAATGTATTAGGGACTTAAAAACGTTTTTAGTACAAGAGTGGAATAACATTCCTAAAGAAGCACTATATAATTTAGTGGCTTCCCTGCGTCGGAGATGAGAATAATTGCATTCAAGCCAAGGGTTATTGCTTAGGAGGCTAAAGTTGTCTAATCATTTTACACAGGAGTATATTTTATTTTTTATTTTTTTTATCAAATCTTCTACTTACTCGTATGTTCGTATGCTCTATTCTTGTTTGCCGTTGATGAAAAAAAAAACCAAGCCACACCAAGCTAAATTTTGTTGTACAGCTTGGTGTTGTTACCAACTAATGTCTAGGTAGGTAACAATGATGATGTTGCTATGAACGTAACTCCTGCATAGTGCATTCACAAACGACGACCCCTTTACCGCTCACGATTCATTCCGATCGCGCGTTACCCCCTCTCTTTTTGTTCCCATATCTCATACTGACCGAGTTGCCTCACAACGCGTGTTACTTCCTCCCGTTTCCTGTCGCTTTTTCAGTTTATAGAATTTTTAATATTCACAACGAGATGGGTGTTAAGGAGTGCTTTATTTATTTTCTACGAAGTAGCACTATTGGTGAAAATAGTGATACAAGATCGTGAAGCAACGAACACTTCAACCCTGTTGAATAATTTTAGTGTCATATCGCACGGAGTTCGGAATCACTTCCTGTCGCTTTTTCGTTTCATCGAAGTTCGGAGTTACTGCCCAACGAGCGATAAAAAGTTTCACTTCAAATAGATTCTGATTACCGACGAGGCTCATTTCACCCTCTTTAGCCGAGTAAACAAACAAAATTTTCACCTTTGGGAAGGTGATAATTCTCCTATAATTCATGAAACACCATTGCACAATGAGAAAGTGGCTTTTTGGGTATTTTCTCCAAAACCAGCATTGGACCATTTTTCTTTAAAGTTGGAGAGACGTTCGATAGAGAGCTAGGCAATCGGTATCGGTGGGTGTCGGGGCGCATTTTGAGTGAAAAAGGTCTACAGAACTTCTAGTTTTTTATTGTTTTTTTCTTAAAATTATTAATCATTTGTATAACGATGTACGAGTACCATCTGCGAATCTGAAAGGAGATGTAAATAAAACAGCAGACAGCTCTGAGAGGCCATGGGAATAATAACTTCCTAAATTTTTTTATGTCAAATTACTAAGGCTGAGACAGTGTCAGAGAAAGTGGAAGGTACGAGTATCTTCCCGTGATTCCACGCCGCCAGAGCCTCTGTAGAAGTTGTCGTCCGTAAGGCGTAGCTTGCACCTCGAGATGATGATAAGTAGACAACAAACGTAGATAGTTTACTATTGTACTTCTGCTGGATTTGCTGAGTTGTGGTCATAATTTTCCTGAAGTTTTACGGGTTTGAAGTGTTTGTATCGTTTGGTCCACTTGCATTCTGAGAGATGGGTACTTTGATCTACCAGTTGTTTATCCGATACTTTTCGAGCTAACCCATCTGTTGTCCGACACCCTTTTGTGGCCAGGGGCATAGCAGAGTTGAATCTTACGCAGAATCTTAATCTCCACTGAAGCGATGATCTTGATGGCAGAATGGCTGTAAATGTATATGGTAATAGAACCGACGGATATTGCTCTTACTGTCGTAAGTCTGGCTGTAATCTGGCAGACGATGTAAGCATCTTAAGTACAATTGATCGCAGAAGATCCCAGCGTCGATTACCATCTTCATCTTTGATTCATGCGTAAGAATGGATATCGACCTTGTGGTTTATATCCCATGAGGTCCCAGTTCATTTGAAAGGATTAAGGTGTGGCCCTTCGGGTTTGGTTTTCATCCATTAAGCTGACTGAATCTTACAGCACTTTTCGTTGCCGATTCTTGCATGTAGAGATCTATGGGCAAGAGACCAAATATAGTTTCTAGCCCCGCATTGGCGTCGTTCTCATAGCATGAGAAACGTGCAAATACATGCAACCCTCTGTGTTTTTATATTTCCTGTTTCATTTGTGGCTTGCCACCAAGAGGGGTCTGACATAAGATATTCCTGGGGCTAGGTCCCCAATTTCTACCAAATATACGACTGCAGATCTAGAAAGCAATCATTGCTTTCCTTGCATGTTCTTCAACATTGAGCCTCCAATTCGCTTACTATCTAATGCGATACCTGTCTATTTAGCACTGCTGGATAGTTGGAGAACTGTCCCATCTGTGGAGGGAAGGTCGAATTTTGAATTTGATGTGTAAAGAGGACAAGCTCTGTTTTTTTTCGGGTTGATTCCCAGCCCACAGAGCTTGTGGGGAGGAACTTGCCAGCGTGCATAAGAACCACATCATCCGCGTGCGCAGTGGCTTTATTTCTTAGAGTCAGAAGTATTTCGTTGACAACTTGGCTCCACAAAGGAGGTGATGTCACTCATCCTTTTGGGGTGCCTTTTTGTGGTAGTCACCCTCAATTCGGTGCTCCCGAATATTGAATTGATGTTCCTGTTGCGGATTAACTTTCGACAATTTCCAGGTAGCCAGTATGTATTCTCTTCGGAAACTTCATGCAAGGACGTTTCGGTGCCTGTACCTCTTATGTAGGCATGCCGGTTTGAGACTAGATCTCTTGGGTGCATTTTACTACGAATATGAGTGTCAAGCAGTTTTACCAAAGTTTTTGAAATGAATGATGTTAGGCTTATGGGCCTGAGGTCTTTTGCATGGGTATGGCTGAACTTACTTGACTTGGGAGTGATTGAAGGTGGTCAATTTTTGAAGCATGATTGGTAGGATTCCGTCCAGTCCAGGGATTTGTTGGCGGAGAATGAATCTATAGCCCAGCTGCTTTTGTTTTCTTCTTATATCCCCTCTGAATTTCGTGTTGGCTAGGATTGAGATCCGTGTGGATCCTAAAAATATATTCTTCATAAAGGCAAAGGCTTATAAAATATTGCCATAGATCATTCCCTTTTTTTCTGTTGGAACATAGCACTCAGACAAAGAACTAGTCCATTGTCCTCTTTGTATGTTCCTTTTACTGAAATTTCTCAGTCTTTTAAAGAAATTTGAGTAAGCGCTTCAGTGATAAAGTGCCTACAATACCAACACCCACTATATCAGCGCCGAGTGCGTGCACAGGATCGCAGGTCCGATTTTCACAGCAAGTATTGCAGGATGTTGTATCACGTATGCCCAGCACTCTTTAGTGCTTAGCAAAAACGTAGTGCTCAGTCTCCATACGCCTTTTAGCAGTCTGCACTCTTTCCTACTGAGAGACAGTGGGAAAGCCATTGATATGTTAGAAGGGTCGGGAAGCATGTGTTTGGTCTGTCAGCAACATAGGAAGCTATGCCATCTGCAGTTATGCTCATACGAGTGAATGAAAGCCGAGAAGACCAGCAGAAACTATCCTCTGAGCCTTGCCTCGCAAGTTCATTGGCGGTTTCATTTCTCGTGAACCCATTGTGATCTGGAACTCTGACAAGACTCCGTGAATTCAGCCTTTCGACTTCGTTTATAGAAGTCTTGCATTCTCGAACTAACTTAGAAGTCAAAAAAGGGTTCAGTAACATTTTAAACGCAGCTTAGCTGCCACTGCAGATGCAAATGCCACCTCCACCGATTTTTGGCAATATAGTTCGTTACCATCGGGATTGCGCATATCTCCGCTTGTAAGACAGACGCAGGTTTTCCTAACAAGAAGTGAAATCCATTGTTGTCGTCCTCCAAAAAGGAGGACAGATCCTGAATCGGTTCTGAAGCTATCAGCAAAGAGCCGACTGACATCCCTTTCCTGGCTCAGATTTCGAAACTGCCAAAATCTTTCATGGATTCGCTTTCGTATTTTTGCCGCAGCAGGACAAGACCAGAGTCAAAAGAAAACCGGTGCTCACGATCGTCAAAGCTCCGGTGTACCAAATACCACTTCTCTTTAAACGGAAGATGGCTTTGAAACCAGGAGTGCTAGGGAAAACTCTCGAGACAGACAGGCAGCAGCTTCTACCGGGAGAACTTGGCCCAATAGACAGCCGACGCATAGAATATAATTGGTCTCATCGTAGCCGTGTAAATCTAAGGACCCCTCTCGGTAACAGGTCTCATCCTTTGCACTGCCAGAAGGCCGACGACAATACCTTAGATGCTTTCGACGTAAAGGTAACATGGTTATTCCATATAAGTTTGTTATCCATGTTGACACCCGAATACTTAGCTTTTTTGGAGAACTGAATGTTGTAGCTTTTAGCACAAGATGAGTGTCAGACCAGTCAGCTTCCTCCTTCTCGTAAAGAGCTCGGTTTTGAGAGTATTTCTAGTGCGCCAGTCGTCGATCACATCTAGAGCTGCCTGCGCTTTCCACCAGACTATTGCTAGACACGATCCAACAGACAGTACGGCTACATCGTTGCATATGTTTGAGTATAGAAGTCAAAACAATTGAGAGCGTTAAGCGGTGAGTCGACTAGCATGCACCATAACAATAGAGACAGGTTGTCATTTTGTGGACCAACACTGTTTAACCCCGCTATCGCATATTGGACGCAATCAGTGCATTGCATTTTTTCCACATATCTAGTGATGCGTCTACGCCCGGTTGTCTGGCCGAGCGCATTCTCATCCTCATTGTCGATGAATATTTCCAGCGGATACTCCTTCTTGTAGAGTGCGCCTTTGATTCCGCCTACTTGATTTTGAAACGCACTCTCGCAAGATCTTCCACATTAGTAAGGATGTTGCATCTTAGACAGAAGATGCATTCGCAAACCAATTTTGTGTAGAGCTCCATTGAAATTGGTAATATGTAGCTGGGCAAACACAAAATTGGCTGCCTTAAATTTGTAGCACTAAGCCGCCTTACAAAATCACATTCAAAAAAAAAATCTCCTTACAAAATCGATTCAACATCGACTCATATCATGTCCATAAAGTATCATATTTGCTTAATAGATGATAATCTTGGGCATTGCCCTTGAAACTTAGATACAGCAAACGTAACCTTGCCTTCCGCAAGTTAATCTTCTTATCTGCCATTAAGCTCTCTCCACATTGGATCAAACGCGTGCAACTAATATCACTCCATTAGCAGGGCATTCGCCATGTCCTCCTCCAAACAATTGGACTTTTATTACTGTCATAGACTCCCCAGCAATCAGTCTGAAGTAATCCCCCTAAAAGTCAACTTTGGCAAATTAACGCCGTATATTGCAAAGCATTAGAGTCCATTGGATTAATAGCCCCGAATTACCGCCCATAAAACTTCTCGTATCTGTCATTATGTAGTGCAATCAGTTGCGGTCCATAAACCCAGGTCTACCCAGCCTCCAAGCGTTTTATCACGTTCCTTCAGAAAGACCTTTGCCGTATCTTAGCTCTCCGATCAACCTTGTCTTTGACTTACTTTTGCTAAACGGTTTCATGGTTAAAAATGAAAATGAAATCGAAATTAAACTTTTCTTTTTTTGATTTACTCGCAGGTACTCGTATTTCTCCTCCTCGCTATGCTGCAATTATTCGTGTTTTCCTTTGTTAAGCAGTTCCGTCATAACTAAGCGGTTACACATATTGTAACACCAACTGTGGCGTGTAATCGTACGATTATGACATGCGGCATAGCGTACAGCAGTGTAATTAAATTAACCGAAACTTATTTGAATTTACTTTTAATTACAGTTAACAATGTGGGTAAAATGTACGATTATCCGGATGAGCTGTCAAAGATTCCTGAAGACGTGCTTTGGGATTTGATTAACATCAATGTCGCAGCTTGTACGATGATGTGCCATATGCTGATCGATGGGATGAAGAAGAACGCAAAGGGTGCCATCGTCAATATCTCGTCGGGAAGTGAATTACAAGCGCTACCATACGTGACTGTCTATTCAGCATCAAAGGTACGAGTGTCAGAATAGGGGATATTCAACTTAGAAACTACATATCATGTCGTTGTCTTTTAGAAATATGTCAAAAACTTGACACTTGCCCTTCAAGAAGAATTGGCGGAATATGGAATCACCGTTCAATGCGTCACGCCAATGTTTTTGGTGACGAAAATGAATCAGTACTCCAAGCAGGTTATGAGTGGTGGTTTCTTGATTCCAGATGTCAAGAGCTACACAAGGTCTGCGGTCTTCACTTTGGGAAAGACCAATGAAACCACCGGATATTGGACCCATGGATTGCAGGTAGGTCTGGCATACATACATTTTAGAAACAAATTGAGATGTTTTCTTTCATTGCAGTATGCCTTTATGAAACTGATACCGGAATGGACTCGCACCAAAATCGGCCATAAGATTACAACGAAGCTGAGGAATGAATTCCTGAGTTCATTAGATACCAAAGTAGCCTAATCTGGGAAACTGTATTGAATTAGTTTAATTGTTTATTGTTTTAGAAATATTTAGAGAGACTCATGTCTTTATGAGTTCTGCATGTGAAACACATTGCATTTATAAATACTAAGCAGGGATAAAAGATACTGAAAGGAGAAACTGGGAAAATATATTTTTTTAACCGTCGGGCGATAACGACTTGTAAAATATTGTCGCAGTTCCTCTTTATATCGTAAAGCGCGACTAAATGGAGAAAAATCCTATTCAGGCACTTTGTCATAAAAAATAAGACAGAGTTTTTATCTAAAGGGTCCGCCATCTAACGTTTTTTTTTTTTCAACTAGTCCGGTTAATAATGGAAAATAATTTCATTCAAATGGCTGCCTCGGCTGTCCATGCAGTAGCCTACACGATCGGTCCAATTTGTAAGCACATTATCGATTGTGTGCAGCTGTATTTCACCAATGGCTTCACGAATATTGTCCTTTAAAGCGTCAATTGTCTCTGGCTTGTCGGCGTAACACTTATCTTTTACGACACCCCACAAATAATAGTCCAACGGTGTCAAATCGCAGCTCCGAGGTGGCCAAACGATATCAGCTCTGCGGCTGATAATGCGATCTTCAAAAACAGGGCGCAAAACATCGAGTGTAGCTTCGGCTGTGTGGCACGTAGCGCCATCCTGTTGAAACCAAATGTTGCCAATATCCTCCTCTTCAATTTTTGTGAACAAAAATTCGTTCAACATGGCGCGATAACGATCGCCATTGACTGTAACGGCCACTCCTTGCTCATTTTCGAAGAAAAATGGCCCAATTATGCCTCTGGACCAAAATCCGCACCAAACAGTGACTCGTTTTGGCTGTATCGGCTTTTCAATGTATGCGCACAGGTTTTCTGTACCCCAAATGAGACAATTTTGCTTGTTTACATACCCGCCAAGATCAAAATGAGCTTCATCTGAAAATATGATTTTTTTGGCAAAATCGGCATCTTCTCTAAGTCGATCGCAGGCCCACTTAGCGAAGCGAAAACGCATTGGATGGTCAGTTGGCTTCAACTCCTGAACCAATTGGACTTTGTATGGTGTCATAACAAGGTCTTTATGCAAAATCCGTCTCAATGATATCTCCGAAATGTTCAATTGTTGAGAACGACGGTGAATTGATGTTGAGGCGCTTCACGCACACTTTCTGCCACAGCAGCAATATTCTCGGGTGTACGCACTGTTTTTGGCTTTTCACGCTTTGGTTTATTGATGAGGATGCCAGTTTCTTTCACTTTTTCACAAGATAACGAACATACGGAGCTGACGGTGCTTCTCTTCTTCCAAAATCCGTACGCAATTTTCGCACACATTCTGCAACATTACCATGATTTTCAAAGTAATGTCGCAATATTTCCCAGCGTTGTTCAAGCGTATACACAACCATATTCGTTCAGCGGAAAGATAAAACTAATTATCTGTCAAATCAGACATGAGCTAAGTGTTATCATTCACGAAATAAGCACTAGTTGAAAAAAAAAAACGTTAGATGGCGGACCCTTTAGTTCCAACGACTACACTCACGCAGGAATGCGCCACACCAATGAAGGAAAAATACATATACCATATGAGTGTGAATACACTAGATGGCAGCGGACTTCTTCTGCGTGGCGAAGGAATAATCTGCATTCGAATATTTGTGCCAGGGCTCGACGATTCGACGATTACAAGGTCGGGCAATATGATTTTTTCTTTTTATCCAAATAGAGCACTTGAGGATTATCATCCTCGAACGAGACTGTGCATATAGTGCCAGCACCTTCCACATCAGCTCCGAGTACCTGTAGCCAAATGCAAGCGTAGACAGGACACTCACAGTAACAGTACTCCGCGGTGTAATCATCACTCTCATGGCAAGTCTTGGTGGACTTAATGTCACCAATGTCTAATACACTCAGATGCATAGCATGGGACCCAATTACTAGTAGTATGTCTATAATCTTTCTTACTGAGTCGCTGGCCTATTGGGAAAATTGGGAAGCATTTGTGCCCGGAGAATGATCCCACCTCTCATTGGAAGATCTTAACAAGGACGCAGACATTCATAACGCAAGCTCAGATCAGGAGTTTTGTTTACAAGTTCATCATCGGCAATTTGTAACCTGGGTCCCAAATAAGATTCAGTGAATTCAGCCTTTCGATTACGTTCTGTGAAGTCTTGCTTTCTTGAACTAGCTTGGAAGTCGTAAGAGGTTTCAGCAAGACTGTAAGTGCAGCTTCGACCCATCCACTAACTCTTCAAACCATAATTCATTACCATCAGAATTGCATATACCACCGCTTGTGCAAATCTAACTGTGTCGCTCGCATCATAGATCGGACTTCGAACCACCCGGCTCAATTCTGGCCGGCGTTTTAAAATAGAGAGTGTTGTAGATAAACCTACAATGGTCAATGAAGCTCTGAAATTCCTAAAGCGTGTTACTGACTCCGTAATATCCGATTCCTTTTATCCAAAGACTCCGGGAAAATCCCTTCAGGTTCGGGGGTGGCGTGTAAGGTTAACATATAGTCACGATAAAACTCTACTTTTGCGAAGCAACCAGTAATCTTGGACAATGACAGATGTTTTGTTGACGACAATGGGAACGAAAACGGAAAAAGGCAACGAATTTCGAACCTTGAATAGGCCAGAACGAGTAGGAAGTGCATTGTTATGAGCTGGACAACAGGAGGATAAAAGAAACTGTTTCATATACAACAGCGGCTACAGAGAACAAAAGCAGTGTCTATTCGTGGAAGCTGCAGAATTGTTATAAGCAGCAGAATACGATAAGAAGTTCTGAGTCTTCAGAATTGTTCGGAGTCTTCAGAATTGTTCTGAGTCTTCAGAATTGTTCTGAGTATTCAGAATTGTTCTGAGTCTTTACATTGTAATAAGCTGCCTCAAGGCTTAATATTCCAATATCAGCCTGATATGTGTTCAGGGACGCCCCAACTGATGCAGTGGGTTTCATCCGACCATCCGCCTAAAATCCCTATTTCGATGAAGAGTGCATGCAAACACACGTAACAAAACAATTCGTCTATCAACCGTCGCCGCATAAGAGAACGTGAGCATTTCGTGTACTGTATGTACAAAGGAGGAAGAAAGAACATAGACTGCTCCGGAGAATAAAGAGGAAGCATGAGAAGCGAGCGATCGTTTAAATGGGGATGATATTCGTGGAACAACTTTGCGAAGTTCACCAGAAGGTAAAAATAGCGTGTCAAGTCAAAAAAGCCGGAACAAAATTCTGTAGAGATGTGGTAGGGAATCTAATAGTAGAATCACAGTCAGTGCTCAAACCATCGAAAAACCTCATCTGTCGGCAGAACGAACCATTCAATCTAAGCGACGAAAGCCAAAATTTCCACGCACTCAACCAAAGCGAAGTATAGACAGGAATGTCTTAAGCATAACAACGCTGCCGGATTACGCTGCCTACCTCGCATAGAGAGCATATACCAACTCATTTCCAATAGTTGATCATTGAGAAGTGTGCCTGATAAATTGAGCCTCAATATCATTTGCCTGATTCATAAAAAAAGGGAGACCAACTATAAAGGCATCAGTCGGAAATAATTTTAATAAGACCTTAAAAAGGCGATTTAGACAAGGTACAACTTTCAAAAAGTCTTCATCTGATTAGTGATTGTTGCTGGGACGTTGCATATATTATATATTGGAAAATAACTTGCAAAATTGGGTTTGTCTGCGAATGAGATCAAAAATAAGTACATGCTGTGAAACAGGAGTTACACCTGTCAAGATTCTTCGAACGGTTTTTGGTCCCTTGTGTCTTGACGGATTTTACAGCAGGAGATGTAACAGTGAACTATACAGTTATAGAGCCTAACTCATTTAAAAAGTCCGAGATGAACCTGGGCCTCCATCAGCAAACCTCTCCAATTAGCGCGACCTCTCGACTGCAGGCGGTTGCCTCCAGTGATGGCCTCCAAGTTGGTTGAAGTCGTCTTCCACTTACATGCGCCACCTTAGATGCAGTCGTCCTATAGCCATTCATCAGGGTTAGAATCGAATATTCTTTGGGCCGGAGATAGTCATGGTCCAGCCATCTCAAACATTGGATCCGTAGACGCTGACTAGGCCGATGTCGCTCTACACCCCGTACACTGAGTAGTTGAATCTTCTTCAACAGGACCGAAAATCTCACGCAGCATCTTCCCCTCGAGAAGGGTAAGTGAGTCTTTATCCGTTTTTGATAAGGTACAAGCCTCTGCATTATAAAGCAGAACCGGAATGAAAAAGGTCTCGTATAACTCCAGTTCTGTCTTACAAGAGAGGGCCCAGTTACTGAATTGCCTCCCAAAAAAACTGCGAAGTCCAGGTAGACAAAGTCCTTAACCTTTCTTGATTTTGAAGGTTTTGGTTAACGCATTACCTTGAGGGAGAAGCGAGAGTTCGACGATGTCAAAACTAGGCAAACAACTACGCACGCTGACATATTCGGCCTTGATATCGAGATATAGATAATGAATACTGATCTGAAGTTCACGGGTCTTTTCTAAGATCTGCCGTAGTGTGAATATTTAGTGGACTTGGACTTTCCTCGTCTGAAACCGCACTTGTATAGACCTACCAGATTGCTTGTGAATGATTTCAGACGCTCAAGATCTTATAGGCGATGTTTAAGGGCCTTATTCCTTATTCCCAAATGCTAGGATTCCATTCATCGGAGAAACTTGGCTCGGATCGTATTTTACAGATGAGTTCGGTGCTTGTTAGAAACCAGTGTCATCGCTAGATGCATTAAATACCAGCCGTAGCAAGCAGGTTTACAAGACTTTATACCCGATATTGCTACCTTGATTGGGAGAAGGATTCTCTCCCGTCTTCGTCTAGGGTGAATTGTTCATTCTATCTGACAGCACCATCAAGGCCGCTATACTGCAGAAGTACTAGTTGTTCTTGTCCATATTTACAGGGTTCTGTTATGGCTTTGTTGTCAAACTTCTCTGGAAGAAACTTCGAAAGTTATTCCTTCAGTAAAGTCTCTCAATTTCCTCAATCCCACGCTTTTTTGCTCTTTTCTTTTCACTGAAGTCTGTATGCTGTTCCATTATTTTCTAGTCGTAAGTAAGTAAGTTTTTTTGCCTCTTGAACCCGCCCATATTTATCGTCAAAGCAGAGCAGTTTCTCTGATCACAATAAGATCAATTTGATTGACGGTTGATTGAGCAGGGAATATCCAAGTCCCTTTGTGGATGTGGAGAAGTGGCTACTTCATTTTCGGACGCATTTGCTATGCAGGCTGTGTTTTCCCTTTACTCGTTCAAAGACGGCTTCCTTACCTAGCCTTGCGTTAAGACCTCCTAGCAGGATCCAAGTATCATAGCAGAGGCACTGAGGATATGTTCCGTTAATAAGATTTTCGCATGCCGAAAGTTAAACACTTTTTGCCGAAGTCCCCCTCGAAAATGTAGCAGTCGCCGTAGTAGATATCGTTGTTTTTCACCAGCATTTTGCCGGGTCCATCCCGTCGCACTTCTTGAATTGCTTTAATATCCTCTTTAGAACAGTCTAGAGCCTCCATGAGCTGTTTGGCAGCACATGGTCTATTAAAGGTGGTAACACTTCGTGTGCCAGGCCGAAATTCGTTGTCCTTCAAACGTTTGCAGAGGTTATCAACATTATATCCATCCGTATCCGAGGCTGTTGGATGTTACTGAACTGTTTTATTTTTTGTGTTCAAGGTCCTTACTAAAATTCTTGGACAAAATGTCAGTCTAAACAGTCCGAAGCCAGTAGCCTCGCAGAGATTATGAGAGCCGCCGTTTGCCTATTCAGGTTTCCTGCACCACCATCTCTACTCCAGGGTCACAACCATCGAGCTCCCTCTAGACCTGGTCTCCGAGTATGTCGAAATAGCTCTTAAGACGGTGTGCACCAAGTACGAGTATAATAGTTCAAACTAAAAAAACCGTGGATGCCGCCCTTGACTCATATATGTATATGGCTCATCCGACGCCATCCCTTTGAAAGAGTAGTGGCCTAGTGCGAGCACTTCCTCCTTGCTCCCTTCCCGGAGACGTTGGGCACCCTACCTTTAGTCTGAGGTACCAAGCTCCCAGGCTTCACCACGTACATGTGAGAGTAGGAGTACAACCACATTATCGTAAAAATGCGCACCAGTTGCCTGAGGTGACATGGACATGTACCCCAAATGAATATTGACGTCTTGGCCTGAAAAAACTTCGATCCCCACCCGTAGTGATGACGGAATTGAGAAAGACCTCGACTTAGGCAACGCCCACAAGTAGAAGAAGATGTCAAGCATATTGATGAGCATAACTGGAGGCAGTTAGCGCAAGACCGCGCTAAATCAACAGTCTTATTGACTGATGCCCAAGTATACCACCGACTGTAACACCTAGTAAACAAGTAAACGGTAACGCTGGTGTGAGTTTTATTATTGCATATATTGTAGCTCTGATGAATTCCAAAACTATTACACAATTTAATCATATGAGCTGCAAGGAATAATATACAAAAGGACAACGCATGTGGCAATACTCAAAAATAGCGACCATCACTTCAAACGCAACACCATCGTCGAATACTTGTACAGTGCTAAAATTACCAACAGTCGTCGCCCCATAAATTTCCAAATTCCCGACGCCTTACAGCCGCTCATGTGCTACTTCAAATCTGAAAATTAAAATATCGTATCTACGCCTTCAGGTGCGTTATCGAGATGTTGCTCACCACCCCACAAAAACGTGTCCTTATGCTTAATTATTATGAGAAAATAAAAAATCGAAAAAACAAACGCATGACCGTTGGACATCATAAATTTTTTAGAGGAGCGTCTTCGGCTATAGCCTCCGCCTTATTTATAGACGCAGTAGATTTTCTTATTTATTTTTACCGTTATAATTTGAATAGAAAATAAAATAGAAGATTTCTTATGGAAAAACTCTAGCCGTGGCTCTCGATCCATATTCATGTCACGAAATATTTTCCACAGAGAAATTTTTAAAATTCCAAAAAAAAAGGAAAGCGAAAAATTACGAGTATGTACTTCCGACACTGGGCGCCGCCGGTTTCGAAGCATCGTTTTCAAGTCGTGTAAGTCGTAAAGAATTAATTGCTTTGGACAATTAAGCGAACTGCAACGATTTACGCTTTCCAGTTTTGCTGAAGCTGTTTGGTGGCGCAGATGAAAAGACTACGTGATCCTATCCTAGTTTACCATTTGAAAAAAATTGGACATCGGACAAAAACAAAAGTCTCTTTTATTTTTCATGTATGTCATGTGCGTGTGTACGAAGAGTATTCAACAACGACGCCGACGACGGACGACATAAAAAGTTTTAAACGTTCCTTGGAACACCCACGCCTGGCATATTGTGCCTTTTGGCTTTTTATACGCTTCATTTAAAAATAATCCGTTGCTTGTTCTTCGTTTAGCTTGACAAACAACAATTTCATATTTTATGCTATTATTAAGTTTTCAAAAAAAAGCTTCTTGTCATTTTTTTTAGAGTTTTTAAGAGATCGCTGAAGTTAAACAAAAAACCGAAATGGTATGCTTCTTTACTTAATTGCGCTATTCCCAACGATGGCATGGTGAGAATGATAAGACCCTGGAGTGAAGATTCTCCTTCACGAAGTTCTTCAAAGTGGCAGAGTCCCCAATGCGAGACAGAAAGATTTCCAAGCAATATAAGGAAACTCTAGAAAACCAACCGGAAACGCATACCAACCCCCGTATAGGATAGATGCCAATACCAGCAGCACTATCCTGAAAGCCTTGTAGCTTCTAGAGGAAGAAAAATCACTATCTTCCAATGCAATGCTCTGAAGAAATCGGGATGTTGAGCAAAAACGTCATTACCAACAAGACTTAGTTCAGACAGCTAATATAAAATGAAGGTCTTCGAGCACATACTACATCGGTGTGTAAGAACATAGTAGCCTTACTTCAAACAGTAGCTTAAAAACCGAGACAATCCTAGACTTCTACCAACATAGCAAACACGTCTAGCCAGTCAACAAACTTCAGTTACGCACGCCGAGTGGGCTCAAGTCCCCTTCCAACTGCGTCCGTGGTAAGATTTAATGAGTACATCTTTGGCGGATTAGTTGCTAAACATAACATACACGACAACACGTCTGGCCTGACGGACCTAGGCTTATTGACATTGCGGCGGGACGAAATGTCACTATGGCTAGCACACGGTTTCCTCATCTCAATATAGACAAGCGGACATGGCGGTATCCGAATCATGAAACGCTAAATCCAAATGATCACACAGCGATCAACGTAAGACATGTCCCTAGTATTCTGGATGTCCGAATCTTCCGGGTAGCCAACAAAGAAGAACTACTGTGAGAAAATATAACTTAGAAAAGCTGCAATCGCAAGAGACCGCCAGAATCTTCGCCAAACGCGTATCCCGATACCTCTCAACAACTCCTATTACGCCAGCATCAACTATCGAAGACCAGTGGCAACGCTGCCAACGTGCCATCAAAGACCCCGCAACTTACCTGCTGGGTTTCACCCAACCACCACCAAGAAATCCCTCGTTTTATGAAGAATGCCGGCAAGCACTTAAAGCTAAACAAAAAGCCGACAAAGCGGCGCTGCAACGAAGGACGAGAGCCGTTCATGAGCTCTACGTGCAGACGAAACGGGAAGAATATCAGCTTCTCCAGAAGAAGAAAAAAAAAAGCACGAGAATAGTGCAATCGAAGATATTGAGACGTTGTACACCAGGAATAATGTACGGAAATTTTAGCATCAGGTAAAAGTAGAGATGAAGAAGGAAACCTTGGAATAAAGTCACAGTCGGTGCTGGCAGACCATTCAACTTAGTCGATGATAGCCAAAACTTGCGTTCACCTGACCAGAACGAAATAGGGATAGCAATATTAGCTAAAATTCAGCAAAGCATCTGGACTGATGTCTAACTCATTTCTCAGATTCGTCAGAAGAGTGTATGCTTGATGAATAGAATCTTAGCACCGTATGTCCGATGAACAAAACAGAAGACCCCCTCAACTGCACTAACTATCGATTTTTAAGTTTCCTCAACATCGGATACAAGATCTTACTTCGTATCTAACAAATCGTGTGAGTGTCAGAAATCCTTCTTCAACAACCTGCTTGGCCTCTATCAGTGTGGTTTCAGACCAGTAAAGTCCCCGGCAGACTGAGAAAAACTCAAGAAGTCAAAGTCGATACCCACCATCTTTTCCTCGATATTCAGGCCGCTATCATATAGCTCATAAGCTGATTGTGGAGGCACAATCTTGCAAAAGACTACCAGTGTACGCCGATGATATCGACATAACTGGGGGAACACAGTGGGCTGTCACCGGTGCGTTCGCTAGTATTGAAATAGAAGCTGCTAATAAGGGTTTAGCAGTATATGAGGGCAAAACCGAGTAGATGCTGTCAAACATTTGAACAAAACGTCCGACTGGGATAATTTCGGGGTAGTGAAGGACCTTGTCTACCTTGGCTCAAAAATTTGATCCCATTGTAACTATATTATTGTCTTTCCAAAGTACGATTGTGTTTTCATTTTTTGTATCAAAACGATGGTCATAATCGACCCTTGGTTTTCTTTTCATAATATCTACAGTAGTTACAGGACAGTGTTTTGTTCTACGGTCTCGTATTGTACCTGTTGCTCTGTAACCAAGTAACAACTGATAGTTGGTAAAGAAGTTGTCAAAGTACACGATATGTTTATTCGTTGGGGACGATTGGCATCCTTGCGAATAGGAATGTGAAATTTTACCACCCCTATTATTGTTAGCGAATCGAACGAAAAAGGAGGGGAATGAGATTTTTTCGTATTACGGGTAGCGAATCACAAAAATTTCATTCGCCTCAAACGTCAAAATGAACGAATTTATGACTTCACTCTATTACGGTTAGCGAACGTTCGACCAGAACCTAATTTTTTCTGTCAACTTCACTCGAATGAAATTTCCACATGAGTGGAATAAGAAAAAGGTGAAAAAAATATACAAAACTTACAAATATACAAAATATATATAGCAGTAATTATTTCCCAAGTTTTAAGAAAACCAATCCCGCCAATTTGAAATGATGGTCGAGTTGATGGAAGGGAACCCAGAGATGGTAAAGGGCTTGGGACAATTTGGTTCATCTAAAAGATACCAAAAAGAGTACTGGGAGTTATTTGCAATTGAAATAAATTCGTTAGGTCCTCAGTCTTCAACATGCAATTGATATCCACCTGCAGATCTTCCGGAGTAATCGAAGACATATCGATGCCGCTAACAACAGAGCATATTGAAGTTGATGAAGAGCAACAGAATACGTCCGTTCATGTGACTCCTTTACCTGGTACTAGTCGAGCAATGAAAGGTAATGAATCAAGGGAGGACGCGAAACTAAAAATCCTCGAAAATCAAACTTGAATGCAAACAGATCTCCTCACTGCTGCTAAGTCGATCGCAACGGCTTTGTTTGACATAGCAAGGTACACAAGGAATTCGTATGAAGTGGAAAAGGAAAAACTTTTGCTTTTGAAAGCCTAAGAGGAGAGGAAGGCAAAGAAAACGTAGATAAGACCCTCCGACACAAAGAAAACATAGGGGTGCATTTAACTGCGTAAACTGGAGGTAAAATCCCTAAAGCACAAAAGTTCCGACTGAAGTTAAGCAATTAAAGTTTTTAAGTTTTTTTTTTAATCCTCTTTTTAATTAGTTAAACAAATAATGAATTGTGGTTTCTGTTGTTCCTTTAATTTTCCGTACGGGCCTGAATTGAAATATAGTACAAACATACATTTATTTATTTGTTTTTAAATTATTCCTAAATTTGAAGTTACCCCTTAGAGAAGCTAGGATTTAATTTCGTCTACGCTCTTCGTAAATTTCTTGGGGATCCAAAACGTTGTAGCTACGACAGATGTTATGTAACGCACAACATACATTTACTATTTCCGTTCATTCAGAAGGCATCTGAATCTACTCTTCAATATACCAATTGTCCTCTCTATAATATTTCTGCCTTTTGCATGAAGTTTGTTGAAGACCGCTTCATTAGATTCAGAGTCCGCATTTCTAAAAGGCGTAAGCAAATACGGCGAAAGATTATAACCGGAATCACCTAGAATGCAAATATTAGAAATATCAATAGACAAATGTTTACGTACCAAGATATACTACAATGACCGTTCGCCGTTTTGATACCATTTTCCCAGAACTACGTTTAGTTGACTGTAGTTCCAAAGACAAAAGAGTCATGTGTTGAGCCCGGATACCTTGCATCAACGTAAACGATTTTCATGTTGTGTGACCACGACAGCCTATAATATTGAAATTTAATACAAATTTTAATTAAGTACTCTAAAAAAACTCACAATCATTGCATTTAAGCTGTAAAATCCTTTTCTGTTTAAATATTTATGTCGTAAACGTACAGGGACCACAATTCCAGTGTGAGTCACGTCAAAGCTTCCGATAACTCCTGGTATTCTTGTTTTGGTGTAGAAATATTGTCGAGCATTTTGTTTTTCCCTTTCTGACATGTTAATATTTATCGAAGCCGGGCAAATTTTTGTTTCCAATATATCAAGTTCTTCGGATAAAATAACAGAAACCGTGGGCGGCGATACTCCTAGATCAAAGTCATTACCAACGCTAGTCTGATAGCTACCACTAGCACAAAATCGTAGCACACACGCTAACTTAATCAAAGGCGAAATGCCCGAATAACGTTTGAAACAAAAAGTGTCTTTTATTTCATTTAAAAGAAAGACAAACGCTGCTTTATTTAATCGAAAGTAGGTGATAAACCTATAAAGGAAAGTACCTATAGTAGATCTTCTGTCATAACTCTGGACTTACACATTACCCGGTAGTTCTAAGGGATTTGAGCCGTCGCGAATTCTTCTGCGCAGTCTGATCATTTTCACAATTCTCTCTTTTTCGGAGTTGTCTGTGAAGAAGAGCTCCGTGGAACTAATCATGTGTTTCTTTTATCTCGGGCGAAGACAATTTTAAATAACAATATCCCACAATTTATCCAAAAAAAATCACTTTTGACACTTCACAGATGTTAAATAATATTTTAATTTGCCTGGCAGTTCGACTTGAGTCGAACGTTCGATTCGCTAACCATAGTAGGGGTATACGACTCTTGGCCCTAGAGGATGAACAGAAACCTCGTTAGACTTTCCGCTGTACACATCGAAAGCCTAGCAACATCCATCTGAACTCGTTGCAGCCCAATTCCGATAGCCAAAATGTACAGGTTTTCCCTTAATGTATTGTTTGGCTGGAAGACGTTTTCAAAACATTCCACTAGCAGAAGTTCTTCTGAATAAGTTCGCACAATGATCTCATCTTATATATTTTATCATTGGAATCTTCAGCTAATTGTCGGCGAAGTACAGTTTTATTTTTATATCCAAAAATCGATTGCGTGACATGCAACTTGTAACTAATGGAATGCCAAGATTTTCCTCCAAACTCCAGTATGCGCTCCCTGTGGGCAGTTCATGATAACCAGTAAGAACTAAAATCTCCAAAAATCATTTAAAATCTCCAGAATCGAATAGAAATTGTGTCTATTTTAACCCGCATACAAGATACTATTTTCGTCTGTCGAGTTTACAACCCCATCGTTAAATATCTTTTCGTGTAACATTACAGGGTTGTGCTTTTTAAGGTTTCTATTGGGTTGCTCGGAAAGTACTTTCGTTGAAAGACTATTTTCTTATAGTGAACAGATATTTTATTGGATTATATATTGTCTATTCTGGTCCAATACCTTTTGCCATCTTTCTGGCAGTATCAAGATTCCACGCTCATAAAATCTTTGTTCCTTGGTGGTAAAAAACTGATCCAGGTGATTTTTGACCTCCTCATTTCAAATAAAGGCTCTACCCTAAACAAATTTGTAGAGACCAGAACAAATAATGATCAGATCTGGAGAACATGGTGGGTGTGGCAGTAGATTCCATCCAAGCTGTAAAGGCTTTTAGCTAGTTACCAAACTTGTATGAGGTCTCGCATTATCTTGGTTGATCAGTACACCTTTCCTATTGCTCAATTTTGACATTTTCTGTTTAAGTGAATCATTCAAATTGTCCAGCTGGTGACAGCACACTTCACAATTGATTGTTGTATTGTCCGGTACAATTTATAAAAAAAAAACATTCTTTTGAAATCCATCGACTTTCGAAGTGCTTTGAATCAGTTCATCTTTTTTACTTCCTTATCTCTTGCATTTAACATTGTTGTAGATGACCAATTTCTCATCCCCAGTGATGATGTGCATCAAAAATGGATCATTTTCTTTACGTTTAAACAGCAAACCACGTAAGAACATGAGGGACCCATATGTCGAGCTTTGAGATTAGACCTAACCGTTTTAAATTACCACGAACGCCGCTGCTGAATATCATCTGTAACTTCGTGCGTATCACTATATAGCGGAAAAATATTTGCCCACATAGGCTCATTTGAACCTTTATTCCTGGCTCGTTTAGGACAGTGGAGATTTGATAGCGGCTCATCTTCACTATCGTTCCAATCTGAAATATCATGGTCGGAACAGCATGGAATCACTTCAACTTTTCCTGGAACCTCTCTTGAAAGAATTGAACAAGTCAGATCATCCTTTTTTTTTTCTTCTTCATCACTTACGACACATCATCATTATCACAGTTTTAAAAGTTACCTCACTATTGTGATTCACCGTCAGTGTTTGACAATTAAAATTTGAAAATAATTTTCAGCCTACTGGCATTTTTTTTGTTTTTCTATAGACAACTAGTGCTATCTAGTTATGACTTAAGGAATTAATTTCATAAAAACTGAAGATAATAAATAACAAATCATGTATTCGATACTGGGTTAAGCATATGCCGTCAACAATAACCGACTGATCGGACAGTACATCACAATAGACAGCTATAGGCTATTGCCATATGGCAATAATAATTTTTCCAATTGTTATGCTTTAGCAGCTGTCAAAGTTACCAATGACATCCAGCTGTCAAAATATTCTGTAAGGTTTGCCATTTTATCGTGCATCGTTTTACACGTCGCACCGTGGAAAGATTTGAGTGTGAGTACACTCTTTTGGATCTTAAGCCACCAATCAGACAGAGATTGGTGCGAAATGATGAAAAAACAGTCGCTGTAGCTAGCGGCCAGTATAAAATAAGACCCAGAAATGTCGACTCGGCGACGATCAGCTGAATTGGACATCCCCGGAGAGTTAACCCGGCTTATTTTGCGGTTGAATTAGGGCCTACATCCATATAAGATTATGCTGATTCAAGGATTAAATCCGAGCGACCATAAACAACGCCGTGAGTTCACTAATTGGGCGCTGGAAATCTAGGTTGCATATCCGGATATTGGCCAAAAAATCATCCTCTCGGATGAAGCCCACAAGCAAAATTGCTGTTATTGAAGCGAACACAATCCACAAGTGTTCGGCCAAGTATCAAAGATTGACTGTTTGGTGCGGATTATAGCATGGCGGTATCATTGGACCTTTTTTTCTTTCGAAATAAGGAAGGAGACACCGTTACCCTCAATGGTCTCAGGTATAGAGCGATGTTAACCGACTTCCTGTAGTCAAAGCTCGACAACATCGATATGTTCGATCTCGGGTTCCAACAAGATGACGCTACGAGCAATACAAGCGACCCAACGCTCGAAAGTATGAAAGAGAAATTTGACGACTGGTTCACCACACGACGAGGATTCATCTATTGGCCGATGCGATCATGCGATTTGACTCCACTCGATTATTTTCTCTGGAGCTACATCAAGTCCTTAGTTAACGATAACAAGCCAACCACTCTGTACGAGCTTCAGACCAACATTCTACACGCTATTGTCGCAATAACGCCACACATATTGGACCGAGTTATCTAGAATTGGACCGTCCACTTGAAGCACCGCCAGCGAAGCCGAGGCGACCATTTGAATGATGTGCAATTCCACACATAATGGCATGAACGTAGCTCCAAAATAAAGCCAGAATCAATTGTATATCTCACACCGTTGTTTTTTTATTTAAATTTTTTTCCTACCGCACTTATCTGGTCACTAACTTTGAGTTAGTTTTAAATCGGTCTACATATTGGTTGTACCACATGAAATGGCAGATTTTGAGGTAAAAATTTAAAAGCCGATATTTTTTTTAAGATTTTTTATTTAATCAAAATATGAACCGTTAGCATTTATTACTTTTTCCCAACGTGACTCAAGGTCCATTATTCCCCTGAAGGTTTGATTTTTGGACTATATAAAGTCTTAAAAGGCTTTACTGACCTCTGCTCGGTTTCGGAATACATTCTACCAACAAAATGACTCCGGACTGGGGTGATAATAAATTGACAGTACGATGGATGCGGAAGCATTTAATATACCGACTGTAGCAGATTTTGCACAGTTAGGCGTGAATAATGAAGTCTAATATTGCATGCAATAGGATCGGACCATGCCTATTTGCTAAAGAAGGTTGCTTCTCAGCCAATTTCGAATGCACTATGTTGATTTCTCACAATATTTGGCAGCATTTATCGTTTCTCTTGGTCGAAGAAATAAAAAGTGAATTGGTCCTTTCAATGTCCACCAGACATTCTCCGAGTGAAGACCTAGTTTAGGAGTGTGTTTTGGTTTTTCTTCTACATCCAACCACTGCCCAAATCTTTTATGGTTGTCACACAAAATTCACTTTTCATCACACATGACTATACGGTGCAAAAACGATTCATTTTGGTGCCTTAAGCTCGGCGATGCACGGATTTCTAAGCAGCGTAGTTTTTGTGCCTCGTTCAGTTCATGGAACACCCTCTTTTCTTGTTTTTTTTTACTTTTTCTATTAGAGACAGTATCAAGTCCCATCCATGACGTTGTCTAATAATAAACGGGGGCAGAGCAAAGTACTGGTCTTATCGCAAACATCTTCAGATGACGCTACCGAAGACTGCTACGATTTGATCAATCACAAGTTGCGGGTCATAGGTCTTGTTGGCAGCTGGACCACCGATAGACTCTACCAGGACTTAAATCACGGTACCATGGGAGTCAGGGGCCCCCCGGATCTCGGTCCGGGCCTGACTTGAAGGGGTAGACCCCCTTGTGGTAGCGTCATGGTGGTTGTGGTTTAAACCCAAAGTCGCGGGAAGAGTCTTACTGTTAGTTTGACCCAATGTAGAGTTGCAATAAGTACTGGGTGCTGCGACCCTAAGAGCAGTAAGAGGTTTTAGGTCGGCCTCGACTCAAACCAAGGGTGGAACTTGTGCCGGCAACACAGTTCCGAATTGGTATCAATGGAATGACGGAGAGCGATGGCAAGGCGTATCCTTACCCCCATGGATGTATGGGCATCCCGTAAACATAAGTCTACACGACAGGTGGTTTACGTTAAAAATCAGACACTATTAGAGACAGGTGTCTCTGGAGATGCTGTTGGACCTGAATTTACCATTGCTTTTAAAATATTGCCATCAATTACTGTTTCTGATTTCCTACGTGGTTCGTTTTCGAGAGTAAGATCTATATCCTTAATGCGTCATTAATAATTTTCGTTACCAGAGACGCATATTCTTAAAGGGAGTCCGAGTTTGAGCCGTCAGGATGAAAAACAATTCCTAGGAAAAAATAAAAAAAATTTTACTTTCTGCTACAGATGTTTGTTTACTCGAGAGCTTTTTATTGCGAACTGATTGAAAATCGGACATTTCATTTGGTACGACCTAATACCTTAGCTCCGATATACCTTCCGATGGTGACACCTCATCATTTACATTTGCAAATCGCTGTTTCTTGTCAAGAAATACTATCGAAACTTGGAATGAAGAAGAAACACTGACGTTAGCGAAGGAGGATCTAGAAGTCATTGGTCCTTTTGCTTCTTCGAGTGATTTCAGAAATTTCATAGAGCCTAAACACCGAACTCTACAAAGTGTAAAGCCACATAAAGCTGCTCAGAAATGTGTGCGACAGTCTCCTGAGTTATCTAGGACATGTAGCGGGATTGGATATTAAAGCACTCACAAGTGTAAGTAGACCTCACCCAACTTGAACTGTGCAACTGGAGACGGTTGACCAAAGACCGCGCTACCTAGAGAAACTTACTGGTTGAGGCCCAGGTAAACACCGTACCCACTGAGGGCTCATCCGACACTTGAATCTGATCTCCAAACGTATCAGGGCTCTCTAGCCCATTAGATATGGAAATGGAAAATGAAGTAGAAAAATTATTGCAACTGTTGAGTCTATCCGGAACGTGATGTTTCTAATCCTAAGAAACGGCTCTTGTCGGCGATATGTCAAAAAAACTAAGCTTTTTCATTTTTCTATTCTTTTTACCGGAAGTGTGTAGTCGCTTGGAAATTGGTGCAAGCTCGGGTACAATTAATCGAATTAAGAGCATTTCCAAAGAATGTGAAAAGGCCTTTCCTTTAGAATGTAAAATGACGACGAAGACCATGACTGCGCTGTTAGAAACAGGGCTCCCTTCAAACAAAGCAAGGACTACCCCAACTTCCGCCGGTTTAACCAAAGCGATATGAGAATACCCATGATTAAGAGTGAGTGTTCTGAAACCCTAAGATGTTAATCCCATTGAAAAGAACGCGTCAGATTTGTGTGCTTCATCGCGAAGAGTCAGTTCCCAACGGAACTAAAGATACGATGTCAGACAAGATGTGTACCACCCAATAACTCTGTAATCGACAGAAGAAATCCTGAACAATTGCCATCTCTTGTCAATTTCGAAGCCACCGATGGCAATTTTTATGGAAATGAACACAAGCATCTATGCAGAATTGTAGTGGACAAATTTCTCTACCACGTCAAAGTTAATGGGGACCTTAAAAAGAGATTTCACGTCAAAAAATACATTGCGCTGTCGTTGGACTTCAATTCTCCATCGAGAGATTTAAAACCGAAATAGGAGGACAAATGGAAAATGAAAATTAATATTGAAAGTTGTTGGTGTAGCCTAAGAGCCTCTGAGGCCGAATTTAATTGTTTCTGCTGCTGTTCAGAATCGAAAGCAAAGTACAACAAATACTGCTCCGTGTTTCAAGAAGTTCGAGTGAACCGAACACTTGCCTACATCCGATAAACTTTTGGTATGTGAGATCTTAAGATACTTTGTCCGGACTTGCTCGTACAGTGAGTTACTGCTTTTAGGAGTTATTTACTGTACAAGATCCTCGCATAACTAAAGCTGCTCGATGTGATCGGAGACGGGTTTGAAGAACCATATCGCTGATCGGTCAACAAATTTTAAATAGTTGATGTAAGAGCAAAAGTAACTCTAAAAGAGCTGTAGTACACATCTATTTTCTTGGGTTTGAGATTTGAGATCTTCACGGACTGCAGGGCATTATGGGTTGAATAGCCAAGTTCCGCATTGGGCTCTCCAGTTAGAAGAGTTTAATTGCAGAGTTCATCACCGATCCAGTACTGAGATGTATCACTTTGATGTACTAAGCTGCCCGGCAGTAAGTATTATACCATACCAAATAGGAGAGATCCCTGAAAGCAATTAAGAACGCACAACGGAAGAAGATTTTTCTGACTACAACCTCGGAGGCGATGTGCTGTACAAATTCGTTGAAGGTATTTAGTTGTTCCCAAGTGTTTATACAAGTAAATCACTCGCATAGTGCGGGACAATGGTCGCTTCGATTTGTTAAGCTTTCTAAACCCAACCGGACTTCTACAACCTATGGAAAGATTGCGCACATTTCACCATGATCCCGAGTCGAAGAAAAAGAAACCGATCTTTGAAGGCAGCTGAATCTGGATGTGGGTGATGATGCACGAATTATAGAACTCCAGCGAGTAAGATACGAGTAGTTCAAGTCAGTCGAGGAAGTTTAGCGATAGCAGGCACTAAGCACGCAACTATCTATTCTTTATTATACCCTCATCGTGTATAGAAGAGGTTTGTATCTAACATACTGGATTTGCAGACAGTAAACGTCTATTCTAATCGAAATTTTGCCGTTAGTTAGGGAGCCCGACTCCCTAACTACAAGACTACAAGCAACAGGGTTTCTAGTACGCAGTCATCCTACTCTGACGCCAACATGCAATCCACCAGGCATATAGACCAAGAGCCCGCAGCAATTTTTAGGTGTGAGAGGTAACCAAAAAATAACCAGATGAGTAGAAAGCTGGTGTAAGCATTATGTTAAAAACAAAAGTCTTGCAGGAAATGGTCGCGGCTTTAGTGAGTAATAGTGTGCTGAAAACTCATTTTTTTCCAAAATTGAGATAATTGATATAACCAGTGAATGCTAATTTCATTGTATAGTGTATTTTTGTTTGATCACAGAAATGTTGGTCCAAGACGTTTCGAGTGTGGCAACGCTGTTGCCAGATCGTTTTAAAATTAAAAAAAAAAAATTTTCTTAATACAGTCGACTCTCGATAATTTGAAACTCAAGGGACCAGAGAAAATTTTCAAATTACCAAGGTTTCAAAATAGCAAGTGTTCAAATAAACAAGAGGAAGGAAGCAAAAATTCAAGTAAACGAGAGTTTGATTAAAGTTCGTGATTTATTCCTTCAAACATGTTCATTTTGAAAAAAAGTCTGTAATTTTCTGTTCCTCCCTAGCTTCAATCACACGCTTTTTTTCACTTATGGAAAGACACTTGTTTTTTCTTGAACTCATTTTGATACTTTAAAATACACAAATAAAAAATTAACGTAACCCACTTCAACGTTTGAAAGAAAACTAGACTGCGAACCTATGCAAATGCATATCTCATTCGACAGGTCTGAACATATATGTAAACAAATGACAGGCCGGTTCATGAAAAACGCTTCAAGTTATAGAGAGTATCAAAGCCTGACTTCAAATTGTTGAATGTCGTCGGGTAAGATGTTAAACTGTATTCCTTCAGTGTGTATTTCTTCAACTTCAAATTACCGAGGGGACCAATTAATATTGATTGTATTTAATTTATCGAGTATTTTGCAAGGGACCGGGAAAAAATTTCAAATTAACGAGAGATTCAAATTAACGAGTGTCAAATTATCGAGAGTCGACTGTATATGACATAACCAAGTATTAATCGATACTAAAGGTAGGAAAGCAATGCCTCATAAAAGATATGAAGGTCCAAGACCATTTGAACGTGGCATACACTCTACTAGACTGTTTCGAAATTCTAAAAATATCAATTTTTGAAATAATTGTTATAACCAAAATCGGAGTATACCATAACATTAATAATACTCCCCCGATTACAAATTGGTGGGTCCAAGACCATTTGAACGTGGCATACTCTCTCCCAGACTGTTTCGAAATTCTAAAAATATCAATTTTCGAAATAATTGTTATAACCAAAATTGGAGTATACCATAACATTAATAATACTCCCCTAATTACAAATTGGTGGGTCCAAGACCATTTGAACGTGGATTACGCTCTCCCAGATCATTTTAAGATTCTGAAAAAAATTGGTTTTCGAAATACGTACAACCAATCTTTATATTATCATTTTTGAAATAACGCGACCATATTACCAAATAAAAAATACACCAAAATATAGGCTAACGACATCTAAATGCGTATCGGTAAGTCAAAGATGATTCGGACCGGCTTTCCCAACAACAGACCAGCCTAAAAGTTTCCAACCAAAAAAAAAACAAAAAGAACTATTTGTTATCTACAATACGAAAAGTCCGTATAATAGGAAACACTAAATAATTGGGAAAATAAGTTGCTCACAGAAACTTTATCAGCAAACCGGAAGGAAATGTAACTATATCAAAAACGAGGCAGTGATGGGAGGGTTGTATTAAAATGCATATTTATGACTACAATCGAAGACAAATATCAGCTACGGCGAATTGTGTTACTCTGTTCACTCGCTTCCGTGATAGCAGCTGGTAATGAGCTTGCTTTGGTCGGGTTACCTGGGAAGTGATTCTCAAAACAAAGACAGTCCTGCTTTAGACTCAGTAGACCATATTTGCCGTCAGATCTTCTGAGTGTTTGCCTCTTTTGCGAAGTCTGACGAGCCAACTGGCTTTATCGAGTATTTCGATCTTGTCGCAAAAGTATGAAGCAATTCTAAGATGCGGATAGGGACCTCGATTTAGTGATCTCGATAAAAGTTTTGTGTACGCCCATAGCAACCAGTCCTTGTTTGCCCGATTCTCCCCGTGAGAGAAGATTTTCGAGTTTTCACGCGTGTGGGTATGATAAAATACTCGTTGTGTCAGCAGAATACGTGCTGAATCACTTCATCTTTTCCGAGGAAGATAGACCGTAATTTTAAGCAGATTTTGGAAGTTAAGCATGATTTCCGAAAAGTGATTGATTGGATATAGTCCGTAAGTTGGGTTGCTTACACAGTTTGATCCGGGAATGATTTTAGTCAGTTTAGTTAGGACAACATTTTTTATTCAATTTTCAACACAGTACACTGCCCTCTATCTACAAATTTTTGACCGTTCGTTAAGCCTCTGGAAAGCCGTCGAAAAGTCTTTTTTCGGAAGGAGTATTTCACTGAATAGCCCATCCGTAATCAAATCGCTCTCCTTTCATAGCAGTGTTCAGCTAGAGGAATAGAAAAAAGTCGTTTGTGGTCTAGATTCGGCGTACATGATGGAAATTGATCGCAAAAATTGATTTGTTTTCCCAAAACTAGCTTACCAAGAACGACGAATACGCAGGAGTATTATCGTAAAGCAAGAACCAGTAGTCCTTGCGTTACAATTCAGGGCGCACACGCCATATCCATCTATATATACCTATAATTATAGGTATGTTAGTATAAATTATCACTTTAATCAGGAGAATCACAAGATGTATAAGGGTGGCCGTGGAGTAGTGGTTCTAGCAATTGCTTCTCACTCGGAGGGTCTAGGTTCGAGTCCTGCCCATGGCAAGTCAGTTTTTCATTTGTAATTGGAACTCAGACAGAAAAATTCTGCGTGTGAAGGCATAACACTGACACGTAGATTTGGCTGTTGTAGAGTTTCCAGCACAGAAAAAAATACTGTGAAATATACCTCGAATCACTCTGAGTGAAGCAAAAACTCTCCGTCCTATTCGGACTCCCACCCCTGGAGAGCGAATATCGAAACCAAACACACCTGAGTTTCAAACCACTACAAAACAATTTTCCTTTCTCTTCCTTCTACCTTTCCGCCCGCGCCCTTGCAACAAAAAAAGGGTATCTAACCCCTTAGGCGCGCGTAAATTATAAAAAAAAAGCAGATCTCCCTCACTTTCAACAAGGCCGTCGTCATTATTGACCAGCATTTGCTGCAGTGTATCCGGTGCTTCCTTGCCATCAAACCATTTAACTTGGAATAAATTTACTTACATTTTCCATAAGATGCTCTTACAGCCTTCGGGACAGCTGCGAAATTACTATAGCAGCCGGTATGATATCCGGTTAAAGCATCCACAGCATTTGGAAGAGCAATATCACTACATTTAAACCCACAAATTTTTCTAATATTTAGTATTTCAACACATTTTTCTAAAGTTTTTCTGTGAAACATATCACTTTACCAGTGTGTTTTGGGTTACCACTATAGCCAAGAATGCACTTTGCACTTAAATTTGAAGCACTCATTATTACACAGAGAAAACGAAAGTGTAACTAATGAATCATCAGAATAAATTATGGACTTACTTACTTACTTGTCTACTTGTGATTTCATTAACTCATAACGGCAAGAACAGTAAAACGTGATTTTTTTTATATTTTGTTTGTGACGTTAGCTAATGTTGTCTACGTGTTTGGGAGTTTGGATTGATAAGAAAAATCAAAGACACATTTTTCGCGAAGATGTAAATTTAAGATCAATCTCTCCCTGATAAGTTGGTCACAGTTGATTAATCTTATTATAATTATTATTATTATTTATTTCCATTCATGACTTCGTGAAAGAGCAATAGTCATTCACATCTATACAGGCGTTTTCCCCGCATTCATAGTTCTCCCGATAAATCTCGCAAATATGCATTTTAATACAACCCTCCCATCGCTGCCTCGTTTTTGATATAGTTACATTTCCTTCCGGTTTGCTGATAAAGTTTCTGTGAGCAGCTTATTTTCCCAATTATTTAGTGTTTCCTATTATACGGACTTTTCGTATTGTAGATAACAAATAGTTCTTTTTGTTTTTTTTTTGGTTGGAAACTTTTAGGCTGGTCTGTTGTTGGGAAAGCCGGTCCGAATCATCTTTGACTTACCGATACGCATTTAGATGTCGTTAGCCTATATTTTGGTGTATTTTTTATTTGGTAATATGGTCGCGTTATTTCAAAAATGATAATATAAAGATTGGTTGTACGTATTTCGAAAACCAATTTTTTTCAGAATCTTAAAATGATCTGGGAGAGCGTAATCCACGTTCAAATGGTCTTGGACCTACCAATTTGTAATCGGGGGAGTATTATTAATGTTATGGTATACTCCGATTTTGGTTATAACAATTATTTCAAAAATTGATATTTTTAGAATTTCGAAACAGTCTGGTAGAGTGGGAGAGCGTAATCCACGTTCAAATGGTCTTGGACCTTCATATCTTTTATGAGGCATTGCTTTCCTACCTTTAGTATCGATTAATACTTGGTTATGTCATATATTAAGAAAATTTTTTTTTTTAATTTTAAAACGATCTGGCAACAGCGTTGCCACACTCAAAACGTCTTGGACCAACATTTCTGTGATCAAACAAAAATACACTATACAATGAAATTAGCATTCACTGGTTATATCAATTATCTCAATTTTGGAAAAAAATGAGTTTTCAGCACACTATTACTCACTAAAGCCGCGACCATTTCCTGCAAGACTTTTGTTTTTAACATAATGCTTACACCAGCTTTCAACTCATCTGGTTATTTTGTGGTTACCTCTCACACCTAAAAATTGCTGCGGGCTCTTAGACTAATAGCAACATGAAACGTAGTATTCGGTTGCTTTCCAAAATTCATTGTGACTGCACCTCGCATCTGTCATGCAAGCCTGCGATGCTTTTATGATGCGATGCGTATCCTGTTTACGAATCATGATGTTTTGGAATGCTACGCGATGCGCAGTGTTTATTTTTTAAAAAGTAAAACAATGTGTAACTAATTGATTGGAATTCATATACATAATTAATCATTTGCTAAACAATTGTGGTGCTTATGACAATCGAATATTCACAAAATATATTTTAAAGCTAAAAGCTAGAGCTGAATTCCTTTTCAAACTGCAGCCTCGTTGTAATTAAGTATAAAATCTCGCTATTTGTTCATTGATTTCTGCATATAAATAATTATAATAATATAATTGAATGCTTTTATTTATTTAAAAGAATTGCATAAACCAAACAAACGACTGTCATTTGCATCGTGATAGTTTGCGCTGGTTGTTTTTCCTTGAGCAGTATACACATTCACAATGAATTTCGGTCACCAGTTTGGGTTTGCATTTCGGAATGGTTGCAGATGCAAAAAGCAGGCAGTACTGCATTTGGAAAAGCAGCCTTCATCATCAATAAAGTAGTTAAATCTACCTTAGGCCACCCGTGTTATAATATGATGATTGCAAACATTGGAAATATGTGACAGAAGATGCACAGAGTAAGACAAGGGCAGCGCAGTACGAGAGGAAATACCTGCGGAGGAGGAAAAGATCAGGTTTGGTCTCCCAGCTCAAGGAATTCCAAAAGTCTACCGATGGCAGCAATTCCGGTAATTTTATAGGAAAACCAGACGACTGTCAGCTAATTTCCACAATAAAACGGATTCTCTTTGAAACCGTAGCTGAATTTAAGCAGGGTTTTTAAGATATCGTTAGATGAATGATTTCTCAAGAAGAGCGCCCACTTTCGTTAACTGGAACGAGAAATAAGCAAGCAAAGCAAACAGTTTATGACGCGATTTCACTTTCCGTCATGATACTCGTACGTGTAGTGATGAATTATTTTTAAGAGATCTACCCATTGTCATTGACCGACATTGGCTCTTAGGTATAGATTGGCAATCTTTTTCAATAATTACCGCCAGATAGATCAGAGAACCTCTACCGTGAGCATCGAACTTGTCGAGTTCTAGAGGCTGAGTAGGGTCAATGAATCTCGCGAAATTCTCCAGACGAGTCCTGAAACTAAGGATGCCCCCCCCGTCACCACCCTTCCCAACCACTCCTTTTTCCCTTGGACTGGATCAAGGTGTCATACGATCCGTGCCGAAAATCAACCAAGCATCTCCAAAAATAGCTCAGTCGCGAATGGAGTATCCGGATACCTGGCGACCTCCGGATTAGCTAGACTTATCTGTATACAGCGGATCTTTGTACAGATGGACCTCTGTACAGATGGAGCTTTCTCCGCTACTCGTGGGACCACATTATGTTTTAATGTTATAATCCAATAAACAAAATAAAAACCAAACCCGGTACTCCTTTAATACCGGGCGGTAGAACGGTGACTACATGGACTACCGGAAAGGATGCTGCATTGTCGAGAGGAGGTAAAACTGTGGCAAGCCATGGTGCACCATCGCGCAACTAGCCTAGAAAGAAATCTTCAGGGAGTGTTAAGACTGTGGCAAGCCATGGTCCTATCACTTCCTGCACCCCTAGCAGCAGCAAGTTTGTGGCAGGCGCATCGGCAAGCTCCATCAAAGGAGTTCTACGCCGAAGTGCTTTACGCATTATCAAAACCTTCGGATTCATTCCAGAGGTTGAGAGAAGTGCGTATATAAAGAGCAAGATTGAGTAGGCTAAAAAAAATCCTAAAAGACGGATTACCCACTCATAAAACTCATAAAATTTTAAAAGACTTCTCCAAGCGCCAGAGATCGTTGGAGGAAACCGTGCGGGTCTCCAAGAGGCCCAAAACACACAGTACCAAAACCCTTGGGACATCCAACAGCACATCTCTGAGGTTTTTGCGCCTAAAATGTCCTAAAGGAGCAATAGTGATCGCGGTGATTGACAGAAACGATACCGACGGTTCCATAACACCTGAACGGTGGCAGCTGGTCAAGCTGAAGCTTTCGAACAACTTTTTGGCCATCATACAGGAAAACCCCTGACCACCTCTCATCACAAGCGACGCTGACTGGCACCAAGGCCATGTCAAGCTCATCACGTGTGCCAACCAGAGATCTCTTGATCTGTTCGCTAAGACCATAGGTGGTTTAGGAGAGATTTGGTCAGGTGCAAAGGTCGTGTCTAAGGAGGACATGGAACATTGACCTGAACCCTCCTCCCCAGAAAGTATTCTGGAAATAATCAGGCTCAGTAACCCGGCTCTTCCGACTCATGACTGGAAAGCCGCGAAACTGGAGGAACTAAGGGGCTTTTATAGATGCGCGTTGATCGTGATCAATAAGGAATCCCTTGGGTTCGGATTCGAGTCTATACACTTAAGGGTCTGCAAAAAGGATGAGCTACATGCTGATAAGCAACCTCCTCCTCCTTTAAGTGAGACACCAGAAAACACAACCTTGGATCTTGGAGCGTCGATATCCTTTCCAAAAATAGATAGCGATGATCAGAACTTGTATATTAGTAAAACGTATACTTAATGCATTTTTGCTTCCTAATCCCAGCGACCCCGACTTAACCGTTACTAGACTAGAGAATGCCAAAGGCTGCTACTGACTGTCATCGGCATACCTTGGCCACGACCATGGTGACCATGTGGACTCTAACGCTCATCACACGGTATGGGGCAGTACCTACGAGGGGCGTTCAACATATTCTCGGTAGAAGCTGTGAAGCTGTGGTTGTATATATAAATTGACTTATTTATCAAGTAATACTATTATTTTAGTGCATTCATGTAAAATTTCATATAAATATGATTATTAATTCGAGTTTTATCTCTAGTTAAACAGAATCATAATGGCAACTGAGACGATGATGGTGAAAATTGAGCATCGCGCTGTAATTAAATTTCTCTCTAAGCAAGGAAAAAGTCAAAAAACTATTCATGAAGAGATGGTGGCTGTTTACCAGGGTTCCGCACCTTCATTATCAACTGTGCAAAAGTGGTCAAGTGAGTTCAAGAGAGGCAGATAGAGCATTGAAGACGACCCCCGCTCCGGCGCCACGGCTACTGCTTGTACGGAAGAAAGCATCAAAGAAGTCGAAAAACTTGTTCTTGAGGATGCCCGAATAAAGGTGGAAATGATGGCAGAGATCACCAAGCTTTCAATTGGTACCATTCACACCATTCTTCATGATCATGTTAACCTTTCAAAGGTCAGTGCAAGGTGGGTGCCACAAATGCTCACAGCGCCTCAGAGCTTTGTAGAGAGCTTTTGGAGATGTGTAGTGAGAACGCGGACGGTGTTATGGATCGAATTGTTACTGGGGACGAAACATGGGTCCACCACTATGACCCTGAAAGCAAACAAGAGTCCATGCAGTGGCATAAAAAAGAAACAGACCCCCCGAAGAAGTTCAAAGTCACTCCGTCTGCCGGGAAGCTCATGGCCACAGTTTTTTGGGACTCAAAGGGAATCTTGCTCATTGAGTACAAAACAAAAGGTGAAACCATCAACGCCACATCCTACGCTTCCACTTTGCATAGTTTGCGGGAGGAAATTAAAAAGAAAAGACGGGGTAAACTCGCAGCGGGTGTGTTGCTTCTTCATGACAAAGCTACTGTTCACACGGCACGAGTTTCCAAGGCTGCTGCGCGAGATTGTGGTTTCGAAGAAATCCAACACCCACCCTATAGTCCAGACCTTGCCCCTAGTGATTATTTCCTGTTTCCGGATTTGAAAAAATGTCTTCGTGGAAAAAGATTTTCGGATGATGAAGAACTCAAGTCGGCAATAAATGGGTATTTTGCAGAGAAAGAGGAAATTAATTTTTTTGAGGGTTTAAAAAAGCTTATCTCAAGATGTAACAAATGCATTGATGTTAGGGGAGATTATATTGAAAAATAAAAACAATTTAAATTAAATTCGCATTTTCCTTCATATCGATACCGAGAATATATTGAACACCCCTCGTATATCAACGATAGAGGCGAATCACTTTTTGACAATATTATAAGTACTAACCTCATCGTTTGCAACATTGGCACTTTTATAACTAGATGCCGACAGGAAGTGATGCAGCTAAGAAAAATCCTATCTACAAATCCTATGATGCCTCGCTGTTTGAAAAAGCCGATGGCTCTTGGACAACCTCAAGTAATGAATCGCTCAACCTGCTACTGGACACCCACTTTTCACGTAGCTCCCAATTCGCGGCCAGTAGTAACCCAAATAGGCCTACTGCAACCGAGACCAAACTTCATGGTCTGATCATAAGAGACAAACTACTCTGGGCGCTGCATAGCTTCAAACCATACAAGTCTGCTGGTCCGGATGGTATAATACCTGCCGAGCTACAAAGGTCCTCAGATATTATTCTGCCTGTGCTAGAGAATATTATGAGGAGCTGTGTAGAACTTATCCACATTACACTGTCATGGAGAGAAGTCAATGTAGTATTAATTCCCAAAGCCGGAAAATGTTCCCATATTGACCTCAGACTATCATCTTTCCTTCTGAAAACTCTAGAATGGCTGATTGATATCCATATATGAGCCAAAATTAATGCAAGACTTCTGTCAACGGCTCACCATGTCTCCTGTAAAGGAAGGTCGGTGGAAACCACTCTGCATTCACTGACTAGCCACATCGAACGATCCCTACAATATAAAGACATAGAGGATGCATTTAACAACGCCAACACATCCGCAATGACGACTGCGCTGCCAGCTTTACAGGTAGAAGACTCACTTGGGGAATTGATCAGTCTAAACAGCAGGATAATCAACTCCAAACTGAGTGAGACTTCTGCTAAAAGATGTGTCTCTGCGGACACAAGCCGGTCTACTCCCTCTGCGGCATTAGACATTCTGTTTCATTTGACACCCCTCGATATTTTCAGCAGGCAAGTAGCTGCGACTGCTGCTATTCGCCTTAAAGCGACTAAGCAGTGGACAAATAATTCATTTGGCCACGCCAATATTCTTCATACATTAGGAATCCTCACAGAGAACATCGATTACACCATACCTGAACTTTGGTTTGACAAAAATTTCCATGTAAGATCATTCTGGGAGGAAGATGCTTTCATGGAGGACAAGTCAATCCATCTCTACACAGATGGATCTAAAACCGATAGCGAAGTTGGTGGCTGTGTTTTCTCAGATAAGCTAAATCTAAGCCTCTCTTTCCGTCTTCCAAATCACTGTAGCTTGTTCCAGGCGAAAATTTTCGCGGTTAAAGAAGCTCGGTCCTGGCTGAAAAAAAATGTGTTACCTGCTAAGGATATCAGCATTTTTTCGGATAGTCAGGCCGCTATCAAGTCAGTCCCGTTGAAATCTAAAACCGCCCTTGAATGCCGATCATCTCTTACTGATATGGCAGAGCAGTTCAACCTACGTGCAAATTAATAAATATTAAAGCTGCATGTCAATAAAAGAATAGACCTTAGGTGGACTGTTGAACCAACATGTCCTAGATCTAAATCGCTCTAAGAGTCTGATTCTTCCAAATAGGAAACATCTCAACGCCATTATAGGTGTCATCACTGGACATTGCCTCATAGGCAAACACGCAAGATGGCTTTGCGCTTATACAAACGACTTCTGTAGAAGCTGCATGGACGAGGAGGAAGAGGAGACAATCCTCCACCTATTCTGTACATATCCAGCTCTCTCCCAGAGAAGAAAATTTTACATAGGAGCTTTCTTCTACAATGACCTAAACGATCTAAAAAATATAGACGTAAACCGTAACTTACGCTTCATCGTAATCTCAAACTGGGTCCACTATTAAAAACGGATCATAGATCCAGGTGGTATAACAATGGGCCAATAGGCCTAAGTGGGTTGCTCTTTCCAACAGCCACTCTTACCTACCTACTACATACGAGTACCTTGATCAGAGAAACAAACATGTCATCCTTCAACTTTTTCCGGACCATGTTATCTATTGAGAAGTAAATATTTTCGCTTGTATTCTTTTGTCAAGTTTCGGGCTCTTGTTTCCAAAGTAAATGGAAATCTGCGCTCTTGTGTTTTTTTATTGTCAGCAAATTATTTATTTTTATTTGTTTTATTTAAGAAATAATAACCACACAAAATTTATTTTCGAAGGCAGGGCTCTATTTTTTAGAAAATAAAAAAAAAAAACATTTGCTCCTCTGTTGTTTTTTGTTTTTTTAACTATTTTGTTATTGTCCGAATATTCTTGAAAATTTTGCATTTTTGTTTTTGTCATTGGCCGTGGTAGGCATTTCCAAATGGATTCTATAAGATTTGCTTCCATCAAATTGTTTTTTTTTTGTTGTTTTTTTTTCGAAATATCTTAAGAGGAAAATATATGTGACATGTACATGCTCAAGTGAGTGTCAACATGTATTTATGTATCTATGTATGCATGTTCGGTACGGAGAAAAAGAAGATTTCGGTTGAAAGAAATTATTTTGTTAATGGAAAAGTGGGAAAATAATTTAAGGAATAACATTTAGTTTTGGACTAGATCTCATTAAGTTCGGTACTCTCATTCAAATCGATTCAGCGACGATACCTTCTGAAAGTAAATTTCAAGAAAATCAATTTTCAAGAATAAAGGTTAGCGAGTATTTTTTGGAATTTAAAATTTGTGTAAATTTAGTTTAAAATTAATTTAAAGTGAAGTATGTTAAAATTGAAAACCATTTATCCGTTTTCATTAATTTGTCAAATTTAAATAAAGTTCTATTGTGTTATACGTACTCGTAGATATCAATATCGAATGGAGGACAAAATATAAAGATTCAGAAGTGAGAGCGGATAGATGAATATTCGATTCATATAAAATTCATATTTTAATAGTTTTGATCTGTATGTCTGAAACATATTGTAGTTGGTAAAAGGATTATTTGGCTCAAGTCCAATATAATTTATTTAAATAAAAAATAAAATTCACATTAATTCTGTCAGGAGAGATAGTTTGGTATGAATTAGTGAATTACAAAGTAAAAAACCAACATCGAAGGGATCGTATTGGCGTAGGAAGCCGAATTTGTTGTAGGCTTTTCTTTTATTTTATTTTTTTAGGGAACTAAAAAACGATCTCTTCTTCTGGGAGCCATAAATATTTTTGAAATGAAATTTCTAAGAACCCACATCGAAACAGGGAAGTCTATCATAAGAATAACTTAATGGACGATTAAGTAACAATTAAAAAAGAAAACATTAAACGTGTTTTAATGGGTCTTTTACACGAGTCAAGGCACTACAAACGAAAAAATATCTTCACGGATATTAAGAGCTCAGAATGTTGTCCTTATATATTTTTTTTAATTTATTTCCAACATATTTCTATTTAACCACAAAATTATAAATTTCAAATTCCCAATTTAAATATTTCCCGACTCTGCCAATTTTTTAAATTTATTACAACTTAACACAATGCAAAACAAATTTGAAATTTAATATTCAATAGGCGTTAGCTTAAATTCTTCCTCAGCCATGTCATAGAAATTATTTTAAAAAATTCTGCGATTTGATTTGAGGCCTCATTTTTTAATTACTTTTTGTTTTATGATTTCTGTCGCATTTTATTTTATTACTATAGATATTTTCCACTCAATTTTATTTTTAATAGTCGTTGAAATATGTTAAGCGTATGGTTATGTCCAGTGCCACATATTTCTCTAATGTGTCTGCATCATCACTTGTGTGATTGGTTGAATTTGTATCCATTTTACAAAACCGCTTTATTTGGGATCAGCTCGTCTGTGAGAGTTTGCTGATATTTTTGCATTTCGGGGCAGTTATTTTTCTTTCTGCAGCTTCTTAGCACCCAGTGAGGAACTTTAACTTGATTTTTAAATTATGTACCTTTGTTGAATATGGCAAAATCAGCGGATTTTTCTTCTACTGGTATCTTCATGTGGAAACTTCCAGATCAAGTTTCATCACACCCACTGACATTCGCAACATTTCGTTTTCGTCGCTGTCATTTTGCCATTATAATTCTCATACTCGTACATTGTCTAAAATTGCGATGCGAATTTTAGAGCTAGATGAACGACTGTCATGTATAACAAGCCTCCTAGTTTAAGCGATATTTTTCCACATAAAATTCTGAGGACTTTCGCGACATTTAAGCCTCTGAATGCTAACCCTATGTGCAACACCGTCATTGCAATATCCTTAGAGGTTAACGACAGGGCCTACGTATTGAAATTGTTCGCACTTCAGTCCGATGACTCCTTCTTAATAAGATGTCAGGCGTCAGGCTTGCGTCTTGCTACGTAATCTTTTAGGGCTTTATATACGAGTAGTTATTATGAATTGCCTGATTACATTATTATTATTATTAAATTTATTTATTAAATTTAAATTTATAATTAAATTAAATCGATTAAAAGAAGAGAAAACATTCCGGATTTATTCTTTTTGGACTGCCCTGGTGTACTCCAACTTCTCCAGTTATTCTTGCTGTGCATTTAACTTTCGATACGTCCTCGTACACGTCCCAGGTATATACATATATATGTATTTTGAGATCCAAGTGCTATCTATAAACGATCTCTAATAACTTGTGAGGAATATAGTTGGCCACGGATGCATTCAAGATGCAGGAGTAGATGGGTGTGACGCGCTCGTTGTTGCTCGACTCTAAATCGTGGGAATGGGTAGGTCTTTGCCACTATCCCATACATCTTAACTCAACTCACCCTTTCATTTCGTGTTAAAATATCAAAAAAGTAAAAAACAAAAAGAAGGATAATTATAGTGAAAGCTACGTTACTCTTAATTGGCTCTACGGGCGGACTTAAAACAAAGGAGAAGTGAAAAAAAGAGGAATTGAAAAAGGAAGATCACATTTCAGACCGAACTTAATTAATGAATTAAAAAGCCAAAACTAACTTAAACCTACAACGCTACACTGAGTAAATTGTTCGAGTGTCACACAACCATGAAAATCGTTACCATTCTGACCGGATTCGTGGCTATTAAACTCGATGAATGTAATGTGCAGATTTTTCGAACCGACACAATGATCATTATCGTAACTTGCCGTATCACGCAATATGGGGATCTGCCTCCAACAGTAAATCTGGATTTATTTTCTGCGACATTAGTTTTATGGATTGGTAGTTTATATAAACTCCTGCCCCCACTGATTAGACATCGTTTCTTTCGAATTCTTTCTTTTTATTGCTTCGGCAACTTTGGCTTCCGTTGAACTTGACATTTCATCTTTATGTGAGACTCTTTCCATCTCTTATTACTAATTTCTATCTTCCCCACTAGCAGATGGCATTCGTCATTTTCAATATATTTCGGCCATTGAAACTTTTCCCAGAGTTTTATTCATATTACCTGCAACCTTTGCTGGCACTTCAACAGTTTACTTATTCTTGTACTTTTCGCCTGCTTAGAGGTTGTGAGGGTACTTCTTCAATTCACGATACAATGCCTCTAGTGGTACCACTTTCTTCGGCTCCTTTTGCTACGTTTCCTGTCTAACTCAAAACTCACTTTATCGGTGTGAACTTAGTCAATGCCTGATAGGCTTAGATATCGTTCTTTACCGCGCTTTTCGTCTCATCGTTCTAATACTACGTTTTTTTATTTGTATGAATCTAGCCTTTCGAAACACCGACCAGAGATTTTGCACTACTTTTACATTTTACTTCAAAGTTGTTCTACAACCCTTGCGCGCTTAGTTCTGGACCCATTCTCTAACAATTTTTACTCCTGGAATCGGCCCCTTTCTTTGTTCAAATTTTATTAATTTATTTTCGCGCCTGAAATACTGTCAGGAAATATTGGTGCTAATGATTTGCCCACAATATTTTTATGATCTTTTACCCGGTGCTTCGCTTTATCCTATCATATCTAGGTTAGGTGTCGACCGCTGTAGTATAACATATGTCTCACCCAGCGCACCTTTTGCTTATTAAAAAGTGTACTCGTATATAAAAGTTGACCAGATAAGAACGATTTTCCTATTAATTAAATAAAACAACAAATGATGTGAGATGTAAAATTTATTCTGGCTTTATTTTGAAGCTACGTTGTAGCCATTATGTGTGGAAAGCACATCATTCACATGGCCGCCTAGGCTTCGCTGGCAGTGCTTTAAGCGGACGGTCCAATTTTTGATGACTCGGTTCAATATGTCTGGCTTTATTCCGGCAATAACGTGTCAAATGTTGGCCTCGAGCTCGTCCAAAGTGGTTGGCTTTTTAGTTTAGAATAAGGACTTGACGTTGGTTTCCCCAAAGAAAATAATCGAGTGGTGTCAAATCGCATGATCACGGTGGCCAATTAATGAACGCTCGATGTGAAATGACCCAGTCGCCAAATTTCTCCTTAATAACTTCGAGCGTTGCGTCACTTGTATGGCATGTAGCGCCATACTCTTGGCCGAACTCTTGCCGATGGTGTTCGCTCCAACAATGGCAATTTTCCTTGTTGACATAACCTCTGAGTCAAAAATAAGCCTTATCCGAGAAGATGATTTTTTTGCCCAAAATCTGGATATGAGACCAACATTTCCAACGCCCAATTAGCTAACTCACGGCGTTGTCTATGGTTCGGCTTCAATTCTTGTGTCAGCACAATCTGCAATTTCGGCAAGCGTAAAACGATGTATGATGGAATGGCAAACCTTACTGAATATTTTGACAGCTGGATGTCATTGGAAACTTTGACAGCTGCTGGAACATAACAGTTGTAAAGTTTGATCGTGTGATTTTAGTTATCTTCTCCTGCTGAGTCGCTCGTTCCAAAACCGTTTCCTCCATGGCCGTCTTCGCATTCGCATTTTAAATCTGCACAGACGAAAAGCATTTCCTCGTTTGATGTTCTATTTAAGAGCTCATCAGAGTTTTGTGCAAAAATTGTTATTGTCATTTGAAATGTATTTTTTCATCAGAATTCATTTTCAATAAATTCAATTCCAAAGAAAAGAATTAGTTCCTCATTGCAGTACTTACAACTTTCGAACCATCAAAGTCCAATTCTTAAAAGTCCTTGAAGTCGTTTTGTACACAGGCGTTTTTTTCTGCTCTCATTCCGCCTATAAATCTCGACTCACCCATGTTTCTATATTTACTTTAAAAACAAAAACCCATTTCTATTTCACAGAATTTTTTCATAAAAATGTTTTTCACTTTTTAAAATAGTTTTTTTCTTTCTTTTTTTTTAAATTTCGTAAAGCAATTACTTGGTGCGCAATAAGATGGGTGTGGCTTTTTGTCAGATGACGCTTTAGCTCTTTGCGTAAAAGTATAATTTTAAAAAAGAATTTAAATGACAAACACCTTTGATTGACGTGTGCACGTTTCGGGTGTCGAAAAGATAACATTTTTTTATTGAAAAATAGTATGTTTTTGTTATTCTATTTATAAATTAAAAAAAAATATTTGTTTTTGTTTATTCAGATTTTTATTGTAGAATTCGAATATTGCGTACATATATTCTAGTAGGATCAATATTTGTTTTGAGTTGTCTTTCTTGTTTCTTATTTTGCCAACGAAATGTGTTTATCAACTTCGAGAATCTACCGGTCAAAGCTTTGATATTTACCATGGACACGTACGCCAGCTATCTGACATGAATAATTGTATTCGCCCGTTCAGATTTACTCGTATGTTAACCTTTAGCTTTTTGTAAAACTTGGTTTTAAGCCACTTCATTAACTTTGATCAGCCCGTAGGAGTTTTTTTTTCACCCTCAATAGATTTTAGATAGCATACATTAAATTTTTGAAAGTTCTACTAAATTCCTTTATTAGGTCAAAAGAACAGTTGTTAGAAAGTGCTAACCTTCCTTTGATCGTTTTTCTGGTGGAAAGTATGACGTTTCACCATATAATGTCAGTGTCCTCTGCATAGACGATTTATAGCATTGTGCCTCTAATGTAAGCGTCCGTTTTTAGTGCATCATGGGGCTTCAATCATATCCATCCATCTCCCTTCTTCGGACCGTTGTTGTTCATTCGCTCGATGTATTTTATCCGACATAGTCTTAGATCTTCACACTTAATCAACATGCCGGTTGATATGGATTGTTAGTTCGCTGTATTTTCTCATACTTATAGAATTCTATTGCCAAATCTTAGCCGTATTTACTGGCGGACTATGAACATTAGGCCGACAACATATTTTCTTAAACTCTGTCACCTCTAGAACGGTCTCAGAAGTCAAAAACACTTTCGTATCTGTGTTGTGTTGTTTGTGTTGGACTTTTCTATTGAATGGCATGCTTCGAAATGGATCTGAATTTTTAAATTTCTTTTTATTATTTCTTTCATTATTAAGTTACATTCTAAACAAAAATGTTTAAATCTAATTTGACAATGGCAGTTACTTATTCTAGCTTCCTGACTCTTACCGAACGCTATAAACTTAACAATTTCATTCAACTTTTGTCTTTCGGCTTTAAAACTATTTTACGACCAATCTTATCTGTCAATCTTATATGACAACGCTTCCACAGTTTCGAAATGTACTTCGGGCGACGTGACCATAAAAGTCGAATCCCATTTACATCTTTGGGTACTTCGACAGGTAAGGTAGGCCCGTACTGAAGACCTCTAAAGTGGGCCGGGGTTAACGGTTCGGCATCCAGCGGATTGCTGACCACATATTTTAATGGATGCGGATTGACTACTTCTTCGGTCTCGATTAGAATGGCCCTTAGCTGTTCCGAAGTTATTTTGGATTTTCCTATTACAACCTTTAGAACAATTTTGTTCGAATGAGACGCTTCCTAGATCCTCCACACCAAGCACCTTGTTCGACTGAAAACTGCCATTTTATACACTTATGCGCCAAGAAACCTTGAAGCGCTGCATCTTCAAATCCAACGAATCCCTCTCCGAGCGATAAATCTCTTTAGACCTGTTAGACAACTGTCCGTTGTTGCAAACCTTTTTTGATATCAAATTTTGATCAGGTGGACGGAAGTTTTTTTGCATATCATTGTCTAAGTTGAATGGTCTATTCTGATTGAATGCGGGATTTTGGGCTTCTTCGCCGTTATACAGTCTGCAGAAAAGTTTTTCCATATCCTCAACACCGTCTGTGACTCTACTTCTTTCCTTCCTTCTTCATCGCTACAGGTACGGGTGAAAAGCTATAGGTGAAACCCAGCTCAACAGTAGCGTCGCCTCTAATGGTACGTTGCCACTGGTCTTCGGTACTTGATGTTGGTGGCAAAGGAGTTGTTGAAAGATTTCGGGATACCCGTTCGGAGGCGATTCTGGTGGTCTCTTGCGTCTGCAGCTTTTCTAGGTCAAATCTTCTCACAGTAGTTTTTCTTGACTGCAACAATCCGATCGGGTGATCCGAGTCAATGTTGGCTGTCCGGAACGTTCGGAAGATGCTATTTGCACTTTGTTAGAACACCATTGATTCCTATCGCGCTGTTCCTCTTAAATACATGTATTACAATACTGATCACCCTATTACTGGGAGCTGAGGTGTAGACACGGGTAATAGTTGCTTTGACAGCTCATATGAAACACGAGCCCTAAGGACTTTTAGTATCCCGATCAATTTCCAGGTACCCTTAAAAGTGACGTATTTTCGCTTTCCTATCATCTTCCGGCAATGATTTTCTCATAATGTGATGGCCAAGTTGCATCCACATATCTACAAGACAACTTCTAAAGCGACGCCTTATCGGCAGATAATCGATCGATAGTTGTTTAGCTGGTTTAAAAAGTTGCTCTTTTCGTCTTACGATGGTAACGTTTCTTACTCTACTTGAAAATCTGACTCTTATGATGCCCTCATCGTAATTCCGCCAGGATTGGCCTTCTGCGTGACTGGATGCTCTGTGTTGATATCTGTACAAGGTGGAGTAAAATTAATCATCCAATTTTGGTTTTGAATTACTTTTTTACTAAATAAAAAAAAAATTATTTCAAGTGATGGAAATCTTTATCTAGACCTTTACAATTGTTTCTGTTAAGTGGAAAGGATTATATCCGCCAACAGGCTGCTTCCAGTGTTGATACACATTTGTGTCCGTTTTATCGCATTTTCCATGACTTTCCGCAAGATTTCCGGTGATAACTGTTCGCATTCCTGTCAAATATTCTCCTTAAGGGCTGCGATTGTCTGAGGCTTGTTGGCATAAGCCCTCGACTTCAAGTAACCCCAAAGAAAGAAGTCTAGGATGGTTAAATCGGACGATCTTGCTGGCCATGCCAAATCGCCAAAAAGGGAGATTACGCGACCAGGAAACTCTTCATTCACAATATCCATTGTGGCTCGTACTGTGTGTGCGGTTGAACCGTTTTGTTGAAACCACATGTTCACCAAGCCCCGCACATCCAATTCCGGCAGTAAGAAGTCGTTCGTCATGGCCCTGTAGCATTTGCCAGTAACCGTGACCGTATTGCTGACGGCGTCCTCAAAAAAATACGGCCCAATCACTCCTTCCGTGTGAACACCGCACCACACAGTGGCTTTGAGTAGATGTAATGGCTCTACGTGCATCACACGCGGATTTTCATTGCCCCAGAAACGAAGATTTTGCTTATTGACATAACCGCTTAAGTGGAAATGCATCTCGTCGCTCATGATGATTTTCGACACAAAATCGTCCTCTACGTTGTTAAGATTGAGGATGGCTTGACAATAATTCACATGCGACTGACGATCAGGAGGCATTAACTGATGCACTGTTTGCACTTTGTATGGGGAACATGTGTAAGTCTTTCACTAAAATTCGCTGTAGTGTCCTTCTGGTCTGGTGATGCCCCATTGCGTGTCCCGTCGTCTGGTTGACGTTTCTTCGTTCTCATGGTCTCCTGTAGTTCCACTCTATTCCACGCTTTGCGGAGTATAGCGTTCCATTGCTTATCTGTATGTATACTGCAGCTGTTTAGTTCACAAATGTCAAATACGAGTATGATTGACCTACGGCGACATTTGCCAAAATTATACCATCCACCGATATGGTGATTAATTTTGCACCCCCTTAGTTAGTTAGCCTACAATAGTTAGTATGAAGTTTTCTGAAAAGAAAGTAAAGCAGTGTTGTTGACGTGAATTTGTTAGCACCCAATCACCATGTGCTGTACTATACATCCATTTCCAAAATTGTTGTTGGAGTCATCAAATATAATTGGATTTGTGTACAAATCAATCAAAAGTTGGTCAATATTGTTAAATTGAAATTCGCCCCCCCCCCCCCCCTCAAAACAATTTTCGAAACACTAATCTTCTGATACAACCGAAAATAAACAGAGTGCACTCCAAATACTAGATTTAAATGGAACATTTGTCCATTTTTCTCGTTTTTTTAAGAAAAAAAAATTTAGACATCAACATCAAACTTGACATGTCGCAAATGGTTTTTTTTTTTGTTTTAATTTTTCAGTAATACTGAAATTCTTGCCCTAAATTTACTCAATTGCTCAAACTTAAAAAAAATATCTCAGGTGGCCAAATGGTTTGTTTAAACTCTTTTACAAATGTCTGTTTTATTTTTTTTTAAATATTTTTAAACAATTTGTTATATTGTATTTTTTATTTTTATTTTTTAGTAACAACATGAGTGAAATAAAGAGCTTATTGACAACTTTCATTATTCTTACTGGACTTTTGGTATTCCTCTGGTCGATTTATGCAACATTCAGTTAAATTAAATAAGATGGAGCCGATTTTTTTATACATACAAACATATATAATCGTTTAGGATAAGGATAAAACTATTTAATGTGAGTATTGAACAATTTTTTATTACAACTTAAATTTTGTTTAATTTTAAAGTTTGAAATTGGAAAGTAAATTAATAAAACAAAATAAGTCCGCGTAGTAGAAGAAATACATGTCTTTGTTATTCACTTTCTTTATTATTATTTGTTTTAAGAAAACAAACATCCATCATTAAACTTACAATTCCCTTTCAAACGTCCTGAATTTGTATCCAGATCCGCAAGGAATGTCTGCGTATAACACTAGGTCTTCTATTTCTCTATATATTTTAATTGTGGAAAATCTCGTACTTTCGCGTGTATTTTTGCCTTAAATATGGTATTCTTTAACATTTTCTTGCTAATCGTTCAGAATACAATAGTCAAATTCTGTGTTAAAAGAACACAATTATCGTCCTTCAAATAAGAATGTTGAACCAGAGTGGTTTCCTTGGGAAAGTCTACCTCCTACGCAGGGAGACTACCTTAAAGCCGCAAGTAGCAACACTGAAAGTTTGTCCTAGTCAACAAACGGATGCTCTTCAGACATCATACGTAATTTTTTTTTTGCAATTTTTTTTTTCTTTGTGTCGAAACTGAGCACTCTGCCAAAAAACTTATCAATTGTACGTACTAACCCCCACCACGTCAACGCCGAATACCTTCAGCTTGATGCGAGCGTAAGCCGGACATTTGCAGAGCTCTGCGGAGTCGTCATCACTTTCACAGCAAGCGTCGCAGGATGTTGTATCACTTATTCCCAGCACACTTAGGTGCTTAGCAAAAGGGTAGTGCCCCGTCACGATACCAATAAGCAGCCATCAGTCTTTCCTACTAAGGGACAGCAGGAAGGACGTTGACCTTTGAAAGAGATCGGGAAGCATTCGTTTGGTCTGCCGACAAAGTGAGAAAGTCATGCAATTGTGTCCATATGAAAACCCACTGTCAGTAGTAACACTAACGGAGGGAGGCCTTACGTAGGTTAGGGTCCTGAACATCTCTCCTCTGAGCCTTACCTAGCAAGTTTATCTGCTATTTGATTTCCCTCGATCGCATTGTAACCTGGAACCCAGCAAATTTAGTCGTTCGACTGTGTTCAGTGAAGTCTTCTCGAAGTAGATTGTAACTTGTAAGAGAGTTCAGCTTGGATATCACTACAGATGCCCCCTAGACCGATTCTTTACAATATAGTTCGTTGCCATCAGGATTGCGTATATCACCGTTTGGACGACAGACACAAGTTTTGCTAACGAGGAGTGACATCTAATGTTGTCATCCTCCAGAAAGAACCGGCACCGCATACTAGATTTATTTTGAAGCCCTCGGTGAAGACCCGACTACATTTTTTTCCAAACCACTTTGGAGAAAAGGGAAAGTATATCCATAAGACCAGAATCATAAGACATTCGGCGCGCAAGGTCATCACAGCTTCAGTGTTGTGTTTTATTGCGAGAGTACAGCGCATGATACCTGGCATGCTAGAGAAAGCCCCATGCAGCCAAGACAGAAAACTGTTTAAAGTCTGGTGAAAGAAGCAATAATGTATAATTTTTTTCGTGGAAGAGTTTTTCCACCAGGCAATTGACGCATAGGATAGAATTGCCTTTATCCAAAGAACCCTTCTCGGTGACAGGCAGAATGTCTTGCCTACAGCTCATTTATACTACCAGAAGGCCGACAGCGCCTTAGAGGCTTTTTACGAAACACGTTTAGTTTGTTATCCAGGTTGACATATAAATACTTGTCTTCTTTGAAGAGTTTCATGGTGCTGCGTTTAATCACTAGATGAGTCAAAACAGTCAGCTTCCTCCTTCTCGTAAAGGGAACAACCTCAGTTTTAAGAGGATTGACTGAAAGCCCATTTCTGGTACACCAATCGTCGATCACGTCGCAATCGGTAGAGTCGGTGGGCACGATACAACAGACAGTATAGTTATATCTTTCGCGTATGATTATGCATAGACGTCATATCTATGCAGCGTTGCCTTGCGGGCAACCTCTGTTTTCCCTCCGCCATCACATACAGGCCGCAGTCAGCATCCGCTATCAGTGTCCTACCACCATTGCTTTGATCCATAAAACTAGTGATTCGTCTACGATTACCACACTCCAATAATACCTCGACGATAATATCAATATTGTCTGAGAGGTTCAGAAGACAGCTATACTTGCTAAAGATAGTTCCTTGTTGATACCATAAGAAACGCACTATGTGCTTTTGGTTTCAATTGATTGAAACCTTCTGCTAACTGGATTGATTGATTTTCTCAATTAATTAGAGTCTATGACTCTCAATTTCCTTGTACACTGAATTGGTTAAAGGCTTTATTCATTTTATTTGAAAACAACTCTACCGGATTTGTACGAGCTTGTTGAGGTTTTTCCATGATGTTAATGTCATAATCCATTCCAGAAGCTTACAGGATTTTGAAATATTCAATATTTTCGCCCAATACTCTCATGTATGATATTAAATAAAGCGCATAGCAATTCGCTGAAGTCCTTTTTTGACATCAAAATTGATTTCATTATTGACTTTTACAGCAGGGCGTACTCCATTATCATCTTGGGTTAGCGAGTGAGCTGGAAACGAATGCGTTTTCACTTGGATCTGTCATATTATATTGCCTGGTCGCAAGTTGCATTAGATAGGATCTTCCAAACGATCTTAAGGAGATTGGTATTTCTGATTTCCGATTTCGTGAACGATCTTGCGAAACTGCGACTCAATGACTGCTGTTCAGAATTGAAAGAAAGAGTGCGTGTTTCATATTTTCATCAACATTGAGATTGCTTTCGACAACATAACTCTTGACGGCATGTGTAATTCGCCCTGAGAACACGGTAGAGATGATACTGCAACCATCCTTGTTTTTCCTTGCCTGCTCGTGCTATGTTGACCTGGTATGTTCGTTTTACTTTCGGGTAAATATTCCGAACATCTTTCCTGCAATAATATCTGTCAGATTCTGAATATCGCCCTTCTTGATCTCTGCTTTCTTCTTTCTGAGAAGCCAGATGTCGGTTTTCGACATGATCGTAGAGCTCAACAAGTCGCTCTAGTCCTTCTTTACAATTCCGCTCTATATGCTTTCTGTTTCCTTGCAAACTACGGTTTTCACAGTAATAGTCTATCGCATCAGAATCGGAATCTCTGATGGTTTTTTGTCAGGTTACCATTGGGTTGCGTCTAGAGCAAGGCATCGAGTGAGGTTAAGGAACATTTGATCTCTCAAGCCCCTGGCGATTGCAGCCTTCCGATGTTAATCTTTCTCACAGTATTTCATTTTCTAGCAGCATTAGGAATATTCACATTCACCGCTCAATGTTGGGTAATTTAAAACTTCAAACTTCCAGAATACTGGAGGAGCGCCTTGCGTCAATCACAATGTGATCAATCTGGTTGGTAGTAAATTGATCAGGAGACCGCCAAGTCACGTCATGAATATTTAATATTATTTATTAATTTTACTAATATTGTTTAATCATTGAATTCATTTTCACTCATAAGGGAAGTGTCTCTAGCAAGTGATTTAAGGACATTGTGATATATCTGATCTATACTAAATCTGATACTAAATAGCTATGCCGCATATCTGCAAAGACAAAAGGACATATGAGGCAACCAGAGTCTTAAATAGCTTCTGCCGCACATTATATTTTATTTGAAAACTAATCGTAGCCCGTCTAAATTCCAATAAAAATAAAATATCATCTCATCTTTATTACAAAAAGAAATATTATTTTTAATTCTTATTTAGAATATTTCATGGTACCGTTTCTTAAATATTTTTTTCGAGCGCAATTTCTATTTCGAATTATAAATTTTCCAAGATGAACGTCATGAATATGCGTCTTATCCTAAACAACAATATTAAAGGTCAAAAGTCTTTGTTAAATGTCAATATTTGACGCCATTGTTAAATTTTTCACACGGCTACGCCCATACTTCAGCGGTCACACAAAGGGCACGAGAAGCTTAAGCACCTCATAGATTCGGTTAACATTTTTTCATTTATATATCTTGACTAATAGGTGATATAGTTTTTGATTAAAATAATCATTAAATTTTTGTTTTTAAATTTAATTATGTATACACAATCTTTTTATAAATTAAAAATTTAGATTTACATAAATCTTCTCGAAAAATCTATACATAACTCTACTTCAAATGAAAAAAATTAAAGAGCGTGAAAAAAAGCAAATATTTACAATGCCAGTTATGATAGATGTTACCATTTCTATTTATATCCTGGAGCACCCCGAAATTGTTTACTTTAAACAAATCTTTTTTAATAAAGAAAAAAATAGCGACGACCGATTATGATCGGTCAAGAAAAAATATACAGAGACAACAAATACAAATTTCATATACATTTTCAGCAAAAACAAGAATTCGAAATCCACTCGAAAGAAAAGAAAATAATTTTCAAAACCAATTCTCAAAAACGGCTGTCTTGAGTTTTGCTTGCATGGAATGGAGAACTCATCCAAAATTAAATTTCGAAAACAAAAAATAAAACAGAACTCACTCCAATACCGATTGAATAGAGGAAACAACATATTCGTACAACGGAGGAAAATATCTTTTGATATCAGAGAAATTGTGGAGAATTTTGTGGAATCACGTCCCAGTTATTTGCAAGCGTTCGTGTGGAATAGTATCTCTGATCTGCAGTATCGGAATACAAATCTTGTAACGGTGTCGAAAGGTTTTCTCAAGTCTACCAAATTTCTCATTCGGTTTGATTTATCAAATCAACAGTGTGTGTGTTTAATTTAACTCAAAGCAACAACCAAAAAAAAAACGGTCACCATGAATGAAATGAGAAGTTTATTGACCACCTTCATCATCTTGGTGTTCCTTTTGGGATTGTTATACGCCTTCTACGCAACACTCTCTTAAATTTCCAATCATTATTCGATTTTTCTTTTCGATTTTTTTTTTCAAATTTCATTTAAAACTAAACAAAATATAATTTTAAAGAATATATACAAAATATTCCAACGCATTTAATCATGTATTAATAATAAGCAGGATGTAACTAACGACATCCTTATCAATTTCATCTCATAAAGCTAAAGGTGAGTAAGCCCATTTAGAAAAGTCACTAAACACTAGAACTGTTCTGGTAAATTTTTATAAATTTCTTATTTCTTTAAAATTTAAAAATAAATATGAATAAGGAACATTTCAAATACCGACACACATGAGTAGCTGCTAATGGCTCAGAACCCTTACGTGGAAATGTGACCAATTTCACAAATTTCTTCTTCCGTTTGAGCATGTATTTTTGGAGCACCCACATCGAATTTGAACCAAATGACTAAGAATAAAGTGAAGGGATATCATTAATAATGTTTAAGAGACCGGACAGATTGGAACTGAGCTATTTGTGAATGCTCAGTAGTAAGTGAAGACGAAAAACCGCCTGTTCCTCGTTTAGTCGGTTGAAGAAAAATCCAAACAGAAATGAAATCTACGTTTTCTGAAAATCATATAAGCTTATTATGAACAAATACCATCCAATTTACCAATCCAAAACATTCAATTGCTTAATCGAGTCAACGAGACAAGTGTCATTCCCATAAATTGAAAGGAAAACAAGACAGCTGTCAAACTAATTGACATACATTCAACAGAGGCACTTCGAAATGAGCTGCTCATAATGGCTCTTGACGCTCTATTAAAAATGTTAGCCTTTCAATATTTTACGTTACGTAACTCTTTCTTTGTTAGAGACTATTGGGAGAATACGTTGTCTAAAAAGTCTGAAAATGTATTCATCATCTCATCTTAAAAATATACATACAATAGATTATTAAGTATCCGTTTTTCGTTGCTGAATTATTTTCGCTTTAAATAGCCATAGATATTCGTATTCATTTGAAATGTTTTCGATTGAAAATAACAAATGCTCTTAAGCACTTTTGAAAGATATGTTTCTATGATGATACTTTTTCAATTTACTTTTTTTTTCCTTGATCCCAGTTGATTATTTCAGATTTTATGTTTAAGCACAGAAGCTGGTAATTCAAAATTGTTTCCTGTGGTCCTATTTTTGACCACTTTTTCGAGCACCAGAGTTTACATATCATCGTATTACAATAGCTCGATGTATTTTCGCAAGCTCCAATCACTGCGGGTTAATCTAGATAAATTCAATCCATTCCACATATCCCACAGAAAATAAGCGAGCGGCGTTAGATCGCAAGATCACAATTTCCAATTTTCAAGTTCCAATCTCGAAATTACACTTTCACCAAATTTTGATTTCAATAAATCAATGATGTTGGTGGCAGTACGAGACGTAGCCATATTCTGTGGGAACAATGTCACATAAATTTTGAAAATAAATAAACATTAGCTGATCGTTGTCCTGTATCGGTCACCATTTTTAAAGTTATATAGCCCGATGATTCCACCACACCACACTCTACCACTGATATGGTGTGTAATATTGTGAACTTAATCGCTGAACACATTTTGTCATAAAATGCTGAATCGTCTTGTGATTGATTCTGAAGCCTTTCAGCTAAGATCCGAAGCATCCGCGCCCATTAAATTAAGTCAAAATCTCTTCACTCCATTCGGGTCTTAATTTACACTAGCCCGAAGTACGGCAATATTTTCTTCGGAACGCACTGGCCTCATTCTATTTGTTAGTCTATTATCATATACCGTTAAGTTAGTGCGAAATCTCTCCAAACGCGACGATTATCACGTTCAGCTCACGAAGTGCTCAATAATTTTGTAAAACTAAATACAGATTTCGAAAATAAAAATCCACGGTTACGGTGTAAATCCATCCATAAAAAATTAACTATTATAGAAACACTAACACTTAAAAATATGAGTGCTAGTTTGACAGTCAACCTTATATAGGATTTTCCAATAAGGACTTGACAACTTTTTTTTAAATAAAACGCAAACCATTTGAGATATTTCAAAATCTTTATTATCGGCTTGAAGTACAATCAAAACATTTATGAATGGAACTCGACTTCGTTCATATGGCCACCGCGGGCACATTTGCAGCGGTCGATTCGTTGGACCCAATTTTCAACTACTCGGTCATACATTTCGACCGAAACGGCTGCTATTTCGCGTTCAATGTTGGCTCTGAGCTCTTCCAACGTCGTCGGCGTGTTGGCATAAACCAATGACTTAACGTAGCCCCACAGAAAATAGTCAAGCGGCGTTAAGTCGCACGAACGAGGCGGCCAATCGACTGGCCCACTTCTTGAGATAACACGCTCACCATACTTACTCTTCAATAAATCGATTGTAGCGTGTGCTCTGTGGCTTGTGGCATCATTCTGTTGAAACCACATGTCGTCTAAGTCCATATCTTCCAATTCGGGCCAAAAATAATCGGTGATCATGGGGCGATAACGCTGACCATTCACAGTAACGTGACGATCGTTATCGTAGACGAAAAAATACGGCCCAATAACGCCGCCGGCATGCAAACCGCACCAAACAGTTATTTTTTGTGGATGAAGTGGTGATTCATGAAGCACATGTGGATTTTCACCCGACCAATAACGCATATTTTGCTTATTGACGAACCCATTGAGCCAAAAATGAGCTTCGTCACTGAAGATGATTTTGCGATGAAATTCATCATCTTGGCGCATCTTCTCCAGAACCCAATCGGAGAACGTACGTCGCTTCAAATGGTCCATCGGCTTCAATTCTTGAGTCAGCTTGATCTTGTATGGGTGTAAACCAAGATCCTTACGCAAAATACGCCAGCGATGCCCAATTCTTGAGAACGCCGTGGAATTAACTAATTTGGATCATTTTCTACGGACGCCTGAACGGCAGCGATATTTTCGACACTTCGACCAACCCGTTGTCTCACTGACACGGCAACATCACACAACGAATATGTACACCCAAATTTTTGCACTAAACTTGTTATTGCCTGTCTACTAGGGCGAGAATTACGACCGCAAATTAGTTAACGCTCTTAAAGTTGCAGTCACCGACTCCGTAGAAATATTTTTATAATTTGCAGACGTTGCTCGTTCGTGTACTTTACCATGAGGAAAATGTTGAGTATACTGAATAAATTGACAGTGACAGTTTGATGATTAGTGAAAGAGTGCGTTCACAAATTAAATTCAAACTTGTCAAGTCCCTATTGGAAAACCCTTTAGGAAGCTCAACGCATATCCGATAAACACTTTTTCGAAGTCTGTCAAATTGAACATACTTACTATTTGGTAAACAGCGAATCAGAATAATTTTCTGAGACATATCCGTTCTACTGACCTGACATCATTGACATTGTTTTTATTTCTGTAGAATTGAAGTAACCTTGTTCCTTGATTTTAAATACAATTATTGAAACATACTCCATTGACAGCTACGGTAACATAAGGTTTGACCTCGTCAAAATGCTTGTATAATCTGATAACTTTGCGTCGAACTGACAATTACTCGTATTGAATGCGAGTAGGATTTTTCGTCGGCTACTACATCAGAAAGTCAGCGTTCGATTTACAGATCAAACACCTCAAAAAGGAGAAATATTTGTTGACGTTGTTACCATTTGGGGTCAAATCTCCTTATCCCTTGAAAAACGCTAGATTACTCGCTATGCACCAAACGATCAAACAACACAAATGGGGAAAGAGACTTAAAAGTCTACATATCTGCCATCTGTCAGCGCGTTTTTAAGTGTTGCTGCTCTAAGTGCTGACATAATCTTGAATGTTGAAATCAAAAGAATAGTCATTGTTTTCCAAATAAGTTCCCTGTTTAACTGTACTGAGCAGTCGCTTCATTTGCAACGGGTTTCGATTATCAGGATTATATCAGCGCTTAGTATCTACAGCCTGATGTGGGTATAAGTCAGTTATAGAGTCGACTAAGATTATTGCATTGAGGCTTCTACCAAAAGTTAAGTACATCTTCAAGCGTCATCAAACGGCCTGTGGTCTTTTTTGCTAAGTTACAGTGAGAGTGTCAATGACTTTTTAGAGACGTCGCGAAATATTTATTTGGTCTGTATACATCCGTATAGATCTGGGTAGTTACTTTTGTGTTCACGGAAACCAAATTATCACTGAGATGATTATGGTCATAAAAAAATTCCAGGCAGCAAATTTATCGGCACTCTCATTTTCTATAATCCGAATTTGATATGAGGCCTGGACATGGCTGAGCGAATAAATTTATCCGCCACTGCTGGTAGATTTTTCGAATAAACCTTCAACTCATAGAGGGCTTTCCATTAAAAACTATACACTTTGAACGCACCCTTAAAGTTTTCTTGTAAACTGTCATTACTATTTTTCTTGTCAATGTCTACCATTTAGTTGGTCGAATGAGCAAACGTTTACAAATTATTAAAAGCTATAACGAAATTCAGAGTCGGTGGCCTCAACTTTAACGCCAATTTTCGGTCTTTAGAATTGCCCCTTCCTACTCGCAATTCGTAATTTAGTGCAAAAATTTGAATGAGAGAAAGAAATGCAAGGAGTGCTGAAAATATTGAGGTCGTAAGTGCATCTGTTGACAGCGAATCGAATCAATCAATTACATGCCGTTCGCAATAATTGGCCGCGCTCAAACTACATTGTGGCGAATTTTGCAAAAGGATCTCGGTCTATGCTCGTATAAGATCAAATCGACTCAGGAGCTAAAACTAGATGAACATTTGAAGCGTCGAACTTTCTCAAAATGGTTACAAGCGATTCGGAATTTCATGGCAAAATCATCTTCAACGATGAAGCTGATTTCTAGCTAAATTGCAAAATGCAATTGCAAGCAAAATGAGACGCCACTACATCCACAAAAATTTACTCTTTAGTGTGGTTTTCATGTCTCGACGTCGGGACATGTTGGAACGTTCTTTTTGACATCAATTGCATCTACTCAACATTCGTGAGATGTGGTTCCAATAGGACGGTGCAACTTCATACACAGTGGGACAAACAACCTAGCTATTAAAGTCAAAGTTTGGTGAGCATGTTATCTCAAGAAATGGACCAGTCAATTGGCCTCCTAGCTCGTGCGATTTGACACCTCGGCACTTTTTTCATTTGGGCTACGTCGAGTCATTTGTCAGAAACAAATCGTATTATCGACCAAAAAGTGCGGAAGAGTGATCAATCCAACGAATCGATCGCTGCAAGCGTGCTCGTGGTAGAAATATGAATAAGGTCGAATGCTGGTATGAGATGTACTTTAATGGGAAATAAAAGTTTTTTCGATATCTCAAATATGTACCTAATTTGTGTTTTATTAAAAAACCAAAATGAATAATTCTTAATGGAAAACCCGATATTATTCGAGCAAATGGTTACCTATGAGCACCTTTCCAAATTTATTCAATTTAAGTTGGCACAGTCCTAAGATATACGAATATTTATCTATTTGAAGTTTGACGAATGATCGGCGCAATTTTAATTACTTGACAGTTGTCAAATGCCACACTTCGATTTATGGGGGGAAAAGTGATAAAACCTTCTTGTACGTCATTTCTAACGAGTCAAAATGAGCTAGTTTATATTGGAAAGTTCTTACTGTAATGTTGAGCTTGACAGCGCTTACTTCCCTTGTGTCAAATTACGATGGTAGAGTAAAACTCATCTGTGTGATTTAAGGTTAATTAGCTTGATCATTTGAGATCGAGTCTGGACCTTAAAAATAAATCTTGATGCCTCACAGTTATGCCGATGGCTAGCCTTAGAGAGAGCTTGGTAGTGTGTCATCTATTTGACGTGGGACATTCGTGGCTTGACATTGACAAGTTGCTTACTATTTGTTTGCTTACTATGCACTATGAGCGGCACTCTTTTTTGGTACATCAGAGTGTCCCGGAACACAACAGAGTGTGATTCTGTTCTGTTTGTCTATTACGTTGAGAGGTAGGCGCAGACTTTTACAGCCCCCGATTTTGTGCGGTTAAAAATGAGAGTGTCTATCTACCAATGGATATAACATTAAAATCGTGCATCATCTTCGACAATTCTTTAAATGTGCGTATTCAGTATTGCTCTGCAAATTGTCATGACTAGGTTTATACGAAAAAATGCTCCCGTAGCATTCAGTCTTACCTTGAAGATCGATCTTCAACTTCTTAAACGTTTCAAATATTGTGTGTTGTGGCTAAATTACTTACCACATACATAAACTCTACGTGAAGCAATGCCAACAACAATGTGTCAACGTAATGTGGCAACGCATAGGTGTGGAGCTAGATCCAGAAGTGCCAATTCTGCGTCGGTCACAACAGTTTGGCCATTATCCGTTGTCCGTTCACTATTTGGGAAATCTTCCGAAAAGAAGCCCTCGAGACTATGGCTCGCGATGGAAGTTCGTAGATTGGGGTCCTAACGAAGTTCAAGCCGATCCTTATTTTTTTCGAGAAATCGTGTTTAATGATGGGGCTCACTTGTGACTCAATAGGTTTATAAACAAGCAAAATTGGAGTCTCTGGACTTTTAGGCAACATTGATCTGAACGAAATGTGGTTTCAGCAGTATGCCTCCAGATGTCATGCTGCCTATGACTTACTGAGAACTCCTTTCAATGACAACATTAATGGACCAGTGAATTTGCCATTGAAATCCTGCGATTTGACGCCACTTCTCTGGTGAAGCAGTGTAAAGCCTATTCAGGCCTTGGAAGTCAATATTTAGCGCGTTATAGGTGAGGTATAGCCGTAAATTCTCGAAAGATTGATCAAAACAGCCGAAAATTCGTATGACTGAAATCATAGCATAATGTCGTGAATAAGGATTATTGACTTGAACTCAATTTCTGTAATTATTGTTAGAAACAAAAGTTACGTAGCTTTTAAGAAAGCACCGTTTTTATTGGACCAACCGTCGAAGTTATTGCATTAGGGCTGAGTCTAGGACATCGGCTTTGAGGACGTACAATGTTTAGGTAAACCAACCGATTATTCAATTCAGAAGTTGTCAGCCTCATGTCAATGCTTTCGCCTGTTTTAGGGCCGCCTTTAAAGACAGAGGTGCTTATACTGAGATTTATTTCATATTGTCTGAATTGTTTTCTTTCCGGAAATAGGCCATGATGAAGTCAGTTTTAGTAAGCAATAGGTCGCATGATTGGAAGAGAGCTCCATGTAGCTTGAGGTGGACTAGCATGTCCCACATTTATGTAACTCGTCCCATGGCTGAAGGTCTCTCAGACTGAGAGCAGAGTTAGTAGCCAGCTGCATTTCGAAAATGTCTGTAAAGAGCAAACGAAGCAGGTTTCTTAAGGCCGCCGTAAGACACAAACGACCACACAATTTACAAATTTAATTGTTCATATAAGCTCACGTGATATTCAAAACTTCAAAACATCAATACGTATCTATTTTCTCTTCATTGTACGATGTGTTTTATTTTTAAGAGAGCTATTTTGACTTCAATCCATCAATCGGTCAATCAAATGTAAATCACTTTTTTTTATATACATATAATAAATAGAGGATCAAGAATACGTTCAATCAAAACGACATGACTGAAGGTTTAATAGAATTATTCACAGATTTTAAAACTTGAAGAAATCACTGCTCAATTTCTAAATACAATATCTTCAATCCGTCCGTCCGTCCACACCGTTTTTATTTCATTATAAATTGCTCAAACGTTTCGTTTCTTTTTCATAGAATGCAATTACAATATATCTTGTTTGCGAGTGCTGTACAAAAAAATTTAAAAAACAACAAATTTTCGTGTACGCAACATTTTGTTGTTTTATTCAATTCCAAACAATTCGTTTGACTTCTCCTTATTTTTACTATACATACACCTTCATCTATAAGGAGCCGGGGTGGGTGTGAAATTTTCATTTTCCTACAAACAAAAAAATTTTGGAAAAAGCGATTTTATCGAAGTCCAAATAGCTATAGCAGCGAGTATAACACCGCGATGTTATTTTTGTATAGGAGATTTTCTTCTCTGTTTCGTACGAGTATATAATTTTTTTTCATTTTTTCTTTTTTCTAAAAATTGTGAAGATTTGTTGTTGTATTTGACGCTTCATTTTTTATGCGGACAATTGGCATCGAGGCAAAATTTTTAAATTCATATAGATTTCATATTTTTATTTTTAATAAAAATTATTTTTTATTGCTTGATATAAAAATAATCATATTTTGTTTAATATCCCGGATTTTTACTATTTTCTTAGTAATAAATATAGATCTAGACAAATTGGAATTGTAGGTGATTTGTTTTTAAAAGTGTGCGAAGGCTGACAGAAAATATAAAAAAAAACACAAGTGAGGGAATTGTTTGTAAATGAATACAAAGGTTACATTATTGGAAGAATGAACCTTTAACAAAATATAGGTGATTAGATTATTTCTAAAGAGTTACATCATTCGTTACAGTCTAAAACATCAGTCGTTACTATCAAGTGGTTTAAGCCATGAAACTCTATTTTTAATCGCTTTAATTACAATGTTAATTCACAACTTTTGTACAAGTAAGAGATTTATTTAAAAAGGATTTAGATTGAGTAACATTTAAAATTTAAAAACTTAAATATGGAAACTATTTCTACAAAGCGATGGTTATTAGAAGTTCGGTGATCCTGTTCTTTTCATAGTCATAAACCCTCATCACAAGAGTACTGCTGTCCATTCGTTCGAAGTAAACAAACCACTGCCATCGGATTCATCTAAATCCACATTTTTGTCTAACTCATAGAGCTCATAGACGCCTCTTCTCTTCCATATATCGTATTTCCTTCGTAGATATGACCAAATATCCAATGGAATATTTCAGCTTTAATCAGCATGACGGAGAAAATAGTGTTGTGTGGAACAAGTTCTTTGTCCTTCGAATAAGTTTTGACCCCAGCTCTTGGGAAAGTGCGAAGTTTCTAAAGTTACATTGGGTTTTTCTCATAGATCTACTTCTTAATTACTTGAAGGTTGTCCTTCCGAAACGCTAACATTGATATTGCACATTCACAATTCGGTGATGTCAAATGGGGCTCTAGCCGGAGTTTTCGATTTCACAAACTTTTGGGCATTTCTGACAACTTCTACCATCTTTGGAACAGAGGTTTCTGCTTTTGGGCTTTATGAAATAGAAAAAACTGTTCTCAAGCTCTTAAAGCTCTCAAGGCCTTCAAGTATGAATCGACGAATAGTTGGCTTAGAACGGTCTACAAGATTAAAACACAATTAAGTCACACAAATGTGACTCCCTGGCAGAGAAGCAGTTGAAAACCTTGGGTTTCATTAATTGGTTAGATCCAATCCGTTGACATCTTTAACTATCTGCGAGACACGAAGTAATACTTATTTACTTAAGGTGGCTCTGCAGTCCGGGGTGAACCTGGATCCCAACCAACAAGAGTCTCCGGCCACCTCGGTCTTTAGCTAGCTGCCTCCTTTTGCCTGCCTTTTATAATCCCTGTTCCATTTGGGAATAACTCAAGTCCCAATGCGGCGCGAGGTATGGAGTTTGGTAATATGGCGCAATAGAATCGACTCATGCCAATTGACCAGCAAGTGTTGCTTTTCCCACAATTTTGTATGAACTTATCGATTTCCTCACAATATTGGATGGCGTTCATGGATTACCACCGATGTTATGTCTCCTGTCTTACCTTGTTCTATCGAAATTTTCACCACCAGTATTTTCGGTATCATTTCGCCCCTTCGAGCCTTCATCCTTAACATCCGTCTCGCTATCAATGCTCATCAGTTTACCCTCAAGCCCACTTTCGAACTTTGAAATATCGTGGTTCTTAAGCCACACAACCCTGAAGAGCTCTTTATTTTCTAGTCATTATAACCTACAAACATTTAAAACCGACGTACATCGGTACCTATCTTTTTTTTCTCGGTAATTTTCCTTCGCCCGCGCTGTGTGCAAACATTTTCAGGGTACTCAAAAACCGTAGAGCGCTCGCAGAGTATAAAAAAAAAGGATCATGACCATTTCTCTTGACTTGGACTTGGGGGCTATAATACTGGGGAAATATTGGGCTCGCTGCAGAGGATTAGAAGCAATTAATTTAAAGGCAATGATTATTCTCTTCACTTACACGAAATCAATCCCCAGAGATGGAGAAACTGATTTTTGAATCCTAGGTAAAATTGGAAGGAGAACAGAAGGAGAGAAGAAGAAAGTGAAATGCGTTCAGCACTATAAGGGATTCAAACGGGCTGAAGTACATTGGCTTTATACAGCGGTTATAACACGAATTTTAACATGTAATTTGCAATTCTGGTTCCAACTCGAAGTTCTGGTATAAATCGAAACAATACCCACAATGACATTAAAAACTATGATCGGCATCATTTCTTCAAATTTATACCACACCACTGCGGCGCCCAAAAACAGTTGCTTTGCTACGAAAGTGATAACTATGGTCACCTTCAACTTAAGATAATGCCTACATCCTCTCTCGTTAAGAAACTTTATTAGAATTCTATTAGAATTCCTGACAGAAATAAGTGAAAGCAAATCATACACGGAAGAACAGGCTTTCTGCAGTGATGGTTCTCAAATGAGCATCGACGCTAGGGATCCACTGTGAAACTCTAGGAGTAAACTGCTCCTTTCGAGTAATGGGGTGTCTCTGAAACCGAAGTAAATTGCAATTAGTCCAGATCGTAACAATTATATTTGTAACAATTATATTGTCAGGCTCGGTGTGCCCTGACTCCCACGGTACCGTGTTTTAAGTCCTGATGTGGACTACCGGCCGCTTGTAACTGGTCAAATAATAGCAACCTTCTGTGGCGTCATCTGGAAGCCTTTATGAGAAGACCAGTATTTGGTCTACACCCGTTTATTATTAGACTACGTCATTAATGGACGAAACCTTCATAATCAAGCGGGGGGCCCTGTTCGCTTTGGGCTCTTAGCTATGCAATGCACAGGTCTCGAGGGTTTCTCTACCTTTTTTTTGGGAGAGGAAGGTCTTGACTTATAGTTTTTCTTGAGCCCGCATATCCGTACAACTTACTAACGGTCTGGGGTGGACTTGGATCCGTCTTATTATGGCAGATTGGCCTTAGAGAAATTGCATTTTGAACCTTGTCATATCGTAAAATTGTGGTCAGCGATTAATTATTAGGTTATAGCCATTGCATTCCTAACATCCACAAACGTTCCGTATCACTTTCAATGCTGGTACCGTCATGAGCCCTTTTTCCTTACAAAATGGCACGTCCCCCTAATAGCCCATGATCAATCGGGATTTTTTTTAAATTGAATTTAGACGAGATGTTCTTTGATCAAAAATTTATTGCGGTATCACATTTTGCCGATAACTTGATCACGAGAACTCAATCTGACAATTGGCCTCTAAGATCGTGTTAGGTTATGTTCAAGTGGCTGTCAAAATCCGACGTAGTTAGACCAATATAAGGTCCATTGTGATAGAATCATCTCTTTATGATTGAACAGGAGCGTGATTTACAGACCTAGGTGCAGTTGCTAGTTTATGCTGATACACCATACCAACAATCCTAGTGTTCTTCGTGACTTATGGTCAAGTGAACCACATTTGGAGTGTCTGTTGATATCCATCAACAAAAACTACTTAATCAACCAAATGGTTCTCTCCATATCAGCAAATAATGTTTCAAATTCAAGTCTCGCCCAGAGTTTGTCTGCTATAAGAGCACAAACTCTTACTGTTAGTTCCTTAAAATATGTGCTTCGAAGGATCGACACTGATAGAAACTATATTATAATGCTCTTTCCCAGTGCAAGAAAAGTTTATTAATAAACGTCACTAGTGCGCAAGATGTTTTCTAGGCAAAGCGTCCAACCACCATAGATGAACTAACTTACATTTCAAACTCTACTAATCCTTTTGCAAACCTCTAACCCCCGCACAGACAAATTCTAAGTGAATTACCAACACATTGTAAATCCCTATAACCTGCCACGATTTCCTAGAATGAGATCAATTTACAAGTAAAGTTGCTAGAATGAGCTAGTGTGTGTAATGCTTTTAGAGTAAAATTTGAGTAAAAGTTTTGTGTAAAATGGGAGAGAAAATGACATAGATGACAATTCACATGTATTCACAGACAGGGTCACAGGGTAAGAGGCGATCAGTGGAAAGCGGGTTTTGGTTTTCCGATATCTGGAAAGTTTGCCATCTATACTAGTTCATCTATGGTCCAACCACAAACTAATCCTGGATATTGGATCTGGATCAAGACCAATCATCAAGATCTCCAACTGGAATAAAGAAAGATATTGAACTTAAACCCTGTTCCTTCCCAGTATATTTTTCGAAAGCTTTAAAAACGGTCGAAAACGCAATGATATTTGTCATTCACTGTTACGGAAAAGAGCCATATGATGCTCTTCTGATCTCAACAGCTAAGGATTATTTCAATCGGTTTAAAAATGACTATCCTCCTTTTGTCAGAAAACTGTTCGGTGATAAATTGTGATAATTTAGCGGTAAAATCATACGTAGATGAGTATAATGTTACTGGACAATTATGTTATTACACAATACTATTATATTAGCCTGCCTGGATAGGCAAAAGCTTCTACATTTGTAAATTTTATTCAAAACGATGTTTTTTTTGCAAGTAAAGACAGCTGCAACTTATTTTTAGCTGACCAGCTTACGGTTCTCCTTTGATGCAATTCAAACATCAACAATAAAAACAAAGTGCAAAAGACGTTCAAAAGTATCCCAGAAGACCTCATAGATGCACGGTATAGCCTAGCTGCTAGCTGCGCTCAAGAGTATACAGAATGTAAATAATTATCCTTTGGCGTCTATCTGTAAACAAATTAACATTTACATAATTTATCTACGCCGATAACAACAACAATATTTAACCCCCTGGGCAAATTTTTATCGCGCCACAGCCCCAAGCAATTATTGAAAAATATTTTACCCCGAAAATAACCATAAACGATACCGATTGCAATTAGTCAAGTAGATTCCATCGACCTAATAAATTGCGATCGCTTAAGATCAAAAATATCATCTCATCAGCCCCCATATGTCTTCTTGCATTTAAACTGCGTACTCTATCGCCACCCACGGGACGCGACTCTCTGTCGATTTATATGGAATTTTCCAAAAACTCGTGCCAACACATTCCGAAAGCGAAAGGCAATCTGCATTTCTAAAATTATCAGAAAATACACAAAATGTTGCTCCTTCTACATGCTCTCGTAGTGTTCGTTTTGTAGAAGAAAAATTAAAAAAAAAAATCATATTTAAGGTAATTTTTAGTCCGATCTTCTTTTTCTTGTAGATGACGTAAGCGCGAATGTGGTGGCGCCATGCGGAGGAGAGCGGAAATACAAAATTACCTCAGCAGATTATAGGCGTTTTCGACGTAACACTCGAAAACTGCAGGTGACGACAGAAACTGCTGGTGAGTGGCTTTTTTTCAAGTTAAACAATTGCATAGAACAGCTGATAAAGATGTTTTTACTTAATTACAGAGTTTGAAAAGTATGGATGCTCTTCTCGATTTTCATCCGTGCCCTGGACAAGCTTTGCGTGGTATTAAGATCTTGACGTCATCAGTGAAACACCATCCGTTGTATTGATATTTAAATTGTTTAGATTTCTATCTTTTCGTTGTGTTGTTCATTTGTTAAAAAGGGTGCACCTGATCTTTATTTGTTTTTTTTGTTTTCTTTTTTTTTTAATTTAGTTCTTATTTATTTTTTGTTCGTTTTTTATGTTTTGTAATTTATTTTGAACTATCCATCTTATCCCGGGGGTGATGGATGAGTGAAAGCTTTGGTAATTGTACGAGTATTTATTTACTATATATATTCGAGCCCATATGAATATTTACAATTTTATAAGTTCAAAATATACACATACATATGTATGAGCTGATAAAGTCATTCTCTTGATTATTTAAGAAATAAAATTAATTAAATAAAATTCGTTTGATTCGTTTCATTTTTGGGACTTTTCAGACTCTTCGTTGAATTGGGAAAGGATGCCATAATACTTGAGTCAAGCATTTACTTGGTGAATATGATTCATAATATACATAAGTCGTAGAGCTAACTAATTAATGGAATCTGCCGTTTTCGACGCCAGTAGGGAGTCTACAGTCATTCCTACGAAGGAACAGCAGAAAAGCCGCTGATCTTTTAGAGACACCGCGAAGAATTCATTAGCTCTGCCGGCATCCCAGAGAATCATTTCATCTGCTGTTATGCTCACATAGAACCCAACAGTGTATGGAAACCCTAACCGAGGACACAGGCAGTCCTACCGCCTGATCCTAAGAAACGTATCTCTTACCTTTGCCCATCAAGTTCATTCCCCGTGATCCCTAAGACACTTTGATTTCGTTCGACTGTATTCAGAAAACCTTGTATTCTTAAACTAACTCGGAAGTGGTGATGGGGTCCAGCAAGGCCATAATCGCACCAACCTGGTCGCCACAAACGCTGATACCACGCTACTCCACCAATTTTTATAATATATGAATGTGATTTACTTCCATTAGGATTGCGTATATCTCCGCCTGGAAGGCAAAAGCAAGTTCTCCCAATGAGGAGTAAAATCTAACATATTCGTCCTCCGCGTACGAGAAACTCCGACTTCATTCCTTTTCTGGTTCTAGTCGAAACCGGTTCAGCAGCAACGGGAGTTATGGTATCATTACATTATCAGACCAGAGCCAAAAGACAACCAACGCTAAATCATCAAAACCTCAATGTGTGTTGTATAAAAAATAGCTTTAAGACACCAATACCAAGGTAGGTACATCAGCGTCTAGAGCGAAACCAGACGTCCTAGGGAAAGCCCCCATGAAGTCGAGACAGACCGCTATTTGAAGTCTGGTAAAGCAGCAGAGATTTATTTGTATTTGCCCTTTTTATACTTGTGTAGAGGGTCCGCTTCTAGCAGTTGAACTGATCAGCTGCTTTGAGTGGTTGAACAGCCCTACTAACTTCATAGAAAACATTCAGCAAGGATACTGCTTTTAATCGTTCATATAACTGAATAATTCATTCTGCCTTTAAGCAGTATTTGTTCTATTTGCTGTTTTAAAGTCCGTAGATGTGGTTCACCTAATTTAAGGGAACTATTACATTTTCTTGATAATCCTGGGCTGTATAACCATGGCACAGTCTTCTGCACTCTATTTCCACGATCGAACATTATTTCCCACATTTCCCACATTACATTTTCTTTAATTAATAGTTTGCAGGTGGCAGGTTGTGTCTTGTATAATGATGGGTTCATGGTTGATGACCCCTACACGACGCTATATCTGGAAATGAACTTAGACCAATTAATTTTGAAACAGAGCGAAATGTCAGTATAGCTAACACTCGGTTTCTCAACTTCAATATTGAAACTTTCAATCAATCCCAAGCGCCTAGTACAGATTTGGACCGCTTCCCACTTGCTGTCAAGATACGTTTCCGGTACATATCTTAGAAGACACACCAAGATATACCTGCTACATATGTATATGAGAAAGTTTGTTGTTCAATAAACCCCCAGAACCTTTACCGATCGCGTATCAATCAAACACTCGAAAAGTCGTATGCAAACTGATTAAAGTATTAAAGAATATTGACATGATGAAATGCCGCAACTGATCTGCTATGGTTCACTCGAACCATAGATAAACACCTAGATGGCAAAGACACACTGTAAGTGAATTCCAACAACACTTTTCAATCTCTATAACTTTATCAATGACAGCGATTTGCACGAGTGTGTGTAATGTGGATGACGTTTTTTTTTATTAAAATGGACGTGGTTTGTATAAAATGGGAGAGCAATTGCCATTGATGACACTTCACACGTATTCACAGACAGGGTCCTACGGATAAAAGAGATCAGTTGAAAACCGGTTTTGATTTTCCAATATCTGGAAAGTTTGCCATCTGGGTTAGTTTATCTATGCCCCTTTTTTTTGTATAAAGAGTGCAGATAAGGCATGCATCTAGTAAAACAATTATCTACTACACTGGAATGATGTTATATTCCATTAACAATGGCAAGATCCAGACAATATATTGAAGTAAAAATTGGATCGAAATCTAAATCATAAATGTGTTATATTTAAATTTACTTTCGGAACCACAAAATGGATCACCCTGTATAACACCAATAAGTTAAAAGAACAATTCCAGAAAGCATCCTGTGTAGGTGCTACCGGGGCAATGAAGGCATGTCCATCTTATGACTCAACCCGTTACCCTACACATTGTCAACATATACCAACATATACCAATACTGGCCAACCAAACTGCGCCAAATCAAGGAAAATGTGGCCCAGTTAAAAACATAGTGAGTTCAACAGAACAGAACGTTAAGACAAGCCTTCTGTAGCACCTACAACGATGTTAATGAGAATGAATTCCTAACCCACTTATTATTACAAGTGCCACACCGCCCCTTGCGGTTCTCTACTGGATGAGTCTTATAAGCCATCCAAAAAATCAGGTATACGAGTTGTGGTAGTAAAACCAAAGCCAAGTCCAAAGGGACTCATGAGACTCAATTACACAATTGGTGTTGTCTTCGCCCTAATAAAAGGTTTTCCAATAGGGACTTGACAACTTTGAATATAATTTGTGAACGCGCTCTTTCACTAATCATCAAACTGTCACTGTCAATTTATTCAGTAAACTCAACATTTCATCGTAAAGTACACGAACGAGCAACGTCTGCAAATTATAAAAATTTTCTACCGAAATTCGGAGTCGGTGACTGCAACTTTAAGAGCGTTAACTAATTTTCGGTCGTAATTCTCGCCCTAGTAGACATGCAATAACAAGTTTAGTACAAAAATTTGAGTCTACATATTCGTTGTGTGATGTTGCCGTGTCAGTGAGACAACGGGTTGGTCGAAGTGTCGAAAATATCGCTGCCGTTCAGGCGTCCGTAGCAAATGATCCAAATCAGTTAATTCCACGGCGTTCTCAAGAATTGGGCATCGCTGGCGTATTTTGCGTAAGGATCTTGGTTTACACCCATACAAGATCAAGCTGACTCAAGAATTGAAGCCGATGGACCATTTGAAGCGACGTACGTTCTCCGATTGGGTTCTGGAGAAGATGCGCCAAGATGATGAATTTCATCGCAAAATCATCTTCAGTGACGAAGCTCATTTTTGGCTCAATGGGTTCGTCAATAAGCAAAATATGCGTTATTGGTCAGCTTTATCGCGCCATGATCACCGATTATTTTTGGCCCGAATTGGAAGATATGGACTTGGACTACATGTGGTTTTAGCAGGATGATGCCACAAGCCACACAGCACACGCTACAATCGATTTATTGAAGAATAAGTATGGTGAGCGTGTTATCTCAAGAAATGGGCCAGTCGATTGGCCGAGGCGTTCGTGCGATTTAACGCCGCTTGACTATTTTCTGTGGGTCTACGTTAAGTCGTTGGTTTATGCCAACACGCCGACGACGTTGGAAGAGCTCAGAGCCAACACTGAACGGCGGCCATTACGGCCGAAGTGTGTGGCCGAGTCGTTGAAAATTGGGTCCAACGAATCGACCGCTGCAAACGTGCCCACGGTGGCCATATGAACCAAGTCGAGTTCCATTCATAAATGTTTTGATTGTACTTCAAGCCGATAATAAAGTTTTTGAAATATATCAAATGGTTTGCGTTTTATTTAAAAAAAAAGTTGTCAAGTCCTTATTGGAAAACCCTATATGTTAAATTTTACAAAACAAACTTCTGTTCAAGAACTTCGGATAGTTCTTGAAACAATTTTCGAGATCTAATAGATATACATATACTCGTATAATAATAATAATATTATTATTGTACTGATAATCCCCAAACTATTCAGGCCTTGGAAGCTAATGATGTTAAATATATCACAGGGCAATGCATAATTTTGTTTACACGGCCTCGTTGTGAATGCTTTCTGCACCGCCGCACACTGGTAAATTTTCCCAAAAACATAGCCAAAATTATTTTTTGTGTTTTTTCAATTTATTATTGCACGATTATACCAAAATAAGACAGTTTTACTAAAATGCACTAGTCAATGTGCATAAAAATTCTTTAAAAAAAAATGGAAAAACTGTTTTTTTTTTTTTTTTAATTTTAACGCCATAGGTTTTCTTTTGTTTGACATTTAATAATGCGATACATTTATATTTAGAATATTGGAAAAAAATAAGTAGGTATAGGCAATATAATTTACATAAATAAAAAAAACCAACATGTGTGTCTATAAACATCATTCATTGATTTGTGAAACTGGAACCAAGTATCTAGGTGTATACTTAGACCAGAGACTGAACATGTCTATGGTGAACATGTCAGAAGCACTCTGAACAAAGTTAGTTTAGCTATAAAAATGCTCTATCGCCTTATAAACCGCAAATTGTTACTAAGCAAAAGCAACAAAATGCTCATACTCCATGCTCATACTCCCATCATACTCTACGCATGCCCTGTATGGGGTGCTTGTGCCAAATCCCACATAAAAAACTCCAAGTTGCTCAGAATAAGGTATTGAAAATGATGCTCCACCTCCCATTGCTGTTTTCCACGATGGTACTACATGAACAAGCTGGGGTCTTAGAAATAAAAAGGAAGATTGAAATTAGAAATGAAAAATTCTATACAAAGTACCTATATTCAGATAATCCCCTTATAACAGGTCTAGTAAATAATGTTAATGTTTGTTGAATGAATGCCCTTTGTCGTATTGTTTATTCATTTATATACATAAATACATATTTATAAGTCTTATTGAACTATTTATTTACTTATTTATTTGTTTGTTTGTTTATTTTTTTGATTACATCTTTATCTAAATGTACTCTTTATTTGCATCCAATTATTTATTTATTATTACTGCCTATTTAATTGAATACCAATTTCTGGTCAATTGTTTATTTATTTATTAATTCTTTTTACTTATTTACCATACTGTGATAACCACTTAAATGTGAGCAGCGACATCTAGATTCAAAGACCAGAAGATTTCGATACTGGAATAACAAAGTCTCGACTGGAGAGTGGAATCGAATTTTCTAGCAAATTGGAAATTGTATGGGACGCTGGATGGCGAGGATTGTTCTCGAAGTATGTCATTCGAGCATAAATACCAGCATCCCCAAGGTATGCAAAATGAGTTCTAAAGTGTAATTTGAAGTGTTAATTAGGAGAAGTGATTAAGTGGTTTAAGTAAAAGAAGAAAAGTTAAAGTGGTTGAGAAATTGAATTGTACTGAGAAAAAGAATTAAATAGTCAATTGTAACTGTACTGAATAAAGGGATTTGTATTGAAAAGAATAAGTTCTATCATTTGTACCCACACAAACATTTTACATTGGTGTCAGAAGTGGGATAGGACTTATTGTGTGTAAAAAAAAAAGTGTTTTCTGACTATTTGAAAAAGCTAGAATGGGTCGAAAACTATTGCAGTTGACCCTCGTCCAGCTCAAATCCGAGTTGAACAAGAGAAGCCTCAGCGCCAGTGGAGGAAAAAGTGACCTGGTGCTCCGTCTTCAGGAGGCTTTGAACAACGAGGGACATGATTCTGATGCATATTCCTTTGATGTTGACGAGGATGAACAGACAAGTACCGGCAATGACATGGCTGCGATGATGCAACTCCTCTTGTTAAAAATGGACGAACAGAAGAACAGTCTGGAACAAAAAATGGACGAACAAAAGAAAAATCTGGAAGAACACAAGAATAGTCTCGAGCAAAAGCTGGATGAACAAAAGAATAGTCTCGAACAAAAGTTGGATGAACAAAAGAAAAATCTAGACGAGCAGAAGAGCAGCATTGAACAAAAATTCAACGAACAAACCAACAATCTGCACGGTCTTCAACAGAAAATTGAACAAAGCAAAACTACTTATTATCACAAACCAAACTATTGCTATTGCACTCGTTAATTTAAAGTTTACACTTTAAAAGCATGTACTGATTAAACGGTTACAATTTGCATCGCATCATCAATCAAGTTCAAAGCACATTTTATTTGTAAACAACTTGGCATTAAAAAAAAAACAACAAATCGTAATAATCGTTTTGGCCATGAATTTGGGGAAATTTACCTGTGTGCGCCTTTCTTCCCAGAGATGATCAAACTGGAAATGGCCCTATATAGGGCCATGCTGCCATAATCTTAAAATCGATAAAGAGACAGATGAATCTTGTCTCCTTAGGTTTTCTGCAGAATCTGTTTTAGTGTGAATATTTGATCGATTGTGGACTTACCGCACCCCTAAACAGCATTCAAACAGCAGACAAGATCTTGAAGTTATGAGATCTAAACGAGACCGTTGCCCTTAATGTTAGCGCAATTAAGAGGGTCTCTTTTATTCTAGATTAAACAAGTGTTGCTGATATTTAATTTTTCAGTCATATTTTCTTGAGACCTAATCAGTGAAATGAGTTGGTGTATGTTCTCACCAAGTCATACCCAGCTGCCTTGAATAGCTTGGCAGGTAAGCCGTCCGATTTGACTGCCTTGTTATAATTTACGCGCGCCTAAGGGTTTAGATACCCTTTTACTGTTGCCAGGGCGCGGGCGGAAAGGTAGAAAGAGGAGAAAGGAAAATTGTTTTGTAGTGGTTTGAAACTCAGGTGTGTTTGGTTTCGATATTCGCTCTCCAGGGGGTGGGAGTCCGAATAGGACGGAGAGATTTTTCTTCACTCAGAGTGATTCGAGTATTTTTTTTCTGTGATTGAAACTCTACAACAGTCAAATCTACGTGTCAGTGTTATGCCTTCACACGCAGAATTTTTCTGTCTGAGTTCCAATTACACAAATGAAAAACTGACTTGCCATGGGCAGGATTCGAACCTGGACCCTCCGAGTGAGAAGCGATTGCTAGTACCACTATTTTAGTTCAACAACCACATTATATATCATTACTTAATTTAAGTAGGTTGAAGAAAGATTAGTTTTCACCTCCCAAATTGAATATTTCGTTATGTCTGAAGCCGGAATATGGGTAACTTCCGGGTAACCTTATTAATTTTTCCATGTCCGTGGCACCAAAACTGTGAGAATATTTCCACAATTTTCCGCTTAGCTCTACAAATTTACTGCTCTGGTATTCTTGGATTGATACATTCTTTTTACTTTTTTTTTTTGTAAAACTTTCGAATGTTTTTCTTAAGTTCTTGTGTTTGCTTGTACTCTTCATTTAACTGCTCGTGAGAAACTCCATCAGTTTCCGATGACGCCGATCCTTAAAACTTGACATAGGTTGAATAGGACTTGAAGCGGGGTTAAGAGATACAATTCCAGAGGTTCAAAGTTTCATTTTCTCACAGTATTTCTGCGGTGTTCTGGCGTCCCAGATATTTGTAGACGTGCCTTACGACTAAGTATTCACCCAAGTCTATATTGACCGGATGTTCGGGCACCTATAAGATTCACGAAAAACGTTTTTTGTAATCTTCAAAGAAACCAGTAACTGTCCTACTAGCAAGCACGATTCGCTAAACTGATTGCTCGATTCCAGGAATACACCTACTTACTACTATAAGCCACATGTTTCACATTTCGACAACTTTCCCCGCGGGACTGCCGTTAGGTGTTACTTTGTGGGGCTGATAAGCAATCTATGCAATATCTTCTATATTTGGTGCATCTGCAAATCTTATTCTTTCGCTCCATCGCAGCTGTGATTTTACAAATATCCATCAAATTTTCTTCTGACCCCTACATTTAGTCAGTATTTTTGGTATGTCAGTTTTCCATCCCAGAAGACGTTTGCAATGGAATAATTCATATTCTGTGCCTTCTCCCTGATTTGGGAAGCGTTGTAGTTATTTCCGAAAGCCAGCCTGACTAGATAGGAATAGCGTAAAATGGTAGTTACAATTTCCATACCTTCGAATTGTCCAAACGTCTACGGATGGCATGGATTTGTAGGTCCATTTACCTCTCGAAGTGGTGTTCCACCGAACTTGCCACCTGCTCATTAAAGTCCGCAAGGATATCGATGGGAATCATCCCGGCCATAACAAAAATTGCTTCGTCCAAAATCCTTCTAAAGCGCCAAGCCGATATATTGATGATGACTTTCTTCTTGCTTCTTTTGTAGCTACACCCAAACAGCGCATAACAGCACTGAGTTTAGTACTTTAGATACGGGCAGGTCAATAAGTCTTTTGGAATAAAACACAGATTTTTTGATAAAAAAATAATTTTATTTTTCAACGTAGTCTCCCTTGAGCTCTATACACTTTGTCCAACGCTTCTCCAGGTTTGGGAACAAGAAGTAGTCGCTCGGAACCAAATCTGGAGAATAGGGTGGATGAAGGAGCAATTCATAGCCCAATTCATGGATTTTTGCCATGGCAACTGCACATGTGTGCACCCTTGCATTGCCTTGGTGGAAAAGAACTTTTTTCTTTTTTTTTAGTGAGTAGTCTGATAAAAATAGCTGTCAAACACAAACTGACAGAAGTCAACTGACAGATGCCTGTTGACAGGAGCAGTGTTGCTGTTTCAGTAAAGAGGTCAGAAATCCAAAAAGTCACGGACTTATTGACCCGCCCTCGTATTAAGATTCTTCTAGCATATCCGGGTCCTACGACGTTTGGCAGTATTGCAGGATGTGCTGGCGCTTTGACACCTTTTTGCTCGAATAGTCGATGTGAGGCATAAAACTTAGTCTATTGTCAAGTATTACTCCTAGGTATTTTATATAGTCTTTTGATCTAATGCACTAATGGGTTTGACTTCCAACCCATATGTCCACGTATTCGACATATTTCCGAGTATTTATTAGGACAGCTTCTGTTTTGTGATCTGCTAATTTTAGGCCGGCGGATATTAGCCAATCTTTAATGAGATTGACTGCATCGTTTGCAACTATTAAATATTCTTTGCAATCGATGAAACCGATTATTTTTACTGCTGGTGGCAGTGTTAATTACAGAACACCAACGCATATGATATTCCAGAGAAAGAACCCCAGTACCGATTCTTGTGGGACTCCCGCGGAGATTTTATATACTTTTTTCCTTCGTCGGTTTCATATCTCAACCTTCAATTGGTGAAGTAGCTGCATACAATATTTCACAAATAGTATGGTATATCCATTCTGGCTAGCGACCTTCTGATAAATGACCAATATGCTGAGTTAAAGGCATTTTTGATGTCCAGAGTCACTACTGCAAAATATTCCTTTATTCCCCATTGCCATCTTCCTCCCTTTATTGTTTCGGCTAATATTTCTACCACCGCTTTTATAGCGTGGATGGTGGAGTGCAATTCTGAATCTGAATCTGATAACGCTGTATTTTCTTCTGCAAAAAATTCTCTCACAGTGAGCAATCTATCATATGAGTAATGATTTTTCCAAGTATTTTTCCCAGTGTGTCCAGTAAACATAATGAGCGATATAATGCTGCTTCTCCAGGTGTTTCCTTTTGGTAAGAGCGCCAAAATGTTGCCTCATCCATCCCTATCTCAGACACTTTTGCATTATTGTTATAAACATGTCTGGTCTCTTTTGGACGGCGCGGCTGTTTTCACTGCCTTATTTGAAATGCCATTAGATCCAGGCGCTTTGTTAATGAGTATCTTCTTGCACACATTGAGAAGTGGTCTAGGGTTATTATTTGATTATGTGCTGGGTTCTCTAATTATATTGCACAGAGTCGATGGTCTAAAACATACCTAAGAATTATTGGACATGATAATTATAATTGTGGATACGTAGGGCCCTTCATTATCATTCTGTACGCCGTGCCCCAAGGATTTAAAAATTATCTCCGTCGAGCTTGTAAGCAGTTTGCTCCGAGTGCTTTCATTGTACCTCTTTTACTGAGTATTCGTCTGAGCATTTCTGCGTCACTTACTGTGCTGTACCTACGCATATGTACGTAACTTCTGCAAGTTAGTGTGAAATAAACTTTTCGTATTTAGAATTGTTAAGTAATGTAAACGGGAAATAAAGTTGTAGCTAATCGATGCAAAGTGAGAGTCTTGGCGACTTTAGTGTGAATAGACTTAAACTGTGGTCCCCACGTGTACAAAAATTAAGTACAAGCGGACGGGGCTTTACAAAAATGCTACAATTTACACCCGAAACTCGTTTTTTACAAGGCATTACAATCAATAGGATCTAGCTTCATTTTACCATTTTATTAAGTGTTGGAACTCAAATTCTAATATGCACTGTAGTGGCCGTGTAGTCTCAGTCTAAACAGACATACCAGTAACTTTATAATAACGTCCTTTGGACATGATCCCTTAGTAACACTGTTCAACATATATTCTGTGACATGAAGATTTTTGGGTGTTTCAGGTGTATTTCGGCACCCTAAAAACTAACATGAAAAAAGAAATTGCTTATCACCCATAATTTTTTAGTAAAAAAAATTGTTTTATTTATATGTATGCAAAGCATGTTGGATAGAGTTGTTTATGTGAAGGAATAAAATATTGCACCACTCTGCGTGATCTGACAAACATATCGCGTTCATTCCTGTTTGTTTGTTGTAATAAATACGCACCTCACTTAATAGTGTGCATTAGCAGGCATTAAACAGCGTACGGAGTTATTTTATATCTTGTGCCGCTAAAAGTCCTTACTATCGTGTTTGTGTTCTTCATCTTCATGTTTGTTTATTATCGTGCATTAACAAACGTAACTACAATACAATGCCTAGGAAGTGTATGAATAATATCAACAATTTTTGTTTTGTGTGTGGGGGAATTACGAGTAACTTTTAAATACCAAAAACCCAACTTGTCCGAAAAACTTACGAACTTTATTTTAGAGTTAAATATGTTGTAAATCTTGTATAACATTGTTAGCAAGATGGTTGAATTATACAAAACGTCTTATGCGCTTTACAGTACCCATGTTGTGGAGAGAACCGAAAGAGCATGATACAGATATTTACTTGTGTCTCAGCAAAGTACATGGCATCGGCCCGAAGCCCAAGCATACTGTGCAGTATCCCACTTTACCATCAGCTTTACGGCCTCTGTCGGACATAGTGAAGAATATAAATACCATCAGAATCGTGGAGTTTGGAAGAAGAACCTAAATGTGCCAGTGATTCAAGTAATCATGATATGCAATTCGAACAGGAAATCGACAATGATCCAGACTTTCAAACACCAGAATGTTCAACAAAGCCGCATTTAATTTCAAACGCTGAACTCAATGATTTGGTTAGAGATTTAAAACCAGCGAAATCATAGTCAGAACTCCAAGCATCCAGATTAAAAGAATGAAATCTCCTCGAAAGTGACATACATACGAGTATAAGTATATTAGATGCGTAAGGACAGAAACATAAACCGAGAAATTGGCGCCTATTTATTGATTCCAGTAAACTTAGCTTAAAAGCAGTTTTACTTCACAGCGGCAATAAATACTCATCTGTACCTATAGTTCACGCTGTTCATATGAAGGAATCATACGAGAATATGCGATATCTCGTATGATCGGACCGGTAGAGGATTCTTGTATCTGAAATAGATATTTCCGAAAGTTAGTAATGCAAAAATTAAAGAGGGCATATTTGTTGGACCACAAATACGGAAACTTTTGAAAAATAGTGAATTTGACAACATACTAACTGATGTTGAACTAAGAGCATGGAGAGCTTTTAAAACTGTTCTGACAGATTTCCTTGGAAATGTGAGAGCCGAAAATTATGGAGATCTTGTAACTGAATTGCGTAGTCCTTACAAGGAAATGGTATGTAGCATGTCACTAAAAATGCACTTTCTGGATGTTTATCTCCAGTTCTTTCCGGAGAATTTGAGTGCAGTAACCTCCTTGACCGCCAGAATGCGCTACTACTGCAAAAAAGGTTATTGTGCCTTGAAGTCCATTCATATATAGGCAGACATTCCAAATTTCAGTGCGATACTGTCTTTAGTTTTGTTTTGACAGCTGATTGTTGATGACGTATTTGGCATCATGTTGAGTATGGACAAAAACGATTTTCGTTTTCTCATAAAACATTATTTTTTGAGAGGCAAAACGGCGAAGGAAACAAAAAAAAGTTGAATAAACATTATGGAGCTAATGCTCCGTCAGATTACACCGTCAAATATTAGTGCCGAGAGTTTCGTGGTGACCGCAACTCCACTACCGCAGCGGCAGGCCCTCCGATGCGGTTACAGAGGACAATGTCAAAAAAATACATGAAATGGAGTTGGCTGACCGGAAAGTGAAGGTGCGCGAGCTAGCAGATACCACAAAGATTAGTACTGTATCTGAGCAATATTCTGCATATGAAAAAGTTATCCTGCCGCTGGGTGCCGCGCATGCTCACTCCTGATCAAAAACACGAACGCGAGAGCACTTCGAAAGAGTGTTTGGACTTGCTGATGCGGAATCGGGCGGTCTTTTGGCGTCGATTGGTAACTGTTGATGAAACTTGGATCCACTATTAGACACCAGAGAACAGAATGAGTGCCCGGCAATGGCCTGAAGCGGCACGAGTGCTCCGAAGCGGCCGAGGGAGGCTGCTCGATGGGTCGGAAAGGTTATGGCGTCGGTTTTCTGGGATTGTCATAGCATACACTTCGTAGACTACCTCGAAAAAGGAAAAACCATCAACAGCGAGTATTACTGTGCATTATAGGAGTGATTGAAGGTCGAAATCGCTGCAAAACGGCCTCACATGAAGCGAAAACAATTTTTGTTTTTGCAAGACAATGCGGAAAATTACGTTTCGAACGAGATCAAGAAGTTGGAAAATAGCTGGAATAAGTGTATCAAGCTAAAAGGGGATTATCTTGAATAAAATAAAAAAATATTTAAAAAAAAAACTTTTTCATTCCCAAGGAGGTTACTTTTCACCCCACCTAGTATCGCCGTAAAATATCCGCAAAAATATTTTAAAGTAAGTGTAACATGACAAAAATATTGATACTCGTATATGTACTGTACAAGGTGGCGCAAAATTAATCATCCAATTTTGTTTTGGAATTACTGTTTTACTAAATAAAAAAAAATGATTTTGGGTGATGGAAATCTGTTACGTTGAAAAGATGATATCCGCCAAGTGGCTGCCACCAGTGTTCATACATATTCGTGCCCGTTTTATCGCATTTTCCATGACTTTTCGCAAGATTTCCGGTGATAACTGCTCGCATTCCTATCGAATATTCTCCTTAAGGGCTGCAATTGTCTGAGCCCTTAAGAAGTCTAGAATGGTTAAATCGGACGATCTTGCTGGCCATGAAAAATCGCCAAAACGGGAGATTACGCGACCAGGAAACGCTTCCTTCACAATATCTATTGTGGATCGTGCTGTGTGTGCGGTTGCACGGTCTTATTGAAACCACATGTTCACCAAGCCCCGCTCATCCAATTCCGGCAGTAAGATGTCGTTTATCATGGCTCTGTAGCGTTCGTCAGTAACAGTGACCGTATTGCCGATGGCGTCCTCAAAAAAATACGGCCCAATCACTCCTCCCGCCTGAACGTCGCACCATACAGTGGCTTCGAGTGAATGTAATGGCTCTTCGTGCATCACACGCGGATTTTCAGTGCCCCAGAAACGAAGATTTTGCTTATTGACGTAACCGCTTAAGTGGAAATGCGCCTCGTCATTCATGATGATTTTCGAGATTGAGGATGGCTTTACAGTAATTCACACGCAACTAACAGTCAGGAGGCATTAACCGATGCACTTTGTACGGGAACATGTGTAAGTCTTTCACTGTAGGGACCGTCTGGTGATGCCCAACTGCGTGGCCCGTCGTCTGGTTGATGTTTCTTCGTTCTCAGCGACATCGGCAGCAATATTCTCGGCCGAACGACCAGTCCGGTGGCGGCCACGCCCTGCATGGTCTCCTGTGGTGGTTCGACTGTTTGCCAAGTTGGCGCGACACGATTAGGAAATCGACGTCGAAATTCGCGCTGCGCTAATACCACGGACCGATTATTGCTGAAACACATAAGACACAATTTTTTCACGCTCTTGCGTGTTTACTGCAGCTGTCTAGTTCACAAATGTCAAATATGATTAACGTACATTTACAAAAATTATACCAGAATAATAAAACACAATGCTTTATAGCAAAAAATCTAGGGGTGATAGGGAAATCTGGTGTCATTTACTGTTTTTTAGTGCAATTTTTTGCTTGAGAAACACAAAAAAAATTGATTTTTGTCAGCCTGACTTAGCCTTTATTCCGTTTACATGAACTTAACATAATTCCTTGGTGTCACACGGACTTTTAATCCTATTGATCGATCTTCTTCTGAAAGTTAATCCAATAAAAAGTAATAAAAAAAAGGAATAACTTCTAATTTATACTTTTTATTAAGTCCTTAATATTTTTAACTAAAATATCATTTAAACGTGTGGTTAAGTTAAGAAAGGCTGATGATAGTTGCATCTGAGAGTGATTTGTTGCTTGGTTTGTTGGGCTGATTTATTTGTTTCTCCTTCTCTTTTTCAACATCACTAATTCCAATTTATTTAAAGGCTTACATCGTCATCGTTGTATGCTTTTGTCTTGTCAATAATTATTTATGTAAACGCAAATAATAAATGTTATGTTAAACAAAAAATTCAATCAAAAACAAACAAAATTAAAAAAAAAAAACAGAAACAAAACTTGCGCCAAACTAAAGATGATTTAGCTGATTTAGTAATGTGCACGCTTCAAGAGTAGCACACAATGAGCAAATCATGAATGTGTTAGCGTTAATTCAATGCCAGATGAGAATACGATACGCAAACAAATGCCAAAACAAAATAAGAACAAACCGAAAAAGTACGAGAAGCAAAACAAAAGAATTACATAAAAAATTTCCAAGAATTTAGTTTTAATCAATGAAAAGATTATTCTTTGCGATATTATTTATCCATTGAGGTTTTTGTGGCGATCATCTTTCTTAAGTGGGTTCTTCTGCTGCTCGATGTTTAGGCAGGCATTGCTACGAAGAGCGAGCAGAATCCCACAGAGAAATGAGATAGATAAAGAGAAATGATTTGTTGTTGTTTTTCTTCTTTTTTTTCAAAATAATAATAATAAAAAAAAAATTGTGTTTAATGTCTCCGCTGATTGTTGTTGTGTTGTTATTGGTTGCCTTCATCTATGATAACATTTAGGAATTATACAAATTGATTCTTTACAAATATAACGCGCGTTTGGATGATGTGTATCCCTATCGTCCTTGAGCTGCTGCTGCTGCTACAAGTTTTGCCTGCCTAATCTTCGCCGTCAGAGTACCACGAAAGTCGTTCCTCATAAAATTTTATCACCAGCTGAGGGCATTTAACGTTCGCTATGGGAGCTGGTACTAATTCGGCTTGGTCTACACCCTTAAATTGGATAAGGAAGGTTAGGGTTCCGGTTACATCTGAAGCGCCAAGGATTTTCTCCGGATCGAGACCTCGTTCGAATCCATTCTTTTCGGGTTTTGTAGCGCCCACTGATTCATTCGTCGTAGACTCATTATCCGAGTCGGATTTTGATGATTCTCGTCGTCCCTTCTTTTTGCTATTGGTTGTTGTTGTGTTATTTGTTGCAGTACTGTTATTGGAATCTTGATTATGCTCTTCGGTTTTTTTTCTTTTAGCCGATGCTGTTGTTGTTGTTGTACTGTTATTCGATTTCTCTTTAGAATTGGTTGTCTCATCCGATTTGCGTTTTGTTCCTGGTTTAGCAGTCACCGCTGGCTTGGCCTTTTCTGATTTTGTGCTCTGCAAACAAAAAAAGAGGAAGAAAAAAGTTCAATGAGTTGTACGTTATAATTTATCTATTAAATGGAAAAGAAGATCTCAAAACAAGTCAACGTCAAAGATATTAAATGGTGCTTTCTTGGCTTACTATTCCAGAAAACAGTGCTAACTACTAATTAGTCTATATACTGGTACACGACTAAATGGATTCAGTGTAAGATGAAGAATTAACGCGTCCGTTTCATGTTGACTGCTATTTAACATTTAACATGTATGCAACATTAGCATAAGAATTATAAAGTGTTGGGGCTACGGTCCCTTCCAGTTACTGTGTTCTTCGCGAGACTTCTATTGGCAGAAAGGGTGGGTGACGCCAGAAAAGATTTTTTGTCTGCTTGTTGATGTTGCCCGGGTTTTGAACCCAGTCGCTATTGCCTAGTAGCCGGCAAACCTACCTACTGCGCCACAACACCCACTGTGGTTGTAGTTGCTCTTGACAACAAATGAAATTTCTTGACATGCAAGGAAACCGAGATCTTTCAAATTCGGCGGCCGATCGGCATCACTCGTAATTTTGTATCTCGTACTTTGAAGTAGTTCAATACCTAGCCTTTCGCGCACTGGGAGCGCCATTCAAGTCGTTCAAATTCAAATCAGACGACAACAAAAATTCTGTCGCACACACTGTAACTGTGCGAACAATGCTTACAGACGATAAAAAGAATCGAAAGAAGACGATGAAGAATCGTTGAATAAATAGAACGATCGAGTGCTTGTTCATCAGGAAGTCAAGTCAGAACTCATTTCGAGGCATTACCTACGTTAATTTTCAAGAGAAAGAAGTTAAAACTTCAAAACAACGAAGACGTTGTGAAACACCTCATCTCAAATGTTCTCGAAAAACACTCAACGGTGACTCAAAAATTAAAAATAACATTCCGGACTTCATGTCACCAGATGATTTTCCAACTATTAGTCGACCACGAAAAATTAAGTTTTTGCAGCGAATGGACAATTTTCCCATGCATGGGGGGTGCGTGCCGATATGGAAGATTAACCAAACCGTCTCAAATAGCAACTGGCTGCCATTTCGAAAAGGGTGGTGTATTTTTGACTGTACCAGGGAATCGAAGTAAGATGTATTAATAGATGGTTGCAAATGAAATTGTTGATTTTCTTGTGGAAAATTAAACAAGCGAAGAAAATTAACCCATTTGGCGCCCCTGTACCTGATTGTGTACAGGAAAAACAATTGATGGTTTAAGTGAGTATATACAGTTTGGGTGAGTATATTTATAAAATCTGTCACTGTGAGGATACTAACTATGCAGCCTTAACCGTTCATACAGGTAAGGTAAGCACAGTATTTTTATTTTTTTATTATTTGCATACGTTTTTATAAAATGAATTATATACAACTGTTTTGCAACTTATATTTGCAAAGAAATTGTGTTTGAAACAGCACTGTACCAAGTTGGGTACAGCGGCGGAACCCATATAACGACTGTACTTTTTGTTTCAGGTTTTTGTTATAATGAGTTCGAAACATTTCTAATTTTACTTTAGAAGGCGACTATGACTTCGCGCTTATACCGCCAGCGCCGTGACAGATGAAGAAAAAGTGTCGACGAAGACAGTGATGATAGACTCATTGAAGCATGATGTGCCTGGTAATATTAGAGGTTTTTACGTGAAACGAGGACTGCTGAAAAGGCAGAGAGAAGTCGTCGTCAACTACCAAATCAGGCAGTATGGCGTAAGTGTTCACCAAAATGTTCTTCTACAACCGAAGAAAGAACTGATGTGCTCTAGACAGACAGAGAATGGTAAAAGAACAGCTCTAAAGTCTCACACCAGTACATATATTTGAAGAAAAAAAAATTTGACGAAGAAGTCATTAGACTGATATTTACAAACACAATTTTATATGCTAATCAAAACAATAGGCACACATTTCATCTAGAATCTGTTGATTTAAAAAAGTTTATAGGCATATTGATATTGTCCGGATACCATAAGTTACCCAGGGAGGATTTGTACTGGTCTTATGATGAAGATGTAGGTATTGAAATGGTATCAACAATTGAAAAGAATCTTCATTTTGTGAATAACGACGATGCAAGTAGTACCAGAGACATATCGGCCATTAGCTAATATGCTAATGGATAAATTTCTTCAATGCACGACAATATTTCAATTGATGAATCGATGGTAAAGCATTTTGGCCATTATTCTGTTCTATATTGTTCTACAGGATATTGCTATAATTTTGATTTTTACTGTGGAAAAACCATTGAAGTTTCTACAGATCCTTTAGTAGTACCCATCAAGAGTAGTGAAAACCTTGCTTCAGAAACTGGATCCAAACAATTCATCAAGTATTTTTCGACAACTTTTTTACAAATTATGATCTCTTAGTAGAGCTCATAAAAGAAGGATATCGTGCTTCTGGATCAATAAGAGAAAATAGAACAAAGAAATGTCCATTGAGAAGCACTAAAGAGATGAAGTAAGAAGACCGTGCCTCATACGATTACTGGTTTGACAAGAAAAATGAAATATTATTAGTGAGGTGGAGAGATAACAGTTTTTGCACAATGGCAACAAATTATGACACCATTGAACCATTGGAGCTATAAAACGGTGGTCACCTGTCACCTACGGGCGGAGTAGATGAACTTGATCAATCTATTTAACTTTATAGGTTTGCTATTCACGGAAAGAAGTGGTGGTGGGTGTTGTTCACCTACAGGGTAGATATGGCTATTGCAAATTCCTGGCGTTTACATCTTATGAGTCACAGTAATAGCATGGATCAGTTACAGTACTACTTACACCAGACAACACAATACAAAGCACTACTTTCCGTTCGCAAAAGTTAGAAAAACCGTTACGATGTGTGTTATATGTCATGCAAGAATGGGCTGGCAATGCAGTGCCTAAAAACACTATGTGTAGAAAAATAATGTTTTGAAAAATTTTATCTCTAACACGCCGTTGTAAAGAAATTTTTCAGATTAAGAGAAGGATGAGGACGAAGATTCCCGTACATTTTGCGTATTTTCTATAACTCGAACTTATTTGCTGGTCCCTTGAAATTCGACTTAGGGAAGTTCCACTGTATATATTTTTTATATGTAAACTCACAAATAACAGTTAACATTATTTGTTCAGTTTTTGTAGAGAATTGATCGTGTTGAGAGCTCTTTATGTGGATCATAATTAAAATGACGAAAATTTGTAAAGAAGTTGTGGAAAGAGTGTTTTTTTTTATTCAGGGGGTAGTGTCTCATGTTCGATTTTCAAAAAAATCTATTTTTTTTTGCATATTTTCAAAGTTTAAAAAGTTGAGAATATACTGTGAAAATTTTAGACCGATACACTAAGTCATTTTAAAGTTACAGCAAATAATAGGGGAGTGCGTACCCTGCAGCTGCGGGGATTATATCAAACTTTAAACGCGTTTTTCTCGAAACTACTTTCTATCCGTCGACCCAGATGAATAAAATTAGACCGATTCGGCTGAAATTTTAACACAATATTATGCACATGAATGGTTCTGTCCGGTACTAGATTTTTTTATCTCGATTCTAAACCGAAAAAAACAATAAATTTTGAAAAAAAAAATTACAAGACCGCCATTTTGTTATTTTTCACTCAAATCTTTTAAATATTCTACGGGACAGAATAACAACCCTACTGAGTAATAATCTTTTTGGAATTTTGATTTCAGATGATTACAAAAGGCGCAATCAAGGGGGCCAGCCACCTATTTGTTTTTTGAAGGGACCTATTTTACTTCACCAAAATGACGTGCCCGATGAAGATTCCTTCTTTATTTTCGCGTCGCTGAGACGGGGAAATATACTTCGAAGGTGTTTCAATGCTGGTCCTTGACAAAGTTCTTCATTAGTCTTAATTTAATATGTAAAGGTGGCAAAAGAATTATTTGGAAATTTACTAGAGGAATGTGCTTGACGTTCTTTTCTCCAGGACGCAGACTTAGTCTTGGATTCCAGTCTTTTTTTATGTAATGTAGGGATCTAGCCCGGCTGTCTCACTCACACAAAACACAACAGTACTTGGTATATCCCATTTGCAAACAACAACATGGCTATGACTTTCAGATCACCAAAAATCTGCCATTCGTGCTCTGAGTATGATATAGCGCCTAAAACCAATTTCGTTGTGGAGAAGGACAGCTTTCAAACTCAATTTTGAGGCGTCTATAAACAGTCTCCATTTCTGTGCATCTTCAAAGCGTTCATCAAGCCATTTATGTCATGACAAAATACAAGTTGGTTTTCTGAATTAAAGTAGGCATCAGTCCTTCTACTAGGTGGGGTGAAAAGTAACCTCCTTGACCGCCAGAATGCGCTGCTACTGCAAAATAGGTTATGGTGCCTTGAAGTCCTTTCATATTTAGGCAGACGTGCCAAATTTCAGTGCGATACTGTCTTTAGTTTTATTTTGACAGCTGATTGTTGTTGACGTGTTTGGCATCATGTTGAGTATGGACAAAAACGATTTTCGTTCTCTCATAAAACATTATTTTTCGAGGGGCAAAACGGCGAAGGAAACAAAAGAAAAGTTGGATAAATATTATGGGGCTAATGCTCCGTCAGATTACAACGTCAAATATTGGTTTCGAGAGTTTCGTGTTGATCGCAGCTCCACTACGGATCAAGTCCGCAGCGGCAGGCCCTCCGATGCGGTTAGAGAGGACAATGTCAAAAAAATACATGAAATGGTGTTGGCTGATCGGAAAGTGAAGGTGTGCGAGCTAGCAGATACCACAAAGATTAGTACTGAGCGCACACGCCATATTTTGGGCAATATTCTGCATATGAAAAAGTTATCCTGCCGCTGGGTGCACGGCAATGGACTGAAGCCGACACGAGTGCTCCGAAGCGGCTGAGGGAGGCTACCAGCGCTGCCTAGGTTCTACGAGGTTCTACTGTAATTGAAGTTTTTTTTGTTATTTTGGAGATGTTATTATTTTTATTTAAAGTTTGTTTTTACATAACATTAATATTACGAAGTATTTTCTTGATTTACACATTTATGGCATTTATGTTACTGAATACTGTGTTGTAAACAGACAAGCTCTTCGCAGGCAGCGCATGCAAATCTGTTTTTTTTTTTGTAATTTATCGTTTATTCTGCAAATTCTACAATTTTTCTGTCCTGTTGATGTCTGACTATTGCTGGGCTGTGGAATACTATTTTGCAATGATCGTTGCACTCATATCATTTACCTTTTTGTTGCTAATGCTGCAACATCCAAGCCAATGATCATCGCTTCATCTGTCGTTTACATGTACTCGTATATTCTCTCAACATTTGATCCATGACGTCGACGCCAACTTTATGTTTGTTGTAAAACAGAGTTGCTTGTGGCTTTTTTACTGTTCCAACAAATTCGGTGCCATAGAGAACTGTTGACAGTAAAATGACTGCCTTAGATTTTTTCGGCACGTAAGACACTGCTGCGACATTATCCGTAAATCCAAAGATAATGGATTGTGATAAGCGACTACGTTCCGGAAGCATTTCTTTAGGAATGCACTTCTTATTCCGTCGAATAGTTCCAACAAAGGCCATGTCCAGATTCTCGAAGTTTTCCCACACCTTCAAAACTTGTAAAAAAGTTGTCAGCAACAACAGTTCTCCCGCTGGATTGGTGCTTGGTTGTTAATTCAATCATCACCTTCTCGCCCAAATTTACAACAGTCTGATGTCCATCTTCTTTGCCCGTATACAGAATCCCTTTGCAAGGGTATCCGTTGCTGGAATTGCAAGCCCACCATACTTTTGTTCCGTATTACACAGGCTTCGATGGTACGTATTATGTAAATTGTGTGTTTCCTCTGTATGGGAATAGTTGTTCGTCAATGGTTATAACTTCTGTCGGCATATATGCAGTTTTCAAATGATGGTTTGGAATTGTCCACATGCCTTGAATGGCAGCTGCTTTATCTGCACTTTGTTGTTCGACACGAGTCCTTTGATCGTCAAATCTTTTAAATCGATTTATAGCCCAAAATCGGTTTAGCGACATCGTTGCTCTGAATACGGGATTCATGTTGGTTTTCCAAAACTTTTCTGTATGCAGCATGTTGGCGTGATTTACATCAGCGGCATATATATAGTTCTTCTTCAGTAACAGATTTCCAAACTAAATATTTGTTCTGCCGGGTTATTTTCGTTGTATATCATAGTTTCCTGTTGAGCCCTTCTATTAGTTTCTCGCATGATGATAAACACCATATCTTCTGATATCATTGTCTTGAAGATACCAAGATTACTACGAGGCATTCCTCGTCTTGCGTAGCCACCGACTTCTCGAATCACATTGTGTGCTCTTAGACGACCTGTTGCTGGAGGTTGTTAGTATCAGTTTGTTCCATCACGGGCCAAATAGTATTTCTCGGAGAATTTCCCTTCTTGCGCTTGGCGAACTCGATCGTTTTCTGCTTGTAACTCTACCATCAACAATATCTTCTATATCCGATATTCACCCTACTACCAAGTCTGTCTCCGCATCAGAATTATCTCCATCGGGAACATAGTCCTCATCGTCATCGCCACTACAATCTTCTACTTCAGAGCCACTCTCTTGTTCTTCTTCGGCAACCCTGTTAACGTATTGCTCCCTTTCTTCTTCGCTCATACGGCTCCAGTTGAATGCGTTTATTTCGTCAGCCATAATAATTTACTTTCGTATAGGCACTCGTATGTTGTTTATGATTTGTTTCTAATTCGCTCAAATAATGATTACTGATTGACAATAATGATGCCTTCACTCTCATATATACCCACAAACTGAACAAAAATATCTAACTGTAAAATTCACTAATGAATTATTTATCTGAAAGTCGTAGGCAATAAACGATTTACAATCAAATACGAAATGTTCAAGTGACCCAATGGCCTGCATACGTCATAAACATAAGTAATTAGTGGAAAGCTCCAGGCAGTTGCATATTTTTGCAAAATACTGTAATAAAAAACAAAACTAATAATTTACTTGACCGACTTAGGTAAAGAGTTTTTTTTTTCGGATGAAATGTTAAATAAATACGTTTCTCCATACAAAATGTAGGAAGGTCTGGCCAGACCTATTCCATTGATTCTAGGGGTTGTTGTAGAAAAACTTTCTTTTTTTCTCACCCATTTATTGTCCACACTACGCTGACAAAGTCAGGAAATTTGGTAAAGATAGCTACACAATCAATTAGGAAAAAATGGTTTCGAAAATGTCACTGACAGAAGGGTTAAAAGGAACAGTGGTTAAATTGCTCAAACTCTTCTCATAACTGAAGACTGTAAATCGCGAGTCTACTTTCTGTAAAGAGAATGCTTCATTGTGTTACAGTGCAACTCTATGTTGAGCAATTATTAATTCAAACGGAGCTATTTATACTTCGATAGCTCAGTGGTAAAATGTTAAGTAAAGTTAGGAAGATGGGTTCTCATTCCTATGTCTTACCCCCAAACTTGTAAAAAAAGCATCCAGAAAAGGATGTAACTCTTTAAACGATCAATGGCTAACCTTTAATCCACCTTCTTTTGAAATTACCTGTCACTTTCCCACCGTTCAAAGCCGGCAAAAAATCGTAACTCCCACTCAATTCAAAAACATCAGCAAACCTTTGACCTTCCTAACGAGGTGACTGAAAATAGGACAGCCTGGCGAACGGCACTAAGATCGGCCAATTAAATTAAGCCAAACTCACAAGTGGCGCATTAGCAATGAAAGATGTATCATTGACATAAGATCCTCAGTGAATATTTGCACGGAGCCTAACAGAATACCTACGAGTGATAGAGCGTAAAAGGTGTACAATGATGAACCCTCCTGTTCGAGTACATCCGCTCTGTCATTCCCAGGGGTACCCATATGGCATCGTACCAAACATAAAGGGACCGAATTGTGTTTCCATATCTCATAAAGAAGTCTCGCACATGTACGTACTATACTTAGCGCTGGCCTTACTACTACGAAATCGATACAGAGCATTTTAAATATGAGATGGTCTTACAGTCGACTCTCGATATGTCGAACTAATTGTGAGGTCCCTTGAAAAAACCTTGATAAATGGAACAAAACGTATGTGTTTTGGTACGCTCGTTAATTCGAAGTGATTGTCGAGTCGTGCCGTCAGCAAACACGCTTTAATTCGAAATCAGTAGCTAGTTCCTCTCATCATAGATGCTGGGAAATTACGATCCACGTAATTTGTTCAATGCGGATGAGACTGCTCTTTTTTTAAGTGTTTTCCTGATTTAAAAACGAGAAATGCCATGGGGGAAACATAGCAAGGAAAGGTTAAAATTATTACTCGCAGTAAACATAGACTGGTCACAAAAAATAAAACTTCTTATGATAGGGAAGACATGAAACGGCAGAAGCGGATGGATGGAGCCTTCTTCCTAACTTTGATGAATCTGTGACTTTTGATGTACATACATATTGACGATGATGTAGAAGTCTGCGGTGCTCTGTGTAACGACGAAATTCTGGCAACTTCAAATTCAAGCAACAACAATGAAGGCGAAGATGAAGAAGAATCGGAAGCAGAAACAATTCGGCCCGTCACATCAAAGGAGGCAAAGTCATTTTTGTGTGTACATTGCGTCAATATTTACTAACAACGGAAGTGGATGACGAGGTATTCTCGGCAGTGGTTGTCATAGACAATGCTCTTGACCAAGGACGCTGGAAGTTATTGAAGAAAAAAAAATCACTGATTTCTTTACAAAATAAAAAATTTAAGTAAAAACTGTACGTATGTGTTTTGTAATAAAGTGTGTCTAATTACCGTTGCATATGTATAGGTACCAAAGAACTGCATTGAGTATGATCGTGTCGATTCGATCATTGTCGTCAAAAATTCGATACAAGTCAATCGAACGCATGGTAGATGTATGCTCGTTCAAGCTGCGCACTCGAAACAAAAATTCTTGGGCAAACATGTATGAGACACGACATTATTTTTTCGAGTTTGTGTTTCGGTGGTGTACTATTACTGATTTTTAATCTCGTGTATGTCTCGTCACGAATGAATGTTACCGAACGGATGGATGTCTCCATATGCATGAATTCATGTGGTATATTCGAGTGTTTCGAGTATCTCTATTGTCTCGAGTGTGTTCAACCACCCGAACAAACACAAATGCGTTAACTTTCATTCTTTACTGATAAGTCCGTTTTCATACGTCGCAAGTTTCGAAAGATTCAAGTGAGTGCAAAAGGGAGGGATAATGAAACAAAAAATACCCAATTAACAATACCCAAATACCAAAATACCCAAGTAGCAATTTCATTGCAAGTTTTTGACATTTCTTTTTCTCCTTCTTCTTTCTTTTTCGCATTTGCTTCATTACTTCTTTCGCTGTGTTACGAGCACAACATTTCAATATGGCGGATGAACTGAAATGGACCAAAGAATTAACAAGGGGGCTCATTTTCAATTATGAAAGACTGAGCGCCAAAGATGAGATGAAAGAGAACTGTCAAATAACATGCAAACTCAAAGAAGGGGAAAGTCTTCATGTAGAGTTGCTCGCATCACTGAATGACAATTCAAAAGAAAATAACCAGAACATGCGCATTACACACTTGCGACATGTGAAAGCGGACATACTGCACAAAATACCCGAACACTCGAATGCATGTATCTGCATGACTCGAATGCTTCAACCAACATGTATTTTTTAAGTTCATGAGCAAACGAGTATTCCTTGCTGCTCAACGAAAGTTATTGCTTCAAATACAAAGTACCCGTTGCAGCTCTCTGATAGGTACATACTTATTTCGTTTTTGTCCTTCGACAACTCCAACTCGACAATTTATGTGATCAGATAGCCCATTTAAAATGGGACAAAGTTCTTACACCAATTAATTGCGTACAGCCTCTTATAATACCTTTTCCATTCATATCCCATCACCGCCCTTCTCATTTTGCCTCCGTGATAGTGATGAAATCTCTCTGTTTTAGCATCATCATTGTACTCTTGCATTTTTTAAAAGATCTTATTTACAAGATCGTACAAAAAACATTAGGCAACTTTACTTTCCATAGTTATCTTCGGTGGTATCCTATCTATCTCGCTTTGTTTCACAATTTTTTCCTTTATTCCTATTTCCTAGCGTAATCACCAACAACAGTCTAAACAATCAACAATTGTCAACTTATTGAAATTAGTGTTAAGATTACGAGCTTATCACAACGGGAAGTAAATCAATGTACCGATTTTCGGCAGTCGGCTTTTCAAACCTTTATTATGATCATGATGGAAGTTTATCCCTGTTGCTACGAGTATTTCAGTTACATATGGAATACGAACCTTTTTTGAATAACGCTATTTTCATTGGACACACTTAATCAAAATTGTTCTACCCATGAGGATTATCTAAAACAACTAACAAATCTTGAAACCCTACAAAAATGCTGAAAAGTTGCGGCCTTACTCTTTGGTCATCTTCTTCACCACCAAACTAACATTCAGTTTCCTTTCCACTTGCATCTGTTATATACAGTTAAGGGCTATACTTAGACCAATAGTAGTTTTCCACACCTTGAATGCCCCAGCAAATTTTAGGTTCGCCGGTTCAGAGAAGTTAATGGATTCGTTTTAGGGATCCCATAGGAAATTAAATTATCTTTCACTATCCTGAAGTTTATGCGCTAGATATCAGGTGCCAGAGTTATATCATTATGCTATGGCACACTTATCTGAAATCACTCTCCGATGTAGATTTTCATAACTACCACCTTGGTATCGTATGAATCACAGTTTAATCTCTGACCCCAAATACTTTTTTCAATTTATTAATGTCAAAAGAAAAGCGGAGGGCGGCTTCCATTTCAAATTAAAACTCGGCAATATATCCTCTGAGTAATATATCCTCAAATAATCGCGGAGCTATTTGCTCAATTCTTTAGCCAGTCGTTTGCTAACCATTCCTCAGTCCGCGATCAGCTTTACTTCTCATACTTGGGCAGTTGTCAACAAACATAATTCATTTGGATGGACATTACTCCGGAATTAGTAAAAGAAAGTAATGAAAAGCTTAAGGAAGAATACTCTGATGAAGAGTACTCACAGTACCTACCCTTAACCCTTGTAACAAATTTTTGTAAATTTGACGGTGGATTAATTCATACTCGGAAGCTGTAGATGTTCCTTTATGGCTGTATCAAGCAGCCGTATTTACTTCTTTTGAATTGTTACATTTATTAAGGTTTCTTCGATTTGACACGTAATTTTCTCTGGCCTGATAAAAAGAAGCAAAAGTTTCGTTTAACTCAAACACCCGCATAAGGTTAAGGAACGCCATAGCTGATTAACTCAGGAGCAGATAATGCCATTCCGCATTGCACACTTTTCATTGCAATAACACAATGTTAAGTTATATGGAATATGGAAAAGTCGGTCGTTTGAAACTAGAGATCCACCTCGCATATTGTAAACACGCAGCAATACGCAGAAATTAAAATTTCAGATTTTTTTAGTCAACTAAGTGCAAATTCTGATGGCTGGATGTTGTACGATTAAGGTAAGCGGGGGTAAATTCACATCAGTTGTGGTTATTTTGGTTCCTCGTGGTAGACACAAAATGTTGGTTGACTGGCTAAACTTATAAGCGCGAGGGTTGTGCAGGAGAAAGTAGCAACAAAGTAATGAAGTGACTGAATCTCATAAGGAGGACATACAACGGATGAATATGCATTAATGAATCAAAGTAGTACAGTCGCAAAGCATAGCCTACGTGACCCCACGTCGGGATACGGACTTATATTAATTGGTTTTGCTGCTCTACAATGGGTGCTTTCTTTTTTTTCCTTTCTTTTCCTTTCAATGGGGATTAAATGTTCAATCAGCTGCCAAATTAATTTCAGTACAGTTTGTTATTTCATTGTGGAAAGACTGGCGTTGCAACAACAATATCAAATCGCTGAAAATTATTTCCAAAATCAAAACTCTGCTCATTTGGACCCGTTTTAAACTTTTCTTCGCTATTTCATAAGGAGAATTTTTAAATTATCAAGTAGTTAACTTAACTACAATACATGCTTCATCTGGAAACCGTGGGTGCTACTTTATCGATGCCCTAAAATTCCAACTAGACTATGTGATAAAATCATGGGGATGAAATAAAGCAAAATACCCAAGATAGTTCTCAACCAAATGCTGTTTAATCGAGGTAAATGCGTTCAAAGCTAGGAAAACCTAGCATCGCAATGCGACTTCAATCTCCTAGTTACACCAGATGAACAGTTGATCGCAATGAATCATAAGTTCTACAAATTACGGGAGAAAACAGGACCATACTACCTATTAAAAATTTGTGAATGAAGCCCAGTCATCGCAATACAAAGCATATTCATCACCATCATCATCATGTAGCCTGTCTGGTCCAAAATCGGACATAGGCCTCTTCTAAATTTTTCCACGTTCTTCTCTCCCGAGTGGTTTGGATCCAATTTTCTGGAACCGCTCTTTTAATATCACCAGTCCGTCGTGTTGGTGGCCTTCTTCTGTTTCTGACGTCTTCTCTTGTTCTCCATTCCATGTCTTTTTGTCCACCTGTTGTCTGCTGTCCATAGGCAATATGCCTGGTTATATCAATGAATCCAGTTCTTCTTCGAATGTATTCATTATTTTAGTGTTATACTCAGCATTGCTCTTTTGGGCTATTTCGAGCTTGTTAATAAGACCATCTTGTTAGAATTAAATTCTCAGCTCCATAACGGGCAGTATACGAGTACATTGGTCGCATACTTTTCACTTCAGGAGCATAGGAATTTCGCTTTTCAGTACATTTCTCAGCTTGTCGAAGGCGACTCAGCCTAGTCCAGTACGTCGTTGGATTTCATGGTTTTGGTTGTCTCTTGGTATGCTAACTTCGTGTATTTTGAATACCTCTTCGATATCCTTTTCATCTGCTGTAGTAAAGTTTCCTAGGGTTATTAAGTTAGTCATAAATATTATCTTCTGAAAGTTTATGCTTAGCCCCACTGCTTTTGCAACTGCTTCCTGTTCGTACAACCTTGCTTTCGCGTCGAGGAGCCTATCAGTTATAATGACTGTGTCATCCACAAAGCGTAGGCAGCTTAGGTACTCTCCGTCGACATTGATGCCTTTGTCGTTCCAATCTAGATTTTTGAAAGTATATTCCAGAACCGCTGTAAAAATTTTTGGTGAAATAATGTCCCCTTGCCTGATTCCTCTTTCTGCTCGACACTTCTTGGTACCTTCTATCTATTCTGCACTGCTTACGCGCTTCGATAACACTATAATTTCGACTGTTTCAAAAGCCTTTTGGAAAGATTATTACTGTTGGCCGCTTGTATTCGACTGACTTCTCGATAACTGATTTTATTGCTTGCAAATGGTCATTCGTGCTAAAGTCGCTTCTAAGCCCAGCTTGCTCTCGTGACTGAAAGAAGTCGAGTTTTTGTTCGATTCTTTTTGTTATAATTTTTGTCAACAGTGTAATAAAGATGCGGAAGGAGACTAATTGGTCTGTAGTTTCCCAGACTCATAATATCGCCTTTCTTGTGGATAAGGTAGACACACGAATTTCTCCATTGCACTGGTATTTTTCCTTGCTCAATGCACATATTGAACAGTTTCGTAATTTCTTGCATTAGTCTTTATCCACCTACTTCAATGGCATCTACTACTAATTGGTCTTCACCTGGAGCCTTGTTGTTTTTCATTTCATTTAGCGATCTCTGTAATTCTTCCGATCGGTCTGCCATTTCCTCCGATCCAGAATTTACAAGTTGGTGTCTGATTTATTCTGTGTTGATTGCTTGTGGTGTTTGGCTTTCTGTTAAACGTAGTATTCCGTTTTTGCTTGTAACAATTTCATCGTTTTCGTTCTTAGTTCTTCTCAAAACTTTCATACTTTTGTTTTCTTCTATGCATTGTTGTATTTTTTTGTAGTTATACATTCGGATGTCTTTGCGGATTTCTTTGGATATTACTTAATTTAATCGGTTTATTTCTACATGTCCTGTTTTTCTCTTGCTTGTGTTCTTTATTGACTCAGTAATGATGTCTATGTTCGTACCTTGGTTCTGGTCTAGTTTGTTGAAATTAATTTCAAGAAAACCTTCGGAATCAGATATTTCAGGTATTTCCACTTCGTTGGCGTTTTCTTGTTTATCATTTTCCTTTTAAGGTTCAGCTTCATTGTTTTTCTAACTACTCTGTCATCGCTTCCTATACTGAACTGGCTAAGTATTGTAACATTTGTTAATAGCTGTTTTGGTCTTTAATAACAAAGTCGATTTCGATGTTTGTGTTTCTGTCAGGGGTTATCCAAGTCCATCTCCTGTGTTGTTATCTATCGGAAAAAAAACTCTCAAAATTCAGTACAGGTTGTTTTTGTGTAAAAAAAATCGATTAACTTTTGTCCTCGCTCCTTTCTGGCTTCTAGGCCAAATTTTCCGATAGCTAACTCAGCTTCGAAATCTCCGATTGCAAGCGTAAAATGGCAATTATTTGCATTCACTGCTTGTTCTATGTCTTCTAGAAGTGGTCTACTTCCTATCAGTGTAGCCAGTGGTTGGTGCATACACTTGCATAATCTTAAGCCTGTAGCGGATGTTAAGGCGTTAATAAGAGATATGCAAATCAAACTGAGATTGATATGCTTTTTATGTTCTCAATTTGATTTCCGTGTTTTTTTTTTTCCTTGGGTAATACATTTTCAAGGATTAACATATATTTCATAATTTTTAGTTCATATACTCCTCGGCAACTGGTTGAGAGGTTTGACACCAGCAGATCGACGATCCCTACACTAAGAGAAGCATCAAATTCTACAGCAACAACAAGGGAAATCGCGATATCAGCAGGGATTCCGAATGTGGACAGAAAACTAAGGTCTTATCAGCATGTGTTAGCAGAAGCGGAACATCTTCAAAGAAAGGGTTTGAAAAGAAAACCCGCTTTACTACACATCGAAATGCCCGTTTGACCTTTGTCAGAAATCATTTAAGATGGTAGAGGCGTTATAGAACTGTCATCTTCACCGATGAGAACCTCCTTTCCTTTCGTCATTATTTTCATGATTTTAGAAAGGTTTCTAAGACGACAACAACAAGGCGGAGGTGGAGTCATGATTTGGGCAGAAATATCTTACCAAAATAAGACTTATATCCGCTTCGTAAACGGCAGGATGAAAAGTGACGACTACCTCAATATCTCAGACGAAGAGATCGTGTATCATAACCAAGAAAAATGCGGCGAAAATTTCATCCTTCAATAAGATAATGCTGCAATTCGCACAGCTCAGAAGGTAAAAGAGTATTTCAGCATAACAACGTTTATGTTCTTAACTGGCCTGCATTGTCTCCAGACCTCAACATAATTGAGAATGTGTGGAGATATCTCACCAGAGCTGTCTTCCAAGCGGACAATTCAATAACGTAGCAGACCTTAAGACGCCATTGGAACTGAATGCAACAAAATCCCAAGAATATAAATCTCTTCCATCAAAAATGTTAACGGTTGTAAGGGAGGAAGTATTCATTATCTACTAAAAAAATAAAACCATCGCCATAAAACTCTAAACTTTGTTTTTATTTCAAAAAACCCAATCCTGTCTCAACCACTTGTCATGGATAATTAGGGACAAATTGCAAATTCCAAAAAAATTAAGGGAAAAAAAGGATTTATGGTGATTAGAATTTTCTTAGAAATTGACAATATTTGCAGCACATACGCCAAAATAAGGGCTGTCTCAACCAGTTGTCGAGGAGTATAGTAAATTTATTCAAAGTTTTCATCTGTATTCATCTGTATGTATCTTTGTATCTTTCTTCTCTTAGCGTGTTTATTTTGTTTTAGTTTTGCTTTGCCGCTGTCTATAACCTCTTTCTATTTCCCTTTTCTTTCTTGTTTCGCCGGTATCACTTGGCTTTTCCTCATTCGTTTTTGAGGGTGATCTAGTTCTTTTAGAGGTAAATGCGTTTTCTTCTTCCAATAGGTTTTTATGTTTTTCCTTTTCAAGTTCATCGATATTTATTATTTGCGGTCTTCTTTGGACATAACATTTTCAATAAAATGTTTTGTGCCATTTAATTTGGTTTTTGCTTGCATGATTTCTTTTCTCTGCCTAGGCGAGGTGAGTTTGACGAGTATTGGCCTGTCTGTGTCTCTGTTTTACCCAATTCCAGCAGCATAATAGGAGAATAGAAAACCAAACTCTTCACCAAAATTGAAAGGCAGTGGAAAGAAATTATTTATTGAAAATTGAATTGCTTTGATGCCCAAGAGATGTGTAGCTGTCGGACGGCGCAATATCTGGGGAATATGGCGGGTGTGGTAGGACTTCCCATTTGAGCGTTTTTAGGTAGGTTTTAACAGAAAGCTTTCGGTTTATGGTGAAACCAAGACTTGTAGCCACCTCAACTAACCTAATCTTACTACCGGTTAAGCAAACATCAGGAACTAGACTTAGCTCAAAAGACTTGTTTGATATTGGAAGTACTTGGGATTTTTTTGGGTTCAAAGCTAGTCCATTTTTAGTTGCCCATTCAACAATAGAAGCAAGATCCTCATTTAGTAGTGACACTAGTTCACCTATTTTATTAACCGGATGAGATAGGTAAAGTTGTACATCGTCTGCATAGAAATGAATGAGCGCGTGCTTACAAATTGATGCTAAGTCATTTATGTACATGCAGAACAAAATTGGGCCCAATATTGATCCCTGCGGAACCCCTTGAGAAACTGACCGGAGACCTGAGCGATTGTTACCAACAACGACTATTTGTGACCGTCCACATAAAAAGTTTCGAATGAGCCTTACAGCTCTTTCACTAAAACCATAGTAATGGTGCAGTTTCCAACAAAGAATGGAATGATTCACTCTGTCAAAAGCCTTAGAGAAATCAAGCAGGCAGAGCAGCGTCACAAATCCTTTGTCAAAATCTTGCCTGATATCATCCAAGAATTTTACCATGGCGGAAGAACAGCTATGGCTCTTCTTAAAGCCCGATTGGAATGGGCTCAACAGGGAATTTTCAGCCAAGTGTTTCTGAATTTGTGACTCTATTACCTTTTCAAAGACCTTAGACAGGCAAGGTAAGATACTGACAGGTCTGTAGTCAGAAGCATCGGAAGCAGTAGTATTTTTAGGAACAGGCACAACCTTAGCACATTTCCATATCAGAGGAGTAGTAGATGTTGCTATACAGGAATTGATTATATGTGTTAGATGGCCTATGACGTGCGGCAAAATAAGTTTTATGAAACAAAGTGGCAAGGCGTCTTCACCAATAGCATTTGATTTTAAACTTTTAATAATACAAAGGACATCAATCTCCGTATCTACTTCAAAATCAATTTCCTGTTCAAGGCCTCTGCTGGAGACAACGTCATACTAACAATCGGCAGCAATATCATTTGAAACAAAATAGTCGTTCATTTCATCTAAATCAATAGTACAGCTCCTGTCACTACTTACACCAATGCCAACTTGGCGTAGATTTCTCCACAGTACCTTGGAGGGTAAAGAAGTGCTCAGTTTAGATGAATAGTAGTGTCGTGTAGATGCACGAACAGCATTTTTTGATCATTTCATCACGTAGTTTGGCAATTTCATTAACAAACTGAAGGTGAAGTGTTGCAGTTTGTTTTGCTAGGCTTTTCTCCATCTGTTTTGCGGTGAGAACGGTGTTGTTATTGCAAGATGACGGTGATGAAGAGTTCGAGTGGTTTGGTGAGGAAAGAGAGCCTTTTTGAAAGCTGTCTTGGAGCGGAGGTTGATATCGGTATTTTGCGGCATTGTTAGGAAGAGCACAAAGGAATATTTTGTGGTTTACTTATGGCGGCAGAATTTATGTGGATTTACAGCTCAAGAGCACTATTTAGAATGGATTACGACGATAAGGGATTTCGAACTTAATGCACTATTTCACTTGACACTTTTATTGGCGTTAGGAAAAAGTTAATTTGGTTATATGTTCACTATGACGGACGAGATTGTGAGGCACGACTATTCACTTTGACAACTCATAGTCAACTCTGGCTTCAAAACATAAGGAACCCAAGTTCCACGTTTTTGAATCCTTCCCAACGCATGCAATCGCTTGGAAATGGCTTGACGGGCAACTCATAATGCTGAAGCAACCTCTTGTTGCGCTTGGCACGGATCCTCATCGAGCAATGCCTCCAATTCAGCGAATTTGAAGAATTTTGGCCTTACTTCACGCTGACGGTCGTCAACATCGAAATCACCGTCTTTGAGGCGACGAAACCAATCATGGCACGTTATTCCACTTAGAGCAGCATCTCCGTAAACTTTTTGGAGCTCTCCATGCGCTTCTTTTCTTCGAATGAAAGAAGAAAATAATCAACACTTCCCGCAAATGACGACTGTTTGGCACAAAATCAGACATTTTCAGACAACCAAAAGTATATGACGCCAAACCGAAATCACTAATGTGTCAAAACGGTTTGTTTACCATGTCTAATCTTGGTTTGGGATATGTCAAAATCGACCAGCACTTACTGCTGGAGCCTATCTATTGAGTTGCGCACCTAATACATTTTATTTTCTTCTGAATAAATTGTAGTAAGTAAGTTTTATAAAGCAATACAAAGTATTTCATTTCGACAAACTTTTACATACTAAAATATACATTTCATTTGTCACTGCAACTAGTTGCAAATGTTTTGCGCAGTACTGTAGGTACCTATTACATGGAAGGTTTTTTTTTGACGAATTGTTTTTGTTACTAATAAATATTAGCTTGCTTTTTAGATTAATCGCACAGAAAATTGTTTAACTATATTCTGTGCGTATTTTCCATGTATTGTATGTTTAATTTTGATTCACATTTTAGTGAAATTGGCTTCAAGGACTCCACGCTCGTTGCAATGAACCATCTCGCTCCAGTGAAGAGCCCCGGTTTTTACTAGTTCACTATATCGAGCGTCTGCCGTGACCCCAAAATGTGATAGTGTATATGGGACCGATTAATCTTTTTTCTCAAACTTTAATGATATGTAATTGTATCCTTTGCTACTATTACTACTAATATGCCTTCCTCGCAGACATTTTTTCGATTACTTTAATTAAGAAGAAAACTTGTAGGAGGAATTGCATGTCAACTTTCAGAAGTAAACTAATCTCACAGGCTGAACAAAATTTGTAAAAATCATTTTCTTTGGTGAAACGTAACCTCAAAGTCAAGTTTTCACAAATTTGCAACTTGTGCATTACAACTTTAACTTTTGGTGAATACTTGTAAAAATTAATTTGTAAGTTGGCGAAATAGGCAGCAGACCTTCTGTGAATCAGTCACACTTTTAGGTGCAAGGACTACTTCATTGTGTCATACCGCGCATAAATGAATTCACAAACCCAAGAAGGCAGAATAACGGGACGCCCCAAAAAGACAGCAGAGCAAACGAGGACATTTAAGATGAGTAAGAGCTAAAGTGAACTGCCGGAAACCAAGCGGGCGCACTTGTAATCCTCTGAAAGAACACAGTTGATGGTGAAGACTAGCACTCGCATTCAAACCTAACAACTCTAGACCAAGCCAGAGCAATCGAAAAGCAACCGTATGTCCGATTCAAACAGTCAACAAGGATGCAAGACATCAAAGCTCGCCCATAATCATCGCAAGCACAAACAGATAAAAAGTTCAGACAAGATACGGTTATCCACAACTTCTGGCTTAACAACAAACAATACGCAACACCACTACGTGTGAAAAAAACCAAATCACCGCACGAACCCCAAGCCAAACCGGTGATAGTACCCCACCCACGCCATCCGTTGGCTTTTCCAGAATTTAAACTATCTACTCATCACTTCACAGTGAATCTTGGGGGAAAACATAAACAAACGTACTTGTAATGTGGCGTGCTGCGCCATTATCCATATCATCAAATGAAAAGAAACATTTCCCGCCAAAAAAGCAAATTTCGCACCAACAACACAGCGCAGATGTCTATAAAGTACACAGCTCATGCATACCGCATACATACGTGTAAACGTTCCCACTACACACATTGCCAATGTTAATTTTCACACTTATTCTCTAGAAAATTCGCCAAAACGGGCGCAAATGCAACCGAAAACATGAAAACTCATCAATTCTGAACAAACTAAGCCGATTTCGACCCAATAGGACCGAATCCAGTCCAATAGGATTCTCAACTAAACCTTAAACTCACCTCTGCTGCCGCCGATTCCTCCTGCTTCTTACGATCAGCTTCGTATGCTGCGATTAAATCCTTACAATCCAGATTCTCTACTGGTTCCCACGTATTATCTGTATCCGGATAGCCCTTCCACTTCAAGAAATACTCAATCTTCAAGAAAGTTGGAAACAAGAAAATTAGAAAACGAAATTGAAAAGAAATTGAGGGTAATTTCGATTCGAGAATATACCTTCCCCTTGCGCGTTCTTCGGTCGACAACCTTCTCGACGGCGTATTCCTCCTCTGAAGACTCCTCCTCTGGATCGGGAGTTGTTTTCTTTTGATCATCTTCTTCGGCGGTTTTTGTTTCTGTGGAGCCTTTCTTCGATCTCATTTTGATTTAACGTATTCTCCTCGCTCCAAATTCGTAGAAATATAGAATCCAAATTTCACAATTGGTGTTCCGTCTTTTTTTTTTTTTTTTTTTTGGTTTTTTCGTACTCGTAATGTAATGTACAGTGGCGGCGTCCAAATGCGATGTCAGAATTTCACGAAGCTTTTTCGCAGTATTTGCGTTCCGCCGGTTGCTGATGGAATTTCGCACGTCAAGTATTTGTTGAGAAGTTTGTGGCACGACAATTTATGGTCGATTATAAGGTGGCGATTTATGCTTGACGGTTAGTTGATAAAAAAAAATGGTAATTGTCGGCGCCTTTTCCGATTAAAAAAAACTAAAGCTATGATGAGAAATTCAAAATGCACAAGCACACATTCCGTTTGCCGCACTGTGAGTGTGCGCTGGCTATATTCACGGCGATTATTTTAGAAAATGGCGTCTGGCTTTCGTTGAGCACAAATCTCTATGCAGCGATGTTATCGATAACGCGATTTTGTGCTGGGTTCGCCTATTGGAACGTGTTAAAACAAGCGCAATTTCACCAGTGGCCGTGTTCAGAGGCAAATTAAAGGATTGCTTCAACAATTTCTTGTATTATTAAATTGTTATTCAAAATTTAATAAGTAAATATTGAGTTGTTGCGATTAAGAAATTATGGAATTTGTTAAATGAATTATTAAGGAATGCTAATGAAATCGCTTTTCAAATTTATTTCAGATTTCAGATAGTTGATAACATCACAAGAAATAAAATAATGCATACATAATTGTCTTATGAAATAGTGTAGCTTAACATTGAGGTAAATAATTAGTACGGAAAAGATTTTTATTTATTTCAACTGAGTGTGATTAAAGAGGTTTCTTACTTATGGAACGTAACACAGAAGGGTTGCAAATGTTAAAAAAAAAAAAAACAAATGGACACATACCTACTGCTATATAAATATGCATATTGTGCACTTCTCACTTCCTGACTATGATTTGAAGTTGTCAGTTGTCGCCATACTCGAAGAGAATACTGATTAATAAATTTGTATAGAATTCTTATGATTGTTTGAAGATGTCGCCGACAATGGATTAAAATCAAAGGATGCCCTATGACGGACTCTCCAAATTTGAAATGACGCAAGAGTTTCCTCTCCTTCTGCCAGCTACCAAAATTCCTGGTGCTGTCGAGCAACATCTTTTAGGTTGGAACTACCTACCGCACTTGAACCTGACACGCTCCGCACTACTGTGTGCAATGTCTTTGCCGAAGTAGAGTCGCCTATCCGCAGATATTCCATCGACTTTGAAGATAAGCAGCATCGGTAACTTGTCCTATTATACCCGTGATATAGATATTTGGTGTTATAAATGTTGAGAATTTACAAAGCTAATGCTTACTAAAATGCTTCCTTTCCGAACCCAAAAAGATTTCGACTTTAATTGTCCGTTTATTTTTGACAAGATTTAGGAATGGACAACAAATCGTCAGTCAACACAGAATCGTCGGCCGTAGTTTCGAAATAGCTTTTGTCATCCTGCCTACCACCTGGTCTACAGATGATACTTCTTAGATTCTCAGTTTTCGATCTACGACCTTTCCGGTTTCCGGTTGTTCTTCTATGAAATTGCGCGTTTTTGAGGAACCTGCTCAAGTTTGATAACTCCTCGGAACAGCCTTTAAGAAAAATAGCTTTCTCGCCGGCTTCACTTACTGCAATGACTTCAGCCTCTCTCGTTGAAGTTGTTACTATCGTTTGCCTCTGACTTAACCAGGTAACTGCTCCTCCGACATACTTCACAACTACTCCAGAAGTAAATCATACTGTCTTGAGGTATCCTCCAAATACATATCGAAAAACTCTCTTTTAGTCGAACAATGTCTTCTGCGGTTGGAATTTTGTGCGTCCTTGACAAAGCTCCCATACAGTACTCCAGGCCTGATCTGGTTCCAAGCATCAAGTACATTATGGCTCCTACGCTCTGTCTATAGGGAAACTTTTTTATCTTGTCGCTGTCTTTCCCTGGTCTTGAAATCTTTGACTCATTTAGCGTTGGAGTTGAGACAGGCTTGCATTCCGAAAATTAAAATCTTCTTGACATGGTTTACTACTTTTTCTTATTTAAATCCCCAAAAGCCACATTGCATCTTCTGAAACCATTCAATAATTTGAACTCTGACTTAATTTACCACTCCTATCGAGCTGCTGGCCACAACTAATTTCTTATGATTCCTTTCAGGGATGTACAAACATGGACCGGAATCGCTGGGCTTAAATCCAAGTTTATGAAGAAACTCCCCGAGACGTTTGTTCCAACATTTTGCGGCCCGTTTGAATCTTCTTGAACTAGCACACCTTGCTGGTTCCGTCGTCGTATGAATACTTCATGAATACTGTCTCTTCCAATTCACCATAGAGGATATTTGTTGATGCCTCGAACTGTGACAGGTGCATTTCTCGCTCGCTGCGATGCTAAAAATTCCACGAATAGTTCCTTATATTGCAACTGGACTAAATGTTTCGTTGTAGTCTGAACCATGATGATGACTGATCGCAAGTTTGGTCAGTCTCTAAGTTTGATTCTCTTTCAAAGAAGCCATTTCCTTGTCCATGGCTGTTTTCCACTCGCCGCTATTAACGCTCCCTAAGGTATCTTCATAAGTAATAGGATCCTCCATGAATGTAGCCATCTCCTCTGTTACCAAAGCGTAATCGTCAAGATGCTTAGGTCTTTTGGTCGCCGATCTTCCTTGTTCTAATGACAGACTCTCATATTCTGTATCCAAATAGTTTCCAGCTTTATCTTCTTCATCGTCACTCGTAGCTCTTCCTGATTTAAACATTTCATCTTGTTTTTCTTCCTCGGTGTATTCATCATCTTTAGTTGATCTCCGATGTGTTCAATACTTCTTAGCTTGACTTCCTCTTCATCATTTACAGGTCTGTCTTGAAATTGAACATCTCTTAACAAAATAAGTGTTCGTTCCTATTTTATGTAAATTCTGTAACGCCCATCTCCATCATATCCAACTAGAAATCCTTTTACTTCTTTTTCTTCAATATTCTTTCTCTTCTGCATTAGAGTGTGGACATAGCAGGTATGCCAAATAATACCCAGGTGCTTGATTCTAGGCTTCTTTCCTAGCCACAGTTCATATGAACTGACACCTTCCTGGGATGATTTGTTTGTTCTATTCAGAATGTAAATTCCCGACATCACAAGGTCTGCCCTACATTGCATCCGGAAATTCAGCATCACGATTTGCGTTTCAATGACCGTTTGATTTCGGATATCGCTGTAGCGATATTACGTGTAGTTGTCTTTGAACAACTAAAATCGTTTTATTTTTCGTAAAAGATTCTGAAAAGGGACACGCAACGTCTGTTGAAAACAATTCTCGAGGTCTTGCGGCCTTTCTCGTGGTACCAAACGGCCTTGCCTAAAACACACGGTTCGCAGATTTCTCTTGTCAGCTTGACGTTTGCCCTTAACTCTGTCTTAAGCATGTCTCTTACGTGTCTTTTGTCTTGGTGCCCCCCATCCTTCATGTTACAGCTGCGACTTTGAGGAATCGCCTTTTGCAATGTAAAGTCCTAGCTTTCTGTCAGGTAAAACAGGCTCAATGTCTGCGCTATATAAGGATCCATTTAAAATATAACAACATATTTAAAATAGTGTGACTATGCTGATTTGCCAATTATCATACAGAATTTTTGAGAGACAATAAATGCCCACAGTGGCAGAGGCAAACTCGCTGGGACTTTGCCAAAACAAAATTCCATAGTCTTTACTCTAACTCCTCAACAAGTCGTATTGGTACCACCAACTCTTGAGACTATAACACCTAGATATAAAAGAGCTACTTACTTCCTCTACTTGCTGTCCGGGAAGGTTAAATTTAACGGGGCTAGTGTTGTGTGCTGAGAGATAGAAGTCCCTAGCCTTACTTTACTCGGGGGTCTGATTCTAAGTTGTGAGCCATTTGGTGCAGTTTTCAGTTGTTTTTTTTTCAGTTTTTATGCATTTTTATTTTTTTAACTTAAATTACTCCTATATGCTAAACAAAAAAACGCTTAAAAATTAGCTTAAATAACTTAAAATTATCTTATACTAACTTACTGGCCCCATGCGGGCACTCTAAGTTAAACCTAACACTTAAACTATGTCCTTCGACGTTTCTTACAGACTATTTTTAATTTTATTTTAACATTAATTAATACTAGAATACTAAGAAAATAAATTTTAAACAAAAAACTTAGTATATGGACATTTTTTAATTTTTTATAAAACTTAAAACTAAAAGCCTGCAAACTACCTAAAAATAAATCTTAATCTACTTAACCTACTTACATCTAACACAAACATAGACATACATAAATATACATATACATAATATGTATATACATAATATATAGATACATGTATATATATATATATATATATTCATTTTTTTTTTTGGTTTTTATATATTTTTTTTTTCTTAAAATCTAACTTAAACCTATCTAAAACTACGAGTATGTAAGCCAGCCATGGCTAAAAAGAAATTAGGCTGGCCCACTTTGCTTCACATGAAGCTACATATCACTGAAGGAGTTCGACGACGAAGCATCCTCCCCTTCAACAAGCCACCAAAATTGCTGGTGCTGCTGGGAAACATCCTTCCTGTCGCGATTCCCTACCGCCCCACTGAACCGGAGACGCTCCGCACTGCCATGTGCGACGTCTCTGTCGTAGTTGAGTCGCCTGTCCGCAGCTGTTCGAACGACGTGGAAGATTAGCGGCACCGCCAATCTGTCCTGGATCAGACCTTTGCTATCTAGATAGAGGAACGCTTCTGGAGGAATAAAGCCGTCAAAGCGAACTCTCTCGTGATACATATAATTGGGGTAGTAAGCCCCGGAGATCAGGTTGTTCGATGAGGTCATTGCTCTTGCAACGTGCCTTCGAGCCAACTTAATAACGAAATTGTCCACTCTTATTAGGTTCGCCCTATTGTATAAGACCTCATTAGGATAGAATTTTATGTACTCAAACTCTGGTGTTCTGTATAAGCGAAGACAAGTCCTCTCAAACACCCGAATCTTTTCCAATAAACTTGCTCTCACGTTGAACCACACGGGACATCCAAACACAAGCATGGGCCTGGTAAGGGCCATGTAGCATATTACCTTCACCCTCACATCGAGTTGGCTGTTATAAAACAGTCTCTTTGTAAGGGCAAAAGCACCTCTGGCTCTGGCCAGAGCAACATCTATATGTTTGTTAAAATGCAGAAATTGATCTAGCCAGATCCCAAGGTATCTGACTACATTTCGACATGCAAGTGGCTGCCCGTGCTGCCCCATGATCGAGAACTTTCGCCAATTCTTTCTGGTATCCCTAGAGGCCCCAGACAAAGGCGTCCTAAACAGAATGGTTTCCGACTTCTGAAAGTTGATTTTCAACTTCCAGTCATCGCATTATCGCTTAATTTTGTCGAAGTCACGCTGCAAAAGTATATTAATGACCTCAATCTTTGGACCTGATCTGTACGCGATTATGTCGTCTGCGTACGCTATGGCATGGTGAAGTGAACCTATGAGATCATTTGTGTAAACGTTGAACAGGATCGGCGAATTTACCGCACCTTGCTGCAGACCGTTCCTAATGTTAAATGTTCCAGCAGAAGTCACATCGCCGTTCTTCACGATGAACTGTCTACTAGAGAGCATATCAAAAAGAATATACAGCAGTGGTTTACCAATGCCCAACCTGTCCAGCTTGAAAAAGAGTCCTTCTAACCATACGGTATCGAAGGCTTTCTCCAAGCCAATCAAGCAGGCACCAGTGCACTGGTTCTTGCCTTTGTTCCATTGGATATCAGAAACCAGTTTGGACGCAGCATGAATGATATCATGACCCGCCTTAAAACCGAATTGATTATCCGGAATTATATGTTTGTCCTCAACCCACTTAGTCAGGACTCTATTGATCATCTTCTCGAAAACCTTACTGATGTTTGGAAGAAGACTGATCGATCGGAGATTCGCCGGATTGGAAGTGTCTTTATCCCTTTTGGGGATGGGATGTACCACCGCAGTTTTCCAATGCGCTGGATAATGTGCATTATTCATTGCATTATTAAACAGGGTGGTATAAATGTCCACCGCTTCTAGTGGGAGATGTCGAAGCACAATGTTCGGTATTTCATCGGTTCCCACTGATTTCTTACTTCTAAGCGATTCGAGGATCGTTTGGAGCTCCTCCTTCGAAATGAACGGTGGTAGTATCCTATCGTCGGCGATGACATTATTTGCCATGTTCTCGTCACTGAACTGGGTGAAACCCGAGCTCTCGAATCGCCAATTCACTATTTCATTTCGAAGGTAGAAATTGTGCACAAGGACTCGATTTTCCAAGTCGTGGTTCAGGCCAACGATGTCATTTGCCTTATATACTTCCTGGAAAGTCGCTCCTATAGCTTCTACCTGCTCCTGCGGATCCTCAATCACAAAGAAGTTGTCATCATCAACAGCCTCATTTGGATCTATGCCCGCTGCTGCCAGTATTTGTTCGTTTTTCGTCGTTCGGTCGATTTTAAGACATGGAATGTCGTTCTGATTATTTCTCCGAAATATTTTATTTATTTGCGGGAACATAATCGGGTTGCTGGTGTTTACAGCCCGAATTTTATTGTTCCAGTACAAACTTACGGAATTTCTGTAATTTTCCTTTATTAATATTTGTGTCTGTCAGTAAACCGTCTGTACAAAATTTTTAGTCTTGACAGCAGTCTACTTTTATGTCGGTGCAGTGCGTCAATAGTTGCGTTGCGGAATAAGTCTTCTTCGTCAGTGTACCAACACGAAGTATCGTTTTGTCCATTGTTTGTTTGATTGTCTCGTCCATTCGTCTTAGATACCTGCCAATCTCCTCGTTTGACAGATTTCTGTTGGACGGTGGGTAGAGCGAATTCGAGGAGAGTGCTCTAGTCAGTGTTCTGGTGAAGTGTGTCCAACGCACCCTACTATAATTGTAGGAATGCCTTTGGACAAACTCATCTAACTCCGCGATTTCATTGGGAACAGTTATTTCGGTGCTGAGACCGCAATGGTCACTGTCATACACGAAAGTGCGTAGACAATTTGTACTCGTAGTTTGTTGGTTAGTCAGTTGTATTCGTGAGTCGAACAGCAGAAGATCCAAACAGGACCCGTGTCTGGGAAACGACGGACTATCCGTCGCCTTAAGCCCGAGTCGATACATCACACTGTGTTGCCCCCACCAATTGAATAGTAGGTTCCCTCTAGTATTTGGTGTATTATTTCCCCAATCACTATGTTTGGCGTTGAAATCTCCGCCAATAATAAAATAGTTGTCTTCCAATTCCAGCCTCAGAAATCGAAAAAGTGTCTCGAGCTCTGAGATAAATAAGGTGGATTGAGTAGCCTTAGGTGCATAGACAGACACAAGTACAACCGCTTTCCACTACGGAGAGGGATATACGTTACACCATGCATGCTTCCAGCACCTGGAACCTACGTACTACCCGACTGTATACTCTTTTAAAACGTATACCTTTTCGTACGAAAATCGCAACGCCACCTCCCTGAATGGAGTTGGGTCGGTTTCTCCGTACTATTTGGTATCTTCTGTGCCTCATTTTGTGTCTTTTGGTAAGCTTAGTTTCGCTAACCAAAAGCACATCAGGGGCTTGGTCTTTAAGCAACTTAAATAGTGCGGCTCGTCGTTCGAACCTTATCAGTGAATTCACATTCACAGCAAGGACCTTCAGGGTTTGCTCCGCCACGTACGTACCCATCACGGCAAAAGGTGCGTTAGGCCAGGCAGCAGCGCGTATACTTGATCAACCCTCGCGGTCTGTTCAGTTAAATGACGTTGTAGCTGAGCCATCTGCCCCTGGATAGAGAGCAAGATAGCTAGCGTGTCAGGTACTGGTTCCGGTGCTCTGGGCGCTGGGGCCTGAGAAGCAACCTTCACTTGCTGTACCGTATTTCCCCCACCTGCCGCCATTTGGGCGTAGGTAACATGGGGAGTAACGGCTGGAGTTTGCAAATGCACGGGTGGACGTGTAACTTCCACTTTCTGCTGCCGGACCAGATTTATTCTTTTGATGTACTGGAATTTGGGACAACCCCGATAATTTGCGGTGTGTCCCGTGTTCCTACATAAAGCACAGGAGAGTTGGCTCTTTTCAGACGCTCCGTCCTTACTCAGAGCGCATTCCTCGGACTTGTGGTTCTTTCCGCACTTCACGCATCGAGGCTGCATTTCGCAGTTCGACGCGGCGTGCCCGAACCTTTGGCAGCGAACACATTGTAAAATGTTTTCGCTCCTCTTTAATTTTTCCCAGTGTACAACCTGGTAGTCTAGGACTTTGATGCTCCTTAGACCATCCAGATTGCTGGTGGAACTTAGTTGGACCAGGAAAATCGGCAGTTGCCGCTTCTCCCTTTTGGCTCTGGCTGTGGTGAAAGGCTTGACCCCCACGAATTGGAGCCCTTCGCACTTCTTCTCTTTCAGCAGTGCAAGGAGCTCCTCCGGATCAGTCGACGGTTCCAATCCCCTCAGCAGCATTGTTTGCAGCTTGTCCCCCTTCGGGGTGTAGGAGAAGAACTCCGTCGTCGAATCCTTCAGTAATTTTTTGATTTTATAATAGCGCTCCACTGAATTGCAGTGGATCGCGTGTCTATCTAAAGATAACCATTTTACAAAAAAATTGTTGCCTATGGCCGACTTACATAATTCGATAGTTTCCTTGAGTTGTAATCTTGTCTTGCTTCTGCTGCTGTTGTTGCTGCGTTTGCATATGTTGTTGTTGCTGGTGTTGCTGTGTTGGCTGCTGCTGCTGTTGTTTCTGGGGCTTGTGTTGTTGTTGTTGCTGCGGTTGTGATTTTTGTTGTTGTTGTTGTTCCTTTTGCTTCTGTTGTGTCTGTACGTGTTTTCTCGTTTGCACATGTGTGGTTTTTTGTTGTGGTTGCTTAGAGCTTTGTGAGCTGTTGCTTAGAGCTCTGGAGTTGTTGCTCCTTTTGCCTTCTCGCCACTTGTTTCTTTTTAATAGCCAGTACTTTTTGTTCCAGCTCTTTAATGCAGCTCTTAAGTGCATGCACCTCTTCCTCTTCATCCTCTGACTCAGTAGCCATCAGAGATTGAAAGATATTCTCACCACCATCAGACACGTATGGGTCTTCGTCTTGGTCAGCTGCCGCCTTTGTTGACGTTGTTGGCGCCCCTTCCCTTACTTTACCTGTCAGCTTTTCAGTAGAAGTTGTTAGGGAGGGGCGCTTTACAAGCTTCGGAGATGAATTCAGCCTCCTCCTCCTCTTCTTCGCACCATTTTCCGATGACATCATTTCGTATGCTGGTCCCGCTATTGTGCTAGTCAAAGTGCTTGAGATATGGTGCCCCTTCAGTGGTGAAATATTGCAACCGTTTCACACTCTGCTGCAAACTTCAAATTTCTTTGACATGTTACCATTGTGTAAAACTGACACTTGTAACTTTTATCATGGGAACTAGTTTTATGGTATACCCCTGCAGCTGCCGAAGTCCGTCTCGTAATCGAAGAAAAGCAAATGTGGCGGAGATCTATACTTGACGTTCAAGATTGATCCGCAAGGTGTTGATGTTGTCGATGCAGGAGAATTCAAGTCGAAATCCTGACCAAGAATTATTCTAGCTGTAAGTGTAGTCACAACTGGAAGAAGCTTGTACAATTATTGTCTTCCTCTTCCAGTCTTCGAGGATTTCTTGGGTTCTCAGTGCTTCCCTAGTTAGTGGCTGTAGGAGTTGTGCCAAAATTTTAGGTGCGGCTTGAAAGAGTTGCACCAGAATGCCGTCTATGTCAACTGCATTGTTTTTCTTCAAGTGGTGTGCGAATACGGGTATTTATTTTTTCCTGAGACTCACCTGAGCTTAGGTGGCTGTTGCATAAGTGATTAAGCTGCAGAAAGTTCCTGTGGTCTGACAAGCTGTTTCTCATTCGGAATTAACAGATTTCCGTCTGATGTAATTACGCTTGTCTTGTCTCTTTATGCAGTTCTGCACTTCTAATTCGGAGCACATATTCCTGCAGCTGCTGCAATCCGCACTTTGTGTTCAATACGCTCATCGATCCGTCTCTACGTGTTTGCTGTCAGCTATCTACTATGTACAAGCTCTCTAAGATGAGAAGTTACTGAATGTTTCTGCATTAGTGGTAAAGTGGTCCCTTATTCGTGCGGTGCGAAGGCAGTTTCATTGCGAGGTATGCCCTGCAATGTAATCCATTTACCCAATAAGGTAGACGAGTGGACCGCTCTAGGCAGAGGAAACTAATGATGAAGCTCTGTGCTCCACGGGTGGTTAGAAGGCCTTATCGTAAGCAAAGACTCTATCGTTGTGTTTTAAAAAATATGAAGAAGTAATACAATCAGCTTTAACATCAAACCTTTCGGTGCTGTTGTATTGCTGTGGTACCTGTTTATTGATCGTGAATGTAACGCCTAAATAGATCTATAATTGAAGTTTCTTCATCATTATTCTGGTTACATAACTTCGTAGGTGCGACATAAGCTTGAGCGACAAGCTTGACACGTTGGAACAAGAAAGTTATACCTGTGAAATTTTTGAAAACTTTGCTTCCGCCCCGAGTCTAAGTCATGTAACAGATATATATTTCAAATTTCAAGAAAATTAAAATGTTAATCCATTTCAAAGGATGCAATCGCTATATTTTGTTCGCTTGTTAACGAATTTTCTGTGATGCTCTACTACTCTCAACAAGAATTGTTTTTGTTGTTCGTTCTTAACCGATTCGTTGAACTTTTTTATAAGAGCTATTCCTCTTTCTGCTGTATCGCTGACTACCTTAAGACCGTTAACTTGGTTTCTTAGAGAATAACCAAATTCGTAGAACAGCTTTGTTTTGTTCATTACAAAATGGCTCAGACCTTTCCTTCAAAAACCAGGTTCTTTCCCTCTAATCTTTTCATTTCCTCTTTTTAGCATTTTTTGCTTCTAAATTTTTCATCATATTTTCTCTTTCAGCCTGGGTAACACATTCGTCCGAAAAAGACAATCCAACGTTTGTTTCCGTTAGATAGGTACAATAGATGTCTCTTGGCAACTGTGAGAGCACATTTTTGACATTTTTATCTGGGTAAATGGTCAGAAGATGCAGCATATCCAAACCGTTGTTTGGACCCCATCGACTTACAATTGCCTCGTACCAAAAGCGAACTTAAATGAGGCTGACAATATGTGCAACCTGTTTCATTCCTTTAAAATCTCATTGAGAAACATTTATCTGTTTACTAAAGAGGACAATTTTAAATGCATATATTACATTTGCAATCCACCGTGCTTGATGTAGAGCCCCTGGAGCTCTGAAATTGAATTCGTTTTGAGACCCAATGAAAGTTGTAATAATTCTTTGTAGTCTTCTCTTGGATGGCTTCCGTCTTTCAAGGGGACCTGCATAGCGATTTATCGGGAAACTACTGACTGCCCAAAACATGGATTGGGCCAGTAGCGCAACAATCAAGTTCGTAATGTAGTGCTTGCTTTACCTCCTCGTGGTGGTCCCCGGCAACTGCATGTATAAATCCTTATACATGTAGGCTAAAATTGCAAGTGCGAAATCGTCTAGAGTCTTATGTCTAGACTAGGTAACCTGGGCCAGCAATCTGCGTTATCGAAATTCGACAGCTACGGAAACCGAAACAATGCCTCGGATAAGAACTGATAACTCGTTGACAACCTTTGGCTATCGTACTCGGACAAAGATTGGTTTCTGGAATGTGAAGACGCTCCTTGACTCACAGAGTGAAGGACCTTAGAACGCCAGATTCCTTCAACTTCCTTGTTGATGCTGGTGTGCCCCAGGGCTCTGTTCTGTCACCGACACTCTTTTTAATTTTCATTAACGATCTCTTGTCTGCTACTTCTAATCCAATATATTCCTTTGCTGATGACAGTACTCTCTGCTTTTCATATTCGTTCCCGGACTCACGGCCCTGATCTTCGGCTGTAGAACGAGAACAACAGCGTATGCTAAGCTCATTAAATTCCGATATCAACAGCATAACCAATTGGGGAACTATCATCAGAGTGGAATTTGATGCTTCCAAAACACAATGCTGTCTGCTGTCGTTAAAGCCAAATTTAAACACCCAGGCATTATCCATGAATGGCCTTGTATCGTTGAAACCGAAAAACTTTCCATTTTCGGTATGTGTGTCCACGACAACTTACGTTGGAATGACCACATATTTGATGTCGCCAAAAATGCTGCAAAATGTGTAGGTTTCCTCAAGCGATGTAAGAAATATTTTACCCCATCTGATCTGGCCTCAATATATAAGGCATTCATCCGCCCAAAATTGGGCGGATCTGGATCTGGATCCCACATCTGGTCAGGTGCTCCTAAAACATCTCTGCACCTGCTAGATAGGATTCAAAACCGTGCGATAAAACTCATATGTGATTCTAATATCACTCAAACAATGGACAGTCTCGAACACCGACGTGATGTCTTGTGTCTCACTCTGTTTTATCGTTATTTCCACCACCAGTGCTCCATAGAAATCGCCAGTAGCATTCCGCCCCTTCAGACTTTTAACCGTAACACACGTCTCGCAATGAATGCTCATCAGTATACCCTCAAGGCCATTTTCGGACGTACTCTAAAATATCGTGATTCGTTCCTAAGCCGTACAACTCGCTTATGGAATGCCCTGCCGATCTCTGTATTTCCTGGTCGTTATAACTTGCAAACATTTAAAAACAATGTACATCGGTACCTCTCTTTTCTTCCTCCCTAAATTTCCTTTGTGCGCCCTCATTATAAAAAAAAAAAAAAAAAACTTGAACATGAGTTCATGCGATATAGGCTGGATATATTGGGAGTAAGCGAGATAAGATGTTTAGATGCGGGTGAGTGCCAATCCCCAACGCTTAACACTGTACTACTCTACTCCAGAAGACCAACCGAAAGCCCCCGTGGATATAGAGTTGGACTGCTGTTAACACCCACAGCACGCCGAAGCCTAATCTCCTGGCAGTCTTACGGTGATAGGATTTTAACGGCCAGATTCCGGACTAGAGTACGTCGCGTCACAATTATACAGTGTTACGCCCCTACGAATGGAAAAGGAAAAGGAGACGGCGACATGGTCATAGTGATTGGGGACCTGAATGCCAAGGTAGGCAGCGACAACGAAGGGCTCAAACATGTGATGGGACGTCACGGACCAGGCAACCGCAATGATAATGATTCGTTGACTTTTGCAACGCAAATCGCCTTGTCATAGGTGGCACCATGTTTGAGCACAAAACCTGCCATAAAATCAGTTGGGTGTCAACTGACAGGCAATCAACCTCCAACCAAATTGAACATTTTGCCATCAGTCGCCGTTTTAGAAGCTGTCTTCTAGATGTCCGAAACAGAGGAGGAGCGGACATGGGGTTGGTACGAGATCACCATCTTATGATACCGACTGTCCAATTACGCACTGCTGCCGTTCGAAGATCTAACGACACGAGAATGCCCAGGTTCAACACCGACTGACTAAGAGATCCCACAGTGCCCAAGAACTAAGGGACCATATCTCACGTGGAGTGGAAACAATCAGCAGCTCACTGTCCACCACCATACAAGATCATTGGTATGCTGTGAAAACTGTTTTCACATCAGGTGCAGAAAGGATTGTCGGTCGATCGCTGGGAAGACATAGGGCGTGGCTTTCCGAGGATACCTGGAGAAGGTTCGACGAACGTAAACAGCTTAGAACTCGAATTGCAGCAACTCTAGCAGCAGGGAGGATCGAGCTAGAGTCCCTATATCGCATGAAGATGAGAGAAGTACAGCGTAGCGTGCGGCGTGACAAGTGCAATTACATCAATGAACTGGCTACTGAAGCAGAAGAAGCAGCAGCTATGTGCGACAGCAGAACCGTTTACAGACTCACCAAAGAGCTAATAGGTGGCCGAAACTCTACTCAACACCCAGTGAAAGGCCTAGACGGTTCGTTGCTCATATCGGATGAGGATCAGCTCAAGAGATAGAAGGAGCATTTTGCTTCGGTTTTGAACCGAGTATTCGCCAGCAATATGCACACAAGTCAGACTGAGGAGTCCGTGGAAAGAAATGCCAGAATTCGCACCACTAAGGAAGAGATCATTACCGCGATCAAAGCACTGAAAACCAATAAGACGGTAGGACTTTGTGGCATACCCGCAGAGTTTTTTCGAGCTGCGCCAACTGCATCAGCTGAGCTACTGCTCCCACTTGTTGGGAGAACCTGGGAGGACGAGAGTTTTCCGAATGAGTGGAAGAGGGGAATGATCGTCAAGGCAACGTAATGCAGTGTGAAAACTAGAGAGGCACCTGCGTGCTGCATGCTGTGGCTAAGATAATAGCTCGAATTATTCTGGAGCAAATTAAAGAACACCTTGAAGTACGGCTGAATGCGGCTTTATCGATGGGAAATGGAGGAATTCGATGGATTCTTACATCTGAACTCAAACACCTTGACTACGCTGATGATGTATGTCTACTGTCTCATAGAATAATGGATCTTCAGAAAATGACAGCAAATGTGGAAAGGGAAGCAGACGTCGTTTGGGCTGAATATGAACTCGACAAAAACAAAAATGATCAGCCTGGGACCGAACTCACCAACTCATACTCGTATATGCATTGCTGGACAAACTGTTGAGAGAGTAGAGAGTTTCCAATACCTTGGGAGTATTTTCTCAACTGGATATAGCCAGCCGAATAGGTAAAACGAATTCTGCGTTTGGGATGCTATCTAAAATTTGGCGAAGTAATGCCATTAGCTTAAACACCAAGCTACAACTTTTGCGTTCCAACGTGGAGTCAGTGCTGCTATATGGATGTGGTACTTGGAGAATGACCACTACTATCACAAGAAAGCTGCAAACGTTCGATAATAGGTGCCTGCGTAATATCTTAAGGATTTTCTGGCCAAACCGTATCTTGAACGAACAGCTTTATGAGAGAACCGGCCATGAACCTATTGGCACAACCATACAACGACGCAAGTGGCAGTGGATTGGTCACACTTTCCGAAAAGGTGACAGGTCCATAGCTAACCACGCGATGCAATGGAATTCGCTTACTCAGCATGGCAGGATACGCGGCAGTCCTAGATGTACATGGCGTAAAACAGTCTAGAAAGAAGCACGGCAACTCGGAAAGAGTTAGAGAGAGCTGAGGCACATTGCCAGAAACCGCACACGATGGAGCAGAAATATAGGACATAAGTAAAAGTAAGTAAGTAGTCTTTCAAAACATTCTGAATGTAGTTCACCACTTTCAACAGCTGTTCTTTTTGAAATTCTTGAAGTGAATTCTCTTCGTCGAGGATTGTGGTATATAATTTGTTATCAAGTGAAGCCTAGAGACTTTGAAACTTCCGAAAAATCTGGATATCAGGACCACTTGATGGTATGCTACAACACTCCTTTTAAAATAAGTTCATAGGTGTGATGGCGGCAAGCCAACCACAACAAAGTTCGTCCGAATTCACTTTCAATTCTTTTTCATGCCCCTTGGATCAGCCCTGTATTCGAAGCTGTAGTATCAAAAGACATAGCAATCATTTTGTCACGTAGCCCAAATCGGTCAACTTCTTGAATAACTACTTCAACCACCTGCCCTGAAAGGCAACAGGTGCCCCAAGCAAATGATCAAAATCCTTGCCAGTCACTGGAACTGCAACTGTACCTTCCAAAGTTTTTACACTTCCATGGGCAACTGAAGGCAACAGTTTACTATCCCAATGCAAAACCAATTTAGGAGGATTTTCAAAGAGCAACTCTTCGATTCTCTTTGCCATTTTATTTCTATTGTTTTTCCGAGCTCTGTAAACTGTAGCTGTAGATATGGAAATGTTTGAGACATCGTAGCCTAGGCTTTTTGCAGTTGCTATAAATGAAGTACTTGCTTGTCGATTTGAGACCTCTTCTCTATCCCAAGTAGACGTGAGTGTTTGATCAAGCGGAATTAGAACGTAGTTTTTTCGTAGCAAGAGTCAAAAACTCAGTCTCTTCATCAATAGCTGCTGATGACGATGCTTTATCTGTGTTCCTTGATTTTTTTTACCCAAATTTTGGTATTCTTTGTATAGCTTCTGTATGTTAGCACGTATATGCTCTTCCGTCATAACAGGGATATTTGCTTTCTTCCATACTTCCTGCAGTTTAGAGCTACAAGATTTTGCAGCATTCGGAAGTGTTTCCTTAATTTCCTTATGATGGTATATAAAACTAAAAGAACTTGTACCGAGCTCCTAAAAACCCACTGAAAGGCACTTCTTCTATCAACCAAATTCCTCTGTTAGTTCCTATTATTAAATTGAATTACCTGCAAAAGATGAAAAAACACATGAGAAGCGTAGTCTTACAAAAGGACGTCAATATGCGAAATTTTACAAGTTGAGGAAAAAGAGACCAAATTGTGCAACACCTAAGTATCAAATGATTTTTTGAAATTCGGCATTCGGATAACTATTCAGCCGATAAAATCTGTGCTACCAAACTAATTTTTTCCAATTGTTATCGAAAAATGCTATCGAATGTGTCAAAAGTGACACAAAAGTCAGTTGGAATTGGAAGCCGACAAACGAAAAAAAGGAAAGAAAAATGAACTCTACTGAGAAAAGGTAAAACACAACAAAAAAAAGCTAAAATACATTAATTTGGGTATACATACGAAGTATATCTTCATCCTTATAGCAAGCAGAAAACTTGGCAAAAGGAGGAAGTGTTGGGACTGCTACATTGCTACCTGGAACGGAAGGATGAATTCCAACACACAAGAAAAAAAAAATGTTGCGTATGCAAATGTGTTGGAAGACATGGTGTTCCGGGGGTTTACGGTAAGATACGATCATTTCTTGTTCATAACCTAACTACGAGTAACTTGTTCCTCATTTGATATTTTAGGATGCCAGCACGACAGTTAGTGCCATCGAAGGAAAGATGGAAACACTTCTTATGGCGTATAAAGCGGCAAACGACAAAACAAACCAAACGGGTGCAACCCCGGCCATTGTCCCGTATATGAAAGAGATGGATGAAATTTTGGGGGACAAGCCTACATCACCTTTCGACGAGTCTGCTCCGTCTCCTCCTCCTCCCCAGGACTGCTCAGCTATATCTCCGCATTTGCCAAATCACTGCTCACACCTTAAGGTGGAAGCTGGCACGTCCACCGCACGGAGAAGTGGCAAAAGGAGTGCTGCGGAAAGTAAGCAAGAGTTTAAGAAGTGTCTTTTCGAAAGACTTGAAAAAAGCCTTCAGGAGAATTTAACGATCCATCAGGAGATAATTAGAAAAGCTGAAGAGAAAAAAAATAAAACTGCTGGAAGAAATTTTGAAAATATTATAAAAAAAACTCTATATATGTGATATTTGTGTGTTTGAAAATTCTGTACATATGTAGGTACACACATATGTGTTCAAATCATCATCATAAATGTGTAAGTCTAAGCAATTAAATTAAATAGTAGTTCTCGTCGATTACTTCCTACATCTGCCGAAATCTCTGCTGTGGAGTTCTCATTAAACGTGTTAGGATTCGTTATTTCTGGTGGAATAGAAATCGTCATTACAAATGCATATGTTGTGCTTAACACAAGCGCTCACGGTGAGATTTGTAATCGCACTTAGATCGGTTTGCTTTCATCAGCAATCTTCGAAATCTTCCTTTGAGCAGACAAAAATCATTTTCTATAACTATTCTGGTTAGATTCAGTCAAGTTTCCATAATCTTTGAAATGTGGTACAAACAAGCCTGTAGGTGGATAAGCTTAATCACCAATAACAAAAGATCCATTGGGAAATAAATCTTCATAGTTAGTCTCCGTTCTAAGGTATACGTTCAGACCTCTCCAAAGCACCCTATTCTCCGCAGGTGATGTCTAAATCAATAATGCCGGTGATAATGCTGGAACTTAGCTATAGTCTCCTCTGCAGCAGCTCCTTGCGGCCATTTGAGTAACTCATGACCAATTCCAATAAGGCATGAGGTAACTCTCCGGACCACATTCCATGCTGATGATTTTGAGACCCCGTACAAATTTCCAAGCTGCCTGAAGGTAAGGGTGTTGCTTATGTACCAGACGTACATGTATACCGTCGTTCTAGGATCTATTCTGGTTCTACCTCCATTAGAACTTATCCCATGTGAATTCACAGATTAAGAATACCTTGCTGTAAGATTAAATAATAGCAAAAGTAATGTCTATGTGCATTTACAAAAAATTAAAGAAAGCCTAAATATGAGATATTCCATGGTTTGACGCCACATTCGCATGTGCAACTTAGAATCCTCATCACAATGAGAAACGTGGGCATATCTTCTGAAGTATTTTTCTCTCGAAACTTTCGTTCGAACTCGGGTTCTGAGGTATTCTACCGTCTTTTGATAAATAGAATATCGTGTTAGGTACATTTATTTCTGAAACTCTCAACTGACTAAGTTACGTAGAAACATTACAACGGGCTGAATGCTACCATTTTCGAAATTATGGAAAACCGTACTTTATCGATATCAATGCTTCGATAACCTTTTTCTACCAGTGCTCTCAGACTGTTGATTCTGAAAGTCTCAGGTCAAGCAGAAATTTTAAAAAAATCACAATTTTCTGTAGCAACTCAATGGTATATAAATTTGTAGAATACTGAGTTAATTTTTTCAAAATATTAGCTCGAGCTAAGTTGGATCTAAGCTCTCGTAATCACCGAGTTTTATCCTTGATCTGAAGGGAAGAGTAGGTACTGATTGAGGAGTACAGAACCCAAGCGGCTCCATACAAATTATGGAATATAGACAAACTCTTAAAGGAACGTCAATTTACTCAGCGTTAGCATCATTTTCTCTTTCAATTGGGCTCAAAATAAGAAGCGACACTGTGCTACATCGCATTATTTCACTGGCCAATTTTGATCATCATTTCGAGGAAGGACTCGGTCAGGAAACTTTTCTCGCAAATGAGGTATTGTTCGCCACTCGCAAAGGCGCCACTTGTTGTAGATAAACGTCGCCCAGATCTACACCTTCAAGTTTCGACATGGTAACAGCCATAAACGTTTCCTTTTCGAAGAAATAAAGCAGTCCAAAAACTAGCAAACTAGAGGATTTTTAAAAATCATTCTTGAATTTTGGAGGATAGAAATGAACGTCATTGTTCACAGTGATTTTTTAGTTAAATTGTTACCATGCTACTGATGGTCTGCCGATATGGGTTCTTACTTTAATTGACCCAAGTTATTATGCAAAAGAGATGAGACCAAGATGGAATCGATAAACCTGATCCTTCGACCACACTTTGAGCTACAGACCCAATATTCCATGTGGTTCTTGCGCGACGGGCTCGATTTCTTTTTTCCTGAGGTTATCCTAAATTGCATACACACCCACTGTTCATGTACGTAGCTCTTAGCATAAAAAAAGTAGATCTTAAATTCTTTGAATGGAAATGTTGGCTTTCGTAGGAAGGTAAATAATCTCTTCAGCGTTAAAATCCCTAATCACCAGCACTCAGCATGTAGCTGCTTACCATAGAGACGTTCGCCGCTAATTTTCCAAAGAGGTCCGGAAGCAAGTATTTGGTCTGTCTTCAACTTTGGGTCATGCAACAAATGGTTATGCTCATAGAAGACGTAACTGCCAATGAAAATTCCAGCCGGCGATATTATTCACCAGTACTCCAATGTGACTTGGAACGTAGACAAGAATCACTGAATTCTATTTTCCAAATCCGCTTAGTAAAGTCTTAAGCGTAGCACGACCATCGCTGCTAACGCAGATCTTTCTTCATATCCATCTTTTTTGTCTCCGTCTTAAAGACAGATACAATTTTATGTAAAGGGTGGTTACGTTGAAGGCTGCTGGCTTCCATAAAGGCCCGCTTAATTTCTTTTCTGGCTCAGATTTTAGGCGGAACAATTCTTGAGAACAGGAAAAGTTGACTTTGTGTTCCCGCATTAACAGGAATTTCAGTGTCAAAGCATCAGAAAGCTTGTCCATAAGAAGCGAGTTGACAGTGCGAATTTTCATTCACACTCATACCAAAGATAACTTTCCTTTAATTGGAAGATGACCTAAAGGGTGTAGCGTATGCTATGATTATCAAGGGCAATAAGATTCACCAGTGAGCATAGAGCCAGCTCTCAAGCAGGCGGCAAAACCCGACAGGCAGGTGCTCGTATAATGTGTCGTCGAATCTTCTTCACAGCCTGTTAACGCAAGCGGAACCTAATATTTTTCGAAGGATTTCTCTCGAAACGACTGAGAATACCTTCATCCACTTTCGATAGTCATATTTCAGCTCCATAAAGTAGGATTGGGATGGTCAAGGTCTTATATAATGTCCTTAGTTTTTTGGGATAGGGCCTTGCTACTCAATTACTTTTTTAACCCAAAGAAACAGCTTTTGGCAAGAGCGATATTTCGTAGTCCCTTATAACCTCGAAATTATAGTTGTCGTTTGTGATATACTGCAAAATTCGTCGATGTTGTGTGTAACTTCTTGTTGACAGCATTTTTTGCCCTTATTTATCGCTAAACCTTATTTTAATAGCTTCCGTTTTAAAATACTAGCGGATGCACCAGCGATAGCACGCTGTGTTCTACGATATCGGCATCGGCAGTATTCGCTTTCTTTCATAATTCTTTCAAGTATGCTGTTAAAGAAGTCACATGACAGCGCGTCCCATTGTCTAAAACCTTTTTTGACATCAAAGGTCTCGGTTAAGTCGTTATCAACTTTGACAGAGCGGCGAACGTTCTTCATCGTCATTCTGCAATGACGGATGAGTTTGGTAGGGATGTCAAAACTGGACATGACTCTATATAGCTCGTGTCAATAAATGCTTTCATAAGGGGCCTTAAAATCAATGAAAAGATGATGGGTACCGATTTGAACTTCTTGGGTTTTTTCCAATATCCGCCGGAGTTTGAAAGACTCCTTGCCAGTTGATTGTGGACTTTTCTGGTCTGAAACCACACTGACAGGGGCCAATCAGGTTGTCGACGAAGGCTTTCCTTCACGCAATATGACAGATAAGATCTTGTATGCGATGTTATATTTAGCGCAGTTGAGGGTCTCCTTTTTCGTTGATCGGGAAACCACAACAATGGCACTATTTAAGACAACGTTATCGCAGTTACGTTGGTGGCTAATGTTTGCGTGTTCGCTGAAACGCCAATGCGTAAGACTTATTCGTAACCCAGTTCTAGCGCATTTAACAAATTGTTAAGAGTTGCATGAAAGACTGTCACATCTTGCGTTATCCTCGCCTGGAAAAAGAAAAGTCGATCAGCAGTCGTCAGTGTGTTGTTTTAAAAGAAAAGCTTGCGCGGACTTTGAACTCCGCCTTGATTTACTCCTTGTCATTTCGGTTGTGCATTTATCTTTCCTTTTAACGCCAACGTTCTTATCGGGTGCCATTCTTAATACACATCTCGGCTACCTTTTGAAATTTCAGCGTCTTCCAAGTAAGGTCTCTGCGAACTCTATTGAAAGAATTTTTCAAATCGACGAAGGTAAGGTGCAGATCTTTCGAAGCGTCACAATATTTTACAATCGTCAACCTGCCTCATTGACTGCTATGGTGTTTAACAATATTGGGTTGTCGGCTGTCTAGAATTCTATCGAGTATTTTGATAGTACGCGACGTTAGTTTCGCCGATCGGTAGTTGTTCCAATTTTTCGTGTCGCATTTGTCTTTATACGGTAGAACCAGGAAGTTCTCCTTCTACTAGTAAGGCATCCGATCGCCTCTCATCAGTTGCACATACTTGGGAGGGTATGTGATTTGGTCCGACTTAACGCCCCCGGTTCATTATTTTCACTGCTTCGCTAACTTCGGCTTCCGTAAGATCTGCCTTTCATCTTTGTGCGCGACAACCTAGGGAACGGTACTGCGCGGGAAATCTTCGTTTAGTAACGCGTTAAAGTACTCTTACCCAAATACTTAACTTTATACCAGCAGTTTTGTGTTTCTGGTACAGCAACCTATTTTTGGAAAAAGACTTTGGTTTCGCAAGCAAAATAATGCTACAAAGCGGTAGAAATACATGAAAACAATTTCATCGCAAGTAAATACCTTAATTTTTACCACTGCACAATCTTTCAGTGTCTCTTTCCACGAAAGTATGCATGTTGTCAAAGGTTCTGTGATTCGCTCTGAATAGTCATGAAGCATGACCTATAGAACGCGGGTGAATGACCAGAAGCCTGACTTTCAATCGTATTAAATTGCGGCTTCCTAGCAAGGTTAGAAACATCATCGAAGGGCCCTAATTCATTCTTGAACTTCATCATCAACCTTCTTTCTGCTGTAATTTCGGCGTGATCTTATGTAGGTCTGTTGCGTACTGTCTAAAACTTCAAAAAACTATGAAAAGCAACAACCGCGCAGACGCCTTGTTAAACGTTTCAATATTTTGACCTTGTTTTCTTCCATTCAGCCTGAAACTTGGAAATACTTGTGCTTCAATGGAAACGCTATCGACAGAATACTCCAATCAATAGTTTGATGTTGGGATGATAATATGAAGTCTAGAAGCTGGTATTCTGTTTAAACATTGTCGACTCCTGTTTAACCAGGTCCAGCTTTTAAAACTCGTAAGATAAACAACTCGTACTCGTCTAGATAAACAATATAGACACTGATATTATGTTTGTAATGTAACGAAGAATCTAGCAATTACAGTCCTAAAGCGGGCGCTGGGCCGGAACCAACCATCTCAACTACTCGCGTAATTCCCTTCTTTTCTCCGTGTATTTTTATTAAAAACTATATTTGTTTAGAAATATCCTTAAAGTACTAAACAAACTTAGGCTACCGATAACACAAGCTACCCCTTATCATTCACATTTCGCTTTTAATAAATTTTTTCTTTTTTATATTTCGGCATTTTTTCTGTTTTTTCAGTTTTATTTGCTTCATTAGTTTTTTTGTGTTTTTGTTTTTTTTTATTTCTTTCTTAATTTTCTTTTTGCTTGCTGTTGCTGTTGCTGGGTATTTCTGTTTTTATCTTTCGTTTTTATTTGGAAAAAAAAAATATCGCGCGTCTGCAAGAAACCCCAGAAAAAGTTTAGTAGCTCTTAAATTGGAACTATCCGGAATTGTTTTAGAAACAAAAATAGGTAATCCTCTGTTTGATTTGAAATATGTTTTACGGCGAATTCATTTTAAACGTTCCTAAGATCTTGACGGACTTTTTTACGACGCATAACGTAGTGCATCTGAAATTGGGGAAAGCTTAGTTTACACTGGATATGGAGGAGCAACAATAACTTACGTCTTGTTCGCGTTCTCTGGCGCGACTTTCTTCGTATAGTTTTATTAGATTTGGACACATTTTATTGAGCGCTTCTTCGCTTTCCCATTGTAGACCTGGCTTATCAACCCATCGAAAGAGATATTCAATCTAAATTGTGAATAGAGATAGTTATGTAGTTGTAAGAGGAATGATATTGATGATTACATTCTAGAGAGAACTAAACTGGGTAGGATGGTAAAATAGAGAACATTCAGGTCACGAGCGTAGCCTTTTACAAGATGAGATACAAGAATTCCTCATGATAGAAAGACACCAGATGTTAAACCGATAATAGGGGCTGTAGAGAAATACTGGAAGTACAGAACTTCATGAAAATAAAGCAAGTTGAGCACGGAGAGCAGAAATGACTCGAAAACGTTGGCCTAAGCCGCTGAAGGAATGGAAACCCATCCGTTGGCAGGATTGTACAGGAATACCTAAATAGTTGTAAGGAATTTTGACCTATTTATCCATTGCAGCAGAGTGGTGATTCCGGGAATAGATAATAGATAAAAGGCAGAGAGTTCTGTCACCATCAAATAAATATACAGGATTAGAGGTAGCAGACAACAGCTTACTAATGATAATAAAAAAAGGGGGCCGAAGACAGAACGCAGACCCGGGTACGCCACATTTTATTTTGTGGATATCAGACCTCCATCCAAGTCAACTTGAATTATACTGTCCGAAAGGTAATTTCTAATCCATTGAAGCAGTGACTCATCGATTCCAAATGCACGTATTTTTGGCGAAAGAGCCTGATGCCAAACTCCTTCAAATGGCTGCGAAATATTAAGTGCAAGTATTTCGTCAGTCCACGTTTTGTGGACCTGTTGCTACTAAAATCGTACTGCTGAGAAGCTTTCGTGTCTTGAGATATTTCATGAGCATTTCCACGACCTTAGAAAACAGGTACGTAAGAGAGAGATAATTTCCTTTTTTTAAGGGACGGGCTGGACAAATGCTGAATGCCCTCTGCCCGGAAAGAGTCCCAAAGAGTAGGATTGATGAAAAAGCTTACGCAGTGGTTTGCCTAGCGAGAAAGAACACCTCTTCAGAAGAAGGGGAGATATACCATCTGGACCAGCGGGTTTGTGTGTATTAAGATCTCTAAGTACTCTTGTTACTACACGAATGCGAAAGATGATTCGTCCCATTGAAGATTCAACGCACTCAAGAGTAGGCGTAGGCAAAGCACAATTTGTCTGTGTTGAGCTGGTCGAAAATTGTGCAGCAAGCAGATTGGTCTTATCTATAGAGCTGACAGATCATGTCATTATAAATGAGCGTTAGGATGGGGAATGAGGCCGAATTTCTGATTTTTTAACGGACAACCAAAAATGTTTACTACCTTTGTGACATTGTAGTACTTTTTGCTTCAGCTTTTCGCCCCATTAATGTTTAAGAAAGGCGTTGTAGTCACTCCTGGTTCGTTTGAGCTTTCTTCGGTTTTCCCTTGTTGGAATGGGCTTGTAAAACTCTCCTACGCTGTTTGGTCCGCTCCAGTTGGCTTACTCGTAATTGTGTGGTCAGAATAAGAGAATTTAGCTCATATTGTGCAGTGGTCCGATGAGTCGATTTTGTGAGAAGTTAAAAACAATTCCAGGGTGTTGGCGATATGACTATCAATGCCTGGTATTTGCGTGGGCACATTTATAAGCTGAGTCAAGTTGTTTTCCGTATCGACGTCATCGATCATATACCTGTGCAAAAGTCTTCAACAGTCTCGTGAGGCAACAGCTTTCTGTCCATTGTAGACCTCAGAGTCTTGTGTCTCGTCTCCCATCTTTAATTTGTTTCATCAGTTCGGCCTTAAAGTTGTAGTAGCTAGGTTGTCATTGTCAATAGTTGGTTTAAGCTAAACTGTTCCTGCTCTCAGTAAGGCCCCATTTAGGAAATGCCTGCAAGGCCTTATAAAGGTCCTTATATTTTAAACGACGGGTTCCATTCCCGAAGGAGCCTCTCAAAGTTACATACTTATGAATAAATGCAAACTGCCGAACCAATAGATTTTGATTTCAAATTTCTTATTACTCCGTCATAGCCTTCTCCGGAGTCCGATTAAGAAAGAAGGGAAACCGTGACAATAACACTGACATTCGCATAGCTAACTGAACTTAAGTGGAAACATATCCCAAATAGAACACAATATGGACATTTCGGCGGAGGTATTCTCAAGAAGGAGTCAACACTGTCGTAAGAAAAACTTTCAACGTTAACCACGTGTGAACAACTTTGACAAACTCGGAGCTCAGGTCATTTGGGGACTCTTTGGTACTAGGCCATATTCATATCTTGTAGGGGGCTACTGGTATATTTCAAGAATGTTTCCCTCTAGGCTTGTTGTGTTAATTGGCCGATTACATTAAATTTTGTATGAAGTGACAAACAGCCTCAGCTATGGTTCGTACTCTTGAAAAAATAAGTACGACCTCCATCTGAGCGCATGCATTTTCGGACACTTAGAGGAACACAACCAGCCGAAAAGAGAGCGAATCGGCCAGACCGCTGCAAAACTCTTTCATCCAATAAGTGTGGAAGGAGAAAAAATATATATGCTGTGTGACCCATAAGCGACTGCTTCATTTAGACCGCCGATTAGGCGCATTGTTCCCATTTGGTTTGTACCCCAGAAAGAGGAATAAAGTTCGCAATAATTTGACGTTGAAAAGATGGAATTGCAAGTGACTGCTAGAGTCTTTTCTGATGTAGAAGACTAGCGATGACATTGTTGGGTTAAAAATGGTCCCATGAAGAGGTACCAAAAAGCGAAACATTTGGCGTGCAAAATGCTAGAGAAGTATAAGAGCTATTCGAGAACTCTGTGAACAAAGATGGAAACAGCATCGGCTTCTTTTAAAAAAAATACAAAGCGGGGAATGAAAATGTGGATTTGGTGCAAAGACAAATTTGCATGGAAAAAACATTACATCGTAAACCATGCTTTTAAAGATCCTGGAAATGCAAGAGATCTTAGCATTGGATCGGTGTTTGCTCTGAACTTCGATCTCCCATGTTGTGTGAACGCCTTCATCCTTTCATGGTCTATGGGCTTGTGGCTTTGCCTGATAAGTCCACAATCGACAAAGCTATATAGACCTTATGTAGAATGCTTGCTGCTAAATCATATTTGTCATGATGAGAAAAAATCAGCAAGATGTCATTGTTACATTTGCGGTTATTACCGAAGTGGCAAAGATGAGTTGTTCAGTGAACGAGGGCAAAACAACGAATATGCTGTCAACAAGCACGGACACCCAACACCAAAGGCTCAGAAAGTACGCCACAACGGGAGACAGTTTTGAAGTATTAACTGGCCTTGCCCACCATTGTCAACAAGCCGATCTTTGGAATAAGAAAAATACTTAAAAATAAATCTATTGGGCAAGCATAGAAGAAAGAACTTAGCATGAACTTTTCCAAAAGCGGATCAAAATCCCGGTTCAAATTATATTGTTACAATCATATTGACCTTGTTCGGCTTTGAAGGATAGAGTATGTTGAGTTCCAACCTGGAAAGGCTTCGACTCCAACGCGGTAAAAGAAGAGAAAAGACGAAGGTGGTGGGCAACTGGAGACATTAAACGCAGTATCGCATTAAATGGAGAATGCTATTGGTTGAAGCCGAGCTCCACAAGTAAAACTAATTACTTTCAAACAATAGCAACATAAGTGTGCTCTTGGTCAAACAGGGCTTTATTCATATATGTTTCAAAGAAGCGCTAAAAAAATTAGCCGAGTCGACCTCAAAGGCGAGTGCTACTTATAGTATCCAGGCAGAAAGAAAGACAAACAAAAATAGAATACCAAATCATCCTCATGGATTTAGCAAACATCAACAAGCATCATCGGAGGAGAGGTCAATAGAGATAATCATGTCTGTTACTAAGGTACTGCGCGGTAACCTGCACCATGTTAAATGTGCCTTTAGCTTTCGGTTTTACTGTCTTGGATAAAGAAAAAGTGAAAATATTAATTTTCTCCAAACCATAACACTCAAATGGACTCGGTCCGCTCTTAGAAGTGTAGGTTGAAAGATAGTAGCTTCACCACTAACCACAAGGAAATTCCGAAGACTATATTAAAGGTACATTTCCCTGGCTAGCTGGTAAGATCTTTAGCACAGACAAAGTCAAATGGCCATCGACTATTATAATCATTTAATGCTTCAGTGCTTTAGTAGAGTCTCGAATTAATAATATCTCGCCTGGTAAGAGAAAGATATTGCATACCGCAAACCTGCGTGAAGTTAACGTGATTCTAATCCTTATGCTGGGTAGCAAACCAAACGAGCTTCCTCTATTCTAATGTCCCATTACCCCTGTCAAATTACCCGAAGGTCCCCTAAACAGATTGCCATCTGCACTTTGTTAGTTGTTGTGAGAGCTTTCGGCAATACCGGTTATGATTCAATTACAATTGCCTTGGTCTTTCAGCTAACTGGTGGATTAAACCAACCTTTGAAAGTCGAGAAGCCACAACAAATTTCGAGAGGTCTTCGTGATAATATTTGTGGCAATTGGATTTTAACAAGGTGGTGTCCTTTCTAGGATGATGTAATGTACGAAAGGTTATCAAAAATAAAAAGCACCTAACTGGAGGCATGCATCTGTGGCAGCTAGGAAGAGAACTAGCAAAAGGTAAACATTTGCAGTACCTTTATCTTTTTCTGCTGTTTCGCAGAAACAGGAGCTATAGTGGAACACCGATTATCACATATGATACTTAATCCATTACTGTATAGTAATGAGGCTGCACTCGCCAAGTTATTGATCTGTTAAAGTGAAAGTGTTTTTTACAACATTCGCATTGGGCCAGTAGTAACTTTTATATGCGATTTACTGAAGTCTAAAATATCATACGTTGGGATGGCGCAGAAAAGAAAAACGAATTGTAAACTACAATACAACGTTGGTATATATTATACAAAAACGATGGCTTCATCTCTATTAAAGATAAACACAGCACCAAACCGCTGAACCTGGTGTTAACATCGTCCTCGGTGATTTGAAAGCATTACTTAGTAAGCATGGGAGTGTATGGCCTGCTTGAGACTAGCTCCAAAATCGGTTACAATTTCAATGAATTTACGGAGTTAACTTCGGCAGTTATCTTCACCTTCTTTATTATCTTCATCTTTACCTTGAGATCTACAACGAGACTAGGCAGTCTTCTGATCAACTTATCATATTGCGATCGTTGCAGTATACTCCTTTTAGAGGTTGTAATACTCTGAGATAACAACAACGGTTAGGGTCAATTTTTAGTTGAAACCAAAATACGAATTCGGAATTGCCAAACAGTGATGAAGTCTTATAAATACTACGAGGACTTTGAACTGCAAGAAGCCGACAGGGTTTTTGCTAATTTCAAAAGAAGAAAACCACTATCAAGTTCACAATAAGCTATCAAAAATGACTGTCCTGTGACAAAGGATTTCCCGGACCACCGCAAAAAAAAACTTTTGCTTGAAAGCGTAATAAGCACCTTTATTGCATCTTTATATAAGATGAACAGGAAAATAAAGCAGTGGAAACGAGGTACGTGCTAAAAGCATTTGGAAAGAATGCTCCGATAAACCAGAACTGATCGTTTAACTTAGAAGGTGACGAACATACGTACACCTGCCCGCATGTAGCTGACGTAAGGATTAAGGCCAGAGTCAAACTGCTGGAACTAATGCCGCCTGTCAAAATAGCGAGGGATGACTTGGTAAGTAATATGGTTGGGTGCAAAACCCCTGAGGATATAATCGAAACTTTGTTTGGCCGATCTCGAGACAACAAGGCTCTTATGATTAACAGAGGCTATTGATCTCTGACGAGATATTTCTATCATATCCTGTGAACGTATTAGACCGTCAACAGATAGATTTATCTTCTTTTGAGTATTGTATCCATTACCTTCCAATAATAGGTCTTATGTATGCTAAACTAGGACAGAATGAAGTTTTCAAGAAAGGACACCTATAAATGTTTGTAAGACGAACACAGCCTTGAAAAAGCCAGCCAAAACACAGTAATGGTGGGAACATATACAATGGACGGACAAGAACGCGCCATAAAGAAACATTTTTCAAGCAATCTAGTTAAGATGCACACGACAAACAAAGTTCTCGCAGAAGGAATATCTCCCTATAGGTGATGGTTTGTTAAAAAACAAGAAAAAGCCTTTGCAGCCCAACATTTCGTAAGTCTGATAATAAGGACTGCTTTCCCTTTCTCGTGCTGACAGCAGGGAATTTATTCGAAGGTTGGAAATATAAGAGATCGAAAAGGAAGCGCTTTGTTCCATAAAACAAGGTAAGCGTCCTTTGGGCTGTGGGCTAGTTACGAAACGGACTACAATATCTAGTATACGGCCAGACTCTTCAATGACGACCTTTGGCTATCCAACACGGAAAACAACAGGATTCTGGAACGTTAGACTCTTCTGGAAGGGTGGGTACACGCGCTATAAAATGGGTACCTTGCGATTGAGAGGAAGAGCACCATTTCGAGACGCATTGTCTTACTATAGTGGAGCGAATATGGGAATGGGACATGGTCTCGATTTTATGATAGCTCTTATACGTCTCCGTGACCCATCCATTCGGACCAACTACAGTAATCCGGTTCACATTCCCAAGTATTACAACGGTAGGCTTCGGGAGCCAACATTTAGGGGACCACATCGCAAAATCAGCAGAGTAATTCCACAAAATCTAGAAAAACATTAGAAAGCTGTAATTGCTGTAGATAATTTTATTGGTATAAGGCGGAGAAGTCATAGCGCATGACTAACTGATAAATGCCTGGAGACATCAAAGAGCGTACGCACTTAAAACTAGAGTTGTGGCATCTTGAGTAGTACAGAAGTCTCTTGTGTTTAAAGTGAACTCCTGTCTTGTAATTTCATAATTTCACTGAATGCCATACATTCATGGGAACAAGGATACGCCTTGCCATCGCTCTTCGTCAATTACTTTTATACCAAAGCGGAAATGTGCTAAGGGCACAGCTCCACCCTTGGTATGAGTCGAGGCCTACATATCAACCTCTTGCTGTTCTTAGAATCACAGCACCTAGTAATTTTTGCAACTCTACATCGGGTCGAAACCGACTAGAAGACTCATTTTCGCTCCCATTAGAGGACCTACATCTGACATTCAACAGGACCTACAAGCTGCTTGCAACTGGTCAAATGGTAGCAACTTTCAGCGGCATTAAGTTCTGAAAACCGTTTCGATAAAACCAGTATTTGCTCTACCCTCGCTTTTTATTAGACGATTTCAGTACTGAGCAGTACAGAGAGCATACCTCGAATACCTATATAGAAGATGTGGCAAACGAAACCGCATCAACGCCTTTATCGGACAATCAAATGCGATAGCAGGACCTTCTACAGAATCAGAAAAAAGCTAAGAGGTGGTCCCAGCTCTAACGAACAGTGCGGATAGAACATTGGTAACGTTAGGATCAACTCAGGAGATCCAAAAAACGATAGCCGTGGCTCTGGAGAAGACCGAGATTTCCGTTGCAAAAAATTCTCTGTTACTTCCCAGAAGAGATCTTCATCGCAATAAAAGCACTTAAGAGAATTAAGGCTCTTAGGTTTGATAGCATTTCTGCAGAGCATTTTCGAGTGGCGCAGAATATACCGACAGAACTCCTGCATCCATTCGTTACACAAGTTTGGGACACAGATACATATTTCTCGAGACGAATGGCAGGGAAACTCCTAGAGAAATCCAAACTAATGGCCAGCGTCTTACCTGCGGATGGCAATGGCTAACATTAGGCCTCGTAGAAGTAGCGACATGTTGGTTCGCCAAATAACGAGATAGAAGCCTCGAGATAAGTTGGTTGAATGCTGGGGAATACCTCTCGCTCACAAAAAGCACCGTCTAGCTCTACTCCAGAAAACCTGCCGAAATCAAGAGTCCGGCATAGGATTGATGCTAAAACTAACAGCAAGAAGCAGCAGTCTTGAAAACCGTACAGTGACCGAATACTAGCGGCCAGATTTCAGAGTAGGGTAAGATCCACTGCTGAGCCGACTGGAACCGTGACTGAGGACGAAAAGGACAATTTTTACAGTCAACTTGGCGCCGCCCATGACTTAACGAGTAACGGGAACATCATAATCGTAATGGGAGATTTCAACGCTAACGTAGACAATGACAACACAGCGTTCGAGCACCTGATGGGAATTCATAGACTCGGTTTGCAGATTTTTGCAATAGCAACCGGCTAGTCAGAGGCAGTCAGTTCGAGCACACGGCCTGCTACAAAATCAGTTGGTTCTCATCTGACAAGCAGCGAAATCGAAACCAAATCGACCATTTTGCGATAAGTCGACGTTTCAGAAATTGCGTCCATGACGTCTGAAACAAACGTAGAGCCGATATCGGAATGCCGCGCGACCATCATCTCGTGTTAGCCACTATACGCCTTCGTACTGCATCCGTCAACAGCAACCGCTCAAACTTGTTTCGAGTTACCAGGTACAATACCAACAGACTTCGGGATCCCCTAGTGCGCCAACAATTCAAGGACTATCTTGCCGCAGAAGCAGAAACAATCAGCTGTGTCACAAACAAAGTCACAGACCATGGTTATCAGATGCCTAAAGACAGATCGATGAGCGTATTTCACTTAAGGCTCGGATTGCAGCGGCATCAACAGTAGAGAAGCCCGAGTTAGAAGGCTAATATCGTGTGAAGAGGAAGGAAGTGCAGTGTCGTGTCGGATGTGATAAGCGTTTAAACACCAACGAACTGCCCTCGAAGGCTGAAGAAGCTTCCAGCAGGTGCGAAAGATGGAGGAAACATTTCGCGACAGTGCTAAATAATTTAGGCGACAGCGTCATAGTCCCAAATTCCAACGAGCGTGCCGCAGCAAGAAGTTCCCGAATTCGAACCGGACTTTCCAGCAACACAGAGATAGTAGCCGCTATCAGATACCTCAAAAGAAATAAAGCGGTAGGCATTGATACCTTGATACCATTTATACCTGCCAAACTTTTTCAAGCGGCACCAACTACAACGAGAGACGATCATTAATCTCCCAAAGGGCAATTCGATGGAATGTGGGAACTTGAGAGGAATATGCGTTCTCCAAGCCGTAGTCAACATAATAGCTAAGTTAGTTCTAGAGCATGGGGATTTCGGGGTGGATACTCTTGCGTTGGTCACATCAACACCTTGCGATTCATCAGCGAGCAATGCTTCGAGCTTAGGACTCCGCTACATATATTGTTCATTGACTTTGAAAAGGCTTTCGACAGTATGAACAGAGATGTTATCTGGATAAACTTGCGGAGGAGAGGTATCCTGGGAAAACTTACAGCTATTATTAAAGCTACTCACGAAGATGGTAAGTGTCACGTTCTGCACAATGGTAAGCTGTAAGATGACTTTGAAGTCCATAGCAGAGTACGCTGTACACTTTCACCGTTCTTATTCCTGGTAGTCACCAGCGATGTACTTCGGCCAGCACTAACTAAAAGAAACCAAGGATTGAGGTGGACAATGACATCATACATCAAATACCTTGACTACGCGGATGATGTTTGCCTCCTTGCACATAAAATAATGGATCTCCACCGAATGTCACAAAATGTGCAAGCCGCGGCAAACAAAGTAGTGCTTAATATATCTGCGGGAAAAACAAAGGCCCAGAACCCAACATTGCCGGATAACAACGAAAAATTTCTTTATTTAGGAAGCATCGTCTAGGCCGACGGTTGCACGGGGTGGCACGGAACTCGGTGTAGGCAGCAGAATCGAGAAAGATAAGGCTGCGTTTGAAATGCAAAAATCTGGGAAAGCAATGTTCTCATCACAAAAACCAAAGCTGATACTGTTCAGATCCAATGTACAATCAGTACTGCTTTACGGGTGTAGTACTTGGATGGTAAAATGGTGGAAATTTTCAATCAAAGACCGCGAACCTTTGTATATAGATGTCTACGTAACATCTTAAGGATTTTTTTTCCGAACCGCATCTCCATCAAATAGCTTTATCTGAGAAAGGGTCAAAAACCTATAGAAGTCACCATATGGAGGAGGAAGTGTCAATGGATTGGTCAAACCTTACGGCGTGAAACCGGCCCTGTCAGTTTGAAATGTCAGAGGACTTTGAAGTACGTAGCGGCGGTGCGGGAAATAAGCAATCTGCTTCAAAGTAAGAAAGCCGCGGACTGAAATGGACAATGATGTTGGACTTCAAACACTTAGGTCGACGATTTCTGCTTGCTTTCCTTGTAATTACGGACTTGCACAAAACGGCCCATAGTTAAAAGGCTGAAGACATCAAAACTTAATTAACCACAGCTGGTCAACGGGTGGAGATACACAGTTAATGACTTCCTTTTATTTTAGAAAGCGTTGTTTCGGGCAAGGGTGGCACTCAATTTGGGCAGCAGAATCGGAAAGGCAAAATGGGCATTCGGTACGCTACTCGTATTCAAAGTATGAATGAGCAACGTTATTAGCTTGAGAACAAAGCTGCGATGGTCCTGCTTAAATGCAAGGTCTGTACTCCTTTATGGGTGCTGTACGTGGACCATCATATTAGCATATTTTGGCCGAACCTCTTCTCGAACCAAAATGAAGAATCCACCTCCAGGTGGCTAGGGGGCAAACCTTATAGTGCGAAGAAAATTCCGTTGAAATGGAGTCCGCTAACTCAAAGTGGGAGAAGGGTGTATTGTCTTAATCAAACTTGACGCAGTACAGTTCAGAAGGAAGCAAGATTGTTGGGAATGAGTTGGATAAATCTGTAACACATTGCTACAAACCGCACACGATCGTGTGTAGTCGATTACATATGCCCCACGATGGTGGAAGCAAGAATTAGCTGGCTCCGGAGGGAATCGTACCAGAGTCCGCTATAACTTAGGAGGCGCACCCAAAATGAAGGCCACCTCAAACAACTTGTGTGTGAAAGTGAAGATTATTAGTAGAATACCAGGTCCATCCGGGCTCTAGCACCATTTAAGTAGGAAGTAGGCACTCGGTGCAACAGAAAGTAAGATCTCCAACAAGTTTCGGAGACCCAACTGCAAACCCTTCTGACCCTAATTTCAGAAAAGCAAAGCAAAACCTGAGACGAGTTTGTTCCACACTTAGCACCTTAATCTTTAGCAGCTTGAAATACTGAAACGACGACACTGCATAGCATTTCTATACTATGGTACAGAACGAGGTGTTGAAATCCTCCACTAGATTTGAAGAATGAACGTAAAGAAATGTGTCAATCCCACAGAATGAGAGCAGTCTCCAATAATGCCACCGCTGCGAACCTACACCAAAAGTCAGAGCTGAAATCCTTTGAAAACCTTTCCACCACAATTTTGACTTAATGAAACCACCACCAACATGTATGGCTTCTAAAACGACAGTCGCCTCGTCAATTTCTTACCTTTCCCATTTGGGAGACTTTTCCAAGTATATTCTGCACTCCACCCTCAGGGGGTGGATCCTCTGCTTCCGCGTCATCGGCTAAGAACTGGGCACTTTCTTCATCACTTAAACTATCTTCATCTTCATCGTGAGGCGAGGCAAAGGACAAAGGTATTCGAATATTTTTACTTCTACCACCCTCGTTAAGAGTGTCCTCGTCGTCGTCGTCTTCTTCGCCTTCGGCTTCATCGTCACCTTCATCGTCCGAGCAGAGTACCTTGACACCTTGATTACACTTGAATCGCACCTTCTTTGTGATTTTCTTCGATTTCTTTTTGTCGGAGGACGAGCTAGAGGATTTCTTCGATGGTGATTCGTATGTTATTGTCCTATCGGAATCATAACCATCGCTTTCTTGCTTAACATCCTCTAACGTTACCCCCGATGCTGTTGCTGTTTCTGTCTCTGATGACGCTTCTCCATCATCTGGTTCTGTTTTCACTGTCACAGCAGCAGCTTCTTCAACAGCTGTCGCATCTGATACTGTTTCTTCATTTTTGCTACTATCATCATCATTTTCATTTGGAGCTGCGTCGACTTTCTCTAAACTATTCTCATCGGCTAGTGTTGTATCTTTGAGATCATCGGAGATCTGTCTGACTTTTGATTCGAAGCCTCGAGAGTCATCTTTACCGCTGCTGTTCGTATTCTCGTCTGGCAGGTCTTTGTCTTTGACGATAATTAAAACGGCGGCGTCGTCCGAGTTATTGTCTGTCGACGTCGGCTGTGACGACGGCGATGATGGTGGTGGTAATGGTAATGGTGGTGGTGGCGATGGTGATGCTGGTGAATCTTTGGGATCAGACATAGTTCCTCCTGGTTCGGTGGTGGGCTCTTCGGCAGCATTGTCTTCGCTCACTGTTCGCGTAACATTGGAAAACAAAGATTTTGTGTTTTTTTGGTGGAAAATTGTGATTTTTTTTTCTTTTTTACCTGCTGCATCCGGCTGTTTTGATGAACTGTCATCGTCGGCGACCACGCATTTTTTCTGTAGCGTTTGGTCTAGGGTATCACTACTGGAGTCATCACCCTTGGGGTCCATTGTGCATTCGGTTTAATTGGTTTAGACTAAATTTAACTAAGAGGAATTACAAAAAATGGAATTGAAAAAAATATTTTATTATTCTGTTTATTTTTGTTGACTTTTGTTTGAAATTCCACCATCTGTCAAAATTATGATCCATTTGACGTTGGTTGTGTTCGGATGGTAATGTGTGGATCGTATGGATTGTGTAATCTATTATCGTAGATTATTGAACAAGTTAAATGCTTCTTGTTAAATAGGGGTACAATGTATAGCAATTGAACGGGTGATGTATGGACAAAAGATACGAATCGGCATTGATTTTTCAGGAAATATATGCTCATGTACTACGCATCTCAATTGTCAAACCTCTCATAAAAATTTTAATTATTAAAGCTATGTACAGACAAGCAATAATATGCTACAATAATTACCGACGCTCACCTACTGAGCGAGAATGATTTATGTGACCTTCAAAAAAAAAAAAAAATAATTGCTACCAAATTTATCTACATATTTAGGTGCACCACACTACTGGGGTGGACTAGGGACTCAGCTTACATAGCTTTCCAGGTAGCGCGATTTTTCGCCAACTGCCTCTAGTTGTGCACACGAAGTTGGCTGAGGTCCCATTCCGCTTGAGTGCACCACTTAAAATGAGGACGTCCTCTTCTGCGTTGTTCCAGTGGATTGGAGCCGGTGTACTTGAATCGATACAAGTAACTAAAGAGACTTTTGAGAGAATGTGCTTCTGGATTCTTCCAAGAAGGTACCGTTTTTGTTATCACCGACCTTGACGGAGCATCGTGCTTTCTCCACAGTTGAATAAACCTGGCATAGATGCCAAGATTAGACATGACTCTGTATAGTTCGTCTGTATAGATGCTGTCGTATACGACTTTGCCACCTTCTGCCGTAATGTGAAAGTTAGTTCAATGGTGGACTTTCCTGTCCACAATTACACTGATAGGGGCCGATCAGACTATTGACGAAGGGTCATAAGCTTTTAAATAATGAGGCAGAGAGGATTTTATATATTATGCTGAGGAGACTTGTTTTCCTGTATTTTAACGGATTTCCCTTCTTTAAGATCGGACAAAAAATGCTGTAGTTCCATTCGTCGGGCATACTTTCGACGACCCAAATTTTGGAGATGAGTTGATGTATGCTCCATATCCAATCGTCACTTGCTGTTTTAAAAAGTTCGGCAGCTTTGTTGGACTAAGCTTGGAAATTGCTGTACTGACCTTATCTTGGTGGACATGCTGTCTGTCAGTTGAATGGTTCATTCTGTCTGACGGTTTGGTGTTGTTCGTCATCAATGTTTAACAGTCGGCGGAAATAATCCTTTCAGACTCCCAGCACGGACTGTGTAAAAAAACTTCCGAACTTCAAGCTTCTGAAAATATCTTTTTAAGGGAGACTTGAACGAAAAATGGCCTGGCGGTCTTTTGGAATTGTAACCGTTCGTCATTGAACTTATTCACAATGGTTCGGTGGCTGTCGGATGTTACAGATATCCGTATCTGTATCCTGGCTACAACAAGATAATGGTAAGAGTCGCTGTTAGCTGCTCGGAATGTTCGGAGTGTTTAGGATACTAGAGGAGTGCATTGCATTGATCGCAATATGATAAATTTGGTTGACAGCTTGTTGATTCGTAGTCAGCTAGGTCACTTATGAACGTCCGGCCGGCAAAATCAACAAACCTGCGTCCATTTCCTGAGGTGGTATCGTGGAGCTTGAACATTCTGACCGTATAACAAAGGATGCCCTTCTTGCCCTAAGACGATTTAGGGCATTGCTCATAGGTTTTTTCGGGGAGGGCGCCCTTCTGTTCTGTCAAGACGTTGGCGTTTATGAGGCTTATGTTATCCGAATTTAGCCTTTATGTCGAATTGTCGTCAGGCGAAAGACAAGAAACTCAAGACTTACTCACTTAGTTTTCCTCTGACGGCAAAGCCGTCTGGTCGATCCACGCACAATAGCACAGGCAAGAGAAACGCTTCACCAGCGCTTCAACCCACCCGTTACGGACTCGAAGTCTAATTCTGAGCCAGAGAAGCATCCTAGGGCGATTTAGTCGTGAATTTGCTTCCTATACTTAGTCTTGGCAAGTAGACGGAAAGGCTGAGATTGATTCGATTTTCTAAGTCACTAAGAGATTGCAGACCGCCAAACTGGACAAACCCACCCTATTTTTACAATACATTTCTGACCATACAATTCCAAAAGATCGCCAACGTTGGGCGAAGTGCATCGTGCTAAAAGGAGACTATGCTGAAAAGTTAAACGATTTTTTGCCGAAGAGTGTTCCTTATTCAGGGATATATTGACCCACCCTCGTAGCTGATTTTCGGACTGGAGTCTTTGTATCATAGAATTGGAAACTGGTCTTGAAATTTGTTCAGAAAAGCCCAAAACCAGATGATTTCAGATAACTCAATATTTTATTGTTCAAAACAGATTTGTTTACAGGAACAACAACGAATAAATAAATTTACATTTTCTTTGGAATAATCTGGCCCGTTTTAGGATTGACTAAAATTGTTTTTTGACTCGAAAGTGGTTGCAATGGAGGTGATTTCTTTGATTTGGCTTTGCTTCCATCAATCCTCTCAGCGCCGCTTTGTTTGACTTCCAATTCCAGGTTTGTAAAGAACTTTGAGGGTTCCTTCACATCAATGGCTTGTTGATGAAGCTTTACATGATCAGATAATTCTTTCTCTGAATTTGAACTAAAGTCACAACGATCACAGGCGTGCTTCTTACAAATACAAAAATGATGTTTGAGGTGACTTTTGAGCGTTTTTTGAGAAACATTTTCGAACGGACAAAAAGAACATTTTTCTACTTCGGAAGCTGTTCGGTTTTTGTTATGCAAATACTTGTCGACGTTAGATGATAGTTCCTGTGATTCTAACGAACAAATTGTTTGCATCTTTGTATTCATTCGAAATAATCTATTTTCCACACTCTCTTCAACTCTATTCTTAGTCTTCGGATCCTCTTCGCCTATTTTTATTGTTTTTGGAGATTCTTGACTAAAAGAAATTGTTTCAATGATCTTCAGTTCTTCATTGTCTATTCTATTTCGTTTAACTTTAATAGAAGAAGATAGGTACGGGGATTTTGGGGATGCCTTGTCCTTGTTTTTGTTCTCAGTGAGTTTCATTTGGAATTGTCCTTCTGTAGGGGTGTTCGAATCTTGTAAGCTGGAAACTTTATTCTGTGGATTCTGATTTGTGTTACCATCTTTTGCATCATTAACGTCTGTTAGTGAATACACATAGACTTTTTTAGATCCATCCCAATCTAATGGTCGATATGTAGAAACACATTCATCAAAGGCTTCGATTTGTATCAATCCAGAGTGCTTTAAACGGCAATGTCGCTGAAAGAAATTGAAAAAAAGGTAAGGTGATTTATTTTACAAAGCAAGTGTGGTCAACAGCTTAAAAATGAAAGTAATTATGTAGTACAAAAAATTTAGACTTAAAGGGTTCACTGGTATCTTCGGAAAATATCTATGTTAAGTGGTAACTAGCGATTTCCTTTTAAAACGAAGGGCATATTCCGTATAAGCGGAACAAGTGGCCTAACGGTGGACATAGGATCGACACCAAAAATCCGCTTGATTTACTTTGGGAGAATTTAACGGATAGACTTTTATTCACTCAAAAGATATTCCGCTTTTATTTTGGCAACTGCAACCAACATGGAAATTTCTCTTTCCTTTTCTTCTTCCCCTAGAGGGCTTGAATTATTTACATATTTGATGGCGCTACAGTCCGGGGTGGAGCTAGACTTCAAACAATACACTGCTTACAATTATGCACGCCACCTATGGTGAATCCCCATGTTGCCCTTCTCGACTGAATCGAAGACTCTTCGAATTGGAATGTTACTTACTTTTTTTACCAAGCTCGTACAATTGGCTTTTATATCTCATCTTTCAAAGTCTGTCAATGCAAATAGTCCAAAGCGTTTAATAATGTCTTCATCTGCCTCCGTTACGCCCATATAACTACGCCAAAGAGCAGGATTAAAATGATGAGTTACTCGTGTGTTGACTACGTATTTCCTGAAAAGGGCTCATTAATCAATTGTCTTTGACAAGGAGTCAATATCAACGAAATCCCTGAAAGTTAAATCAGTCGATTTTGATTTTGTCCGATTCGTCGATGTCGAGCGTATCTTCTTGTTGACAGCATGTATTTACTTCACTGCCAAACACACATTTACACTCTGTGTTCTACTAAGGATATCAGTCTCATCAGCATATGTGCAGACTCCTGTAAAATTGTGCCTCTGGTGTTGGTCTCGCAATCGTTGACCAAACTGTTTATTGACATCAAAAGCTTCATTAAGATTGCTTCCAATTTTTATACAGCATCGAGCTTTACATCGTCATTCTGCACTATCTGACGAGTGTGGCATAAATGCCAAGACTAGATGTGGTTCTGCTTACCTTGTTTCATATGCGGCATTGAAACCGTCAAAGAGGTGGTGAGGATCGATCTACACTTCTAGGTGCTGTGGTGTGAATTTGTGGTCAATTGTGGACTTACTGGGCACAAGACCGCACCGATAGTATTCAATCACACCGATGACAAGTTGTCTGGAAGGTTCACACAATGCGTCAGACGTTGCTTCTTATACCCGGTGTTAACAGGCCTAATGCCTCTATAGTTGGTGCAGTTTCGACGGTCGGGAGGATCGAGAAATAATTTACCATGCAAACGTTCCTCCAACCAAATCTTCGAAATGATTTGGTGTATGCTCTATACTAAGTCGACTGTTAGCCGCCTTAAATAGCTGGCATCCTTGTTATTCTTGAGTTTAGATATTGCTATCTTCACTTGATTTTGGTAGATCTGATATCTTGACGTCGAAGTTGAACGGCTCATTCTACATGATACTGAGTTTGAATGTTCTTGTTCATCGGCTCTGTTCGGATCTTGTTGGTTTGATACGACCTTTGTACCTTTTGGTAAAACTGTCGAAGTATGACCTCTCCACTTCATTGCTCGTTCGCTTCTCTCGTGCTTTGTTCTTTATATAAGCCGATGCTATGTAACTTTATTGGCAAGTTATTTTACTGAAGTGTTCACTCACGTCTTAAAAGCTCAACACTTATTACCACTTACAACAAATAGATGTTGCTGAGACTGAGGTTATTATTTCTGAAAGGACACTTTAGTGTTGATATCTTCTCCTGCTCTTCCCTCTTTTTTCATCCATCACAACTCAGATTGCCAGGTAGCGGTGTCGTGGCATTTAAGGCTTTCTCGAATAGAATAGCACAACATTACCGAATAAGATGAGCTGGTAACGCATGGCGCACAATCTAACTTGTTCAGACTACATAGTCCTGGACTCTATACTTGTAATTTAAGCCAGAAACCGTTGGTGATGTTGAGTGTCATGATGGATCTGCAACCTACTCTGGGGATAATATTCGCATTCCACAATAAATCTATCATTTGGAGTATCTATGATTAATATCTATGATTAATAGATAACAATCTGTTTTGGATGTCGTGTGCTAAACGTGGAACTTGTCTTCGAAGGGGGTCCTCTGGATCTTAATGGCTATGATAATATGATTAATTTTCAAATTTTCAGCGAATAAGGTTTCACGAAAATACGTCACGGTTTCACCAGATAAGAAAGAAAGATTTGTCATGGCGGCCTTCTTAGCACCCCTGGCTCTCTTTTATACGCACTGATGGATCTCTGGATTCTCAGTCATTTTTCGTTTAAGAAAAAAACGTACTCAAGGCAAACTGGGATTCCGATGACATTACGCGCTAACTGATTTTTGCCTCTGGTCTTAAAGACATGCCGCGACACCGGAAATTTAGTTGCTGCAAGAATACGAAGTCGGCTTTCTCTGTACTCGGTAATAAATTCGATTAGAATCTAAACCAGGGAAAACACATAGTCTAATCTTCGCGAATGGCTCCAAAACCGATTTACTCGTTTGATGCGGCACTGGCGTCTTCATTGAAGGCGACAATTTTAGACTTTACTTCCCGTTAAAACTTGCTTCTACCTTCCAAGCGAAGACATACTGATTGGTAACGAGCTACAGGATCTGGGGTTTTAGCTGCACTTACCACAATACTGGGCCCTTTCAACACTCCCATGTTAGTTTCAGGCATTTCTGAATATAGCCAGAGTCGGAAGGCTGCATTCTCTGAGTCTGAGTATTACTTGGGTACCAAGATCGCCGATGAACCTGCGAGGACTTTTCGGGACTTAAACCAGCATTCGGAATGCAATCGTCTTCGATTAGGCCTTACATTTCGGCTTTTACAATCGTGGGGGATATGACTAAGGGAATGCTTACCGACTTTAATCAGCGCCATTTTAATAGGAAGCATTGTAGACGACATACATCCATTTTAGCGGAATATATTCGCATGCGTATAACACCATAACACCATCTCCAGCGATGACACCTAAGATGTAGAGAGGCATATCGGCCCTGCTCTTATTCTCTGCAATGTAAATAAAAGATGGTGCTGGTCATAATCATATCCATCCACATTTCTTCGATTCGATCTGCCAAATTAATTGGGAAAAATGCTAAACCTAGAGAAGCGCTAAATAGCAAACTAAAAGCAAAAATTCTCCCAACTTCGCTGCAGCAGAAAATCGGAAACCTTCGTAGAAGATCAGCTATAGTCGTCCAAGCGTAATCAACATTAGTTGTTATTCAATTTCCCGCATTTCCCCGTCCAAAATATAACTTCAAAAGCGGTTCAAGCGGGAATTACGGAATTATCACATTGAAAAACAAGAAGACGAGCCAGAAGGAAGAAAACCCTTTGCAATTTAACATCAAAAATAATTTACCTGAATAACATGCTTCCAATTTGATACTTGATGGCATTCAGCACAACGAAATGGTGGCGGTCTTCTACTCTCATTCGTATTCCTCTTGCTAAATTCAATGCTTGACCCCGTAACTAATTTCGTCATAGGTTTCTCTGCCAAATTTGTGTGTATAGATCCAGTAGGATCAAACAACGAAGGTGTGCTTGAAGGCAGACGCGTTAAACCAGCTCTCTGGCTTTTAAAATCTGCAATCTGATTTGATTTTACATTGCTCTTGCTTCCAGTTGGTACTTCACCTTTGTTCCTCAACAAAATTGAACACTTGCTAGCTTTTTCGTCATTAAATGTCGTCTTTACTTTGTATGAAGAATCCGCTGATCTGTTTCCAAATTCGACGGGTGTTTTCAAATTAAATTTTGAAGGAAATGACGCTGCTGATGATGGTTCTGTATTGTGAAGATCCATATGTGCCATGACAACCTCAAGATTAGCAAATCTACAAGGGAAATTCTAATATAAGATTCCTTTTATAACAATTTCAATATTCTTACCTAAAATAACACCTGCGACACTTGTAATAGATTTTCTTTTCCCCATTTTCAATCTGAACAAACGTAACAATGTCGTCGCTAATACTTAGAGAGTTTTGCTGTTTCGTATTGGATCCCTTATTCGGTGCTTCCGGAACGGACATAGAACATTCTTTGGTCTTGGTTGTTGTTTGATCAGGGGCCGACGTAAACGTACTCTGGTTAATTTGCTGTTGCTCAATAGTCACCTTCTCAGAATTGTTAGAATTAATCATAGATTCAACACGTAAAAGCTTATTTAATTTATTGGATTTAACAAGTGCGTCGTTACTTGATAAATTCATCAGGGTCAGGTATTTATTGTATTTCGCGTAGTCTCGCCGACCTGTCTCGTTGCTCATTACAACTCTTGCATTTCCATGGTTCGGATTTTGTAATGCTTTTATTCGAATGTGTTTGGTAATATCCCAACGCCAGTTGGATTGATACGCACACATGGAGCACTTGAAAGGTTTCGTATTTAAATGTCCAACAATATGGACGTGAAATCTGGAGGCACTCAATGCCCAGAATGGACAACGTGGACATTTGAATACTCTTTTTACGGATGAGGCTAAGCTTTTCCCTTTGGATTTCGTTTCCTCCTCCCTGATATCCTGTAGAAACAAACAACAAGTTTTGAGTTAATTGTTATTTATCCTAAATGAAGAAAGGAAGTGAAATGAGTTAAGATTTCTAAACAATTTCTAAATAAGTTGGCGACTCCAGTCCTAGAGATAAATGTCTGAGTATCAGCTAACTCCTGAGCTTCTATTTTATGAAAACAATGGAACGTAACTTTGAATGGAATTGCTACACAAATACGAATATGAATTGTTGTCCAGAACTTAACTCTTCTTTATTCTGCAGCAATTCAGCGAGAGAGTGTTCAGAACACCGGACAAGATTCCGAAAATTGGAAAATGTATTCTCACAAGAACAAGAATCGGGGAAACAAAGGCGGCTCTTCTCCCGCCGAGGGCTTAGAGAGCGCTTTTGTCGAGACCATTAAACCTAAGTAAGACTTACATCCTTATCTGCGCCGTATAATTTTTGTTTTTATTTCTAAACGAGTGCATACAATAGACGACCCTTCCACTAACCTTCAACAAGTCTGCCACTGCATCGCTTTGTAAGAGGCTCTCCGTGTCAAATAAACACATCTGTGGTTTTCGAAGTTTAAGGAGTTTCCCACCACTTTATAACGATCGGAAAAACGGAGAACTAGCCTCTTTGTGCAGGATTCATTCTCACCATCTAAACTTCAGCAATTTTGCAACTATCTTTTAGCTACTGACCAAGGCTGTCCTTTATCGGGACCGTAGCGAACGCAAAGTGAGACGCAATCGTCTCTCAGCCAACAGGAGTTTCTAGCGGGGCTTTATGCATGTTAGTGGACCACTGTTTAACGTTCTTAGGCCTACGTTCAGGCATATGCAGATGATGTAGACGTATTGTCTTTTCGATCATGCCTAGCGACTGTTTGCCCAAAATCACAAGACATCATCGACGATTAATGCTCTAGAAATGGGCTTCTAGTCAATCGTCAAAATTGTCAAAATTGAGGTTGTCCCCTTTACGAGAAAGAGAAAGCTGACTTTTTGTCTCATCAAGTGCTTAAAAGCATCATCATTCTTTTCTCCAACCAAGCGAAGTACGAGTATTTGAATGCTATTCTCGATAAAAAAAAAACAAAATTTCTAACGACCAGAACTCCTACTCCTGCGAAAATACGAAATCGACTTTCCCTGTACCAGGTACTGTGAAAATTGCGCTCCCCTCCAAGATAGTTCGAAAATGCAAAACTGCTCTGAACGCAAACACTGAGCCACAATACTGGGAAGCACTATCTATGTGGTGTGTGTGCGACCTACGTTTGCATCAGGCTCCGGGTACTCAACGCTGAGGTGGTGGAGAAATTTCGTCATTCATCAACAACAAAACAAGGAGTAAAATGTACTTCTTCTTCTTTGACTGGTCTGTTCCAATAAAGCGAAAAAAGACTTAAGTTTCGGAAATTTTTTCCTTCAGGCGACGAAGATTTTTTTTTATAAATGACGCGCGCACAAGGGATCTATGTACCCTTAAGATGTTTGCACATAGGAAATACAAAGATCGGCAGGGCATTCCATAAGCGAGTTGTACGGCTTAGGAACGACTCATGATATTTTAGCGTACGTCCGACAGTGGGCTTGAGGGTATACTGAAGAGCATTCATAGCGAGACGGGTGTTACGGTTAAAAGTCTGAAGGGGCGGAATGCTACTGGCGATTTCTATGGAGCACTGGTGGTGGAAATAGCGATAAAACAGAGTGAGACACAAGACATCACGTTCTTAGTATCACCTATGAGTTTTAACGCACGGTTTTGAATCCTATCTAGCAGGTGCAGAGATGTTTTGGCAGCACTCGACCAGATGTGGGCATTGTGCTCCAATTTGGAGCGGATATATGCCTTATATATTGAGAGGATGAAGTATTTCTTACATCGCTTGAGGAAACCTAGACATTTCGCAGCATTTTTGACGACATCGAATATATGGTCATTCCAACGTAAGTTGTCGTTGACACACATACCGAGAATGGAAAGTTTTTCCGATTCGACGATGCAAGTGCCATTCATGGATAACGGCTGGGTGTTTAAATTTCGCTTTAACGACAGCAGACAGCATTGTGTTTTGGAAGCATTAAATTCCACTCTGTTGACAATAGTTCTCCAATCGGTTATGCTGTTAATATCGGAATTTAATGAGCTTGACATACGCTGCCGTTCCCGTTCTACAGCCGAAGAACTGTATGAAAAGCAGACGAATATGAAAAGCAGAGAGTACTGTCGTCAGGAAAGGAATATATTGGATTAGAAGTAACAGACAAGAGATCATTGATGAAAATTAAAAAGAGTGTCGGAGACAGAACGGAGCCCTGGGGCACACCAGCATTTATTTTGTGAATATCAAACTTGAAACCATCCAAGACAACTTCAATTGAACGTTTCTAATCCATTGAAGACGAGAGTCGTCGATCCCAAATGCACGCATTTTCGACAAAAGAGCCTGATGCCAAACTCTGTCAAATGCCTTAGAAATATCAAGTGGAACTATCTTGCTATCGCCAGATTGCCATCAAATCACCAGTGGACCTGTTGCTACAAAAACCATGTCATTGAGAAGCTTTCGTGTTTCGAGATATTTCATGAGCTGACGATTTATCAGCATTTCCATGACCTTGGAAAGAATGGATGTAAGTGCAATGGGTTTGTAGGAGGAGAGGGAAGCAGATTCGCCTTTTTTAGGGACGGGCTGAACAAATGCTGTTTTCCATCTGCTCGGGAAGAGTCCTAAAGAGTAGGATTGATGAAAAAGCTTACGCAGTGGTTTTGCCAGTGTGGAAGAACACCTCTTTAGATAGAAGGGGAGAAATGTACTGGGGATGGAGCATACATTGTGCATTTTGAATACAGACCGTGGTTGGTAAGTGTTGTATATCATTGAAGGCGTTGTAGTCAAATCAAGCCTGTAATGCGATTACTGTAACTTCCGTCCTGGCAGAAATGAATGCGACAAATTGTTTGCTTTTAAAGTGGTATTCGTATATTAAACCTAGGCGAATGCACAGCTCACGTAGATTTTCAGAAGGTACTGGAAATTTGCAGAAAAAATGAATGAAAATCAGGTTTAATCAGAAGCCCAGTGCCTGGGCTATGTACAGCAAACAGATAACAATGCAAAAAATCTTCGTCTAAAATTGCACAGTGTTGGAGTGTTTAGTCGGAATAATTGAAAGAAGTGCCGGGAAAAAATAGAACGGCTGCTGTGACTAGGGTAGAGAATTTTTAGGAAACGAGAGCTTTCAAATTAGGCCAGTTTTTTTTGCTGCACCGTTAAATGGATAAAAGGACAATCATTTCAAAGGCGTGTGGAATAATTATATGCGAAGGTATTTAACAGAGCCGTCCTTAAGCCCGGCAGAACAAAAATAGTGAATATGTCACCACTTATGAGAAAATACGAAATACTCTGATGTTCAGTCGCATCCAATCGTTAAATTTGGAAGCACCTTACTTAAATTTACATCATAAATGTAAAAACGAGAAAAAGGCTTTACTTAGATTGCTGCCTCAGTGGGATTAACACTTGGCAACAAAAATTTACTGCCCAGAACTGCTCATGAGAATTGTAAGAGATTTGCCTCTCGTACAACGTTTAACAAACCAAATTTTATACCTACCTTACGACTTGATGTAAAACCTAAAAGGCATCTGTTTTCAGTTACAGGGAACGCTTCTTTCAGAGGCTGAATGTCATCGATAAATTCTTTAAAGTTTTTCCCAGTACTTTTCATGACAACATCTTCATTGCAATCGTTTCTGCATGGCTGTATTTCGCTTTCAGTGCTTTCTTTCTGATCATTATTATTCTCATCGGAAGTTGGTTTGATGGTTTCCTTATAACATATCTTCTCATGTTCCAATAGATCAGTTTGTGAATAACTCCAATGTTGGCAACGCTGACATTGAGTTGATTTACTGCGCAGGTCAAGTGGGCTCATTTCCAATTCACTACACGTTTCCTTTTTAATTGCCATACACGTCACAGCATCAGATTCCTCCATTTGCTTCATAATTTCACCAATTTCGTCCTCCGCAAAATATAAACGAGCTAAGTTTCTAATTGCATTACGAGACGCCTCAAGATCTTTAACGAAATCGCCACTACAGTACGTGTCGATAGTTAAATTGATTGCTAGTGGTGTTGGCGGTAACGGTAGAGGAGATGATGCCTTTACCTCCCGTTGATCTAGCTCAATAACCTCGATTGGAATTCGCTTGCTTGTGGGTCCAGTTAAACCTTCAGTTGATCCATGAACCATTTTCATATGTCGCACAAGTTTCTGATAGTGACGCGAGGCATACAAGCACAGTTTGCATTTGTTAATGACGATCTTTTCGCCGTGTATATCGCGCAAGTGAGTGAGATAAATTCGTGGATTTTGGGTGAAATAAACGCAGATATTGCAGGAATAATTTCGTTTGATCTTGCATTGTGGTAGTTCATCATCTTTATTAGGCTTGCTCGGTGCATGTGGATCATCCACCTCTTTGTGTTCGACTTCCATTTTTCCGTTGAAAACTGCAAGACAATGTTCAGCTTTTTGATCAGGCCAGTGTCTAATTAAAAATGATTAGTTCTCTCATGGTAACACCTTGTCGTGTCCGAATGCCAAGCGGCTTAGATGAAATTAGAAATATCACATTTGAATTTACCGAGGTTTTGGGGTTTGTTCTTTGTAGTAGGCCCTGAGTTTTTGGTCGTCCCAGGTAGGCGAGGTAAATCATGGCATACTCCAGGGAAATAAATACGATATTCCTCGGTTTCAGGGAAATTTGAGGCACTTGTTGCCGTCGTAAATTTGCAGGACATAGAATAATTGAATTTATCCATAATCAACAGGTACCCGTTGCTCACAAGAAACTAGTGGTGGAACTAAATGTATTCATTTGGTTTCTACAGTAATTGCTTGCTAAGTTAACACTTAATTAATGTAAATAACACAAATACTTTTACTAACTTTGAAATTAGATCATTTAGCATTTTCTTGTTTTTTCAAATATTTTCACCATCAACAGCTGTCATGGGAAATGAGTGTGTTCTGCCAACAAAAATCGTACGGATCTAGTACAATGTTTTAAATTTGAATTCAAAAACAACGATGTTGAGTACGCTGAGCGTCAAAATTTTGTAAACTTCATTCTAAAGCAGGGCTGAAATGATCAGGGTCCTGTATAAAGTCTTCCTGGTTGGTTTTACTACCTAGTTGCCTAAGCAGGAAGAGTGCGATTAGCAAGAGTGATTCTTCCTATGATTTCCGCGCTGGTGTCGTTGTTGGAGCTGATAGCAGATAAATAAAAGCTTTGTTCAGCTTGTGAGGCTGTTCCGGACTGTTCCGAACAGAAAAGTACAAGCTTTCCTGTTCAGTGAAAACAATTTCTGTCCAAATCTGTTCGGAGCAGAAAATCTTGCACCTATTTTCCAAATAGAAAAATGTCAAAATCAGCTGTGCTGTACTTTTCTGTTCTCATTTGTTTCGACGTTTTTTCACAAATCTGTGCTGTTCTAGTTCTTCCTCATTGAACAAATCTAAAATATCTTACTATCTGAAAGTTGCTGCTGCTTATCGTCAAGTTTTATCCCAAACGTCGATGTTGTGTGTCCCTCTTTGTTGACAGCATATTCCTTTGTTTTTCCTTCATCTTTGACACTTCTATTTCAATGTTCGATTGACAGTGTTCTTCCAATTATGCCAATGTCGTCTGCGAGTAGCTGAACAGACTTTTGAAAGATGTTGCACCCCATCTTTTAAAAATGATTTTGAAAAATCACATTACTGATCGCCGCGTTTAAGTCCTTTTCAGGCACTGAAGTTCTCGGTTTTATAGTTACTGGAGTAAAACTACCGCGTCCATTAGCTGTGTTGGACTTAAACTTAGAGATTGCTGTCCTGAGTTCATCTTCGTCGGGTGGATGGACAACATAGTCGTCATCCAGGTTGAAGGGTTCATTTTCTCTGTGGGTGGGATGTTGTCCTTCATCACCGTTTAACGGTCTGCAGGAATAATGTTTCCAGATTCTCAGCATCGACTGTGGTTTTACTGTATTTCTAATTTTCCCTGTCTACATTCGTCATCGGACCAGAGGTTTCTTTCTTGGGGCTGGTTGAAACTCAGTTTCTTTGATTGCTCTTTGGCAGTAATCTGGTCTGGTCTTCCACGGTTGATTCTGGCGGCATCGGACTCCACAAGAGACTGTGACGGTCTCTTGTGATTGGAGCCGATCGCTGTTATTTCTTGGTACCCCAGATACTTTTCCGAGTCAATGTTAGTTGCTCGGAACGTTCGGACATCCTCAACAATTGAAAAGTGCTTTGCTTCGGTCTCAATATGATCAATTTGGTTGACAGTTTGTTGATCCGTAGTCAGCCAGGTCACTTAAGAGATATCAATTATTGTCTAATACATGACATTCCGCCGCACAATAAATCAATGTTTTCGATTCGGGAGGTGATGTCGTGAGGCTTTACTTTCCGACCGTATAACCAAAAATGCTCTCCTCAGCTAGTTTGGTATTGCACGTAGGCGTTGTCTTGGAGCTCGTAGAAGAAATCTTTGTAATGTCGTCCTTCTCTTCTGTTTGGCCGTTTAAGAGGCTTACGTTAACGAATTTAGCTTTTATGCGAATCGTCATCAAGCGTTTAGCTGAAACTCAAACTCAAGGCTTAAACCCCTGAAACTCAAAACTTGCTCGCTAAGTCTTCCTTTGACGTGCATATCGATGGTGTATGGATTTTAGATGGAACAAGATAGTCATTTTGGATAATCGATATTGATACCTCGCATTGTTCGTACATCCAGGACAATGAACCCGTGCTTTACGTCGCATGTTTCGAAAGATTCAAGTGAGTGCAAAAAGGAGGGATAATGAAACAAAAAATACCCAATTAACCAAATTCCCACTGCCTGTGGGTAGCAATTTCATTGCAAGTTATTGACATTTCTTTTTCTCCTTCTTCTTTCTTTTTCGCATTTGCCTCATTACTTCTTTCGCTGTGTTACGAGCACAACATTTCAGTATGGCGGATGAACTAAAATGGACCAAAGAATTAACAAGGGGGCTCATTTTCAATTATGAAAGACTGAGCGCTAAAGATGAAATGAAAGAGAACTGTCAAATAACATGCAAACTCAAAGAAGGGGAAAGTCTTCATGTAGAGTTGCGCGCATCACTGAATGAAAATTCAAAAGAAAATAACCAGAACATGCGCATTACACACTTGCGACGTATGAAAGCGGAGTATGTATTTATGAAAAGTTGATGCTTCATTTCTAAGACCAAAGATCATGAAAAGAAATTCGAAGAGTCCAAAACGAGTCGTATTTGTTATTTTGGGTATACATATCTGCAGAATTGATTGGGATTTGGTGCGTAAATATTTTGCCGCAAATATTATTTTACCATGCAAGTTATTCGCAAAAATGTTGAAACGGAATAGGGCATCTCTCGTAGTGTTGCCATAGCCAAAAGCCGAACAGACCTATTGGACGGCCCAAATGTAAAATAACCAACAGTTAACGATTAAAAACTCTCAACACTTTCCTATTAATTCACTTTATTGCAACATTAATTTAATTTACATAAATTTGTATGATGTTTGTTTTGTTTTGTTTTGATTTTTTTAAGAGATGCTTATGCTTTTTAAGTTTTGTATTTAATTATTTTCCTTTGTTTTATATTTAACATATAAAGTGTTTTAAATTGAACACTCTTCTCTTATTTTCTTTCATGTATTCATATGATACATATAAATGTTGTAATGTAGACATTATACACATTTTGTATTCGTATATATGTTCTTTTTATTTTGTTTTGTTTCATTATCCACATTTCTTTTCTTTTTTTCTTTTTTTTTGTAATATTCAACAAATATTTGGCATTTAATGCTTTGGTAAAAATATCTAATTTTATTATTTTATACGTTAATATATTGTTTTTTGTTTTTTTTTATTTTTAAATTTTTATATATCAAAATGAAATGAGATATTCCCTTACACTGTGTTGTTTCTGGTTTTTTGTTTTGTTTCTTACTTAAACTCTATTTTGTTTTCATTTTTAGTAGTTCATTTACTTTTATTTAATAAAATTTGTTTTGTTTCTGATTTTTTATTTTTTTTTTGTATTTTTCTTTTTTAAGTTTTAAAAATAGTTTTTAATGTATATATTCGAATGTCTATAGAATCATGTATGTATGGTGTATATATATTTCTTTTTTTTTGATTTTTGTATAGTATATATTTTTTTGTTTTTTGTATATAAATTATATTTTCAGTTTGATTTTTTTTTATTGGTTTATTTACGAAATAATTTTTATTGTTTGACAATTTACTAGCTAATAAAAAATATGCAAATTGTTTTGTTGTTGTATGGATCTTTAATTTGTTTAAATATTCTATTTTAATTTAGAACCATTTACTTTTGTGTGTTGTTATGTTTTTTCTTCTTATTTTTATTTTTTTGCAAATTTAAACCTAACTTGTTAATAATTATCTAACAAATAACGAATTGATTTTCTTTTAAAGTTAAGGATAGTGCTGGTTTTTGTTTTTGTTTAAATTTATAAGAAACGAAATAAACTAAAAGTAAAAAATAATATGCTGCACCAAATACCTAAGGAAAATGTAAATTAATTATGTGTATCGAAAAAAAAAACAAACAAAACAAAAACACTTAAAAATAAATACATATTATGGACAACTGTTTTGAAAGTTTGAACGTGTTTATATGGTACATAAGCTCAAACAAATTTGTGCTAGGTAGACTGTAGTACAGAGCAGTAGGGTAATTTATTGTAGAAGACACTCTTGGTATCTTAATGTGTAAATGGTTGAAATAAATATCTTTTGTGGATTAACATCACCGTACATAAGAAGTAAAATGAAATAAAACTGTGCTAGTTTAGATTTCGGATATCGACAAACCCAAACTTTCAATAAGTACAAACCTTAGGCACGGTAAGACGTTGAAATTTAAATTGTAAATGCAAGAACGGTACAAGGTCTTATAATCGTAATTTCTATTTTAAAAATACTCGGAACATAGAATAGTAAAGTATTGGTAGAGGGAAGTTAAATGACCAAATGCTTTTTCGGTAGAAGAAGTTTCAGAGCGACCATAGGTCTCAATATATTTTAACGACTTTCAACTTACGAAGTATGAAGTGAATAGACTGTGAGAATCCAAAATTCAATGTGACATAATATCGCTGCGACGTAACAGTTTTACGCCGTTTTTGTTTTGTTTTAAAGGTGCAGTTGTCTTTTTCATTCATCGTTTTTATTGTGTTGAAAAAACTATATATGCATAAAATCCGAAGATATAAATGGAAGTAAATAGGTCACATATTCGATCTTCCTAAAGATTCTGCTTATCTAAGTCAAAAGTCAACATTTTTTAATAGCAACGTTGAATTGAGGAGTTATAGGAGTGTTCGAAGTCTTAGACGGCGTAGGTACTATGGCGAAAAATCAAACGTTTCAAAATCTATATAACAATGGTATATTCCATAGGTGCAAGTACATGCATATAATCGCTCCTACGCTCTAGTTTTTATTAAAAATAAGAAAGAAATGAATACGTTATACAAGACTGAATGCGTAATGGATGCACACTTGTTGTTATAAAACGGATGTTCGATTTTAATGTATTAAGGCTCTTTCAAACAGAATTCGGTGCAAATATTTTACCCGGTCACATTCTTAACATGTAATCCCACAAACTTATTTAAACAGAAAACGGGCAGTCAAAGAAGCAACGTACACAATTAACGTGACCAAAAATATCTGCTTACATGACGAAATTGATTGTACTTGTACATCGAAGTGAGATTTTATTTTACAAACGGCCACCGAACGGATTAGATAAATAAAGGAATGTTAAAAAACTTTCTTGATTGTGTTCAGGTGACATTGAAGTTTACCCTAAAATTTGTGTAATATCAAAAACAATCATACTACCGGACTTTGGTGCCCGGAAATGCATGAAATATTGAATAAAAAACCATCAAATTCTAACTCGAAAAATATGTTGCAACCTTGCTAACTTCCATGGTCGCATTAGACTATAGCATGCAAGGAATAACTCGTTCTCAGCAGTATAATGCCCTTCGTCTACTGCATCTCATAGTTAAATAATTTAACACTAGTCAATGAGGTTTTCAACTGGGTTCAACGAACGCATTGGACATGCATCGTGGTTATTTCTTAACGCGTTGTTCATCAACTGAACCGGTATTGAAACAGCTCGGTGTGGCTCCTAGAATGTGTTGAACAATAACTCAGAAACAGTCTACTGTTAAACGATAAATTATCTGTTAAACGATTTTAGTCAATTTTCATTTTTTTGACAAACTAGCGTGATGGTGTTGATACACTCATTGCTGTGTTGTTTTCCCTAAGTGGTTGTTCTCCTCTGGAAGCCGAACAGATTTTTTTTTACATCTAGATTCTCTGCAGCTTGCAACTACACAATGCGTTCAATGTATTGCTCCACGTTCAATACTTTGTCTAGTGAACCAAGGTGTCAATACCACACCAAAAACGCCAACTAGGTGGACGAGTTTTCGAAGAAAACTATATTTCGGTTTGGTTTGGGTTGAATAAACAATTTAACGAAGTTGGATGAAGTTTGTTGAATAACTTTTACACTTATTCGACAACGGACATAATTATGTCTCAGTCCATGTAAAAATCGGTAAAAGCAAAGCGGCAGATAAACTGGTCGCATGTATCACTTTATCTGTCTGCAAGGTATGGATCTAAGTAAGCAAACCTAATGAATGGAATCTTTGGATCGTTTAATCATTTCTAACAGGTCGCACAATGATTCCATTTGCTGTATTATCTAACTCCTCACTGATATCAACACAATGGTAAGAATATCAACGCTCCATCGGCGAGAAAATATATTAAAGGCTTCTAAGGACTTCAAAGTTAGTTGTAGATCAGTTTGACTATTATTGGTACTAAAAGCTTTAGTCCGTGAAAACCTTAAGAAGAAATTAAGATAATCTAAAAGACCTAATCGATAATCGCTGAAAACTGAAAATACAGATTGATGAAGAAGCTACCCGAACTGTAGACCGAATCTAATTTAAAATAAAAAATAAAACTAAGCTTCTTTTCCTACATGACTTTAAAGAAAACTAATACCCACACAAAATTCCATACAAACATAACCCTGCTCTGTCATCAAAGCCATCTGCAGCACAACAATTAATATCAAATTAATATTGATCCATCAAACCGTGTTTCTTAAGTTCTTCTACATTTCCTATCAAATGCTATTAGTGTTAACTTAAATCTATACATTCAACTAACTGCTTACAATTAAAAAAAAAATATTAAAACATATACAAAAAAAAAACAAACAAATTGTAATTGTAAAAATAAAAACAACAAACAATAAAATTTGGTGCCTTTTTTCCTGATTAGTAACAAAGTGTTAAAAAACATTTCAAAGAAAAGAAAAAAAATATTTCAACTATTCCCTAAATGTTAATGCTCTAATAAATGATAAATGTTGGTTTTTCTTATTCATAATTCTGTGATCTACTTCTCAAATAACAATTAACAAACGAACGAAATAAAAGAGTAAAAATAATGTAATTAAAAATACATTCATATTCAAAAATATAATTCACTTAAACTAAATGTTAGTCACATTTTTGTTGTTGTTGTTGTTGCGTTAAATATAATAGTTTATATTTATATTTAATTATCTAAATTTGTTTTATGTTTTCGTATTTTTTTTTTGTTTTTTTTTTGTTTTCATATAAATATGGCCCCGCTATTCCACAAAGTTTAAGGTATGTATATATAGATTTTTTTGTTTTTAAATTTATATTTAACAGACTATGTACTAGACTTTTTTGTTTTACTACATTTTTGTTTTTGTATGTAATAGAGAAAACAAAAATAAAAATAATTAACGATTAATCAAAAATACAAGTAAAATGTTTTATTTAACGAAAAGCAGAGAAGGAGAATGAGAAAAGGAGGGGAATTAAACAAAATAGACAGCATAACATAGGCTTAAGCCTAACAAAAACAAAAAAAAAATCCTCTCCACATCACCTCTCCAACTGAACTTTGTCGTGTCACTTCTTAAAATTATTAACTTAACAGACACAAACAAAAGAAAGTTCCATGTTAAATAAGAAAGAAAATAATTAAATTTAAAAAAAGAACAAACACTAATTCCTCCTGATGACCTGACCAGTTTTGGGATTCACTAAAATAGTTTTATGGCTTGACGGTGGTAGTGGTAGTGGTGTAGGTGGCGGTGGCGATGATTTCTCCTCTCCATTAAACGCACTCGAACGACTACTGCGGCGAAGATTCGGTATGCTATTACTATTGGTATTGGTATTGCTATTGCTACTGCTATTGGTTTCCTTTTCGTCCTTTGCTGGTGTTTTAAAATCACAGTTGAATTTGATTGGTTTCGGTTCTTCATCCTTCTTGGCATCATCATCATCATCGGTAACAAGCAATTCCAAATTGTTATAAGATGTAAAGAATGTCACCGATTTTCGACTATCAATCGTTTCGAAATGTATTCGTATATGCTCGGCAAGTATTCCTTCCGAGCTTGTACTATAGTCACAATGTTCGCAGGTATATTTCTCAGTTTTATTCGACACACAAATGTGAGCCTGTAAATGCCGTTTGAATGTATCAGCGCAGCTTGATTGAAACGGACAATAGGCACATTTCTCTGATTCACCAGTTTCACTGACTGAACTTGAGATTGGAGAGGCTATCGATGCTGTCGCATGAGATGGTGACTGTTTAATCGATCCAGTTTCTAGTTGTTTTTTAAGCAACGATCCATCACCTTCATAGGTAGATGGTTCTTTAGTCTCCGTTACAACCCAAACAGTTGCACCAGTTTTAGGCAGCGTTATTTGTTGCATTTTCCTGGCAGGGTAATCTGTATCTTCTTTGGCACATTTTGCAACTTGTTCGGTCTTCTCCTGATACGTGTTGGTATGCACAAACGAATGGGATAATAAGACGGCTTCCTGTTTAGTTGAATAGTTACAAGCTTCACATTTGAAATCGAAATCAGCACCGTGCGCCTTTAAATGCTGTTGCAGTTCCTTGTGACTATTAATAAATCTTGATGGACATTTCGGACAGAATGAAACAATTTTAGATGTTACTTCTTCATCGTCACTGCCATGGGACTGTTTAGAACGAAGATCAATTGCAGCAGGTGGTTCATGCAAAAATGGTCCAGCACTTTCGTGCATCGCTTTCACATGATTACTTAAGTGTTGTTTCTTTGTGCAGACATATGAACATAGATTGCACTCATACTGTGTTGGTTTATGTAGAGATATGTGATAATTCATTTGCGATTTACTCTCCGAGATGTATGGACAAGAAGGACACTTTTGTTGTTTGCACTTATTCGAGGGTGATGTGTATGAAGATGCATTACCACCACCTTCGACAGGTATTCGAGCGATTTCAATGTGATTCATAAGTAATTCATAACGATAATGTGGATCGGCATTTAAAGAGGAATCCCCTTGTGGATTATGTTGTTGTTGTTGCTGTTGTTGTTGCTGTTGTTGATGTTGTTGTTGGTGTTGTTGTTGTTGTTGATGATGATGATGACGCTGATGATGATCATCTTTGCTAAGTACACTGTTGCTGGTATTGTTACTGTTGTGATTATTGTGCAATTTATTATGATGTGTAGCCTTTATTGCTCCCAGAATGTAATTATCTGCTGATGGTCCCATCACATGACATGACTGTCCACTGCCACTTAGGCCAAGTTGTCGATAGATAGGCTTCTCACTATTACGATCAAGTGTCTCAATTCGTATGTCGCCCGAATGTTTTAGCCGGCAATGGCGCTGTAAGAATTATACAAAAATCTCATTAGTTTCAAAATTGACACAAATCTTCATCAACTACTGTTTATAGAGTCTATGGGGGTTAGTATAATATAAGACCAGGGAGGAAATGTAGATTAGAATTGTGTTGATGTATATTTAGAGGATCCTTTCCCCACATAATATTTATAATAAATAATGAGCTTGCAACAAATTTTAAAGCAAATAAATGAGTAAAAGCTGTTTGTTGAGATGAGATAATAATAATAAAAAAAAAACAGTCTTAACCGTCTAGGAATGAGAATATTAATTTGTTCCTTTTCGATAATAATGAATGACCAACCAGACCAACAAACTATCCAACAATTAACATATAAAACAAATGAGAAACCATTAACCAAAACCAACTTATTGTATAAAGGACCACCCACCGATTGGTATGTTTACATAAAAAAAGCACATGGTACGTTTAAATGGATGCTACAATATAAGAAATTGTTTCTTTTTCTTATTTTTTTTACTCACACGGACAACAAGGTATTCTATTGTATTTATGTTTTTAAAGGAAATGTTTACCTATACATAAGCTTGAATATTTTTGAATTTCACGGGGACAATACACGGATTGATCTATCTATATTTGAAACGGATACGAAAAAGGTCTTCTAAAGCTTGGACAAAGGAAAAAACAAACGTTTTAGATCAGCTTAGGATAAAACAATATTTTGAGCCGAATGGTATTAAAATAAGGATTTCTTTATTTAATTTACTTATTGAAAGGTTGAAGAAAGTTAATTTTAGTTATATGACGATCAGTGTATCTGAAGGATTTACTATTTATACGAGCCCTGGGAAGAGAGAAATCAGAGTCTTATATGAAATTGAAAATATTCAACTTTTTCAACAGCAAACAGTTTTAAGAAACTAAACCTAGGCCAGATCGGATATGATATTATTCCGAAACAGAAAATATGTTTTCGAAGTACAATATGGTCTGATATTTCCCCTAGAGTAGACTTTCTGACATAGAAAAGACAGAAGCTAGCAGAATGGATATTATCTTGAATCACTTCTTATCCTTAGTAACTGCAGCTTTGTTTATAGAAAATTCAACCGATAACATTAAAATAAGTAAAAAGAGTATTACAACTTATTACTTAACGACAATTTTCCGCGCAGTAACATCCAATTTTTCCAATCAGAAAAAGATTATGAGGAAGATGAAGAAGTGTTGCCTCAGAAATCGAATCGAATAAGATCACATATCCCCTGAAGTACGAAAGAAAAATTTGAAATCCTAGTTTTGAATGTCACGCAATTTGATTTAATGAAATTTTGAGGGGAGATCTGATGCATAATGAGTGAAATGAGAGAACTTTTATGCTGCTCTACTACAATATATATATAAACAGTGCTGCTGTGGCGCAGTAAGTTCGCCTATTACTACAAGATCTTAGTTCAAATCTCGACCAACATCGAAAAGCAAAAAAAAAAACTAATTTCTTTATTTTTTGACGTCATCACCCAGCCATTTTCCTACCATTCGAAGTCGGTGAGAAACTGTAGGTCTCTTCTCACTGTGCATAAAGTAGTAAGGCAAACCACACTGTAGTTAGGATAGACTACGCTCTTCTCCACCCCAGGTTGTCGCACCAAGAATTTATTTATTTACTCTATATAAAGACAGCTGCGTCACGAAAAAGTGCAGCAACTACAAACGGATGAAGCTAACATCGTATACAACAAAAATGGACTATTCGGTTTTAGAAAGACAACATGATTCACAGTTAATGTGAATTTATAAAAAGAAAGCCGACCTATGATATACCACCTTCCCGGAATAACCACTGTGGCGCTCCCATTGTTCCGATTTGAGTTCTGTTCTTTTTATTAAGTTGGTAAATCTGTTGCTGACATTCCCTCTAAATCTTAGCGTCATAGTTTGACATTTGCAAAAGTTACGTAGCCAAGAGTACATCTATCTCTGTGTGTGTTGGCGATTTTTTACAATTTTAGAAATGGATTTAAATTTGAAACAACGAATTTGTATTAAATTTTGCGTAAAAAATGGATTTAATGGTGCGCGAACGTTGGAAATGTTGGAAAAGTATTCCGGCAACGATTGTCTAAAGAAAACGGTTGTTTACCAGTGGCACGAGCGGTTCAAAAGTGGTCGTGAGTCAATCGAAGATGATGAACGCAGTGGCAGACCATCGACATCGAAAACCGCAAATTAACCATCAGAGAGATAGCGGAGGACTTGAACATTACCTATGGATCCGTCCAAGACATTTTGGTTAATTATTTGGGTTTCCTTCGTGTAGCAGCAAAGTTGGTGCCAAAAGACCTCAATTTCATGCAAAAAAGAGACCGTGTTGACGTCGCAAAAGACATGATTTGCGAGGCTGAATCCGATCCCACATTCATCAAAAGGATCATTACTGGAGACGAGACGTGGGTTTATGAGTACGACACGCAATCCAGATATCAGGCAAGTGAATGACGTTCACCAAATGAGCCGAGACCAAAACAACCACGTCGTTTTCAGTCAAAAAAGAAGATAATGCTCACGGTTTTCATGGATTACAACGGTGTAGTGCATCATGAATTTTTGCCAGAAGGTCAGACAGTAAACAAAGAGTATTATTTTGGCGTTATGAGATTATTTGCCTGAAAGAGGCCAGAATTGTGGGCAGAAAGCTCGTGGATTTTGCACCATGATGACGTACCGTCACACAGTGCCATCATTATTCGTAATTTTTTGACAAAAAATGCAACAAATACCATCCAACAGCCACCGAATCACCTGATTTGGCTCCCTGTAACTGCCCAATACCACCACTAGCACCGCAAACAGTAACTTTGAAGTTATTCTGTTTGCTGGTGGAAAAGTTCCTGGTAGCTTGGAATGCTAGCTGCTTATTGACTTGCTTGAACATATTGATGCCGGTAGATAAATTCCAAAAAGATTTTATCGAAAGAACTTTTGAAAAGATAAACTCCCAAAGCGATACACCCAACCACCGTTCTTCCCCGCAGAGGTTAAACGAAATATTATTCTGAAAATGAATTCTGAACAAGTGCATATTGATGAGACATACATATGTACAAGGTGTGGATGCACTTTCAGGGGTGCAAATGCAAATGTCAACTCTAATAATTATTTGGGCGTCATCTGATTCACAGCACAATTGTCCAGTGCTGTGACAGGACAACATGAAATATTGAATGATGGATCTCTTAGCATGACTAATAAGGCCTACAATAAGCCCACATAAGAGACACGCGATAGGAACCGCATACGGGTTTAAGTCATAAACGCAAACTCTTTGTAATTTAACGAGAATCTTGTCACCGATTCATATAGAGTCTTGTACCTGTATTTTCAGCAGCTGCATAACGGATATGAAGTAGAAAGAGAGAGTATTTAGGCAAATGTTGAGAAGAAACGAGAGCTGAGTGACCGGGGTAGAGACGGGTGGAAGGCAACTGAGTCAGATGCGGAAGATTATGGAAAGATTAGGCGTAAACAAAAAGACGATGTAATGGGTCGGTTTACCCTAAGACATGAACTAATTTTGTTACTAAGCAACTTAACGGGCAAGGATAACGAAGAAATCAACAGCAAGAAGAGACAATAACCCACATAATGTGGTTATTGATATCACAACGGGCAGTGGGACAAATCCAGACTTAAGGATAAAGTTGTAGCTCATGGCAATAAATTGTAGACACTCGTATGTTACACTTCGAAAATTTTAGAAAATGAAACTTTCCATCAAGAATCGAATATATATTAGCGTCAATTATAAGCCAACATGAACTGCATGTAGCAACGTTCTCCAATGTATTACGGGTAAGAAAAAAATTTATCAAATACGAAAACGCAGACCTGCAGCGATATAAGTTTCGATCAAAGCAATATGTTTTCCATGGATAATGAATCAAATAAGCTTACTTTATATATTCTCTGTACGCGCCCACTCTTTCAAAGATGAGAAAAGTGAATCCCAAGCTAAATAACAAGAAACATAAATGAGTCTGC